>CP114125.1:0-645461 GCA_029959195.1 Dictyophora rubrovolvata
AAACCCTAAACCCCTAAACCCTAAACCCTAAACCCTAAACCCTAAACCCTAAACCCTTAAACCCTAAACCCTAAACCCTAAACCCTAAACCCTAAACCCTAAACCCTAAACCCTAAACCCTAAACCCTAAACCCTAAACCCTAAACCCTAAACCCTAAACCCTAAACCCTAAACCCTAAACCCTAAACCCTAAACCCTAAACCCTAAACCCTAAACCCTAAACCCTAAACCCTAAACCCTAAACCCTAAACCCTAAACCCTAAACCCTAAACCCTAAACCCTAAACCCTAACTGGGTTTGAACACACTGATCCAAACTCCATGGATGTTGATGAAGATAACACATACGCGTCATGGGGACACAACCACTTCCGTAATGGCATTGGGTTCAATGGCTTAACTTGAGAACAGATCGCAAATAAACGGACTGCATATAGAATCCTAGCTGCAATGATAAAAGTGTCACATGTTGCCCGCCACCTCTGCCGCGAACATGGTGTTTCTTTCAATAGCATCCTTGCCAATGTGTACCTCGAAGTGATTGTAAAGAGTTTATGAACGCACTTTGAGGCTGCCGCTGAGGTGAGCTTAGTTGTCTCGGTGGTTTGACTTTATTTATAAGCTTTGTTTAAGTCTTCAGATGTGTCGTGCGAATCATCGAAAATGCCCGAACAAGGTCAATTACAAAGGCCTGACCCCAACTCGCAAGTTATTTCTGAAACACGGGAATGGTCCAAGATAAAGGCAAGTGTAGTTCTTATAATTGATATCTGGTCCTTCACTAATACTGATACTGATTAGAAATTACGTATCAACCAGCTCCAGGCCCTGGTGGATAAGTTGGATATTTTAGTATCTCCAAAGTCCAGCAAAAAAATTTCTAAAGAAGGCGAGTTATTATCAGAATCACTTCTGTTTTCTTTTTTTTTTCATGTTGAAGCATAGATTACCTTACGGGATTGGCCTCTGTGCACTTTATGGAGATAAATAAGCACCTTAGTGAAATTCTGGCAATGTCGAAGGGGTAGTATTTTTGAAGACTAGTTAACATTAATTGACGATAATATGACTTTGAATAGACATTTGAATGATGTTCTGTCGATGATTATTTGATATTGAAATACAGTTGATTGACTGCAGACCGATCATGATTTGACTGTATATTACTTTTAATCAAGACTGGCTGACAATACTTCATTTTTAATGACAAATATGAGTGAATTATCAATATATGGATGAAATATGTTGTCGGTGATTAATTGACAAAATTTAATCAATTCCCTTCGGAAATCACTACCTAGTTTACGAGTTTTGACAAATGATCAAGTGCCGGACAATTTTCTAACATTAGGGTATGTCAGAGTAGGTCGTTTCAAGGCCGTTTTGCTGTCCGTTTTGCTGCCTGTTTCGAGATGTCAGGAATACCTCGGGAATACCACTTATCCCGTTTTAACTCTGAACACCCCCACAACTGTTTCGTGTGCCGTTTCACCAATGCATTGTACAGTTACTCAGAAAAAATTTATATGATTTATTAGAGAAATATTTCTAGAAATTCTCCTTAAAAATTCATCCCTGACCAAGAATGACCGATGGGCGAAACGGACAGCAAAATGGCTGCCGTTTCGCTCAGTTCAGTCTCGAGGCGTTTCACTCATTTTTGTTTTGCCATTTCACTGAAATCAAAATGGATAGCGAAACGGCCTTGAAACGGCCTACTCTGACATCCCCTATTTGATGACTTTCCGTTTTTACTGAGACATTGATCAGGGTTCAGCTCACTGCTCTTACTGCTGTGAAGGATTGTTAATCCCCCTCGTTCATTTTCCTAGATGTTCTAAAATAAACATCTGGAATTAGAAAATAAAAGAGTGATGCCAGCCTGCATGCAAGGGTTCCCACGACCCCCCAGGTGTATTAATACTGCAAACTGCCGTGTGTCACACATTCGTATCATAGTACCTCACTTATGGTAACTAGTAGCTTATGTAACTAATACACCCACGTTCATATCTTTTTGAGCACATTGTGTCTGCACCGCACTCGCCCAAATATAAAATAGCAATCATAAGCTTTCTAAATGTCCAACACGGATGATTTTGGATCTTTAGAGATAACATACACTCCAGAAGCATTGGCATATCAAACCCTATTAGCCCGTCGGATCAGGCATGATTTGGAGGCCCTTGGAATTCCTTCATCTATGATCGAAAATGCCAACATAACCTGCTCCGAGGGCACTATCAGGGTCGCAAATCTGACTTCCAGTAACACAGTGGGTTCATTAATAGTTTCGTACTGGTCTTTATTTCATTCATCATGGGCCTTTTATATTTCAAGATTCAACAGATACTTACAGATCTTTCTGAAGGAAAAAGTGAAACAAGAGCAACTTTGGAAACATGTGATATGTAATACATCACACATAATATCAGGCACAAAGACAAACTTTTCTCATTGTTTTAGTTGCAGCATCAATTTGGGCGGACTTGGAGATGGCCGTTTGAAGGAAAAAAATCACAGTAATACTTCAAAATCCACGTATTCGAACATATCATGCTGCGATATGTATGGAGATGAACGCTCTGACTCTAGTACACCGCGAATCAAGGGCCAAAAGACAACTCAGATGACCCCCCTCAGGGTGCAGTTGTCAGATGCCCAAACGTTGGCAGAGAAGGTTGCCTTTTTAGAATTTCAACTTTGCGTGGAGAGAGCTAAGATAAAAGCACATCAAGTCACAATTGATGGTCTCCAAAGGAAAATGGCAGTGTTGGAAGAAAAACAAGAAGTCATGAGGGCATGCATGAATAATGCAATGGCGGCTTTATCTTAGGTATAATACTAAAAATTTCAATGTAAACTCACTTTGCATGTCTGCATCCGCTTTAATACAGAGTTTGACTTTTGCAGTTTTCTATTAAGATCAGTGGTACCTCAGCCACTGCAATATGCCCTGCACCAGTTAAACTCAACGCCCTCTTTCCTGTGTGTAAGTCCATCGGGTTGTCCCAGGCTCCCAAGTCAGGCTTGTATCTACATCATGTCTAATAAGAAAATAGTATATACTATTTCAGAGTGTAACATCTGGCTCGGTGTTGAGAATGCAGGCAGCTTACAAGAAGAACCTGCATGATCATGTGTGATCCCCTTGGTCTAAACTGCTTTGGCTATGCAGCTCAATTACTAAAACCTGGCATCAACAAGAAGGCGGCTCCGTTTTTCTTTAAGTTTCTCTAACGGCTATACAATCCGTGGCCATGCAAGGTCAACACAGGCCTCTGCTAGCTGAAGATGCAGAACAGAGCTGTTCAAGAATATGTTCAAGAATAGGCACCTTCTCTTAGCGAGTATGACACTCAATCATTCAAATATGCGGTTTCACTATGTATGTCAAGATCCGAAATCATTTGAGATTGAGAATATGGGAATATGGGGAACGAGGAACGAGGAACTTGGGTAAAACATTCAAAAGTATGGTTTTCTTAATGTTAACTGCTTCACAAAATTAATAGGCCTATGCCATTGCAGCAGAAGCAGGGTGGATCTGTGATTTACGGAGTGTGCAGATCGACCATGGAGTTCATATAATACAGCAATGGTACTGTGGGCGTCTAAATGGCTAGGTGGGTGATTTTGGCGCCCATCGCACTGTGCGTCTACAGTACTATTGTAAGACCATTTCCAACCATTCAACCATTTCCAATCCTACTTTATTCAGGAAATATTCAGCTTCTCAATATTTACCCGGAGACTGAGTTTCCTAAACTTGAAATGCATCCTTTCCATATAAGGAAACTCTCCGCTTACCGTACGCGGAGAGTCTCTCCGCTTAGCTCTCTGCTTAACACTCTCCGCTTAATATGAACAACTCTCCACTTAATTAACAACTCTCCGCTTAATTAACCTTACCATAAATAGCCCTCTCCGCTTAAATAACCGACACTCACTTACCATATAAGGTTATTCTCCACTTAAATACCTCATCAGTCTACACTCCGCCTAAATACCCACTGTCATCCGCTAAGTAACCGACTCTCGCTTAACCTCGCTTAACCCTTACCCGACCTCCGCGTACCATATTCGGCTTCTCAATATGTCCTGAATAATAGTAGTATGTCCCGAATAATGGTATTGATCTAAAATAGCCATTCAATTACTAGATTTAGATACATGATTAATATATTAATATTTATTTGAAGGGGCAGCATCGAGGCGGCATTTATTGAAGACAGGGGACGGGAGATGGCGAGCGGAGATTGAAAGTCCGATGACGACGACTGGACGGGAGAGAGAGCACGTGACTTGGCCGTGCGAAGTGAGCTGAGCGAGAAGACGGGGTGTGGCAACAGGCGTCTATATAGCCGGCGCGCACAAACCGTGTGAAAGAAATAGATAGTCAAGGGTTGACTATGGGATGAATATGAACAGTAGCTTCTCAATATGTCCCGAATAATAGTAGTAGTAGTTAGAGGAGGCATGATAAGGATAATTTCAAAGTCTTGTATAGATTTGATATTTTAGTTTAGTTCTTATCATATTCATACTCAGCTTATCATATTCAGACTCAGTTTCACTTGTTCCCATTTTAGAAATTCTATTCTTCTTTTTTCTTTTGTACTTATATTCAGTTTCAAAGTATTTAAAGATACTTCTGATATCAAAAATTCCTTTCTCTGTGTTTTATCAGTCTTTTCTCCCAAACTACTCTTTTTAATTAAATCTCCACTCACTGTTAATACCTCTCATAATTCAATATGTCTTCCTCTACATGGAGTGCCTGGCCCATTCTTGCTACATATTCAGATACTGAGCTTGGAATATTAAAAAACGGGACAGAGTAAGTTTTTCTCTATATTATAGTATAAAAAAATAAACTTGTTTTAGTCTGATGATTTATGGGGAAGGAAAGAAATCTTCAAAGTCTGAGAAAAGGGAACAGGCTCTTTGGAAAGGACGTATCAAGGAAATTCAAAAAAGTTCTGTACGTTTTAGTTTTTTCTCTTTTATCTTGCTTTTTAATTTTAGATATAGGAATTTAGCCATCTGCATTTCTTAGTCCAATGGTTTTATAATAAAGCTCATTTGCTTGCATGGCTTAATTCATGTCCGCTTTTTACTCCAAGTCAAAAAACAGAATTACAAAAGATTTTCATGTGAGGATTTTTATTTTTTTTCAAACTTATATATTTAATTTTTATTTAGAAATAAGTTGGGTGATTGGGAGATTATTTTTACCGATCATGAAGATATTATAGAATGGTCTTCTATTGATGGTAAATATATTATTTTGTAAGATATATCTAATTTTCTTACTTTTTTTTAATAGGCAAGGCTCGGAAAATTCATACTTTTGTGGATACTGTTGATCAGGAATTTATTCCTCATAACAGTCTTTATATGCATTTTCAGCTTTTATTTAAAGAATGTGAACGTTGGAAAACATTTGCTATCAAGGTAAGTATTTGTTTTTACTCAAACTACTTCTAAACTGTATTTATAGGGCCCCATTCCTACATGTATCTCTGATTGCATAGAACATTACCATCCTGACAAAGACATTCAACGTTTCTGTCGTTTTTGTAAAAGATGGTTTCATATCCAGTGCCTCAAAGAAGTTGCTATAGAGGTAGATAATATTGAACAAACTTTGGAGAAAGCTAGACGTGATTTACAAGGTTCTAATACCCTCAAACAACAGGCATTACTACCTATTACACGAGGCAGTGATTTACGTGAAGGAATTGCAGGATATGTTAAATATATCCATGATGCTTTTCTAAACGCACAGACAGGAAAAGAGAAGCTTCAGAAACTTCTCACTGCTAAAGATGTAAATACATATCATTGGACTCATATACATATGTATCAATGTCCTAGATGTGAAAATGCTTTCTTGTAATAAATACTTATTTTTTATTCTCTCATATATCTGCCTTGCACTTTGTGTGGGTCAGTACGTACTTTTATAGTGTTGAGATTAGTAAGATATTTTTCTTTTAATTAGATGATATTATAGCTAGAATGATTCCTAGTTTAATATTTCAACTATGTTTTTCGCATGTTCTATTATCTCCTCCTACCTATATAATATAACTTGTTTGGCTCATATCTCCTGAACCGGTCTGCCAATTTCTTAGATTTTTTGGATAGGAACTCTCTTATATATGTAGTATATATATACCAATTTTCAGGAAGATCCCTTAGTTCTTGATTTAAATATTATTTGTATTTTGACCCTATAATGATAGATCAGGCATTGGCTACAGTGAGCTCAGCCTCCTCATCCAGAAAACAGTCAAGAAATCCTGAGTCAACCAGGAAGTGCACCAAGCATGGTCATAAGGAGTCTCAAGGATAGGATTATTGATTGATTATACATAAAACATAAAATTAAGAATGATATGTTCAAACAGCCAGAAATCAACTGTCAGAACATGCTAGTCTACCTATGCCCAGTTCCTCCATTTGATATTCAGTTTCTGTATTTCACCTTATATTTCACCTTGTTTCTAAGTAATCTTATTCTTATCAGTTCTAAAACTCTTACTCTTGTCTCCTTCTATCAAATACTCTCCCTTTCTTGATCAGTCAAAACATCTGAAAATGATGAATGTTGGTAATAGAGGAAAGCCAGTAACCCCTTGTGATGCCATAAAATAATACACTCAGCATCTCAATCTAGTGACTCCTTCACAATGTCATACTGATGGTAAGATGTTTCTCTGAGTTGCTTTAACATGATATTATACAAGGTCAAAGAGTTTTTATTATAGAATAGAAGAGATAAATAGGCCCTTAGATGAAGAATACAGACCTACAAAGGTGTCTGTTATTGTTATGTACGGTGGCCTGAAGCTATTCCGGATAGTTCCAAAGAAGTCTGGACCACGGGGTCAGACAGGAGATGGAGTACTGAAGTACGGGGTGAGGGACTTGGCTTCAACTTATATGTTGCGCCCACTTGCCCAGCTTACGATATCCCTCGATTTTGGAATACGAGGAAGTACGCAAGTACGTACAAGTCCGATGACGTGAACGATAAGTACGAGTTGACTCAAATGTTAAGTCCGAGCCAACTACGCAATACGGATTAAGAGTACAAGACGGACTAGAGATGAGAGAGTAACTGATTAAACTGATTAACTGATTATATTCAGACCGAGGATCCACAGCTGAGGGAGCTGGGGTTTAAATACAGGAGGGAGCGGAACTACGTAAATGGGGATAATGACAAATAAGGGAAAGTGGGAATTGACTAGTGCAAGCCAAGATGACAACCAGGTATCTTATTACTAAGCAAGCAGAATGCACATCCCCTTAAGGAAGATGTCTGATACGGAGTACAGATGGAGTACAGATGGAGTACGGGTCTCAGAGTTTAAGAGGAAATACGGGGTATGTAGTACGGGATTCGGGATAGTCCGGGTTTGGACTCTGGGGCACGCGGAGCGTGACAGTTATTAAAGAAAATTGCAGTGTCCCTGAATAAAAAATCTCAATAGAAAAAGGAGCTGGAAAAGAGGAATTTAACAAGTGATAGTATTTTATGCATGATCATAACTAAACTGGACTCTCAATGAGTTTCATATCCAAACAGCCTCCTGAGAACATATGGGCTGGTAGCTATTGGAGCTATGGGGAGTGTCCATGTCATGAAAACCTGGTGTATGAAGTTTGGGGTAGGGGTTGAATACGGAGTGCCAGGTAACATGAACATCAAAAGTGTGCTATACATTGATTTAGTCGAAGGTAGTGCGAGAAAAGTACAGAGTTATGATTAGGACTCTAATGAACCCAACAACCCATTTCACACGAACTCAATGGGCAGTTTACAGATTCGGTATATTGCGGATAATTCATCTTCTATAACAGACGGCGATATTAATTTTTTTCCACAAAGACTTCACTACAAGATTTTATACTTTAGGGTTTTCTGGATATATTCCTGAGAGTTGATTGTATTCCGAAAGAAAGTACTCGCGTGTACGCACCAGCTTCCAACGATCTTTATTTTCTATTTAACGTTGAACATCTATGTTGCATACTCCCGTTTCCCACCGTACGACGCCGGGTTCCAATGATGGAAAGACAGACACTCTCCGAGTCATTAAAATAATAATTGTAGATATTCCGTCACAACGACCGCCACGAATTAAGGATGTGGGATATGCAAGGAGTGGCGGGTTAAAAAAAGGTACCTGAATCATCTTTCGAGAGCACTCGTCTTTCATGATGTGATCTTGAGATGACGGCCTTCGATCCTACTTAATACCATGCTGCGGGATCAAGATTACTCCCTGTTCTGCGTGTGAAATTATGGACGAATCCGCCCTGTTCTTATCTCCCAACTCAAAATCAACAATCGCAGTGAGCTTGGCTTGATCTGACAAAGACCGACATTAGGAGCACGCCTATCCATAAATATGTATATCCGTTGTCAGGTCCAAGAAATGATACGTGGAGGCTTGAAGCCGGGTTTTGATATGTGCCTAGTTATTTTCGAACGAAGCGAAGGAATGAGCAGAATGCGCGACTGCTACAGGTAATAAATAACATGCGATCAACTGCCCACAGGACTGTAAACCCAATTAAAGATAACTGCTCACAGGGCTGTATACCCAAGATGACCGATGCGATGCCGTTCACTTAATGACTAACAAATAGGGGAGAGTCTCGTTAGTCAATGCGAGACAGCTCGTTTTCCTTATCACCGTGAAAGGCACCAGACTAATGATAAGGATGACCGAAGTGTGTCATTGGCCGATAACGCTCAAACAGTTGCTTAGTCATCATCGTAGCTATGCCCGCATTACAACAATGGCCGAGGTCCAGTACCTACATATTCACGCGAACCTTCTTCTTCTTCTTCTTCTTATCCGTCACCACTACCTCCACTCATTTTGGTAGTTGAATTGTCAATTGCAGCCCCTGCGATATTGCCGTCATGGTCAACGTTACATACGATGCCTGTACGTATGCTCCTTTAGCTTCTCAATACCCCGATTCTGACCAGGATTTGTTTACAGCCGGTTCGATCCAAATTCACCAACCAGAAGATGGCCCAGTCAGTGGTATTTACAATCCTGGTGATATTGCTTGGATTCTCGCTAGCACAGCGCTCGTATGGCTCATGATTCCTGGTGTCGGTTTCTTCTACTCGGGTCTTCTGAGACGCAAAAACGCTCTCAGCATGATTTATTTGAGTATGATGTGCTTAGCAGTTGTTTCGTTCCAGGTGAGCTGTATGTTTTGGATCTAAAAAGTTTCAGTAGGGACTGAACGTTCATTAGTGGTTTTTCTGGGGCTTTTCGTTGGCGTTCAGTGAAACCGGTAGTCGCTTTATTGGAGACCTTAGTGAGTTACACGCCGCCTTCCTTTCTCCATGGGACAGGACTAGATGTTTCATTTATACGATGTAGAGCATTTCTCCCTCAGAGGTGTTCTCGATTCGCCATCTATTGGCAGCCCTCGAGTCCCCAGCATTGTATTTTGTGTTTATCAACTCATGTTCGCCGCTATAACGTGAGTTATTTCTTTTTCCTTATTTTATTGACATGGCCTACGATAGCCGCATCATCGGAGAATCCTGTTACTTTGCATTTCTATATGACGAGCGGCTGACAATTCATTTTCACTAGGCCGATGATCGCTATTGGAGCTGTCGCTGAGCGCGGGCGATTGGGACCGTTAATTCTGTTTGTGTTTGTTTGGAGTACTATCGTCTATGGTACCACTATCTGTTCTGTTTCGCCTTCTTCATGTTTCTGATAATTTGACATCGCCAAGATCCCATCGCATGTTGGACTTGGAATTCAAACGGTTGGTCATTCGTACTGGGCGGTCTCGATTTCGCCGGAGGAACTCCCGTTCACATCTCAAGTGGAACCGCCGCGTTGGCCATTAGGTTTGTATGAAGTTTGCTCTCACCCGAAAGACGTTGATTTTGATCACAACGCTGTAGTATATATTTAGGCAAACGTCGTGGATATGGAACGGAGCGACTGGCATACAAGCCTCATAACACCAGTTATGTGATATTGGGCACTGTGTTCCTGTGGTTCGGCTGGTTTGGTATGCCTTATTCTTGACTTCGTGTCAATCATACGAATTAAAACTCCTCTCGCGCAGGTTTTAACGGTGGATCAGCTCTCGCAGCCAACTACCGCGCAGCAGAAGCATGCATCGTTACCAACCTTGCGGCGAGTGTTGGTGGCCTGACCTGGATGTTTTGGGTAGGTCATTATGCCATCTGAGCCACCCCGCTTAGATGATATTTTTCAGGATTATCGACTGGAGCGCAAATGGTCTGCAGTCGGCTTTTGTTCTGGGGCCATCGCCGGTCTCGTCGCAATCACTCCAGGTTCCGGATTTGTCGGGGCTCGTGAGACCGTTTCTTTCGCTTGTTCTAGTATATTAGTTAAAAAAAATTTTCAGCCGCTTCCGTCTTATTTGGCTTCATGGCCGGCACTGTCTGCAACTTTGCCACGCAACTCAAATTTCTGTTCAAATATGATGACTGTCTGGATGTAAGCCCTCTCTTCCCACTCATTCGCTTTCACTCAGTCATATTCCCAATAAAGATCTTTGCCTCTCACGCCATAGGTGGTATCGTGGGTAATGTAAGCCATATATCATCTTTGCTCATTAGATATCCTCATCAATGTTGATCAGATCCTGACGGGACTCTTCGCACAAGCTGACATCGCGGGATTGGACGGTATTACTGTCATACCAGGTGGTTGGCTTGACCATCATTGGGGTATGTGTGAAACTACCTTTTTTCACTCGGGCTAATTTTCGTGGTAGTTCAACTGGGTAAACAGTTGGCTGACTCAGTTGCCGGCTTATCATATTCTTTCGTTGTTACGGTAAGTTTCTCTGATTTGGGTCTAAGTCTAATAATCGAGTAACAAAAAACTTGAAAGACCATCATTCTCTGGGTTATGCATTTTATCCCTGGATGCAGTTTAAGGCTCACCAACGAGGATGCCGAAATCATTGGCATTGATGACGCCGAAATGGGAGAATTCGCCTATGATTATGTTGGAATCGACACAGAGCTCGGTGTTAGCGGTGCTTCAGAACAACCATATGGTTTCCGCGGTAATATTACGGCTGGAGGAAGGGAACCTGCCCATAAAAATTTATCTGCAAGCGCATCTGACTCGGGAGAAGCGGTTTCGAAAGAGATTGCATAATTTTTCTTTCTGAATTAAACTAGTAAATCTAGTGATATATACAAAATTTCAGTTTATTTTAGATCTATTATTATCCGCGCTCTTTTTTCTTTATTTTTTCTTGCCCTTCGATATTTACATATATCATATATCACACCAAACATGTCTCCTGGCGAAACATTCGATCACATTAGTACCACAACAAAAAACGTCACACTTCCTTAAAAGCCCCCTGCTTAAGAGCGACGACGTCATGTGAATGAGAAGGTGGGAAGACTACTTAACGAGAATAAAGCATGCTTGTCAGTTGGTAATTCACAGGACCTTTGCAGGCCCCAGCTCCACATGACTACGTATCTTCTACGCCACCAAGACAGTTATGTCTCAGTCGTTCCAGTCTTCGAAGTTGACCAGTACTAGTGCCCGTCATAGCTCCGAGTCCAGGTACGCAAGGTGTTTGCACACCAGAAGCGTCGTGGGAAAATGCCATAAGGACAGGCTATGCTCATGAAGCTTTTGGGGAAAGAAAATAGCACATCCATGAGACACATTTATGGACTAGAAGCTTAAGATTTGGATTTGAGCAAGTTTCGAGTGATAGATCAATGGAATTTGAAATCTGAAGACCTATATGGAGTTGTATTACTGTAAACGACGTTCAAGTCACGCATTGGAACGTCTTTCTCAATGCCCGATGCTAGAGCTAGTAAGCGAGGTTTAGTACTAAATGCTATTATTATTATTTGTTGAGGTACCTATATTTATTATATTGTATTGACAAGAAATTTTTTTAAAAATACTGGATTCGGAGACGCTGACTAGAGGGTCATTGCTTTACGAAACACAAGCAAACCTCTCAACCATTTCTTGGCCACTCATTATTCAGCGAACCATACTTCTTCTCCACGAACCCAAGTTCCCTTGACATACCCATTGGGGTCTAAGATAACAAAATCGGCATCTGCCCCTGGACGAAGCGTTCCCTTTCGCGCTTCGATGCCTAGGCATCTGAAGAATCAAGGTAACGAGAGAGAACGATGAAGACACAGATGAACAACATACGCGGCCGGATTGTACGTAACGCACTTCAGAGCTTCCCCCAAGGTGGATCCCGTGAATTGAACAAAGTTGCGTACGCAGATATCCAGTGTCACGACGCTAATGACATTCATTGGTCATTGGTTAGATAAAGCTGCACGAAATAGTGAGATTCACCTTCCAGCAAGTGTATCCGTTCCTTCAATGTAAAGCTTCACACCATCTTTTATCAAACGCCTATTATCTCGCCAATCATGCAGACCATCTTCCAGATGAGGATCGAGCATTGGCATCGCTGACGGCGCGCAATAAGAGATTTACGTTGCACATAGATTGGAGAAGCACATTCGAATTACCATCTGTGACAAGAATACAACCTTCTGGATGAGCAGTGTAAGCCAACTAATCAGAGATGAGCAACGAGACAAATGGTACAAGCACTGGGAGAAAAGCTTACCCTGACTGAATGGGCATGCGAATGACATCCGTCAACGATGATACCGTAGTACGGCTTGCGAAGCAGTTTTGTTGGAGGCGATGCCGTTAAAGGAGATGTGGGATTTCTCTTAATGCTAGAACTAGAGAGAGCACGGCTTAGAGGTGGTATGGGATTGTGCCTTGTCGGGTAGATGACGGGTGTTTGTGGTGGCGTGGATAGCTCCGACAATGCTTCAGATGCAAACTCTGAGCCAGTTTGTGGAGCCAGTTTCGCGTCATCTGATAACATAACAATCGGATTTCAGTAAGCCGCTCGTTAAAAAATCAATCGCGATTCTACCTTCATAAGTGAACTGCGAGTTAATAGTGACGCCGTTGACAGAAGCGTTATCGATAGGATTCACGGAAGAGGCACCAAGCAGGCCAATAATGCTAGGATCGCGGTGATGGAGTTGGGGCATGGCGTTGAATAGATGTGTTATAAGCCGGGCCCCAGATTTTACAGCTTGAAGCGAGATATCGGAGGAAGCAATGCTATTGATAACGAAGAGAGGTCACTGGCTTGACGTGCAGCATCGGCGTTATAGCTACGGACCTATGCCCAATGGAACAGATAACACCCCGTTTGGATAACTCTGGAATAGCGGAGATGACTCCTTCTACTTCAGGCGCCACAGTTATCATCCTAACGAAGGGAGGGCTGGATGTACTAGACGTAACACTGTTGAGTTGATTCATAGACAGCTCTGCTTGATCACGTAGAGCCGCAGAACCATAAACAGCTTCAAAGGCGGCAAATCCTATGATGGTAGATTATCAGCGCAAAAAGAGGTGTAGAAAAGAAGTATAGGTTGCTAACCATCAGTAGCTACCAACAGATACCCTGGCATATGTGCGCCTCTTTTAGCACTGTGCAAAAAAGGACCTTCAGCATGCCAACCAAGCAACGTCGCGCTTCTTGGATGGGATGCGGCAGCTAAGAGAGGAAGAAGCTACATGGACCGAATGAAAAAAGGGTAGGTGACGAAGGATCGAGTTTCAAGTTACTTTGACATAGAGGGACTTCTCTTGTGTCTAGGGGAGAGATTCTTTAGCAAAAAGGGTTAATAACAATAAGCCAAAGAGCCATACAATAATAGTCGGTAATAACCTGGGAGAATTTATCATTCGAGAAAGGGGATACATTGATACATCGAAATAAACTTACGAAGTGACACCTGTCTCTACGATTCTGTTTGCGACCATCCGCAGTCCTTCATCGTATTTCCGGACCGCATCAGTATCGTCCTGGGGAAAGATGGAAAAATCAAATCCATATGCCCCATTTATTTGTATATCTAGGAATCCCGGACTAACAATATGTGTAAATGTGTTCTAAGGACAGGAATAAACCTTACCTAACAATACCTCCGTTTAAGTTTATAGTGGTGCTGGGGCGTTGGTTCAATTCGTAGAACGTTCTCTTAAGTGACATTAGTTCAGCAAGAACACCCATGAACAAAATGAGGTTACCTGAGCGTCAACTATGATGCCCTTCTGTTTATCAAACCATAGGTCGCGCTGGACAATTGAGCCGTCTTCAAGGGCAAGTTTGCAATTCGTAAAGCAGAGGAGATTGTTTGACATGATTGTGAGGGTAAAACGGGGTTGTAAAGACGAAAAGGATTGTTATATGAGTTGCCCAGGATGTCCACGTCGACATGAACGACCGTGTCTTATGTGAGCCAACGAAGACCACATGGTTGACAGGAAGATATGGCCCGAAGCGCCCGTGAGTGCATGTGGACTGAAAGACTTGTATGGCAGTTCTTCGGAAGTAGCAACGTGGTAACCTTTCGCAAGATCTATCTCACATCTCACCTCTGTAATACACTAACGGACAATGACTTGGGGTTCTTACTTGATAATACCACAATACTAGTGAGCACGAAAAGTCCCCAGTCAGAATGGGTCTGAAAATTCCAGAACTAAGTTGATGTGTCGCTTCACTCTTATTGAGGCCTGTTTCGGGTCTATTGACCCCTGATTCACATTGACCACTGCATTGACCAGAACCATATAACAAAGAAAATAAAGAAAGCGGTGCACAACTACCAAGAACGATCTCAGTATCATTTAGTATCACAAGACGTTATGTCATTTTCCTTGAGATGCTTAATGATTCTCGCAGGGTTTCCACCGATGAGTACATCGTCGGGCCAAGTACCTTTGACCTTTTAAGAGAGGTTTAGTATGGAAAGGATCTAATAGAACGAAACGCGAGACGTACTACCGATCCAGCAGCAACAACCACACCTTGACGTACCGCGAACGGAGATGAGTAGTCGAACGCCAAAACGTGGGCTGAGAATACGTACGATTGCCGATAGTGCATGGTCCAATTATCGTGGAGTTCCCTCCAACCCAAACCTAAGTAATGACCCTGTCACCCTGAAAACGGAGAAAAAAAGAAAACGGCAAAACCTGATCGCCAATCTATTCAGATGAAAGAACATCAACTCTTTCTGACTACGCTGAGACCCATGCTTACCTTTATAGCATGAGCTAACGCGCGGGACGTAAGTCGCTGAATGGGATCAAGTGAATGGCCTGCGGTGTATATCTTAAATATACTATAAATTGAGCGCAAAGCTTGAAGGATATAAAGTTGTATTACTCACATGAACGCCGGGTCCGATCATCACTTGGTCGCCTATCACAATTTTGGCGTTATCTGTAAATTCCACGAGCTCGACTATGGGGGATAAACAAATGCGGTCAATTCCAAACCTAGAATCTAACGAATGCATGAGGTACGGAAACACGTTAAAGGGAAGACCAGAGCGCTCACTACGCAATTCCAATTGAAGGACTATGCATAGAGGATCAGCATCGGAGGCACGTAACTGAGAAACATGAAGAAAATACACAGCGGCCTTTGAACTCGATATTGATGCCCTCATCACACCAAAATGTTGGTAAAATCAAAAGATCTTTGCTAGCTTTCTCAGGAGTGATATTAAATAGCTCTAAATATACAAAGTTTGTCAGTTTTGGTGGAATAAGAACTAAAAGCAAGAGCAAGAACCTACCCGACAATATGGCTACCGTTTCAGGTGGGTTAGCTCGAATGTAATCCAAGGTGATGCCAGGGAAGTAGTCAGGAGGAGGCAATTTCTGTGTCAAAGTTGAAATTTTGCTGCCTCAAAACAAAACTAGTAACGCACGTTGAGCTGATCGCATAACTTCCTGGATTTAAGCCGTTTTTGAAGCCACCTGTCAATAGCTTCAGGTGGAATGTTCTGAAGAGGCCGAACTTGTGTACTCGTTTCAAGTTGAGTTTGGAGGCCAGCATCCTCTGTGGACAGGTTCTCGATATTAACTTCTTCGTCAATGAATGCAAGTGACATCTTCTGGAGACCGTCGGAAAACTAGACTCGACGGGGATGTATAGGGTATTTATGCCATTCAGCGTGAACCGCTGGGGCTGTCAGAGCTTGGGAGAATATTCGCTAGCTGGTTCTCATTGGCGGCTGTCATCAAGCTGTCACTGAGATAGCCATCGTCAATCGAATGGTAGAAGGGGGTAGAAGGAACCATTCAGTTTCCTTTAAACGTTTGTCACAAAGCGTAGAAGCTGATCATTGGCGCTGCTGTTCTTAACATTGAAACTCTAATTAAAAGAAGCCGTCGAGTTTCAGAGCAAAGTGATAATAAACCTCCTCGAATTACCTTGACTTCGAGATAAGTTAGCTTTTTTGGGTGCTTGACATTCCTAAGATAGTCCGCTTGGTCCCAAGCTTTACTGTTCCTGGACAGCACTATTCAACTAGAAGGAAGCGATATATGGATTGTGCCACGACGCTGGCCTAAAATCAAATATCTCATTGATTCGTTGATACCTGATTCGTTGTAGTAGCTTTGGTTTGTTACTACTGTAGGCGAAAACGACGGCGGCTGATATTTCTGCTATTCTCTTAAATTATGATATAAAGAGTTCCCTGAGAATTGTAAATGACCAACGCCCGCCAGAACAGCAAAAGACTTTCCTTCCTGGAATCAAACGGTAATGATGAGTCCAGAGCGGCTGGACATAGAGAGCTGGGCAAAAAGCTCTGGGCCCAAAGGACTTTACGGCAACTGCGGCGACCCTGGTTATGTAATAAACCTTTACAACGCGGCCTGGACACGATGTCATCGGCAACACTGCCTCCCAGTTTTACTTCAACGACCGCCCACAAAACGAGAGGGGGGCGATCTCCCAACCGTTCGCTATTATTTTCACCTGTCTATCGACTGTTTTTATACAACCACAGAAGGTACTAAACCCATCACGTGTTTTTTATAACATCCATAACGATCGACTGTGAAGACGACCTCCCTTCAAGTTCGCCTTACGTATCAGTACTTGGGGAATTAAAGCCAAACTCTGCGTATGTCTTCTCTTTTTTTGCTTTATAATCGATGTCTACAAAGCAACCCTAATTTACTTCATTGTTCAAATCGCTGTTATCTTCTGTCTTTGATGTTCTTTTCTTCATATCTTGCTAAAGGCTCAAAGCTACTTATCTAGAGTTTACCCCGACCATTTCCACGAAATTCACTTTCAAATGAAGCCCAACCCCCCTTCAAAGGCGAAATCCCGTCGACCTTTAACATTGCATGTATCCGCGCTGTCTGATGTAGAATATACAGCTTACACGGATTGGTTAAGCGAGATCGTAGGACCTCTCGATGGCGTGCGAGTCACATCGAATAATTCCAAGGGTGAGGGTTATTTTGGGAACGACACCCCTCTTGGAAATGACGATAAACTGGCTTCAAGAACAAGAGCTGATGACGGCGATTGGGATCCTGAAGGGACCCTCGTTAGTGTACGCGAAGCAAGAGGTTGGATACGGGGACGGTGGGGGAATGGTCAGCATGCTTTGGACGGAGCTGTAATCGACTCTGTATGTTGTCAGTTTCCAACGTTTTATGGGGTTGAGTTACTTAACTGTTTCTTCCCCCCTTGACCTTCTCTTCGCCCGCGTTTCCATTCTACGCGTACCGAAATTACCATCATTAACAGATACTGAAGAATTTTTCTCCGGATTTGGCAGCTCAAGACGTCATAACCGGCGGGCAATTCTTCGCAGTCATGAGATTGGTCTGTCACGCCCAAGAGCAGAAACAATCCCAGACCGGACAAGAAGGCAAACTGATAATAGATGAATCTCTAGTTTTTGTGCAAGGTACGTACGTACATGAACTGTCTTGAAACAAGGCTGAAAAGTCATTTCTTTGCAACGCAGCTAATCCGAGCTATATTCCACCCGAGTTGTCTCAGCTCTCTCACAAAAAAGCGAGCTCAGCCTCATCTATGCTATCGGACTTATCTGCGTCTGCGTCTGTCTCGTCAAGGAAGTTCAAACCCCCACCTCCTGTTCCGCCTCCTCGGCAGTCAAGCGAGATTCTCCCAAATCAAGTCCAGCTCGCGGTTCTTTCCGAATTCAATACATCTACTAACGCCCCTACCCTCCCCCCTCGCCTTATGTCTTCCACCAGTTCTAATTCGAATCCATTCACCCGTGCACTCGCATCAAATCTGCCGACATCTGACAAAACACCAGGAGCAGTATCGACCAAAAATGCATCGTCTTCTCTTTCCGAACCCTCACGCAATCCGTTTAGGCCAACCAAGCCCCCGCCCCCATCTCCATCATTCCTTCCGATCACGCAGAGCCCACCCACCATTTCGGAGTCGGACGATTCCTCTTCCCCACCTTCCAAGCGCCAGACGACCGGATCTCTTCCACCCCTTCCTCCTCGCAAAACGGCAATACTTCCACCTCCTAGACATGTGTCGATTAAACCCACTCCGTCCCATTCCCATTCAACAACGACCATAGTTCCAACAACGACCTATGTTCCACCCCCTCTCCCACCACCCGCACCTCCCCCAAAGCCACCTAAAGTGACCTCCCCTCTTATCAAACAAAGTTTAGAAGCCGCGAAAAATGCACAAAATCTCAAGGCTTCCCTAGAAAGTCTCAGCCGAGAGAGACAGCTCGAGATAATTAAGAAAAGTGGAAGTGGAACAACGGGAATTATCGGACCCGGAGTGCTTAGAAAAAGTGACGGAGACCGTCAGACGGCAAGGAGCATGAGTCCTCCCCGTTCTATGTACGATGTTGCCACTGCTCAACTTCGCGGATACCAAACACAAACAGTGTTGTCTTCCACGTCTGCATCAGCATCAGCATCCGTATCATCTCTTTCTTCCAGTGTCTCATCTTCTGGGATCTCAAACGGGAAGGATTCACGACCAAGGTTTACAGGATCCAAACCAAAATTATTTAGCGACACGACCCCTTCCGCTTTACCTTCGTCGCGCACACCAATCAACCCAAAATTTCCCCCTTCATCTCCATTCTCACCTTCATCTATATCACCTGGAGGTTCGAATCCAAGGCGCACAAAATCGTTACATCACCCCAGTCCATCTACGGCTTCTCTTCATTCTGGGTCGGAATTTCCATTTCCATTCACTCAACCCGGTAACACAAATCAGCCGCCACCACCACCTCGTCGAAGACCCGAGAGTATACAAGTGTTTAGGTCAGCTAACGAGGCAAATATTCCTGTGAAGTTCACCAGTTCTAACCCGTTTACTTTGCCTTCGCAAGAACAAGGACAAAAACAAGCGCTTGCACAAGATTGGCCACCTCCGAAGCTGGCTTCTTCTAGTCCTAATGCTATTAAATCATCTCGCAGGGTATCGACGTCAACAATGGCAACACATTTATCTGAGCCAGCGCCTCCTCATAATTATGGTAGTTCACCCTCTCCCGGAACAGCAGTCTTTGACACTATACAACGTACCTTTTCAAGTCTATCCACGCTCAAACCAGGCCCTGGGTTCGAGTCCGCGAGAATCCGTGCTGAAGGGCGTGTATTACCATCTGGATTTAGTAAAGTAGGCGGGAAAGGAAAGGGTATGGAAAAAGAAAGATTAATGGACGATGTGGATGACGAAAACCGTCGTGGAAGGGCATCTGGGAATTACGAACGGGACCAGAGAACTGATAATGTTACCAGGGATGACACTGGTTTTTCCGGTCTATCGCAGGATTCGGTGATGGATAACTTGAAAATACCAGTGCACCCGAATGAAGGATGGATGAGCCTTAGTTAGCGTCTGTACAACGTATCTCTTAAGTCTGTCGCTTATTTGCTTTCTATTATGTTTAAGCATTAGAAATTGCAGAGAATTGTATTGTACATTTATTACCCCCTCATTACTTTGCAGCTATCCAACCAACTTACAGTAAACTAGCTGTCAAAGGTATGCCTTTGAGAATAAGTAGTTTACTTCACTGCTTTCGAATGTCAACGTTTTATGGACCTGGGCTTTACCAGGTTAACAAAATAGTTGAAACTTTATTAAGGTCAGAATGAGCCGTGTAACGACGGAGTATTAAAGGACCGTTGGACGTCTAAGAAATTAATATATTAAAGCATTTTCATTAGTTTTCCGCCCTTCTTGCCCCGCGAGTAGCTGCTGGTCATATGTACCTCGATACCGGCTCATTCGGCAGCTGCTTCTCGACATCCGATGATGTGAATTCTTTTTGGCTACTGTCGGTTATGACAACGGCAGGAGGAACTTTGATGGTCATTCCACTGTACGTGCTGAATGCGCCCAGACTGCCCGTGCTGAACCTTCCCTGGGGATTCCGATAGATAACGGGTAAGGTACTGTATCTACGATCTCTCCCCATAGTATCCATCATCTCGGGTTCGGGCATTTCCAAAGGTTCGCCCATCTTGTCAGTGTAGTAGAACCAGAACGTTGGGTAATTGCGCTGGATGTTGTTAGAAATGATGGCGACTAAGACTATGATTATCGACGAAAGTAAGACGATGCCAAGATAATACCAGCCGATGTCTCGAATTTGATCGTTGACAGCAGCTAGAAGAGCCGTGGATCCTATAAAAACTGTTAGAAAGAAAAGAGAGGGCGTCGTAGCGCTAGAGATACTCGCCGGCAGGTGGATGTCTTGTGCCAGTCAACTGCATGGCGAGAATAGCAAGGGCAGTCGCTAAGCATCCTGCGAGCCAGGCATGCTCATTGAACTTGTCAGGTCCGCTTGCCAAGAATACCTTGGTAACCACTATTCCCGTAAATGCAGCAATGAAGTGTCCACCAAGAACTGCTCGAGGTTGGGCGAAGGGAGAGTCGATCACACCGTAGACCAGGACCGTGCTGCCACCCTGTCATTGTTGAGAAGGAAATATTAGTGACACGCAGAAAAATCAAAATATACATATACGTACAAAGCTGGCAACTATGCTTGGGACATTGCGTTCTACGAAGAAACGAGTGCCGAAAATACCCTGGAGCAAAGCGAGTGACACGAAAGTCCCAATGAAGGCCCATACGCAGAGGATGAGCGAAGATGATGGAGGAGGAGTCTCAGCCCGATATCCTAACCAATGATTCGCCCAGGTAGGAAGCCGTGTAAGTCTATAAGAACCCGCGCCCATGGATTGTCCGTTGAAAGCTCACTAATTAAATATAAAGTAAAGTAAAAGAGGGGGAACAAAGTGGGAAAGCTGGAAGGAATTGAAACTGGGTTCGAGTGCGAACGAAATAAAGAGAAGAAGAAAAAAAATTAAAAGAAGAATAAAGTAGGAGGGGAAAAGTTTGGACCAGTCAAAAGGTTTAGTGTGTTACAGAAGGGAAGCTGATGTAAACTCAGGTCTGTCGTTTTTATATCGTCGCTTGTTTGGAGAGCATCTTTTGATGGCGCTTTTTTCATTTATTTCACATTGCCCATGTCTGGCACTTGAGATATTTTTGCGTCCTTTTGCTGTCCAATGACCTGCGATGTAGATTGTACATATCCTAAGTGAGAAATTCGTACCTTGCTCGACCCTTGACCATTTTTTTGAGGCGAAAATGAGTATGTAATGGATTGTTCCTCGTGCGGAGGATTTCCCCCCCCCCGCTGCTGGCAGGTACGGGTGCCGTCTTGGCCGTGAGTCCATATTTTGAGATGACGCCTCCGGATTATCCACAAATAACGATTACATTGATGTGGCTTGGGTCAGGTAAATTTCATTAGATTATTGATTGTATTACGTTCCACGAGCACAGCATCGCACATAATCTTACCCACTACTGATTGATGCAATATCCCGACGCTCATGTGCACAGCTAGAGAGGGACCAAACTCTTCAACAGCTGGGTGATGCGCAGCCCTACGCAAAAACGAGAACGACTCGCCTTGACTCTACAAGCGACACAGCTCACCAACAACCATCATTCACGGTGGTCATCATCCCACGTCCCAGCGTAACGGATACTGTAACATTAAGAAGGCTATACTCATTCGGAGTCACGAGGCTTCAAAGGATGCCAAGAAGGACTTGGTATGTATAACAGTATGGCTCAAAGCAATTATATGTATCATTAGGATTAATTAGGGCGAATCAAACGACTCAAGGGGCCAAGTAATAGCGAGGGACAATAATAAAACAATGGACTCAAATCAAACAGTATCTGTGTGATAGGGACGAAAGGATGAACGTGGGTCTCACACCGGTAATCGTATTTGATCCATCAATAAAGGGTACCTTACCGCATTCTTCCATGTTAAAAGCTTCTTATTGCAGTCTGTAAAATGCACGGGAAATTGAATGTCCTATATAATATGTTTGTGGATGATTTGGAGAAAGCGTCAACGTCGCTTAACGCAAGTCTTTAAAAAAGGATATGCATCTTATCCATAAATAAGTTTTGTATGTTTCTGACAAAGTTTCTAATCAACTTTTCTATTCGCCAATCTAGATACGTTTTGTTCAACCGGAACGGTGATTGCCCGGAGCACTTATGTACCTCTCCGGCGGCTCTACTAGTTATGAGACGACATCACAATACTTGGGAGTTCGTTCGTAACGACAAAGTAATAAAGCTGTCAAAATATGAATTCGTGCCGCCATGGTACAATTACATTAATGGCGGAAAACACCAAGTGCCGAAACGAGAGAAAAAAAGGGAGGGTAGACATATACGAAAAAGGACATGGGGGCTATCATGTTGAGCACAAGACTTGAGACATCTTCAATTAACCAGCCAATCAATCACCTCTGGTGCGACTACCACTGGCTTGGCGAATATTCCCAGCCCCACCTCGGCCTGAAGAAAAGGTAATGTGCTCTCCGCCACCGGGTTGAGATTCGTGAATGGGGGGAAGGTCGATACCTGGAGAAGGGACTGGGGTGAGATTGGCAGCGCCGCCACGGCCAGTTGAATGACTTTTAAAGGAAAAATGGTCAGCACATGAGGATGTTTAGCTGAGGTTAAAAAAAAAACAAATTACATTCCGTCAGGGTGTTGATGTTGATAGTGCTGGTGATGTTTCAGCCTTTCTAGCTCATCCAGCATGGCGATATCTCTGTTGTCCGTTGTCGTGGTTGGAGACACCATATTTCCAGCGCCACCACGACCCGAGCTGCGTACACCTGAACGAGATCTGGACTTGGCAACGTCTGCAGCAGCAGCAACAGCAAGAGGAGATGTTGAAGAAGTGATGTTCCCGGCACCTCCACGACCAGAAGAATGAGGTAGCTCCACATCGCGTTCTGAGTATTGCCTGATAATGTCCTTCTCGTACTGTGATGACGGCGGCAATGATGGGGATGCGGGACCGCGGGATGGGGAGCGAATATTGCCTGCTCCGCCACGGCCTGAGTGGGTAATGGCTGGTGTAACATTCATCTCGCGACCTCTTGTTTGGGAGTAATCATCTGGACCATCTTTCGCCGTCCTTGGGAGTGTCAGTGCTGGATCGCGGGACGTGCTGGTGCGACGGATATTGCCTGCGCCACCGCGACCGGACGAATGCTGTAGTAATAATCTGAGACGAAAATGAACTTGGAATCGATGAAACAATACGCGTACGAAAGCATCTCGACCTCTTGACTGAGAACGAGACTGTGTGTAAGAGGTTGCGTCAGCGGCCGAGTCTGTAAAAGAAGAAGACATCAAAACGAGGGAAGTCAGAAGATGTCGGGGAAAGAAGACAAAAAAGGGAATGGGTGTTCCACTCGGCAAGAAGAAAAAGAAAAGAGATAAGGAGACTCAGGGCGACTGTTGATATATGATAAGTCAACAGGCTGTTATTGGGAGAGACTTGGGAGACGACACGGCAGTCGTTGGCTTATCCTTATCCCTTATCTCTCGTTATCACAGCGTAGCGCTTGTATAAATACCAAACCCGTTTTCCTTATCTCTGTGACGGTCCCTGAACAAAAAGACTCTTGTTTCATTACCTGCGTTCTTATTGATAAACATACGGTCGTCGCTGTCGTCGCCGTCGTTGTCTGCGAGAGAGGAAGGGAGAGAGAGAGCAGAGGTGTTAGAAGGCTGCAACCAGATCCTGGATAGTCTTGTTCCCAAACCGGCTAATGACTCGGAAAGTGTGGACCGAGATTCCCAGGGCTGAAGTTGAGGCTGAGACTGAGGCTTCCGCTGTTGTTGTCGTTGAAGTTGGGTTTTGAGCATTGTCTTGAGTAGTATGAAGGATGGAATGGTGGATGGGATGGGATGGGATGGGAACAAGAGGGGGATGGGAATGGCCTGTCGTCGGGCGACACGGACGGAGCTTTTAAAAAGGGGGGAGAGGTCGGTCAGCTGGACTTCAAAGTAGGGGCTGTTTCGAGGTACGCCCTAACCACGTTATACATATGACGCGTCCATGGCCTTATTATATTGATATTTTGTCACATTTACCCTAGTACAACGACCATTTTAATTCTATTTTTTTCTCACTCTTCATTAGGGTTGTTTGTACCCTTACTCGATTAATATATGGACCAGGACTGCCTTCGAATTCTCCTCGTCGCTCTTCCTTTTTTACATGGATTCAAAAATGTCTATCTGTCCAGCTCCAGTTAGGCACGTTCTGTGCCATGGCCAACGGTGGGCAAGCTGACATCATCCAAAGCGAAGAAGATGCCATCAGGTGCAATGCAATATTGCACGTGTGAGATTCTTGACCTGTTGCAAATACACCTGTTGATTTCACTCATCTGTTCAACCATTAGCATCATTCCCAATTCGATCTTCTCAAGTCATTGGCCGCGTTTCAAGACCCGTTCCATTCTTTCTTGTTAAGCGAAAGACAAACGTTCCCCAAAGACGTCCAATCCCAAGAATGTGGTGCAAGCCAAACTTTCAACCAGTTCATTTCAAAAGACCGCTTGTCTTTTGACTGTCATCCATCCAGCCTCTTCACTGTTCAAAAATTTCAAGCGCGTTAACGTAATGTTTCAGGAACTAGCTTCGTGCCATAATTTGTTTGTTTATTTTACTTCAGCTGACTCCATCAGTCGCCGCCATGGCCAATGATGAATGATGTTGGCGTGTAACCCTTCACTAAGTCTAGTTTGGCTAATACGTTCTCCATTCTCGTGACTCCGTGGGTTTTTTATTTAGGAGTTGAATAGCCCAAATTTCACTGGTTAGAACCAAGATCCGTGGTTTATACACACTATTCATATGTCAGTGATTGTGTTGTATTCCTCAGGCAATAACTGTATTTACCTTTTCCTCAAGCTTTCGCTACGCGTTCCGCCTTCAACCCTTGTTTATCAAAAGTGGAACGTTGCACGTCTAATATGTCTTACAGTCGAGACAGTCTTTTTGGGACGTGTGACGTTCCTATCACAAGGTTTGTCTCCAGAGTCAGGTTGTCTGGCTGGCTCTGCGTCCAGCCTTCCCTTCTAACGCTTGTAGAATCCCCCTAACCGTGCCAGATCTGACTCATTCGTGATATGAGAAAGCTTTTTGTAACATCTCCAAACTGCTTCGACATTGAACAATACAATCCAAACGCTGTTGGTGTGGATTCACACCCAACTAGCTTACAAGTTAACGCTATGGTAGAATTTACTTGAACCGACAGATATAACGAGCACAAGATCACCTTTCTCTCCAAACAATATGTTTCAATTTCAAAATTATGCTGCGCTGAGCATGTTAATTTCCAGTTTATACTTACGCTTGCGTAATGCGACGCAGAACAGCCTGCCATCGTTGACTCGGGAAATCAAGTTATGCTTTGTACTTAATTCTAGTTTGGTTCAGAATTCACTATTACATACAATTTTTCCGTAGTAAATCTCTTGGCTTGTGTTAAAAAAATATACTGATAAACAAAATTTAGATTTTATATAATGCTCCAAGCAAACACTCTCGTCGCCACTTTTCGTTTCCTGCGTTCGAAAGAAAAGTAAAGCCTTCAGAAATAACCCCGTCAATCATCTCATCTGATCCCCATTTTGGTCTTGCAATGGGTGTAGTAGCAATCAAATGTGCGCCGACGTGCGCAGTGGCCACTTTCGCAGTCTCATCGAGATCGAGAATTGAGGACACGACCGATTTATACGACTGAATAAATTTCGACACTAATTCATCAACCGCAACGCGAGACGATGGGTGAAATTTTTGAAGTGTATAAAGTTCCGCTACGAATTGGCCGACGTCAAGTCCTGCTAGTCCTGGCTTACCAAGTTCCCAGTCGATGATCGTCAATTGATCCATGGAATCGCCGTGGACGACGATATTGCCGGGCCAAAAGTCGCCCATAACAAGGACCTCGTTCGTATGTTTGATTTTATCTTGTGTAGAATCTATCAAAGCGATAATCTCGCCCAGATGCGGAGTTGTGGGAGAAAGGCTGTTCTTGACAACGCCGTAAGTGACGTAGGCAGATATATGACGTGCCTGAACGTTCTTTGAAAACCTTTCTTTAAGTAACACACCCGGTGAATCGGCCGGTTGAGATTGATGGGAGACAAAGTGTAATTTTCCTAAGAACTGTCCTAAAGAGACACCGATTTGTCCTGCCAATTCGGCGGACAGCGAGCGATGCTTCAGAAAGTCCTTAAGCGTCATGCTGGTTTGACCGCAATCTTGAAAGATAATAACTTTGTTATTCGCGTCTTCGTAAAATATCGTCGGAAGAGAAATGTTGACAACAGGGGGGATGATCTTTGGAATTTCTTGACACGCTAGAATTTCGAAATCCTGACAAAAGACGGTCTCCAGGGTTCGCAAAGAAGTCTTTCCCGTCAGGGAGGACTTACCTGACGTACCACGTCAAACGGGAAATTCCGATTTGTTGCGACATAGGGCTCAGCATGTTTCAGAATAGCATGCGAAATTGCTACTTGAGGTGTGGCCGCATGCGCAAAAGGCTTTTCCAATGTTATACGGTAAGTAAAGTTTCCAATACCGCCGACAAGCGGTGTCACGTTGGAAGCTGGAAAAGGAGTTTGGAGGAGATAGGCTTTGACCCCGTCAGGAGTGGTAAGATCGAATGACATCGCGCCTCGTTAAGAAAGAATAGCTGATGTGGAGTGCTTTTATGCTCCCTTTTGAGTCTTCGTCCTTCCTAGTCACCGTCCTTCCTAGTCACTTTACCTTGATTGAGTTCGGTGCCGAGCCCGGAACGGAAGAGTCGGGCTTGATCTGACTCCGAGACGCCTTTATTTCTGAAACGAAATATTGCAAAGGATGCACCTGTCTCCATCCAACCCAGAACATAGACGATACTCGAGACGACAAGTTTCCAATGAAGTGCGTCACCAATGTGATCGATGTAGCGCGCGTTGCCCCAAAACGGCGCCTTTCTGAAGTCGTAGAAGTTCATCTACAAGTCGTTTTGAGTAATCCGTCGCTTGTTGCTTTAATGCTTTCCTAATTTGATATTCGTGGCAAATATGTACATAGTTAAAAGAGCTATCACTATTCAGATGGTGAGTTTACAGGCTTTTGTACTTGCTTATTAATAATTTACTTAACTTGTTCTCTGGTAAATCAGTGCATATGAAGAACATTTCCTTTCAGTGATGTGATGTGCGCTGTAATTTTTGTTATGAGTGGCGTCCTTGCGTTGACAAGCATTTCACAGGAATTACAACAATAAGCATGTAAGCAAAGAATACGTTCTGAGAATCCATCGTCGTTACTTCTCTTTTTGTTTAGGAATCGATTGGTTTGTTGTAGATTGCATAAAAGAAGGTTTTTCCCAGACGAACAGATACCAGAAAAATGATAGGCGAAAATTGCGCTCACTTTTACTACATGTTCAGCTGACCATCATCCAGTCACTGGATTGCATAGGTGACTCTTTATCCCAGCACGTACTCATGAAGGAATGACAAGGCTCAGGTTCACACGACTCATATCCCGATTCGTCCCGAAATGCTGAGAAGTCGTCAACTTGCCTGTTAATCCGAAGATTTAAGAAAGCAAATTTAGATCATATATGACTGATTAATATATTAGGCGTTGATATATAACTGCTACCTTGATTCTGGATTGCGTTCCCTTTCTTCAAGTTCCACACTCTATTATATCCGACTGTAACCATGGAATCCCGTGTGCATGATCTCACGACCATAGATGGTGTCAAGTCATATCTTTCGCAGACACTGTTCGCAGCTGGAAAAGTAACGACTCTTGGGGGTGGAGCAATCAACTTCACGTACCGAATTACCTTGGACAAGCCATATGTTTCGCCATCTCTAGGGAATGGAACCTCTAATATTCCAGTTCTTACGGCGATCTTGAAACATGCTGAACCTTTCCCAGCCACTTACAGGACTTTCCCATTTGATGTTGAGCGCCAGGCAGGTCTACCTTTGTACACGCTTTGGGAACAAACTTAACCCCTATCTATTCAAGGATCATGAGATTACGGCATTCATTGAAATTCCAAAAATTACTTCATCATCCTCCGTTTATGTCCCCAAAGTGTATCACACCGATTTTGAGCATCATGTTCTCATTATGGAGGATTGTGGCCAAGGGTCTACAGATTTAAAGGAGTATTTGCGGTATAAATCACTTCCACTTGATACAGCCAGACGTATTGGCCATGATTTAGGCCAATTCCTTGCGGAGATACATCTCACCTCCCACGAATCTCAAGCGCTAGATTCGTTCCCAGTGCAGCTAAAAAATACGTTCGCCAAGAATCATGCAGGACGTGCATTCAGTGCCAGGATTACTTACGGTGTCATTTTGGACGAATCCAGACTTCCGCCTACTTTCCCAAACGTAGATGAGATTCGTGCTTTGGCACAAGCAGCACAAGATAGGTTCATGTCTACGAATGAGGTACTCGTGATGGGGGATTTCTCTCCGAGAAACATGCTCGTCCATGGAGAAATGGTTGAGCGTGTTGGAATTGTTGATTGGGAATTCGTTCGACCCGGATTTCCGGGAGCTGACATTGGGGAATTCATGGCCGAGCTCTACGCGCTGCGTAAATTCTATCCCTGGTGCTCGGAGGCAGTGGAAACACTCGGTTCGGCGTTCATCACTCGATATAAATCGGTAATCAGCAGTAATAAGTCTATGAAACTTGACGAGATTGCCAAGGCTGCTTTGTTACACGCCGGGGCGCAGCTTTTTGGTGTTACTCGATTTGCGCAACCGAAATGGGGTTCTGACGAAGAGATACAACAGATTAGTTTGGAAGGGTTGGATATTATTCTCACAGGAAATGTCGGGGTTGAATGGTATAGCAAGTGTCTTCTGGACTCATTGTTACTTTAGAATGGGGGCGACGAAGAGTTATGATCTTTTAGGTTATGCTTGAATAATATGTTCTGTGTCTTTCGCTTGTCACTAGCCGCGCCGGCAGACGAGCTCAAACCGCCTAGTGAATGTTTCTCACGGTTTGCAAGGTTGGTTCTCAGGATCCTCCGTTCTTTCTGCCCTTACCACTGCCCCCACTTTTAGTACGTTTACTTTCGTCCTATTTCACACCCTTGAACCTGTCCACTTTATTGCCGCTGCGACATGCCTTAATTTTGAGTGAAATTCGGATTCTTGTCCTTGCTTTAGGCCCAGCGATATTACTTCCTTTGTACGACACATGTGTGAGTTGTACAATGCTGTCTGAGTTCTCTTTTCAGTCATAATAAAGATTGTATTGCGATCAGTAGTTTCTTATAACATCCTCCAGTTCTAACGCATATCTGACCTGGTCACATTTGGACATTGGACAAGCACTTGAATTTATTTTAGGACCCTTTCTCTTTTGGACGGGTTTGGCCGTTAGACATAATCGCAGTTGCGATGGTTCGTCCCTCAAAAGGGACTAGTTATTGTTTCCTTGGTCCATACACAAAACTTATAAAATACCTCACTCCTCGCTACCTTCACCATCGCCTACCATCATGACTGCTACGTGCTTGTTTGGACCTCTTTTCAAGCATTCCCAAGGTAGCAGTGTTAGCTCAAATCGCTCAAAGCTGCAGTTTATTGCCGACAAGTATATGACCAAATGGGACGACCAATATATCAAGGCCTATAACCACAAATGGGAGTTACTCATGAAATCTATGACTACCTCCACATGCGACGCAATCTGGGCAATTCGGTTCGCTGAGATTCCATGGCCTATCTCACCAACCTTAGCAAAAGAAACACCCGATCCCCTCATTATCACCTGCGCCAATATAACTCGGTTCCTTATATGCCCTTACCGCGATGATAGGCACTCGTGTTTAGAGAAAGTGTTAAATGAACTAGACAGATGGGATGACTTTGAACTGATGGTCGCGATCAGTCGACACGTCTGTAGAGCTGATAAAAAGAAAGTCCAGGAGGCCTGGTCTCGTGTCGTGTTAATACTGATGGAGATGAGAGGAGACTACTCTAGTTGCAGTAACCTTGCTCCTTCCGATGTTTAAGACATTCGGTTACCGTGGGTCCGTTTCTTAATGATTCCGTATGCCCTTAAATTAACACTTAATCGAATTAGTTAACCTTGACTTGAATTGTATGTAGACTATTAGACTGTAAATAATTCAACCATATCTTTTTCCAGTTCAGGTGATCTCAGAACAATCTTCATAAAAAAAAAGCGCTCGACTGTTTTTACCAATTTCAGCATCATTTGTCAATCTACTAGATGAAAAATATTTGTTTCGATGACATTAATTAATAGATCATCAATTTCGACAGACGGTAGCTGCCTGTCTTTAACAAAACGATTTAAAGTACAAAGGCCCTGTGAGTGACACATCTTCGTCTAAATCGAATTCTAGATAAATGACGCTATTTTGAAGAATCAAGAGACCGGTCTCGTATGAACAAAGAGGTGAGCAATGCTAGAGCACACTGGAATGTGCCATACCCAAATGCTCCCGTCAATGCATTTCTATAAGAATCACGAACGATAATCTGAAGAGCAGGATCCAGCGAGTCAATGTATGCCATGGATTCTCTTACACGACGGACGAGCTGTTGATTATCAGCGGGCAGTCACAAGAAAATACCAGATAAATCCTTGCCTCCTCAATGTCATATGGTAAGCCAGAAAGCTTCTGCACAAGTACTATACGCAGGACCTGTTGGAGTATAGCACCAGAAAGAGACAATCCAAGGACCGAGCCAAGAGTTCGGAAGAGAAATGACACTAGAAATGAAAACGTTTGAGTTTCTTTCTCTCCAATAGCTCAAATGGGGTAAGTATACGCACATGCAGTCGCGGCGGCCTGATCAGAAGGGTCAATACTTGCTATGGTTGCAACTAAAAGAGTGTTTATCGCAATTCCAGCAAAGAATGACAGAATCGCCATAGCTGCAAAACATGAGGCATTTTTTTTTTAGTATCAACCGCAGGTATACATGATTCAACCATGGGCTCGGCTTACATGTCGTGACCGCGATTAAGTCCCAGCCTGGGGGCCTGAAATACGTCACTACAGTACTAAGGAAGGCAAATAGTACGGCCCCAACAAGACCGAAAGTTGTTAGGAACTTGAACTTTCCCCGTTTTTGGGTCATTATTCCTCCTACGAGGTTTCCGGCGACGAGTGCTACAATGATGGGTAAAAGACACAAACTGGCTTGTGATGCGGACTTCCGACTTAGTACTTGGGCATAGAGGGCAAGTTGAAATATGATCGAGGACCCCACCGACATCAACCACAGCGCTGTCACATAGGATGCTACTAGATTCCGATTCTTGAAGAACCTCGTCGGAGCTACAGGTTCTTTGGCGAGGGAGGGATTGGATTCAACGATCACAAGTCCGATCATTCCCGAGACAGTTATTGTGAAAGATATGTATGCGATGGGTGATGTCCACGCTACGTTACTCCCTTTATCGAGAGCCACTAGCAGACTAAATACTACAATGATGAGAAGCAGTGAACCTAGGAAATCAACTCGGCGGAGTTTAGTCAAAGTGTTTTCTTCTTGTCTGTCTACGTCTTCCCTGTTGATGTTCTCAGGGAAAGCGAACCAAATGGCCAGGAATCCCACCAAGCATATGGGTACTTGAATGGCAAATCCCCTAAAAGCCAAGCATACTAAGCGTTTGACGGTCGATGGCGATCAGAAAGAAATACCATCGCCAACCGACGCCGTCGACTAAAAAGCCGCCTAGTGGAGCACCGACAGCAGTTCCGACCGAATAGATCAAATTTATGATTGCTGAAGATTGGGTTCAACCCTAGCCTTTCAAGAGGTGCATTCCGCCTTACCTTGCCACGTTCCACGTTGTCGCAATGGTACGATATCAGAAATGGCAACTGTGACCACCCTAGTAATGTTTGTCAAGCTCCAGGAACGGATAAAGTTTCGAGGAGAGTTCTACGGACGTCAATAAACCTGCGCCTCCAATTCCGCAAATCATTCTTGCTGCGATAAGTTCCGTCATGTCATTCGCTATCGCGCATGCGAAGCATCCGACTCCGAAAATGAGATGAGCGAAGAGAAGGCATGATTTGCGACCTAGTGATAAACGTTAGTACAAGCAATTCTTGCGCGATAATCGGACACAAAACCGACCAAATATGTCACTAAGCTTTCCATATAGTGGTCTAGATGATGTGTCAAGCCCATGTTTCTGTATTAGAAGTTGAGACAGCGGTACTGACTGAAACGCGGTGATGGTCATCATGTATGAGGTTGCGATCCAGCTAGCACGCTGAAGCTGATTCATTTCGCTTCCTATCTTAGCATAGGCGGTTGTGATTATAGTGGAATCTAGTGCCGCAAGAAGGATGCCACCAGACGCAGCTGCGAGCTAGGGCTGTTCGAGAACAACGGCGACATAAAACGACATGGGTGCTTACAAACGTAACGACGTTAGCTTTTGGTGTTTCACTAACATTCTCCGTAGTCTCAACCGACGTTGTTGCGTCGTACGCAGTTTCCGAGTCAGCGGTGCCAGCGAGGAGAGACGTCCTTTCATTGTTCGACATGATAAAGGAGGGCAAAAGGATCCACAAGAGTTGAAATAAATCCTTGAGAACTCCTTCGGTATTAAACGGTGCTCTTGGCCTTATGTCCGAGGCCATCCATATGGGACATCTGAATGACTACGCCGGCACTGGGAAAGACGGTAGATAATAGAAATAGATATGAGTGAGTCGGTCAAAATTTTGGATCGTTAGACCACTCGATTTGGAAATTGAAATCTTGAGACGTCGCTGAGAAGTTGACATAGACTTGGTTTGAAAAACAAGCTAGCAATTAGTTGTTGGCGTGTATATGTGGGAGAGTCGGTCTGCAACGCGCGCACGCGCGGTCTGCCTGAACCGGGTTATGTAAACCAAGCTTATAAATAGCTGAAAAAAAAAGGCAATAGAATAATATTGCCCAAGGCCAGCTCCCGATTTAAAAGAGTTTACAAAAATCACAGTCAGAGAACGCATCGACACAATTGTAAACCCCAGTTCTTCCGTTTTTTGAAAAGCTGCTTGCTAGGAAGAATTACATCTTGAAGATACGGTGGTGTAACTCTTTCCGGTTACTTCTTGGTCATCAGAACGATAGAAGACTAATATGGTTCATCATTAGTGTCGATGAAGACGGAATGCCGTGCCAGCGCGCCCGTGAGCCCTCTTTTTTCCGAAGAACACGGGACGCATTGTTACGACAACCACTATAAATTGCAATCTGCAGCTTGATATCCATGAAGGGTTTGTGTAAGATCCGAAAAGTACATGAATACCGATATACCACGTAGTCTAAATCGCTTCAATGCATGACTTTTCTTTCGTTATATAACACACTTCTCCTTCTCTGGTTTACCTGGCAGCAGTGGGTAAAAAAAAATAATCGGAAGTCTAAGGATAAAAGGAGACTCGACCGTGTCTGAACCAATCGAAGGACTTAAAGGGGAAAGATAAGAATGAATATGTTAGCCCGTCAACGTATTGGAGAGCCTGTCAATAAGCTTTCCGGGTTGCAAGAAATTTACGCATCTTGTTCTGGTTACCCTGGTTTATCCGAATATTATTGGTTACTATTGACTATCTTGCAGACAGATGGACTCGTGCAGATATATGAATCGATATGATTACCCATAACAAGATCAAAAGTTGGCCAGCATAGCGGGATGCGTATGCTACTAGTACGCCACTTATCAAGTGGACTTCCTTTCTCCAAAACGGCCTTCCGTCCGCATGATCCCATATTTCTTCGGCTCCATCCAATACATATATAATTACGTGCATCAGGGCTGACACTGACACTAAAATAACCTTGTGCGGTGTCCGATGTCCAGATACTTGTTTTCGAAGAATCTTCTTACAATTCATTCCAGGCTTCATATCAAAAAATACATAAGAGTAAACAGATCCAGGAGGGGAAACAAGAAAACGGTTTGGAAAGTGGAGCCCCATGCGGTGGATGGGTTCGAGGTAATCCATAATCGTCGAGTCAGTAGGAAGGTTGCACATTCTGCCCTATTGTTATTTCTGAATTATTCCGCATAGACTGATTTTGACCTTAATATAGTCTAGGATAAAAGTAGTAAGGATGATACTTTGCTTGTGAGCGTACTTGAGCTCATGTGTAGTCTGATATATTTGGAGGCAGTTTACGAGATTCATTTAATGATAACGTATGTCCCGTTATACAAGTAATTTTGACAGCCAACAAAATAATCATGACTGGACTGCCTTCTTCAAAAGGAACCATCTCTTCTAAAAGCCCGATTTACCGATTGCTTTTGAACTCCTGAGATGGGAGTGCCGGTTTTCAAAAATGTCCAAGAGGAGTCTTCTGATGGTATGTCAATGGTTTCACGCGGAATAAATGGTCCATAATTATGTTCTCTCCCAGTATCGATTACATGTATATAGATATAACGCCGAAAAATATGAGAATAGGCGGTGCGGCCATGGATCTTTTATATACTCACGAAATAACAGCTGTGCTTTATGCTATAAAGTCTACCAAATTATGTGAGCAAGCTAGAAACTAGGATCTAAATTGCCCCCAAGATCTCCTAGAAATCCTATAAGACTAGTAAGGCAGACATACATATCTACTTAATAATTATCTGAATCCTAACGGAACTTGAAGTCTTTTACCAAGTACTGAGTATGACACAAAAATCGTGCACTCAAGTCACCATTCGATTCATTGGTTGATTAGGAACTGATACGAAAACCGGATTTCTTACTAAATTCTTAGTACAGGCCCCACATGGAATAATCGGGGGGAATCGGGTAATATTCATTCGAGTTTTCAGAAAAACCTTTCGTAAGGTCATGTTTGATACAAAAACGACCAATTAGTTAAAAACACATTCCGAGTGCAACGGATCGACATTCATGACTCAATCTATGGCATGTAAAGGCATGTTTGGAAGTAGAAATGGTATATAAATACATTGTGAGGTGTGTCTTGTGGACTGGGCACATAAATATGGACGATGACTTGATTGCAAGAATGCAATTTAGCTAGCGTAAGGTGCATATGGAACGAAAAGATACGTTATTTAATAGATTTATGCAGAACTTACGTCCAATTTGGGAAAAGTATCATGGTCAAGGTATTTCCCATAAGTTCTTTCCTTCATCTTATAAGCTTCAAAATTTGCAGCCGAAATTGAAGGCCCTGTACCAGTATACTTCTGAACGTGGTTCATGAAATGAAATTCCGAATAAATAATTTCAACAATAATGACTATGGTTTTCAAAATAAGTGTTGAACGCTGGCCTGAGAGCCGAAGTGCCTTTAGTTATAAATAGCAAGCAATAATAAATATCGTTCAATGCCACCCAATATGTCCAATTGAATGATATCTGGTTTATTTTTGGGTGTGAGCTATAAATTCATCGCGTTTATTTCTGCTGTCCTAACTTTGAGGTCAATTATAAGATGGGTGACTGGCATCAGGACGTGAAAGGAGTTGGAGCGAAAGAAGTGACCGACGCAGGTGCCAGTAACGAAGCTAGTATCTGAGTTAAGAACGTCCTGCAGGCTTCCATGCTTCTGTCCCTGTCTGTCATTAGTTTCATTGGTTGCTTAAAGTTCTACGATTCTGAAAAAAAATAATGCCGGTAGCGGGTATTCTTTTGGGCTGAAAGAAGTCTTATCATAACATACTAAAGGTGTATTGATGCTATGCGAGAGGGGTGCTGAGATTATACCTCATCCGGAATACTGTTGGTATGGCTTCGGGAGTATACTATTCCCGGTATGGTTCTGGGAAATATATGCATTAAAATATGTTTGAAATAAACCTTACAAGGTCGATGTGTGACGCGCACTGACGGGGCCGTGGCGATGATTTGATGTCGCGCACTGGCGACAACGGCTGAAGAATCATTTTCTGCGTGCCCATTTTGACAACGGGGAAGGGCGGCAAAAGCTATGTACATATGACGATAATACGCACTACATACTGATTCGAAAGAGATGCACAGTGGTTTTTTCTTAATTGTAATATTCAGGAGGGTCACGTTGATTAATGATATGGATCAACAGACCGTGATTATTTGAGGCATGGATAAGTTCGCCGGACGTTGACAGCACCAGACAGCACCGCTGCATCGGTCTCGTCCTAAATGATCATCCTGTCGAGAACCTTCGTGAGAATAAAGGTACACAACTAGACCAAAAAAAATATTTGGAGAAAAAAAAATATCCTGGATGTAAATCATGCGAACGGCAATAACCCTCCGTAGCGCGGGTTGAAACTCTCTTGACCATGTATTAGTCAGTCGACTTCCCCTCAGTCATGCGACCCGGCGAAGCCAAAGATCGGTCGATGAACCTTAATGTCGGGAACTGTAGATGCGATAATAGATATTTGTTTGTCGAGGAATTTGTCAACGAAACATGGAGTTCTTCCACCAACTCTACGAAGTGACTGCTTTGGACCTCGAATACCTGGTGGCTGGAGCTTCGAACTGGTGGCTTCATACGGGATTCCATTTCCAAGCAGATTATGCCAATGATCAAATGAAACAAAAGACAGTGCAGTTAGAGATCGGGTAAAAAGGTTTTGGTTTCCTAGAACAGATTAGCAGAAATTAGTGATTGCTGGGCAGGGAGGTAACTGGGGTCACCTGGAGCCTGCCGCGTGGTGTCAAAAATAGGCGCGGAGTTGTTCGGCTTACATACTTGAACCGAACTACTTGTTTGAGTTGACCTTGTTCGTTTTTGCAGATGCCCTTGTCACTTTGAACCAAACATCGCCTGCCCTTTTCTCTTTGCGTAACTTCCATGGAGCAGCAAACAGGCCAGAAATCAAAGAGCAAACCTCGCTTGGTGGCTTGCAAGGAATGTCACAGGTGATTCCGCTTTCGGACGATTCCGGGAGAGACAACTGACAGTCTTGTTTTCCAGGTCGAAGCTCAAATGCGATAGAACATAGTAAGGCTGCTCTTCAGTCAGCTTATAAAGTCATCGTTCTTTTAAACACTCTTTTCGAATAGCCCCTGTAAATCATGTATAAAGGTACGCAGCAACGCCCATTTTAATACCCAAGGATTCGACTAAGACATTCCCTTTCAAACCAGCGCGGATGGTATGCTCTTCTTCAAGATGGCTATTTTGACAATTAACATGTTCCCCTCAAAGCGCTGATATATGTCCTGACGGTATGTTCCTTGAACGTTTCACGTGTTCTGGAAATATTTATCTGCGTTTTCAGGGACCCTTGTCGCCACAAAACGCCAAAAGTTCGCAAATCTGTCTAACCAAACCTTGTATTAAAGTCAAACACATGTATTAGATCCGCTATAGAAGCTTCCCAGCTTCGCGAAAAAACCGCCTCAATGGCCGATCGCATACGCCACCTCGAGGAGGCCCTCGCCGTCGCCCATGCAAAGACGTCTACGGAAGTCCACGTTCTACTCACTAAGCCAGAAGACAGTACGGCAGATCCGCTTTCAGAACAAGGAGATCAAAGTGCTGTCCAAAACGACGTTATCGACGCCTTTGGAACGCTATCTATCGGCTCAGATGGGCGTTCAAAGTACCATAACCAATCAGCTGGCGCGGATGTATGTACAATACAATTTCCATACGCATATGCTTACGGTCTTTTTTTCCTGCTTCATAGTACTTTGCTGAGGTAATTTAGACTTGTCCCTGAGATTGTGCAAGATCTGACCCGCCTCTTATTTTTATTGCGGCGAAATAGGCCGAATCTCCCGACGTCCCTACTGCTGGAGCTCGCGTTTTTTCAGATGGAATACATGGTTTATCTGTTCCACCAGATATAATGCATTTGGCATCAATGTTTCCTTTCGGTCCCTCTGAAAGTGAATTCCCACCCTGCTCGAAGGACGACCTCGTTCGGTATTTGCCGCCAGCTGACATTGCATGGAACGTCTGTGATACCTTCTTCACTCATGGAGATTGGTTGTACGTCTCCGGAGAATCGATTTACTTAACGAATGAAATACTAAGTACTTGTAGATTCGCTGCCATCGGCCGCGCGGAGTTTATGGACGAGATTTATACTTCTATATACACATCCGATACTTCCCCATCAACTGATCGACTTTCGCTGTTTTTTATCATCGTCGCTCTAGGGATCTTGCTAGATATTTCTAAACCATATGATATCCGACACACTGAGCCCTACTATCAACTTGCCCGAGCTGCCTTTTGTTTGGAGCCCCTCATCGAAGCGGCAACAATCCCTACTATACAATCCTTAGTTCGTCCCAACTCCCTTCCACTGTCCGCTCCAAGTTCAATAAAGTTTCCGTTTTAGCATTTCCAAATTATATATCTTTATATGACTGAGCGTCAAACGGTGGAACACAGATGGTTAAACATGGGGTTGATTGCTAAATTAGTTTATAGCGTAAGTGTCTTCGCTTGCCTATCTATCTTGTCAGCCATTTCACTTTGTTCTACACAGACGGGTTTACGTGAGTTTCCTCACCAGCTCCACTTTTTCCAAATTCATGCCTCTATCAGATCGAGATAGCGGTAATTGGATACACGACAATGAAGGGGAAATTGAAAGGCGCCGGAGGTTGTTTTGGGAGATATACGCCTATGGTAAATCAATCTTTTAATACATCCGACTACTTTACCTGACTTTCAAATTTAGATGCATGGATTGTATGCCTTTATATTTAGGTTAAGGTTGATCTCCTGAAAGTGACAAATGTGTAGAGCTTTATTATGGGCCGTCCACCGTCGTTCAATATGGCACATATCCATTGTCGACTCCCGAAAGATGTCGACCCTGTTGTGAACGACCAAGGAATTCCTCAGCCAAGTTGTAAATATAATTTTATTCTTACGTTCACATTCTCTCGTCTCATCCATTTCTTTGAAGTCCACACAGTCTGGAAATATCAATATCGTACCCAGTGCCTAATTCCTGTTGTCGAAGAAGCCTTCGGAGCCAAAGCTCCGAATTATGCCACAATATTGAAACTCGATCGTAGAATCCGAGATTTTGAAATTCCCATTTCACTACAACTGGGCTCTCCAGCTGATAACAGTCAACGCAGTGTTGGCTTACCACTCTCTATGCAAAAATACATGTTATTTTGCGAAAAGGAAACCAGTGCGTTTTCATACTTCTCATTTCCTTTCACTTTCATAACAAAAATTGCCAAGGTCTTTTGTATCTTCATCGTGCTTATTTCGCTCAAGCCGTTTGCGACTGCCCGGACAACCCGTTGGAGAGTAAATATGCCACGTCAGTATCTGCAACTTACCGCAGTGCATGTTTAATTGTTGCCGGCACACACGATGCGACTGTCCGACATCCAGAGTTAGCTTCAAGATTCTGGTGGTTTTGGTCTAACCTGTTTTCCGCCGCTGTAAGCCCTTTTTTTCAGCCCACATTTTTTCATATATTCACAATTTTTTGCGTTTAGATTGTACTTGGTTCAATTGTAACCAGAAGCCCTGCGTGTCAACTGTCGTCGTCTGCTATGAATGAACTGGACCTCGCTTGCAACTTGATGGAGCATAGGGCTGCTCCAGGCCGTTCAGCAAAAGCAGTGGTGGGGACTATTTTCTCTTTTAAATGAGTAACAAAGAATGAGTTTCATTAATGCTCTTTTTATTTACTTGATTAGCCGATTCTACGTCGATTACGTGATAAAGCTCGTTCTGCGTTAGCACAATTATCGCAGGGTGCCATTGATAAGGCTTCTCCGCAAAGTAACAGCAACTCTTCAACAAGGGATGACGATGATGAATTGGCCATATTCGCTGGGCGAACGAGGTTCATCTCCAGTACGACCAGAAGCCGATCACCCACGAGGTCACCATCATCGCAAGGTGTTGGCCCTGGTGGTACGCGGAACACGTCGTTTAGACGACGCGGCTCCGAGAGTCTTGGTCCTTCCAATATGAGAATTCGACGAGAAACTTCAAATAGGAGAGGTTCCGAACCATTTCCTTATGGGGATGTTCCCCCAAGTGAAAGTGACGTGTTCCGTCAGGCGCATCCTTCTCTTTTGGAACATCTAAAAGGTATAAGTGGATATGTACCTCCACCAGCCATCATGCAAGGTATAATTGCTGCGAGGGAGGATCAAGCTGCACGGGAAACCTCCATGGGTAGTGGAACTCTTCCGCGTCCGCCCATCATAAAGAGTGAAGTCCCATATCCATGGTCCGATTCAAACGTGTCGTCCATCTCTTCTCCGTCATCCTCTTCTCCCAATGCAGTTTATATTTCCCCTTCCGCTCAGTATGACATGCCGGTCAATAATGGAGGCATATACGTGCCTGATGCGCAACCTAATCCAGCGGCTATTATGGCGCAGGCCGTTGGAACATTTGCATACCCATCGGAGTTGAATGGTGATGGAACGTGGCAGCAGTTGATGGTTCAACTTGGAGTCTTGGATGGGTCGAATTGAACGTTTGTGTATTTTTCTCTCTATTTTTTATTTTTTGCTTCCTTCTCTTATTACCACGTGTTTATATTTATATTTACTCAATTCTAAGTGCTTTCGCCTTCATGTAAATACTAATTCCTTATTCTCTCATCTTCCTTGTCTTTTACTTGATAGTTTTGTTTCGCTCCTTCTGTAATATTGTTGTATCAGTATGTTCTATAATTATACTTTAAATGACAACGGTACCGCCAAGTAGCCTCTAGGACATATTAGTTGCATTGGTTGTACACAACCCATCTTTCATGAATGAGCACGACTAGTTATTAACGACTACTGACCAGTGACTAATGACTGATAAAGCAGGATTCGAGATATGAAAGTACATACATTTACTAGTAACATCACGCTTCCTGTGGGACAACGTAGCTGTTACGGCTGTGTATGCATATCGAGTCTGAAAGACTTTGATGTATCTACCTTCGAAGATTTAAGATGAAGTTGAAACGATGATTCGGAAGCAACTACATAGTTTTAAGGACATTATGAGTTCTTGGGCAATAATAATAAAGTTTGGTATTCAAATTGAAGATAAAACGTAGTGTGCTATATGGATACGACAAAAAGAAGCACGTGCCAAAAAAAAGAAGGAAAGGTCAATCAACTTTTTTCTCTGTCTGCCCGACATTGCCAAGAACTTGAACATAAGACTTGGGAAACCATCCTTGGCGACCTTCTCGTGTTCGACCATGCCACCATTCACTCTCAACGCCTGTTACAGGATCTGTAGTTCCTAAGATGGCAATTATTTCACCTTCTCGTAGCATGAGTTCGACAGGATCTTTGGTTTCGAAAGGATAGACAGTGCGTGCGAAGACAAGTTTGGTGGGATCAATTGGTTGTTGAGGAACATTGGGAGGAAGGCGGGTAGAAAGATGCCGAATAAGCCGGTGCATTAAAAATGGGATCCCAATAATACCTAAGAGAAAAATAATGATGGGTTTTCTGCTGGGTTTGGGGGCATTGGGATTAGGAAGTGGAGCGCCGGGTGGTCTGTTTAGATATGTGCCGAATTCGTCAGTCAGACCTCCGTCCATGGGTTTTCCAGTGATTAAACTTCGAAGCCATCGAATAAGACCAAATAATCCGAGAACACTTCCTAAGGCATTCCGGAGCTGTCCGAGTTGATCTGCCACACCAACCATTGCGAAAAAGGAAGAGTGGGTGGCCATGAAAGTGCTTTCTAACATTTGGGCGAATCCTCCAAATGTCTGGACGATAGATTGTAGAAGCGCGAAAGTGCTTTGGGTTGTCGCTTCGAGCTGTTGTGTAAGGGAGGAATTGTTAGGATCATACGATCCTGGAGGCTGCATCATGCCCATTCCATATCCACCACCATAGCCGCCATATCCACCGTATCCACCGTATCCACCGTATCCCATCCCATATCCACCCATGCCTCCACCCATGCCTCCACCCATGCCATATGAGCCCATACTACCATAGGCACCAAACCGATTGTACGGTGATGCATAACTTGAATAAGGGGCGGCATAGGGAGAACCGTTAAATTGAGAAGATAGAGTGTTATTGTTGAGAGGTGTGGTAGTCGAGTTTGAATTGATTGACGATGGTCGTGCAGGAATGGACGGTACTGAGGTCGACGTTGCTCGACTTGCAGGAGTCGTTGTTGAGGTCGGCGTTGCCGTAGACATTGAAGCTGCGTCTCGTTCCCATGGTTTTGGAGGTGATACCATGTTCAAAGTTTTTTTTTGTCGTCGTCGTCGTTGGCGTCGTCGAGGAGAAGAAACGAGACAATGCCATCGGCGTCACACCTAATTACGTAATGAGTAATCCGCGGATTTGTTACAGCTGAGTCATGCTACTGCCGCCTCTTACACAGCTTTTTGACTGTCAACCGCCATCTTCTCTTCAGCCTTATCCGTATAAAAAATTGAAAAGTACTATTGATGAAGACAACAAAGATGTAAAAGCACATTGTGGCATATAGAGTGTATGTACATTGGTCAACAGATGCTAATCCTGCCATACAGCACATTTGGATAATAGTTGCAAATACAGTGGGAAAAAAGAGAAAAATCGAGACATAGAGAAACGGAGAGAAATGCGAAAAAGCTAAAGAAACACTTAATGATGATGTTTATATATGAGTTTATGTCGAATTCTTCAACTAAACGCTTCCCACCCCAGACGTCAAGTCATGCAGAAACTACCGGAAGTTCAAGAACAGAGATCCGATGGCCTCAGCTCAATGATCAACAAGGATTCGATGGTCAAGTTTTCACAAAACCATGAAAAAAACTGTACGTATATTCGGATTAAGAAGCCTGAAATCCTAGCCACGTATGGAAAACAGGAACACTAACCAAAATTATTCCCCAAATCCATTGCTGTGGAGGCCATTCAATAGTTCGTTGAGAGCCCGTACAACTCTCCCAGCCCCGTCGGCGACTTTTTCACGATCTTCCGGGACTACTTTAGGAAGCCATTTACTATCGAAGCGGTCGGGATGCCATTTCAAGAGAGCTTCTCTTAGTCGCCTCTCTTTCGACTTGCCCTGGGAGTGCTGAGCATGAAAGATGAACTGTGCAATTCGGATAGGGAGTAACTGTTCGGGACTCGAAATGGGTAATAACACTGGCCATGGCATTGAACGGAAACGCAAATTTGGGACTTTCGTCATGGCCATTGCCGCCCACTGCTTTTCATGAGCATCCCAAAGTTCCGGAACGCTCGGTGTCGAAGAGGGTGGCGGCGTGGGAGGAGACGTTACACTTGCTCCGGCACTGCTAAACGATCCGGAAGCTGAACTAGAAGGGCCATGACCTGCCCCTGGCATGTTGGAGCTCGTCGATCCTGTGGTACCATACGATCCACCGAATGCAAAACCAGCACCAGGATAACTTCCAGACATACCAGCAGCAGCGGCAGCTGCTGCCGCAGCTTTCCGTGCCTTTCGTTCTTGATCCCGTCGTTCAGCATCACGGGCCATTTCTTCCTGGCGCCTTCTTTCCTCGTCCCTCCGCCGTTCTTCGCCTCTTTTTTTGGCCTCTTCTGCACGTCGTTCATTGGTTTCCTGCTCTTTCCGACGCCGCTCTTCTTCCTGTTGCTCTTGTTTACGTTGCTCTTCCTCCAACCGTCGAAGGCGTTCCTCTTCCGCTCTCCGCTCCTCATCAGCAACATACTGGTCTCGTAGTTTTGTTCTGTATTCTTCGGTAGACGAGAACGGATTTTGCGTTTGGGCTGGGGGTGGTTGTGTATGGGTTTGCGAAGAAGATGCCTTGCTAAATGGCGTCTGTGTTGCATGTGTAGCTGAATGAACTGAAAAAGTGGCATTCTACCGCATCAAAAATCAATTTTTGAAATACCGATACAGAATCAAATACCAACCTTAGTCTGACTTGTTGACTGGGGGATGGAAGGTGGAGCCGCTGTGCTGGGTGCACGACTGGCAGCAGGGTCGTCAACAGGTGAAGTGGGCGGAATAGCCGTCGATGCAGATGCAGACGAGGACCGTGCGCTAAAACCCGGAATAGATGCGGAGAATGACGAACTCGCTGAAGCTGAAAACGAGCGACTTGTTTGAGAGTGAAAGGGCTTGGGGTCAGTAGGTGATGCCTGAGTTGCAAAAGAATGATGTCGTTGAGGTGGTATATGAGTATGTGTTGATGGGTATGAAGGTTTGGTCGTTGATGATGATGACGATGATGAAGCTGAGTTTGGACCTGCGGACGGCGTTGGTACCTGGTGCGTCGGATGCTGAGGAAGAGGCTTGCTACGCAATCCTGGAGCTGGAGGTGCATGATATGACGATAATGGAACACGACTGGTCGAGGTGGATGCGGACGTTGATGTAGGAGGTGCACCAGCAGCAGAAGGGGGTACCCCTGAAGCCGCCCCACCCGCGGAAGAAGCGGAGGCCGAGCCAGAAAACGAATATGAGTAGGAAGCAGAACGAGGCGGGGCTGCAGTAGTGTGATGATCCGCCGTAGTTCCAGTGTTTAGAGTTGAAGAAAAGTTATTCCCTGGCCGTTGTGAATGGTGCGTCTCAGATGAAGCAGCCAACTTGGACATTTCTTCTTCAGGAATTGGCGGATGAGGCGGCGCGGGCGACTCCCCAAACAGAGCCGACTTTGATCGTGTCGGGCCGCTTGTTTCTTTCGACGATTTATTATCGAAATGCATGGAAGGCTTCTCTCGAGGTTGATGACCTGGCGGGATCCATCTTTCTGGAATTGCTTCGGTTATGCCAGACTTGCCATGTGACGGGTTTGAGCTAGGCATGTTTGACGGTGGGGTAGGTGAGGGTGTGTGTCCTGCCCCGTGCATGCGCGAGTTTGAGTTGGAGAAGGAGCCGTACGGCGTCCGCTGTCTCTCTTCTAAGCCGCCGCCGCTGTAATACCCTGATCCGGAACTAAATCGGTTCCTTTCATCGGGAGGATGAAGAGGAATAGGTCGTGCATTACTGTGTCGTGGAGGAGGTGAGTCCAATGGATTGAAATAAATGGAGGAGGCGGGTGTAGTATCAGAGGTAGTAAAGGAGGCATCACTCGACCAACTGCTGTCAGCGAAACTGGCACGACTCTGGGTATCTGATGTAGAGTTGGGACCAGGCTTCCAAGTGACGAAAGGCTCTCCGTTAGCGAAGAGGGTTGCCAGAGAAGGTTGGCCTCTGAGAGCGGCGCTTCCCTGCCGAGCCTCTGTTGCGAGCTGCTCTGTGCGGTCATTCCAGTCCTGCTGAGCCTTCAACTGGGCTTCGAAATCAAGGAAGTCTTGACGACGGCGCTCCTTGACTTTAGATTGAGATTCCTTCATGCCTTCGCGCCATTGAGCTCTGTCGCGCATGCGCTGGGCTTCAGTGCGTTGCCATTCGGCGAAGCTGCGGGTCGCTTGCTCGGTCTCCTGTGCGGTTTCTCTGACCTGTCTCTCGACTTCGTCGGTCTCGTCATCGTTAGCAGTGTCGTCATCATCATCCTCTGATATATCTTCTTCGTCCATGTCTATCCCAGCCATCTTCTGGATGCCTTTGAGGATGCAAAGTTGCTCTTCACGGAGAGCATCCCAGATCTCCCACTCTGGATCCTCAGCTCCTAAACTCCAGAGTCGATATTGCCTTTCCATATGGACTAGCTGGTCCACCTCTTTCTGGTGAGCCTGTCTCATCTGGTCGAGCTCCTTCTGGTAATTAGCTTGTAGGGCGTTTGCTTTATCGTGGTCGATGAAAGGACCAGCTTCCGCTAAAGTCTTCAGGAGCTCATTGTAAACCGTAGCAGCTTTTGCTGCTAATTCTCGCTCCATTTCTTGCTTAAGGTCTAAGATCCAGGGCTCATCGGGGTCTATAACATCTTTTTCAGGCGTCTCTGGCACATTGTCTGCTGCTGTTGTCTGTGTTGCCACTAGTGGGGTCGTTTTCGCAAATGGTGGTATCGAGGGATGTGAAGATTTATATCGTTGTTGTGTTGCAGACGGCGGTGGAGAAGCCGCTGCTGTTGCCATCGCAGACGGGAAGCTACGGGCAAAGGTGCGATTGTGGTAAGCCTTTGGGTGTGTGCCATGATTGGAGGGGTAACTCTGCTTGGCGCCCATACGCGTGACTGACACGCGGCGCTTACGTACTAGTAACGGAGAGCGCATACAAAAATTGATGAATCGTTTGAATTGGGTGTTGGGTTTTTTTAAAACATTCTTTTTAGCAACCTCTCGTTTTCCAAATGAGACACGCACTTTGGAGTGAAAGGGAAGGGAAAAAGAGAGAAAAGGGGAGAAAGGAAGAGGACCTTCGCCCGTGACAGTGGTCAAGTGTTGTTATATATTTATTGCATTTCCTTTATGTATCACACGAGGTAGCAGTCTGGCTTGGGTTTCTTACCGTTGCGGTGCATTCTTACTTTTGAAACATACGATCCTTCATGTAGAGATATTAAATCACCAAAGAGAACACATGCGAGAGTGGAAAAGGGGAGGAAATATAAGGATTCAGGTGAGGGACTGGACAAAACGTTCAACAAAACGATGCAAGTCCCCATTAGATGGGAACATACGCGATTAATCTTGCGGCTGCGAACTTCCATTTGGTTGTGTAGATTAGTTTGTTCAGTTTTTTTTTGTCTGAGAGTGAAAGGAGAACTAACCTTTGTCTTCGTGCATCCGGATGGGACCGGTATGTGGCCATTGGCCGGGTTTTCCTCAGGGCTCGGAAGAAGGAGAAGCCGATAAGGGGAACTTCTGTGACTAACAATTAGCAATCATATATCAAGATGTTGATATTTTTGAACGTGGACATTTAGACAGTTGTGTCTTACTCACAATGAGCAGGGTATCGGGATCCAGTGACACCAGCCATAAATATCTCTCACTAAAAAGCTAAAGATGGCGTCCTAGCCTATTTCTTCTACGGGATAAGGCGAAGGACAATCAAACAAAAAGTTTTAAGATCTCACTAAGGAAAAGACACGCATGTTCGGGCGCGAGGCTTCGCATCGCATCCAAGTTGCCTAAAAGTAGAACTGAAATTGACAGCCAAATCAAGCTTTGGATCCATCTTTGATGTTTTTTGATGTTGTTTCTTGGTTGGTTCAATGTTGTCTCCTGCCGGAGTTCGTCTTCGTTCGCAAGAGGCATCCTGAGGCATCGAAGCCACAAAAACCCGGCTCTCAGAAGGTATGAAGAATATGAGGTACAAGTTCCGATGCATATTCAAAGTACTTTGGCTTGCATTGGATGAATGACGGCAAACATGTAATATATCGTGTGCAGGAAAGCTGATTTGTTCTGGCTTGACCTAGCTCGACTTGTTGGACAAAATTGTATACGGAAAGGACGAGCCCTCAAAATGAGTGGTCAAGTGTTACAAATTCCAGTAACGGTTCCGTATATTATTGTTATATACGATCAGTGAAGTAAATCGATCAACAACGTACGGCTTTGATATGTAACGGACTGTAACAGATGAAGTCATTTAAGCGAGACCGACTCGGAGAAAGTCTAGATCTAGAGCAACTGGTAGAGACGAGTAGCACATCCTGTGTTTATTTCAGCTTGAGCTCTTCAAAAGCACAATAAACATAAAAACTTGCTGGAAAGCAACAAAAAAAAAGATAGAATAGATCATCCCCCATTTGACCCCAAGGTGAAGCACGTTGTTATACTTAGTCCATGCGGAAACCGCAAGGACAGGCTCCAGGAGTCCAGTTACATAGGATTGTTGAACAAAAGGCGGGGTTACGTAATCGTCGAACCCTTTACAAATTTAGCCCTGCTCTTACGCTGCCTTTTTTGGGCGACCAGCGTGCCATGCAAAGTTCGGTGATCTCTGAGCGGCAGAAACGTAACTTTTTATTCAACATTTTTTTTGTTCTTTATCTACTTTGATTAACTTGCATGGCGAATTCAACAAACATATTTCTCTACATCATTGCCATGTAAGCCTCTCCTCAGCTCCACGGTCATGATTAAGGTTCGCTCATAAACGTCACGGACTCTCGGAAGATTCATTCCTCCTATTTCAGTGGTTTATAGTGAATGATTCGGCTGCCCTGCTTTCTAATATTGATTATTTTTCCCCCCAAAAGAGCGAGGAGTCGGTGCTGGTAATCAGTTCTTTAACAACGCTATCACTGTCAGCTAACGCCATCCATGCAAGACCTCATCATCAACATTTTGTTATGGGTATTGGGTTGGATTCCAGGTGTTTTACATGCATGGTAAGTAGGTATGGTCTTCCGCTTTCGAGTTCAGCTTTCGAGTTCAGCCATTCGCCATTTCATTCGCATTCGCGAATTCCTTGTCTAGTAAGCGTTTGAACTTTGGACTGAATATCTACTTTTATCAGGTATATAATTTCGAAGTCATGAACGTTTTTACAACGGCTTCACCCCGATTTCTGTACGGATCTTGGGTTCAGAAGCTTCCTATTTCTTTGGATGCTACCGTGGTTTTCCTAGCATTGTTGACTGAGAATTTGAGATGTAAAATTAAAAGAAGTGAGGAGTGAAGACTGCATTTGGATGGTAGTATCCAATTTTTGGTACTCATAGTCATAATCAGACTAGATTAGAGATCAAGAAGACAAGGGTTAGTTGGTTCAAATCTGAGAAGTGCGATGCCGTGCGATTTCACGTGGACTACTCCGGGAGTGGATTCTGGCACTTCGAGCTCATCATGATTTTAGAACCTTCGGTCCTGAAAAAGCCTATCGATGAAGAATCACACCTTGATTTATACATAGTTGTCGCAGCCATCCGAGAGCTTAAACCCGCGGTATTCCGAAGTCAAAGTACGTGCCCAAGTCCCGCCATAATTCTCCGGCGCCAGTCCAAGCGAGTAAATCGATCAGGAAAAAGGGACTCAGAAGGTACTTACAATCTGTCAACTTGCGATCATTGATAGTTGTACTACCTCGCACTTCAATATTCAAGCTTCAAGGACTGATAGCTAGTGATCATTATGCATCATGCCTGAAAAAGGGGTCGATCAAAATTCCGGGACGTCCGTCAAGTATACATTCTGTGCCGTTATTTCCCATATACACCGCTCGCCGACGTTCTCTGTTCCAATTTCCGCCATTTGTTCTCGCCCTGGTATCTCGTCCAACAACTGCATACATAGCTCGGACTACGGATGATAGTCCGGTCCCTACAGGTTCCTCATTCCTCGCTAGGCGTGTACCAACTTGAACCTTGCACCGGGGCTAGTTTCGCTGTGACTCTGTGTTTACAACAAAAAGGCCTAATCCCTGTCAGTGAATTTACAGTTTGGAACCTGTAAAATCTCGCCAATTTTCTCTGGAATGAAACCACGCTTTAGTATTGTCAAACTCGACCCTATTTGATGATAATCCGCGGCGTCTGGTCTCGAATCGGGTTTAAAGCTGAATGGAGGTTGACTGAATCATTTGAATAGAGTTCCGCGAAGGCTATGATTTCCCTTCAATTCTTCGAGTCTTGCACTGTAACCATGTCAAACGATGAAAGAACGTCTCTACTCGCCCCCGACCAGGAAGCAGGCTATAATACCACCAACCAGACGTCGGAAAGACGTGAGGCTGTCCATAGTTCAAATGCAGAGACTTCGAACGCCAGTGTAGTGACATTTGTAAGTTCCAGCTGCGCTTTCCCAATCAAAACCTAACGACATCCTGAAGTTTGCCGCTACATCTGGGTGCATACTTCTTGCTGCACTTGATTCTACCATAGTCACGACCGCCTTTGCTAGGATAGGTAGTGACATGAACCAACTTCAACGAGCCAGTTGGATTGCCACTTCTTACATGATAAGTCTTACGGCGTTCCAGTCAGTTTCATTTTTTGACTCTACTCATATTACACCTTGACACACCCTGAGCTAGACCGTTGTATGGAAAGCTCAGTGACATATTCGGTCAGCATTGTTGCATTCCGATACCTAAGTAAACTTCAACGCTCTAGCAGGTCGCAAATCATGTCTCCTTTTCGCTCATCTCGTTTTCGGTGTCGGATGCTTAACATGCGCAATGGCGAATGACCTTACCGGCCTGATACTTGCCAGAATGATTTCTGGAATTGGAGGCGCAGGTTTTATGCCGTATGTCTAGCGGTTATTCTTTGTTCGGTAAGTTGTTGGGGGCTGACCGATACCAGGCTTGTCACTATTGCTATATCCGACATTGTACCCTTGCGTCAGCGTGGAACATGGCAAGGTAATGATTCCAAAGTACACACTCCATAAAGACATAGATTAAATATAATTTCTAAGGAATAATAAACCTGATCTCTACTGTCGGAACCGCTGGTGGTGCTCCATTGGGGGGTATCATAGTAGATAATTTTGGATGGCGATGGTATATATTTCTAATGATCGTTCTAAATACATTGAATACGTTGTCTGTAGGGGATTTGCTGTTCAAGTACCTGTGTGTTTGGTGGGATTCATGGCTATATGGTTCGCTTTTCCTAACAAAAGCAAAAGTGACGACGTGGACCGGCGAGAAGCAAACACCTTCGCTAAACTACGCCAAGTCGATTTCCTAGGTTCGCTGCTTCTCATCGTCATAGTATTCACCCTGCTACTGGGTCTTGACAAAGGAAGCAACGTAGCGTGGACATCACCTATCACTTATATTTCCTTTGCAATCGCCATCTTGGGAATAATTATTCTTGTAATCGTTGAATCAAATCCGTCGCTCTCCAAAGAATCAGTAGCTCCGACGAGGTTCTTCAAAAATCGAAATCTAGTGGCATCTTACATGACATCGCTTTGGTTGATGTCGGTAGGTTCTTCAACCGTATATCAACTTGCTCTCTATGCCCAAGTGCTCAGCCGGAAATCGGCATCACAAGCCAGTCTGTACATTTTACCCACCATTATAGCACTCGTTGCTGGGCATTTAACGGGGGGGATACTCACGCAAAAACTCGGAAAATTTAGAGTTCTGATGGTGTCCGCTCATGTTGGCGGTTTCATGTTTGCATGCCTTAATGTTGTGGTAGTTGTTTTCTGGTATCCTAGTTGGGATTTAATTGCTCTCACGTCATGTAAGTTTAATTGGCAGTTATCTGAAATGCTCAACGTGGAAAGAACTATGTTCACTCACTTCATTTCATAGGTATGACAATTCTGTCATTCTTTGGAGGGGTTTCGGCAACTACTCGTTTGGTTGCAATAATAGCAAGTGTCGGTCCCTCTGATCGGGCTGCTGCAACTTCACGTGCGTATGACACCTGAACAGCTATGAAACCGATACTCAAACCATTTCAGTGTCGTTTCTGTTTAAAACTCTCGGAACAGTCTTTGGACTGTCCCTCTGTAATGCTCTATTACAACAAGTTCTGCGTATAGTACTGGCCCGAGAGCTTTCTGGCTTTGTATATGACATTGACGAGGTAAATTGCGCTAAATTCCTGTCAATATCTATCGAATTACTCAACATTAATAGATCATACACCATGTGAGAGAATCTTTGACCTACATTGATTCATTAGATCCTTCTGTTCAAAATATCGTTCGACAATCGTATTCGAAGGCTTTGGTGGTTACATTCAAATGTAACGCGTTCCAGAGTGCACTATGTTTGTTTTCTTCATTGTTCATAAGAGATCGGCCTCTTGATTCCCCAAATTAAAGTCTGACTGTTTTATTATATACCCAACATCCTTGTTTGGCGAATGCCCCAAACAACAACATTTACATCTGTATCGGGCAGAGTAATTAATGGATGTATTTCTTGTATCTAAACATGATGACGAAATAAAGGGGTTGGGAAATAGATAAAATTGGTATTCTCAAGATTACAAACTAACCGGACGTTGTCTTAAGTTTTGACTGGCGTTTAATTATTTTGTATCACGTCCACACATACCGGTTCACAGTTACCTCCATTAATTTTGAAATCATGTGAGTCGGGAAGTCGACAAGGTTTATAAAACTTGTTAGAGTCTTGATCAGTTTCGCTTAGCAAAGAAGGCGGTTAGGATTTTCGTGATATATCAATGTCCAAAATAGAGATAAAAGGAGGGACTTTCACTGAAAAAATCAACGGAATGAGTATCACACCAATTAATCGTTGGAAAATTTTCGTCTAGAATTCATGCATGATATGAAGTTAGACTGCTGGACTGATAATCGTTCACTTTAATTAGTCTAAGATACACCCTAGTACAGACAGTGGCACTTGCTCAGTTTATGTCAGCTAGAATGCATCCTTGATCAGTCGAAACATCCACAGCCCATAGCACGAAAATTCAACTTTTCACATTCTAGTAAGCGCAGCTTTTACTAGACACTCTCTTACCCTCGCCATCACCCAGATAGTCCGAATTGTTTTTCATGTAGGCATGGTGATATAGGATTATAGTCGTTTGCAAAATAGTTTTCCTCGGCTAAGCCTCTACTGAATGGTAAGCGAGGTTAGCCGAGGAAAACTATTTTGCAAACGGGAATAAAGTATTTAAACAAGGTTAACGCATGGAACACACCTGACCAGAAAGAGAAATGCAATACTTGCCAACCATTTGTCGAAGGTAGCGTCAGCGCCATAAGTGTGAGCGCTTGCGTAGCTTGTAGCTTAGTCACTCGCTCGCCTAAGGTTCAAGAGCGCTTCGCCTTGAACTCTTAGGTGAGCTATTCCTTTTTTGCTTATTATGTATGTGTACTGAAACGCCGCTATGCAAAGTTATGTGAAAAAGGACTTGAAACTGAGACGGGTGTAAATTCAAATTCGCCGTGTGGGACGGTAGAGGGGCGCGCGGCGTCGGATAATAAGATTATTAAGTAATCAAGTTCATAAATAGATAACCAGTGCTCACCCAATCGGAAGGCTCTGATGTTGCATTGCGCTCTCACGTCAGCTAATTTATCTCCCGCCGCAGGCACCTTTTTCGCACATAAGAACTGCCAACGTAACTGCGTTGGTTCAACGTTGTGGTTACAATCGTTTCGAATTGGGAAACCCAACCTCTCGTTTGGTGTGTCCGCCTTGCACGAAGTTCGTTTAGAACCTTGCTGTACACTAAACAACTTACTCAGGCTGCTGCCATAATGATGTCTCTGTCGGATAAGGTTTTCCTGCGCCAGTTCTGTGCGTTGTGGGCAAAAAATTGGATTGTGCTTTCGAAACACAAGCTAGTGAGTTTATATCAAGTTATGAATTACTTTTCCTTACACGCTAATGATATAGCTTAATGTGGCACGCTGCCTAATTATGCCTTTCGCCTACGGGATTTTCCTCGCTGTCGCGCAAATTTTCTTAACAAAGCCCAACCACGTAAGTTGGTCGAATAACTAAAATTTGCTCATTTCACCTTGCATTATATATAAGTATGGTTTAGGCACCCCGGCACTCATTCCAGCCCTCGCAGATGTCTTCGATTCCTCACTTGCCCTCGTTTGGTCTGATGGGACGAATTTATCATCATCCGCTCATCCATCTCCAACTGATGTCATGAACCTAATTATTGATGGACTTTCACCAGCTCAACGAGCATCAGTGAAAAAGGTTGACACACCGGATGACATACCCTTTGCGTGTCCACAGAACTTCAACTTGTTTTCTGAATGCTTTGCTGCTGTCGCTTTCACTAGTTTTCCTTCACCGATGAATTTTTCATTAAATTCCATTCCTCGGCCTCCTCCTTTCAATACATCCTCCATTCCTGGAGTCGCACCGGGATCCTTCAATTCTTCCCAAATATCAAATGATACCGTTATTTTTGCTGCTCCAAACGGAACAGATATCATCCCTCCTCAGACCCTGCTCAATTATACCATTCGTGCAGATGCAGGTTTAGGATTCATAGATGTCATTCACCACAAAAGCGACTTTGAAATTCGTATTCTTCCATTGCAATGGGCCATCGACCAAGTACGGTACTTCCCATATTTATAGTCAATCTACTAATGCATCATCCTTCCACAGGCTATTATACAACTTCAAACTGGTTCTAAACCACCCAATCCTATGGAGTGGCCGTATTCAATTGAAACAGACAAGGAACAATCACTAAAAACTCGCTTAGGTAGCTTCGTTTTTATTTCTTAAGCTTGATAATACTGTTTGACAAAAAAAAAACTATTACAGATTACATCCGTAGTCTTAGAACACTGCTAGTATTGGCGCTATTCATCAACTTTGTCGGTATTTCATATCAGATTCCTGGATCCTATGTGACAGAGAGAACAATGGGTTTGACAGCTCACTTACGTGCCATGGGGTTAAGAGATCTTCCTCGTATATTGTACGTGCCCGATGACTATTATCTGGCTTTTTTCCATAGCTCACATCTGTCCATTGTAGGTCATGGCATACTTCCATTTCCGCAGCTTATCTCCCAGGATGGATTCTAACTGCTATTTTGTGGCATTTCCGAATATTCACTGGCACGAATGTTGGCTTGATGATTGTGATACACCTGCTAACCGGGTAGGTAGATACGGCAGTCAAGGAAAAGGCCCATTTTCATGCTTATAAATGCCTTTTGTAGATTATCTTTGGCGTCATATTCACTTTTTATCTCCCTTCCATCTATTTCGCCTTCTCTCTCAGCTTCGACATCGACATTCTTGGCTATCCTTCTCGCCATACTTGGCTTGGTTTTTTCCAAAGCAAGCACGGGTGCTGCGACTGTCTTTATTCTAATTTTCCCCCCATCGTTCTACGTCTTCGCAATAAGGTGTGTACCTAGCAAAACTTTATTGTCTTTCTAATCCCCTGGACGTTATCTAGAGCTATGGCTGGGTTTGAGCTTCATCAAATTCCTACCTCAATCATTAAACGGGATCCAGACAACGGGCTCGTTTTGCTACCATTAATTTTAGTGGCATTGGTATGTGGTTCCATCTTCTTCTACGACACGTCTTGCCTCATTGTTATGTGAAAAGGTTGACGTTTTCCTTTATCCTTACTTGACCGTGCTCTTGGAACGGAGATTTTACGATGTCCGAAATTCCCCTCTGAAGGTTCCTTATAGTAGCATTGCCAAGGCTACAGCCTCGATCAACCCTACCCAAAATAAGATGGATCAAGCTCCCGCAATAGTAGTTGAACACTTAACAAAACGGTTTCCATCCTCCACGCTGCCTCGAATTTTACGTCCATGGACATGGTTTGGATATCTATACCGCAAAATACGCGGAATACATACACCCGCTGATGTAGATGGAGTAGTGGCTATTGCTGATTTGTCTTTCTCTGTCCCCCGGGGAGGAATATTCGTTTTGTTAGGAAGTAATGGTGCCGGGAAAAGTACCTCGCTTGGTATCATCGCGGGACTAACTGATCGTTCTGGTGGATTGGTTGTTTTCCCTGAAGATGATTCGACTTCGTCGGTCGTACGCGATCATACAGAGAAGGACGATGGATCATCTGAGGGGTCGCATCGTAAATTACCGAAAGCTCGAGGATCTTTGGGTATCGTTCCTCAAAAGAACGTTCTGTTTCCTGAATTAACGTGTTATGAGACATTACGATTATGGAGTGCTATCAAACGTCCTTCTGGGCTTATTTCAGGACAAATTTCTGTGGAGAAGACGAAAGAAGATCTGGAAAAATTACTCGTTGATTGTGGTCTTGACACCAAAATTCACTCGAATGCAGGGAATCTTAGCGGTGGTCAGAAACGCAAGCTACAGTTGGCCATTGGTCTAGTCGGTGGGTCGGAAAGTATGTCAATTTCTGTGGTCACTATTTCTTTTGTGTTTCAGAATCTCAGATACCTTTATTAGTCGTATTAGTGGACGAATGCACCTCGGGCGTGGATCCACTCTCAAGAAGATCAATATGGAGAACTTTGACGTCTGTAAAACATGAACGAACGATAGTATTTACAACACATGTAAGTTTTTTTTTTCCTTGTCTGTTATCTATTTCCATAACAACATTCCTGTTACACTGTTTGTAGTTTCTCGACGAAGCAGATCTCCTAGCAGACAATATCGCGGTTCTAGCTGCCCCTGGGAAACTAGTTGCGGAAGGTTCGCCAGTCTCTCTAAAGTCACGCCTCGGTAAAGGATACACTTTACGAGTTCGGTTTGAGGACACAAATGCTACCTCACGTTCCAACGACGTAATGAGACTGATTGGGCCCTTTGCACCAAATGCAACCTATTCCCCATACTCTGCGAACGGGTCCGATATTCTTCTTCACTCTAAAGACTCTCACGTCGTTAAGGAGGTTTTGAGGCTTGTTCAAGACAACATGGCCAAAGTCGGCGTCGTGCACTACGAGGTACATTCCACCTCCATAGAAGATATCTTTTTGGGTTTAATGGCCTTGGAATCCAACACACTTATTGAAGACGAGCACGAGAAATCAGTATCCCCCAGCGACGAAGACCCCAACGACCAACCGGGATATGGATTAAATCTAACTTCGGGTCGGAAGACGCACCCTGTTTCTCAGTCTCTTACGATATTCTACAAGCGGTGCCTGATCGTTCGAAAGAGTTGGCTACCCCCGTTTTTAGCGGTGATTATCGCAGTTGCGGGATCGTGTATCCCTCTATTCTATTTAAGTAATCGGGTAAACACGTGCCAGACTACTTTCTCAATAGTGGACCCTACACCTCTTTACTTAGGAGATTCTCAGTTCAGCAGCGTTGGCGATTTACTTACCCCTGGAGGCGAAGCTCTAGTGTCTCCCCCCAATCTGACTGACGCCCTTGGACCCAGTGTGGCGGAGGTTCCAACTGTTTCGATCCCCAATAATAGTACTTTCGTTCAGACGATCTTATCGAATTTCATGAACCTTTCTTTGGGAGGAGTCTCCATCGATTTCAATACTGATAAAGCTTTGGTGGCTTGGCAAGCTTCCCCACCGGGCCTCACTGCCCCCACAATGTTAAATCTGGCTTCTAACATCCTATATAACCGTGCATTGAACGTTTCCGGCCGCGCTGCGAATCTGCCGAGTATTATCGCTGCTGATTTCCAAACTCTTCCTTTTAAAAACCCTGGATCGCTTCGTGCCTTGGACTGGGTGGCTTTTTATGGCGCTGCAATGGTTGTTTTCTCCAATTTCATTTTCTTGCTAATTATTAACATAATCAATGCATGATAGGGTGTATTTCCTGCATTTTTCGCATTGTACGTTTCTATGGAACGACGTACCTCTATCCAGGCCATGCAGTTCTCAAACGGGTTAACAAACCCTATCGGTCTATGGCTCGGCCATCTATTGTTCGATAGTATATTTTGTATCATCTTGTCTACGATCATTACTATCGTCTTCGCTACTGTCTCAAATCAATTTAACGGACTAGGATATATGGCAAGCACCTTTTTTGTTTTCATACAGTGCTACGGTCTTAGACGTACCTATCACAGTGGTTGATAATGGTTCTTTACGGGATTGCAGCCGCGTTATTTGCATACTGTGTAACTCTATTCACGCCTTCGCCCCTGGCGGCCTTTGCAGCTGTTGCAGGATATCAAGTCATTATCTTTATTGTAAGCGCAACATCAAGCTGTTTTTGTTAAAGGATTTTGCATTAAAGCAATTTTTAGCTTTATATATCTGCGTATTTATTAACGCTCACCTATGCGAAGACCTCGCAGGCAGCAAGTATTATCTCAACAATTCGTACGTTAATGAAACTTCTATCATGCGATTCAATTATTCATTATTTACGCAGATTTCACTATTTCTCTCCTATCTCCAGTAGCCAGCATCGTAAGCTCTTTGATATATAAGAATCAACAAATCCTCTAATTTCGCAACCCAAATTTGTAGCTAAGAGCCTGTTTCGTGTCTATCGACCTTTTCACTCTACTGTGCACTAATAACGACCTGATACTTTCTTCGCTTGGAGAAATCACAAAATTCGGTGGACCAATAGTGTATCTCATTGGACAGAGCTTGGCTTACTTTATGATCCTTGTTTATTTCGATTCTGGCTCGGTATTACCTCGTTGGCTACAGTTTACGCGTCCCAAGCTTCGTGAACCGGATCGTCGATCCGATTCAATACTGCCGCCAGATGATGTCATTAGAGAGGTGAAAGAAGTAGAAACCTTGGTAGACGACCCATTACGGGTTGTACATGTTTCAAAGACTTTCGACGGGTCAAACAAAGCTGTAGATGATGTCAGTTTCAGGGTACCTCAAAATACAGTTTTTGCTATGCTTGGACCAAACGGGGCCGGTAAGTCCATAAAAAGCGTTGCGATTCATCACTCTAAACTGTTTATAGGAAAAACCTCCACTTTCAACATCATCCGTGGTGACATAACGCCAGATTTCGGCGACGTGTATATCAACCAAACATCGATCATTTCGCATCCCAATACGGCAAGATTGCAGCTCGGTGTTTGCCCTCAATTTACTGCTATTGACCCTCAATTGACAGTACGCGAGCATCTTCTCATATACGGGCTGTTGAAAGGTCTACGAAGAGGTCCCGAAATGGAAGAGAATATCTCTGTATTGCTCCGGGGAACGACATTGACACCTTACGCCAACCGTCTGGCAAGTCAACTTTCTGGGGGAAATCAACGAAAGCTGTCATTCGCTATCAGCTTGATTGGTAGGTTCCCGTGCATGGGACCATGTGAATTGTTATTGAAACGCTTTTAAGGTAATCCCTCCGTCGTTCTAATTGACGAGTACTCGACGGGAATCGATCCCGCCACTAAGAGGAGCATGTGGGTTACTTTCAGAAAAATGGCGGTGGGGAAGGCCGTTGTTATTACCACCCGTAAGCTTTTTCTTCCAATGTTTTTTTTTTGACATTACAATTATACTTTCGCAGACTCTATGGAAGAAGCTTCTGCCTTAGCGAACAAAGTTGGCATTTTAGCGGGAAAGATGCTGGGTAAGAATAGTATGCATCCTTATCAATACTCAGCTGACCGTGTATAAAATATATTAGCCGTTGGTTCCATGGACGAATTAACGGGAAGGCACGCTCTTTATGAAGTTCATTTCCCAGCACGTACTCGCGAGGAAGTTACCAAAGCTCAGGCTCTCATGGCTAGCATTCCGGGTTCGCGATTGGCCGATGACGTTGCGACTCGCTTCGAAGTTCCCATCTCCACCACGAATGAGTCGGCGGCGGATACTTTAACATTAGCACAACTCTTCGGAAAGTTGAGCAATCAGGACGATTTTGAAGAGTATACAGTGGAACGAGTCAGCTTGGAGAGCATTTTTTTGAAAGTTATTAGGCAGCACGATATAAGTGAAGAGAACAATAGAACCAGGAAGCGAAGGAGGTTTGGTATTTTCTGAGTGGCTCGTGGAAAATGTATATATTAGTAATGATTAATGCCATTTTGTATGTACGTGTATCATTAAAATGTCATCACAAATGCATGTCTCTCGTAGACGGCTAACTGTGGGGTCGTTCATATAACTAAATACATCTTCAATACCAATGATACACGTCGGTGGCGATGATGTATTACATAACAATAAAATCACAAAAGAATAATTTCAAAAAATGCGTATCGCCATATTTCTGCTTTAGGAAGGTCTTTTCAGTTGGAGGAATGGTCTCCCCTCATTTCCATCAAGACTATAACAACGCGAGACCAGGCTTCTTCGACCTTCCTCCGGTCTATTTCGCGCACGTCTTGAATAATCGAGTCCATGACTTGAAAGTTATTCCATCTATCTATTTCATCGGATATTTTCTTCAAAGAAGAATCCTGATCATCGCATTTGGGACATATCAGGAATCGACTTAAATTTTCGCGAGTGATGAGACAGGGAATAGGGGTTATTGCGATGACTGCTGAGAAGACGGGCCATGGAATATCTGAGAAACGAAGTGCCGAGCGTAAAGGCGTAGCAACTGATTTGAGAAGTTTAGTCCATCGTTGGTTATAAGTTTTGTACTCTACCGCGCCCCATTTTGCCATGAAGCTATTATGATCGGGACAGCGACGAGGTCGAATTATGTTGAGGATTTGGGAAACAAGATCTGAGATGGTTTCGGTTTGTGGTACATTGGGATGTAATGCTTTTGTGTCGGTAGGTTTATCAATTGAGGTGTCATCCGATGAGAGAATGTTTTCGACGGAAGCACGGGATTGGGAGACTCGCGACCGAGAAACTGAACGTTTCTTTCTTAGCTGATCCAAAGTGGAACGAATAGACCGGAGCGATGCGGCGGTTTCGAGGTGAGCCGTTTCCGCGTTAAGGTTCATCATACCATCACTGGAGTCGGAGACGGTGGTCAGCACATGTTCCTCATCTTCTGCCTTATCGTCCGTGGGGGATAGCGAAGGGGGTTCATTCAAAGTGTCTTGAATCACGTTCGCGAGATCAGGCGCGCTGAGATTCGTCTTCTCAACCAAAACCTCACTCCGGAATTTGGAAGAAGGACCATCCGACTTGTTGAGCTTGAGCACTTTGAACCCCAACCTGGACGACAGAGGGGTCGGAGCAACAAGAGTGGATTCATCGCTCGCCTCTGACACTTGGGCGGGACTGGCGGGAGTTTGAAAAACAGGGTTGTTCTGGTCATTGGGTGTAGCGTAAAGTTTGGAGTAGTTCGGTTTAGATCCTCGAGTAAAAGGAACGTATTTAACATTCTTTTCGGAGGGTGCCGGAAGAACAAAATGACGATGACCCGATGGAGGAGGCTGAGGAACGTTCACAGCCGGGGTATTAGTCACAGGAGAAGGCTGAAGGTCGTTGTGATCTCCCACGTTCTTGGGCTGCTTGTGTCTGTTGCCAGGAACAGGGAAATCAGACTTGAATATGTTTGGGATGGGAGGTCTGCGTGAATGCGGAATCGACATATCAAGGGTTGTAGACGATGAGGCGATGGGAATGGAGACGGCAGGAGTCGTACGGGGTAAAAACTACCTCAAGAAGTGTGGATTTCATACGGTCCCCAACGAAGGCTTTTATTTCTGAAACACTGTAAGGTGTGATAAAGTTGTGACTATGTCCAAGGGGCAGACTCGTCGCCCAAACGGTCCAAGAGAAACGCATTCTGTGACAGAACGCGTTGTGATGTGACTTGCTCAGAAATAATTAAAAGCGCGAGGACGTGATGCACGTGATGCCCAAGTCCACAATTTGTTATGTAATAACCCCGGATCGTCCAATCTTTGTTCCAACTTTGTTTAAGGTTTTACTACAGCCAAACTACAGCCAGAAAATGGACGAATCTCCAACTACTTTCATCTATTTAATAAAACAGAGTCCGCGTTGATTGATTGACTCCTTTTTCACAATGACCTTGCTAACTCTTCTGCGCAAATCTTCTCCCTTTTATCGCTATAGCCCCGAGACATCGCCCTCTAACTTGAACACAATCGCAAATGGGTCGCCTGCCAGCGAGGTTCAAGGAGTGCCCTTCGCGAGTCAAGATTGTTCTCACCCATCTACCTCAGCTTCCACGACTCGACAGACATCATGCCCTAGTTCCCCTCGGATATCTGAGGCCAGGAAAGCTTGTCTAGAGGCATATGCTAGAATGACACCTACACAGCGTTATTTGATGAAAGAACATCAGCTGCATCGTAACAGATCAAGACGAGTAGGTCATTCGGAGGAGGAACATTTGGAATGGGAATTTCGGTCTCGGCAGCGCACATCTAATATGCCACAAATAAATTATCCTCAGCGTCCAAGGTTTACAAAATTTGTCAAAGGTGAAGAAGAACAAAGGGTAAATAGCACGAATAAGGGAACAAGAATATCGCTAATAGAGGGGTGCGAGGAGAGTGAAAAAAGTCGACACCTCAATAGTTGGGAACTCTACGAGACCGTCTGGAGTGAGATCTGCTCCCTTCGTTCTGACACATCAAACGCCAGTCTCAGTTTTCGTCATCTTCCATGGCCCATTATGGATATTTTCATCACCATTCCGATCGCTTGTGCAATCGGTGACAATGTCATTGATGCTGCATTCTCAGCCGAATCCATTTCATCGTTCTTATTTTCGTCATATCATTCAAATGAGAAGTCAGAGAGACGGAGACTCCATGAAGCTTTACTTCGTTACCATCCTGATAGATTTGAACATCGGATACTGCATCTTGTTGTTGAGAAGGAACGGGTTGCGGCGAAACAAGCCGCCAGACGAATTACCGATGTTCTTAATTCACTTCTGGGTGACACTTGTTGACCTATTTCATAGCCTATCCAATTAGTGACTTTTTAACTATCAATGTACTTCATACCACAATTGAACACTGTTGACTTACTACATGAAAATCTCAATTGGGTGTACGTTTAGCTTGCTTGTGATACGAGCGATTGAATCACAAATTTGAAGTTCAAATTCAAGCTCCAGTAAGAGCGGCATCATTCTGTTATCTTTATTACTGAAAAAAAATAGAGTTCACGTCGATTAATCAGTTTTGACCATCCGTATCTCTTGTCCCTGCGCAAACCATTTTATACATATATCTATAACCGACGGTACCGTATAATGGTGTAGATTAGATGTCCATGACTGGAGAATTAAGGGTAAGCAGCGGGATTCCTGGAGAGGCCACAACATTTGCTGGAGGCGTGACGCGAGTAGGTGAACAGCGCGCCGCCTGTTGAGGTCGCGGGCCATTATCCAGTAATGTTGCCGAGACGGTGCGGTTCCATCAATACTTTCGATGCGGTCATAACGGCTTGAGAGACAGAATATAGCGACGTTCCCGTGTTGCAACTTTGTGCTTCGTGTGGTAATCTGCCTTCGATGTGGGTACACTGCTAGGAAAGGGTTAACGCAAGAAGTGAGGTAGGCTTACCTCTGCTTACTAGTAGTTAATTAATCCGTTCACGACTATGCTCGCGTGGCCTGGTAGTTTGTTAGTTCAGCTTCAAAGACTGCGTTTCGTCTTAAACAATAGCTGAGCTCCGATTTGCAGTGACGCCGACAACTTCAAGCATTGCTGATCCGTCGCAATGGAATCGGAAAATTGTTATGCAAGGTCGGTAAAGTCAGCAGATTGTTTGCATCTTCCTGGTTTGTGCGATTAGGCGTATTGTTTGCCAGTGGCATATCTGGTTGGGTGACGACTGGCAAGAGCCGTCGGAGCTTCAAAGTTTGTACTCCCTTCCGAAATGGACGTGTCGAATGCAGGTAGAGTTCTGAGTATTTTCTATTGCTACTACTTTTCACAATTACACGACATTCTCAATCTCCAATCTGAACATACGTTCGCAACGAATTGAGATTAAATCGCGTCGAACTGCAAGATTTTCGCTTCGCTAGAGTAACAACGGCTAGAGTAATACAGCAGAATATAGCTAAAGAGTTCAAGGCGAGGCCTTGAACCTTTAGGCGAGTGTGTGACTAAGCTAAAACTAACTACACAAGCGCTCACACTTAGTGGCGCTGTCTATCTTCAACATAGAGTCTAGAACTTTTTTCGTACTTGAATCCCGCTTGCTCGCTACGAGTTTCATTTTGTCAAGCAACCCATACGCAGTATACCCAAGGAAAAAAGTTACTAACGCAAGTGAAATGAACTCCTGAAGCTTTCGTTCTTGACTGTTTTGTAGTGTCAACATCAGTATGTCTTGTTGATATGCTCGGATACCGCCGAAACCATAGTTGCTGAGTGCATCGGTTCCGGAGCCTCAAACCTTGTACATGCTTTCCTTATTTACCTGACCACTATCCTTTGGGGTCGATTTTTTCTGAGGAGGCATGCTGCAGAACGAACTCGTCTATAAAGTACGTTCATTGGCATTGTGACTTAATTTAAGAGTTTGTCTGGAAGTATCAAACTTACTGATGAATAACTTGAAGTCAGGGGACGTCACCTTGCGAATAGAAAGTATTTTCAGGCAATCAGTGTTCGGCCAGTCGTGTCTGATACAAAAAAATTAAGGTAAGAAACAAATGTCATATCGACAGTGGCTGTTTTATCTCACAATACATGTCTGATCTTTCGACAATGTCTAAACTTTTTTTGAAGATAATTCACAAGCATTTGAACACTCACAAAATAGAACTGATTCTTTGAAAAAAGTTATATGCGATGAATTGGACACGTTGTGTTTGAATAGCCTCGGGAGGGTTTTCGTTCCAAAACTAAACCAAGTCTCTGTTAATGAAACTATAAGGTTGGGAAATTGTTTCGCCAAGTCAAGACTTATACTTATATGACCGTTACCACCTCCCATAGTGGAACCTTCCGACGCCGAGCTCCAAGGGATAGCTGTAAATACGATATGTATTAAGTAAACTATTTCGCATTTACTGATTTACCTTGGGATATAGAAAATTTCCCAGTTACTTCGGCGAAACCAACCATAGCTTGAGCGAACCGCTAGGTTATTTTGTTGAGCACGGTAAGAACTGAATACACCATTGCCAACGTCAAAAAATTACCTTCTCTAAAGCAATGCGTAGTTGGAAGCCGACGCAGGGCCCACCCCAGTTTTTTTGCGTCCAATCCGCTCTTCTTGGCTAGTTCATCGATGCGCATGATGCCATCAGGTTTATCAAGTAAATGATCAGCAACCTTAGCATCAAGAGCAACATTGAGGCAAGAGACTTCTATAAACTTTCAAATACATTAATATTGCATATTGTCAGCATATTGTTAGTGTAATCGCAACTTTATACTGACGTTATAGCCTTTCTAGATGTACATTTGAGAGTCCATCTTACATGTAGATCATGGAAGAAACTCGCGTTAGTGACAACATGGCTAGGTCTACTGACCATAATGCTAAGTTGAGCACAAGCTCCTTCAATTATCCGCATGCTCCGACCAATATCAGCAGAAACCTTTCCTGAAGCATCGAAGGGACCAGGGTCTGTAGAATCTAGAGACGGAACAGAATGCCCCACGGAATTGGACAATCTTTTTCGTAGATCATTTTTGCCAAGGCGAGGACTTGAGCATCTCCTGAGGAAGTCATTGTGGTAGTACTGGCACTGAATGAACTATAATATTCAACACAAATTTTCGTTTTATATTAGCAAAATGCCTGGATTACACCGCAAGTTCCCGTTTTATCTCCATGGAGCTCCAATCATTATCATCTGAAGGGACATCGGACATTATACCGGAACTACGATGGACTACGATGCGCTTCAAATATGGGAATGCTTTAATTTGTTACCCCAAGAGATCGCCCTGTAATAAAACATTCGAATAAGATGAAACAGTAGATTAAATAGCGTCAGTTGTTCTCTAAATAACGATGATCCTTATTTCTCTAATATATAACGGACTACATGCATAGTAGTGAGTACATACTCCATCATAGTGCCTGATCTGGGTACGTCTCCTACGCTCGTTGTTACTAACGTGGTACTATATGCCTACACGGTGATGAGATACATATCTCCAGATATTCTCCATGTATTAATTGGGGCAGGGCCAGTCCATTGCCTTTGTATCATACATCGATAAAATTTCCTCATCTCCAATCGCACAAAATGTTGAGCTCACAGCGGGCGCGTTGGTCAGATCCAAATTGATAGTAATGTCAAACAATGTCTTAACTGGGCATTTCTTTGTGTTCTCTAAAGTACATCCCAGTATGTTTCAAAACAGAAATAAAAAAAACAGTACAGCTTCTAGACCGACATAATCACTCATTCCACCAACGGTATGGCGAAATTGATTCTGGCAAGGTATTTGTTGAAGTCACGACCTTGAATTTTCGCCATGTCGAGCTCCAATTTTGTGGGTTTGCGACTACCATCAGCCCCCTATTAAACGAAATCAATCAAGACATTTTGCACAGATTGTCGAAAATCTAACACTTACTACAAAAGTACCAGCGCCCCAGGGACTTCCGCCATGAGCTTCGTCGAATCGAGTGATGAGTGGCATCGTCGTTTTGTAACCCAACGGGATATATGAAATACCGTGATGAACCAATGTGCTGATCAGTTTCAGACAGGTCGTTTCTTGGCTTCCACCCTGAAGACCAGTGGAAACAAAGATGCCACAGCACTTGCCGTGTGAATCACCCTTCGCCCAAAGCCACCCCCGTGGCGTCCAGGAATGCTTTCCATTGAGTGGGCATGTTACTATAATGAGTCGGAATACCAAGTAAGAAGCCATTGTAGTTTTTCAAGTCATCCGGAGCGATGATGGGATAGGGTGGTTTGGGAGGTGCATGCCTGCTTGCCAGAAGTTCTCCAGACAATGTTTCAGGTACTCTGGAGTAAAAAACATTAGTCCCTTTATGCCCCCCAAAGAAAATAAATGTGTCGCATATAAATTTACACTCACCGATAGATCGTGACTTGACCACCAGTGGATTCAACACCAGTTTTCACAGCTTCCGCCACTAGCTGCAAAAGTGCTCGTATATCTTGGTCTTATGCTGAAAAAAAAAGAAGGACAAACCCAAACCAGGACAAACTGGTGGCAATATGGCTATACATGATATAAACGATAACCGCAACCTAGAAAAATAAAACATCAGGATTGAAATTCAAGCATCCGTTTAGTTTACTCTTGAATTTACTTTCGGTGCCATTGGGAGGCCATAATCTACAGTGAAAGGAAACTGGGTGATAAATGCAAGGACTATGAACCTGAGTAGGGGTCGACACCATACTGTAACGGCGTAATCCGTATACTGGGTTCACAGTGCCTTGTGCACACTCGACAATTGGGCATGTAAGATTTGATGGGACCGGTGCAGGGTTATCCCAAATAAGAAGGAAAGTCTGTCACACAAAGCTGGAGGCTGTATGTGTCTTGAAAGGTTTTCGTGTTGGATTCCTGTATATAAATAGTTTAAGAAGCTTATGATGAATTCTGAGAGCCTGGGTTTGGCACAAGCCCCGGAAAGCTCTGCTTTATTCTACAAAGGGGGAGCTCGAGTCGGAATGTGAAGGGAGTAGAGCTGCCATCCCACAAGTGCTCAATATGATGCAAGCAACACCCGATAAAGAATGCAGGACAAGTCCTAGGCATAGAAACAAAAAATTAGAATATACCTAAATATATTGTGCAATTTCTTTACTTGAAATTTCATTGGAGCTCACTCATAAAATTCTACAATAAACATTCTGTTCCCTGGCTCAGAGTTCAGTGGTAGGCCGAGTGGAGCCATGTTTTATTGGCTGCCAGCCGAATGGCTGGATGGTTAACCAGCCATTCATGGGCAACACTAATGTCAGTCAATGACACTTTCATCCAGCTTTCATCCAGCCTCGAATTTATTCCCTAAGTACGTAATAATCGCTACATCATAATTATCACTACTCTGTATTTATTCTTTGTTTTTGTGTGACAGACTCTCCTTCTTATTTGGGACGCCCCTGCACCAGTCCCATCAGTCTTTTTACCGAGTGTGCACAAGGCACTAATCTCCCTCCGCATACTGTATCTGTACTGTATTTTGACCAACCCGAGTCCTTTACAGTACTGTGCAGTCCGTAATACAGCCGTATGCAGACAAATACATGTACGGATGTTGTATTTCGCAAGATAAAGAAAATGTGGATGTGCAGAGCATGAAATAAACATTCTTTTGAGTAAATTCCATGCACAATATCACAAAAACTCACATTGGGTACGATGGCGCTGGTACTGGGGCTGGGTCGACATGGGTGGTTCCGGCGCTTAACGTGAGACAAAGTTGAACAAAGCATTCAAACATCGCGACCATGGACCCACAACCTCCCACAACGCGAGATAACGCGTCGATTTCAGTGCTCGACCAATACTCGACAGTCCAGAGACAGCGTCCATAGGTCCAAGGTGGGAGGGAAGCAGAAAGGACCGATGAAAAAGTAAGGTGAAGGCGAAAAAGAACACGTTTAGATAATAAAATTTGCTTAATAATCTGTATCCGTAATACAGACGTAACGGCCGTATTTTTGCCTCTCGAAACTCGTTACGGTACGTAAATACGGGTGCCGTGTCGAGCCCTAAACCTGAGTACTATATATATAAGATAAATTTGTATCAGTTAATAAACCGGGTCCGTAAGCCCGAAATTAGTTGGTGTCCAAACACATATCCGCCGTTCACCGTCCGTCACATAATAAGGGCCTAAGGCCGCGGCCGTTTTCAGAGAGGGCCCTGTCTCAATCTCAATCGTTGTCAGCGATGTCTCAGACTGTCAGCACGCTGACATTCACTCTTTAATTGTTTTTTGAGCTTTCTACTTGGTCTTTTTTTAGTTACCCTTCCTTTCTGATTGGATTCGTACATGTTTACTATTCATTAGCGTCTGCATATGAATTTCTGCCGGAGCGATGTTCCAACTTGAACTTCCGGCAGCGGGCGCCGGGCTCAGATTGATAAGCTGATTATGTAAGGTTGCTAAAAGGTCACATAAATCCGAGGGACGAGGATCCCCGTCGCAGCCCTTAAAATTGTGTGGATACATACGTACATATCAAATGTACTCCTCGGAAACGTGTGGTTATCCATTACCTAAATTTGTTCATCTATTCATTTTCTTTTGTTCCTAGGTACCATCTGAGAATCACCTGGTCCATCTGGTGCTATTTTGGTCTAGAGCGCCGTTTTTCCCCTTAGAGTTGGCGTTCACAGAGGCCTACAGAAGGCACACTCTTTACATACGGGGACTTAAGACCGAGTCCTATTGATACTTAATGAGGATGAGACTTCATTCGGAGGTTTACTGATTTTGTATCGTTCACCACCAACATAAGGATATGCCTGCGATTGAGATCGACGAGAAGGGAACAAAACTCTACTATTTTGATAGTGGTGTTCCTACGCTTACCGACACGTCCTATACGACTTTAGTTTGTGTTCATGGTTATATATTCAATGCTAGTGAGTAATTTTCGGTATGGCGTGTCCTAAAGACTTAGTTAAATATCCTCAGACATATTCCATAAATTGCTTCCAATTGCCCCTTCAACCCATATACGTCTTATCGTGTTGAACCGTCGAGGTTATCACGGCTCCACGCCCCTTTCCGAATCAGAAACCAATGTCGACCTCGCAACTAGTCGTACTGATTTCTACAAGAATTTTCTTCAATCTCGCGCTGAAGAAGTAGCCAAGTTCTTAGTCAAATTGATTGAGATTGAAGGCATTCCGGTTAAAGTTGAAACCCCAGGAAGAGCTTCTGGCGGCATCGCTCTACTGGGGTGGTCGTTGGGAAATGTCTTTACGGTATCATTGCTGGCTCTCGCAAATAATTTTGATCCGGCCATTCAAGCCCGATTGCAGCCATACTTGAGGAAGCTTATTATACTTGGTATGCTACATCTCTCAAATTATTCAGTTGTTTTTCATACCGTCTCGTCAGATGCTCCATACCATGCATGGGGTTATCCTCCCGAAAAAGATGTCTATGATCCTTATTACGACCCTACAATTCCAGACGCACAACGAGAACAGATATTTGCCGGGTGGGTCTCGTCTTATTACACTCACTCTTCGGGACCCCTCGATCCCAAGGCATCCCTCATGCAAGGCCTTGAACAGAAACACCCCAACCCCGCGAAACCCAACACTATGTCTCGTTTCACCCCCTCTGAGTTTTCGACAATTATTGAACAGACAACGAACGCACACGGTGATCATTTCGTACTTCTTGACCAACACCGCCATGTTCATCGAGAAAATCTCTACAAAGTCCTCTTTGGGAATCGTAATGAGCCTAATGCAGTCGAGGCATTCCCCGACGTCAACATTTCCTATATATGGTGCACCGAGGCCCATTGGCATCCAATCTTGGGTATGCGTTTGGTGAAAGCTGACGTAGAATCCCCGCCGACGGGTCTTCACCTTCAGCGAAAAATAAAATTCGTCGCACTCGAGGGAGGAAATCACTATGTAAGCCTATATTTGTTTATGAATTTTAAACACAATTGATTTATTCATTACACGAAGCCCCACTATGACGATCCCCTCAAGTCAATTGCAGCGTTTGCACAAGCAATGGAATTCTGAATTTCATTGATAAGGTACAAGTATTGATTATCAATTGAGGGCGAAGGCTACTATTCTGTAACTTAACCCTTATGCGGATAGCACTTGCATGTATAATAATAGAAATATATAACGAACGATTTTATCCGTTACTGAATCGAATTCGCCTACAATGATTTTTGGAACGAAAGGGATGAAGCCACCGTCCACCAAACAGTATATCCATCTTAATATATTTCACGGCGTACTTGAAGCCAAAAGCCTATCACTGACCTATATGCTCAAGCATGACTGCGTTTCTTGAAAACCAGAGGCTCGTGAAGCGGTCTAGCAAGGCTTCAGTTGTATCCTTTCCGTTCTATTCAAGATTTACGCTTACGTAGATGTCATGAGAGTTATAGATTTAAGCAATTTTGCCCGTATTTCCATCTTGTTGAAACCTGCGTACTGTTCGGGATCCTTTAATTCGACTTGGTAATGCTGTATTATCATCACTAGTAAAGCAACTGCCTAAAGCGGAACGCAAGTAAGACGATTATGTTTCTACTTTTGTTTAGTTCGGACGTACCTCGATTTCCGCAAAGCTTGAGTAAAAGGACGATGTTTGTGAAACCTTTTGATAGTTATTTAACCAATGCCTTACCGGCGCCCAATGCAACTTCTCATTCCTTTATATAAGTAAAGGTTTTAAAAACGATATGTCGTTCCAGTCAACGTTGTATACGCACCGCCAGAGAATGGAATATAAGCATCCTTATTCCACTCTCCCATGAAGCGAGATGGATCGAATTTTTCGGGTTCGTGCCAATATTTGGCTGAGGAAAAGAATGGTATGAAGCTACCGAGATAAGGAGGTATCAGTAAGACGATCTTACGATTGTAGTGTATTGCAAATACGTCGATAAGGAGACAGCTATCTTTGGCGACGGGAATGTGTTCAATATTGCCATCACCTTTTTGCATTGGGAGTGAAGTATTCTCTGCCGATTGTTTAGATATGACTGAAACCTATCCAAATGCTAAGATCCACAACCGCAAAGCATTGAAAGGCGCTCTCACCGAAGGAAAGAGCCGCATGGCTTCATAAAACGTAGCTAGGACGTATGAGAAAGAATTCATCTGATCATATACCTAAACCCATCTATTAATGCACCATTAGAAAACGGTGTTTTACAGGCTCACTGGGACTTCTTTTCCGGCTAATTTTTCAATAATGTGTTTGTACAACTTCTCTTGCTCGTCCTGATAAATCGCCAGAAGGCCCAAAACAAATGAAAGTGAATGCGCGACCGTCTAATAGGCACAGTTAAGCTGGAGCATCGTGCGCGGCTACATCAAGAGCTCTACCGAACCTCATGTCCTGCGAAAAGGAAGAGAAACATATTCGCTAGGGAAATCCATTTGAATTATGGGAGCAAAAGTCTGTGAAAAATACTAACCAAAAACCTCTTCATTAGTGAACCTATCACTCGCATCATACCATTCATCTTTGCTGGCAAGAATAGCACTGAACAGATCGTGTCGTGATACTTCCAATCCAGTATCTTTTAATCGTTTGCGTTCATGAACCATCTCTTTCATATAAAGCTAAAAAAATTAGTACTGCAAAACGTCGAGTCTCGAAAAAAAAAAACAAGCCCTCGTGCCTGTAAATCCCGAAAAGAGTCGTGGGTTTCGCGTACGGTGGATGATAAGAGGGACATCCATTCTGGGGTCATGATTTTGTACGGCAACCTTTTCAAGAAAATATGCAATGCTTTGTGAAATGGGAATTTGTGACCAGGTGGTATTTTATGGTCGTCTTCGTCCCAGCTGATAGACCGACCGAATCCTAAAGGGTTAAGCAAGTTTTCAATGAAAAAGGCTAGAAAACAAGACAAAATCGCAAGTCTAACCTGCTGCTGATATAACCCTCAGAGCAAGCTTATGGGGAGTCTCTGTTAGTCAACCAAATTGACTGTTAGATGATCTAGCGACCCAACTTGAACGGTTACTTCTGGGATGTGTTTGATTGCGATACACCTTTTATCGTTCCCCCATTTCTCCATCAGGCCCAACATCGCATTGACTGCTTCTTCCCAAACCATTCTATTATTTTTCTGGAACGGGCATTAACATATTCGGGCACCACGTTTATAGACGTACCTCTGATAGACTTGGCGCAATGGCCTTTCTATGTCTTTTCCACTCATCTCCTTCGGCGACAAGGAGATTCATTCCGAATACTTTCATATTGCCATAAATTTCCTCATATTTTGGGAACCTAATTCGATCAGAAAAGATCTCCTGTACTGAAATTAGATCTCAAGAGTAGATGCGTAGAAAAAATTGAAGACTTTGATCGTCAGTGGGTCCGCGACAAGAAGTCCGGGCTGTATTGAGGGAAAACAAGTAATCTGCAGACATTTTTTCAGCTAAAAACGGGGCACGCAAGAGCCAGCGGTCCCCTTACGAAATTTATGACATCTTCATTTCCTCTAGAGCTGAAACCTATGAAACAAGGTTTTTATATGATTAAATGAACGGAGAAGGAGAAAAGCCTTTATGTTTCATTTCACGTGCCCATTCACGTCCGAGCGAAATGTACGGTATTGAGGGTAAGAACTTGAATGGGCCCAGAGTTAAAATCAGTCACGCAAGATGCAAAAAAGTCTCCGTTTACCATGGAAGGTCCTGTCGATTGTAATCTAAAAAAGGTCCTGATGCCTCTTTTATATCTAAAAAAACCTTCGACATGAAACAATCCTGGGAGAATGAAAAATATTTGAGCATACCGCAGGCCATAAAGAGTTTTGCGATACTTAGAGACTATGGAGATCACCCATAATAGGGCTAAAAGAACTGACATCGTAGTCCAAATCATCTTGTATGGGAACGCCTGGCCGATTTTACGCAATATGTCCAGCTTTAATATGCGTTTGCTCCGGCGGAAGAAATCAGCTGTGGAATTCCCACCAATACGACGGGAAAAGAATTAGTGTTTAAGCGCGAGCGTTTACTACGGTCTAATCGGCGAATCAGGGCGCCTGTTTTTTCCTCGTTGCAGAGTCAGCAATGTCTCAAGATCTCAACCATCGGCGACTTCGTCTCCCTCTAGCCGTTCTTTCACGCTCTTCTACCTAACTACAGCTCAACGCTATTGTCTCTGTGCACCAATTTGCTTATCGGAGGTTGGGGCGCTCGGGCAACCCAGCCTCTTTTTTCACGGTACCCCGGCTCAGACTGACAAATCATAAACCACCCGGAAAAGCAGAGAACACGAATATGTGTATCGCTTCGTGCTGTCCCAGATAATCTGCGAATGGCTTTAGTTCCCTACACACTCGACTGGGTTGTTATTATCACGTGAATTTAGGCTTCTAATACCTTCCACTAGTATTGAGTTCAGCGTCTAATATCGAGCGGCGTTAAACGGAGTGTTGTGATTGGGTGATTTCACGTTGGGATAGCAGACCAAAACCCTGCACGGGCTGCTCAGTCGGGCGTGTAGGCATTATGTTGAGGGAAAAAGCAAGAAAACACTGCAATGTGCACAAAACGTGCATGTCATTCCACACCTTCTTCGAGTTGAGCTGTTGGTCCTCGGAGCCGTCACCTGTTATTTTCAGTTGCAGTTTGGTTGCAGTGATATCGCTGTCTATCCTAAACAAAAAAGTAAACGAGGTGCTTAGAACAGTTCTTTAGTCGCAGTGCAAATCTCAATTACCGTCACTGAGATAGGCAACTAGACTCATAGGCTGAGCTCAAACAGGCCTTTACCCGGCCTTTGACCATCCTCCAACGTCGCTCATTCGCTCAATTGTAAAAATATCCGAACAACAGGATATGACGCTTTTGAAAACTTAATCAGTTAGCTTGAAGGATCCTCCTGCAAGAAGGCATGCCAGTGAGTCAGTGACGCGGGCTGTCCTCAGAATGATTCCATGCTTCTTGCTTGCTGGCTCAGGTACGTTTATACACGTATGTACATAATTGTGAAACACATTTGTCGCCCGAGTCTTAAAATCTTTTCTTCCAGCTTCGAAAATGATCGCTTGTATAGTTAGGCTTGTAGCTTGAAGGGTCGCTTGGTCCCCGTCGAACGAATATGGACACGGCCGTACGCGCCGTGATTTGAGTTGGTAGATGCGCAAAAACATTATTCCGGTGCAGATATGGCAGTGGGTTAAGCTTCAAGGGCAAATGGGAAGCGAACGAACCACCCGTATGACGCAGAGAGGTCTTCTTGGTAAAGATGGTTTGTTTCCTTACTAAGAAGAAAGCAAGGGAAAAAGATATTGAAAGAGCCATCACTAACCCGAGATGAGCTTGAACTCGACTTCTAGTCTAATTTAAACATGTATTTCGAATTCTAGCCTTCTGCAGAACTAACCCTTAGTCACTGTAAATTATTATGAGATGAGACAATCGATTGCACTTCCATACGCTGATCAAAGGCGGCTTAGCTCGCCGAGATTTTCCATTACATCATAAGTATGAAGTGGGGAAAAACATTTTCCTGAACGCTAGTTTAGTTGTCAAGGTTTTATTACAAATCGTCGAGGAAACAACCTGGAATTTAAGCTTCAGTTTTTCAACAGTTCAGCCCGACTTCCTCCTGATTCGGGTGGTTCCGGTCATATGTAATTCCATGGCCGGGGTTTAAGCAGTGTGGACCTCATCAGGCATCTTCATTTTGTAGCGTTTGTTTGAAATATTGAAGTGGAGCAGAACTTGAAATGAAACGGAACTTCGGGGGGTACCAAGTTTCGCGGTATGTATGTGTGTACTGGGAAATATATCTCCTGCCTCTCCGGATCCAGGACTCGTGGGAAAGTCCAAAATTTATCCAGTCAGGCGCACCTCGATCAATATGGCAATTCTTGCCGTTGTTGCCATGGATTTGTTATAACGAAGGTATCGGAATCGGTGCCCTCATAGTATTGACAGCCAATGAAAAAAGCCTTTTGTGGATATGTAACACCGCAAGAGGTCAGAGCTCTTCATCTGGTTTAGATTTCGATAACGAACAAAGTTCTATATTTGAATTCAGAAAAAAAAATTCCATCATGAACCTAAATTGATGGTCGCCTTGATCGTTAGACCATGTGGCGGGACTGTGGGGAAGATATGCCTTACTAAATATACTGCCGAAAAAGATCTAGAATCCAAAAAAGCTAAACGCAATTGAAATCCCGAAGGGGTTGGGAACCAATCGCATTATTCCCCTAGTTCCCAACGAAAAATCCAAATTTAAATACGACATTCGGCCACGGAGACGCTGATTTGGGCAGCTTGAAAGGGCTTTTCTCTTGTCCTTGATCCATCCTTCGTTCCCCTTTCACCTTTGAAACTTTCGTTCTTGCTACAACATCCTTCGTTTGTTGTATTTTTTAACCAGATTATAAATTCCTTCTTTTCTTTTTCCCTCCTTTTCGCTTCTATTTCCTTTACGATGCACTTTCTCGCTGAAGGCCGTAACGATAGGATCCAGCGCTGGATTGCTGAGCAAACCCAATCTTCAAAATCCGAGGAATCGTCTGAAGTACTCGATACTACAAGCTCGAACGTTGCCATGACTGTACAGAAAAGCTCCACAGAGGGAAAGGGGGAGGATGGTGTCTATTGGCAAATGGAGGAATTGGAAAGAGAAATGGCTCTTACGGCCTATGCCTTTGGACGTAAAAACTGGCCTGTTAGTACAGGTTCAATCGACACCAGCATTCTAGATCTCGCAGACATAAAGCGACTGTCTCAGCTGGCTATTGAACAAGACATGCTCGAGGCCGATAATTCCAGTCTAGCTCCTCCACGCCTGCACGATAAACGAAGAGATGCTCGAATCGTATCACAGGTAGGTAATCGACTCTAAAAAATAGTAATTAAATTTTAGTTTTCTTTTTTTTTCTCTTTTGACTTTTCTAGCCCCCTGAGCTGCCTCCCACCCCTCATACTTTTGATTTACCGTCTCCAATCATCCATCGCGCCGTCCCTGCTCCAGCTCCTATCGAAACTACATCGCGTATTTCTGACATTCCTCCGATCGCATTCGTGCTACAGGAGACAGCCTCACCCGGTTCGAGTTCCATTCACTTCACGCCTATTGTCCCAGACAATCTTGAGGCCTTTCCTTCAACACCGCGATCTTTCACGTCCTTCCTCAAACACTTGTCGGATAACAACGGTCAAAATCAAATCAAATTTCAAGAGCTGTTCCTTAGTCCCAGATTGATCACCCCCAGGGTTCCCACCAACGCGCAGAATACGCTCTTAAGCGGCGTAGTCCCTTCTCCAGCGACGCTTTATTCTTTGGAGTCCGACTCTTGTCAATCTACACCATCACTTAGCGCGTTTCCCCCAACCCCTGCCTCAATCTTCCCGCAAAATGTTTACAGACTCGGCCTTATGAAACACGAAACGGAGACGATGCCCTCTGTTCCTGAAGCGCCACCTGGTCCGCCGATCGTAGCTGACCAAATTGTTGAGTCGCCGACCGTCGACGAAAAAGTCCTTCCCCCAGTACCCTTCCCAACCCCCGAATTCCCTAAATTCCCTACAACCGACATCGAAACTGGTTCAGCCATAAACACCGAAAAACCCGCTCAACTGGAACGGCGAGACGCCGAGTTACTCTCGGACTCGGCCTCGGCCTCATTCACAGCTTCTGATATATTTTCCGGCCAGCTCTCTTCGCGTTTTAGCGTATTTTCATCCAAGTTTTCTAACTCATCATTAGAAGATTTAGACAAGTCAGCGAATGATTCTAAGGGCAAGTGGACCCCGACTAGAGGGAAAGGGTACAGTCACTCGCGTTCTCGTGCTGCGTCCGTGTCGACTAGTCGTACGGGGGCAAGCAAGAAAGCTGTTCACAATCTGACCAGTGCTTCTCACTCCCGGGCTGGATCGCGCAACGAAATGGGACAACTCTTCAATGCGCGTGGTCATCATTCTAGAAATGCTTCAAAAGCAGGTTCTCGCAGCGGATCTCTCGCCACAGCAGATTTATCCCCCGGTCTCAATTCTCTCGATGCATCAATAAGTGAAGAATTATCGCTAGGCTCAGAGTCTCAGACAGACTTGGCACCCAACCATCCTATCCCGCGAACTTCCGTATCCGCCGCAGACAGCGGCGCCGTGGGCGAGTCACCAACCCACAAAACAACGAATTTTAAGGGGCGTACATTGATTTCTCGCATAAGTATGGGTCTTAGACGTAGTCGAAGTTTTGGATCAAATAATAACGCGCGTCCCGGAATACGGAGGAACAAAACGCACGCGGCTACGCTTTCAGGGTCAAACGTTTCAGAGCACGTATACTTCAATACCAATACCGATTCCTCTACTGTTACTACAACTGCAATCAAAAAGTCTATTCCACTTCCTGACAACGTCTCCGTGGCGACTTCTCCTACACTTCAAGGCTCTGCCGCGTTGGCGTTCTCGAACGTTTCCCTTCCTTTGAAGCAGCCCCCCCGTCTCACGTTGACCACCCAGTTCGGTTCAACAACAAGTACCCCAGTCATCCGCCATCCCCTGACTCCAAAGACACCGGCTTCTTCAATTTCTACTTCCTTTTCGAAACTAGATTCGACACCTGCTGAGCCGCTTCCATTCATCAAATGGCTGGAGTGTCTTATTTTGCGTGGAGTCAATCAAGACAACAAATATGATGAACCAGTAATCAAATGGTGTCAAGTAGGAATCTGTCTTAATTCAATTGGTTCGACAAAATTTGTGATGAATTATTTTTAGCAACTTGGAGAAGTTGACGATATCCTTCGTGTACGAGGGTCGGGAACTATCGTTGTATATTTCAAAGAAGAAGATGTGATGAAAAAAGTAGGTTCCTCTCCCTTTCCCAACAACATTTCACTTTCATGCGGAATACCCATGAAAAATCACATGGTTCCCAACAAACCTATTTAAGAAACCTACTTCCCTGGAACCAAATCTTCCTTCTTCTATGATATGTGATATTTGTTCTGATCACCTCTTAACACCTTTTTAGAATCGCGGCGTATTTGAGCCGCGGGAAGTAAATATTGCTGGAGTCGGCATAGTGACCATCAACTGGAGTCGCACCATGTTACCTCCCGAAAGGAAGCCGTCTTCGTCATAATCTGAAGCTGTCGATTCATGACTGTATCTTGCTGAGATAACGTCGAATGTTTTTCATGGAAAAAGTCTCTGTTCATTTTCTTCATACCTGGCCCAATGTATTTTATAGACATTCGGCTTTTCTTTTCGTATTCTGGGTAGAGGTTGCCTACCGCTTTTGCTTAAGATCTGTCCTTTTTTTCTTACGCTTACTTGTATCATTATTATGATTCTACCTATTCATTTATTTTTGAAGTTTCGTCGAGCTCGGGCGCCTTCGTTTGATTGTCCTGTTATCCTGTCACCGCCGCTCATCTGCGTTACGGTGATGGTGCCTAAATCGATAGCAGAGATTTGACGGATGTGCGTAGTCTCGTTTCAATTTTTCCCAGGATTCCTCACATGTTTGATTTCTTTTGCCAACGACCGATTTATGTTACACAACATTACGGCAAACTCTGATGAATACGTGTATTCTCCGAACTTCAAAGGACTATTCCGAAGCGAGATGTTTGATGTGATGCACCAGAACAGTGTTTCCCTGAGAAGTTATCTCATTAAGAACCTATACTACAACCAATAGATGTAAGAGGATGACATTGTATTTCTAAGGGATAATTCATTATCTAGCCGAAAACACTGATAAACGCTTAGATCGTACTAAGCCTGGGAGCCACACGAAACCACAGACTACAGGCATTTCACGTCGACATGCATTTCTCAGCTTTATTGTCATCACTATCAAGTTGGTTGTTTTGTTTCTATATTACCGCACCATCTGTCAAAACGCGTACAAGGAAGTAATGTGAGATAATAAACATGAAGTGTTCACTGTATTCACGTCCAAGTTAGTGCTAATGGACTAGAATTCAGTTGCAAGTTGATCGCGACCGATGTGAGTTTATATTAAATATATTAAATTAATGACAGATCTTTGATCGTATGTTCATCTGATTATTACGACCTATCTATCTCACTTTTATACATCGGGGAATGCTACGATTCTATAATTGCTGAAGATGGCCGTCGGTCGCGACTTCTAAGCTGCGCTTACGCGACACGCCACAGACCTTGAGATCTTGAGAGACAAGTGGTTCTTTCATTATACGCATGTAAAGTGGGGAGTTCCATATCAAAAGTTCACCGTAAAAGTATTGTCCTCAGGCTGGGAGAATGAACCTTTCTTGGTGCCCACATCACCGAGATATCTTGTACTTCTGTGGTGAACCAGGATAATAAACAGTGATGCTTTTATAATGGACTATCACTGGTATCGCATTGGGGTTCTGCTGGCAATGATTATGTGCCAATGGGGTTCATCAATCATTCCTTGGACAGATACTGACCTTGGTCCCCCCCGTCGAACTGTGTCTTGTACCATCATGGCACAATATTGGGTGTCGACAACATACTCGTCCCATGTTTTACAATGCCCCTTGGTGTTCCAAGAGAGAAAAGAACAGTATCATCACAAGCCACGTTTTCTCAGTTGGCTCGCTGAATCCGCGATCCGCACATGTCGGCGGACACAAAATTGCATGATGATCGCAGCTCCATTCGAAGGTCAGGCAAACATCTTGCGACGACTGGGAAAAAGTCTGCTGGGATCTCAGCGATCAACCATTGATGTATGTATATGGATCAAGTTGATGAGTGTGCTGTTGTATTCCATTCACATGATAACCTTGTACGGCATTCAGTTAAGGATCTAACAGCCTGGATCTGGAAGGAACAAACTCGATTGTACTAGTTCAGGTCAACTCAGTAGACACACCCTCCATTCCTTATTAACCGAGAGCTTTCTGTTATTGGTCATGTGCCCTAGTGAAGCGATTAGTTTCGGGTTGGGAATGGAATAGTGCCGAGTCAATAAACCTGATAGATTAGAAGCAGCCTAGGTCGGCAGTGAATGCCGGACCTAAAAGGATACGCTTCCGCGAACATGGCACTACAACTGTGATTGCAGGGTCCGAACCAAGTTGCACCGATTAAAGAAGGTTAGATAGCAATACCAAGCCCTGCTACTGAACCGGAAACTTAATGAAGGACGAAAGGATGAGTCCAGCGATACCAATGTCCTCATAGCTTCACTGTCTAGGTAAATCAGCACACCGTCTATAACCACGAAGAATAAGTCATACCCTGTTGGGGTGAACCTCCTATCACCTACTACCCAAACTTAAGACCACATGAATTATGCAGGAAATCCATTTCGGCCTAGCCAGCGCAAAGACAGGTTCGAGAGAAACAAGATTCGGGTGAAGCAGAGGTCTCAGTATCTCCGGGAGAGGACTTTGTGGTTGGAGTAGCATTATGGGAGGTGGGGTGATGTAGGGCTTTTAGCCGGGATCGAGAAAGGCCTTTGGTCAAAGTCAAGATGAGAGACTTGCTCGGCTTGTTGTTTTACTTCTGTGGTGGTTTAAAAGATGGATTCGACAGAAAAGAGGATAAACGCCACGTGAATACGCGAATAACGGCCCAATGTTATAGATAGAGAGAACACGTACAGCCAAGGATCTCCATAGCCCTATAAATCAACCCAACATAATCTACAATCTCATTTAAACATCTTGCTTGCACTGAGGCATAATGCATGGCTGTAGTAGTCTTGACACAGTCAGTAGTTGAGCAAGGAATGCGCTTGAAGGCAGATTCTTGGGTTATTAAGGTCATTGAGTTTTCCGATAGCTAGGTCCTGAGGACAGAAATGAACGACTGATCAGGCTTGCAAGTGTATAAAGTAGCTCAGCCGATCATACCATTAACTAGCTTTCCAATCCAACTCTTTTTCATAAACTCCAGCCAGGACTACTCGCGTCCTCCGCCAAACCAGCCTTTCCGTAATTGTGAACGTGCCTATTACGCTACTTTCCTGCCAAGTGCACCGGACATTGTAAGGGATTTGAATGGCCGCCTTGTTGGGTGACAACAGCAGCATCGCGTATCGGTGCACTATTTGGGCGCTTTTAACGCCATCATGCTCTGATAAAGCCCAGAAGGATAATGTATGATTTGGATGTCTGAAGTGGATGGCCTTGAGTTGACGATTCCAGTTGATACTGTTGGGAGGTGTTTGGCGGTTCCGACTACAAATGCCGGACTGGCACCGACCAGGATTGGAGGTGGTTAAGAGTAAAAAGAGAATACAGGGAAAGCTCGTGGAGGATGGGTTAAAAGCGTTTCGCTATTCGTCGGGTATCACGTTTCTTGGTATAATAGACTGTGGCGGCGATGATACAAAGACTCGTTCAGCGCCCGTTGCTGTGTGAATTGTCAGGTTGAACTTGATAATAAAAACAATCCTTCCACACACCATGTCACAATCAAGCGCAAGAACATCTAGTTATCCCTCCCCTATCTCTCTCTCGGCCTCCGTATTCTACGCCCACCCAACCTCAGCTCTAACCTGAGTCTGAACCTCATATTGGCAAAATAACTTGATACCAGGATCTTTTTAACACATGAGCTCCGTATAAGGTCCTTTTCTATCTTTTCGCCTTGTCCAGCCTTCTGCTTTTCCCTTTCTGAAACCGGGAAGAGTATTCTGCATCGCCTTCGTAGGGGTGAAGAAATGTTTGAAAGATGAGGAAGAACCTGAAAGGATGACAAGCTGAGTATGAAGGAGCCAAAACGCTAGGGAGGAAGAAAAGGAGGGGCTGGTGTTTGAAATTGGGATGCGTGGGCTGATGCTTCATGGTCGGGTTTGTTACGAGAGGAAAGGAATTGTGAAGCGAGTTACTTTGGCTGTATATTGGAACTGCTACAGTTTCCGAATGAAGGTACTAATCTAAGAATATACTTAGATCAGGCGAGACACGGGCACAGACACAAGTATCAACGTTACCCCGGTTTGCGACAGTGCTAAGAGTTCATGACACTTCAAATGAATAACGACGTCTTTCGAAGGCTATAGAATACAAATATTAATCTATATAATAAAGAAAGACATGATTTTTAAGAAATACCGAAATGCTCCCGCGATCCTCTCAACAGCCAACGTGGGTGATTCTTTGAAGGCGATAGGCAAAGTAGACTGCAAATAGCAAATAGCCTATGATGTTGACGTAGATATAGCATTAAATATCAAGACTGTTGAAACACATACCAGGGTATTGCTCTCTAACTACCTGGCTTTCTCCTTTCCAATTTCCACCTGCAGTAAGATGACCAAACACACCGCAGTAGCTGTGATATCGTCGATGTAAATACTGCAGCCTGCAAGGAGGCAGAATGCGAGTTCTGAGTGAAATTCTGGTTCAAATGCTAAGGTTGTACTGGCCTACGTCGATCATGATGCACCTCCGACGGATGACCTTTGCGTTATTGTCCTCGAACTCATTGTAGCTTGTCGTAATAGTATTTAAAAATCAACTATTCAAGTGTTGATATTCAATGCCGCCCACTTCGTTTGTCAGTCCGCGTTTGCTATCAAGCCGACACGAACCCAACGCCACCTGTTCTTGCGTCAGGCAAGAATTTCAAGATGAAACGCTTCAACATGTCACATCCTTTGACCAGGCGACTAGTCGATTAAATTATCCGAAGAAAGAGGAATAAATAGTAGAAAAGAGGGGGGAGACAAGTTGGAGAGAAGAGTAAGCATCCGTTGTCGTTACGTAAGTAGTGAAAGATCGGTCCGAAAATATGATCTTTGTGCGATGTGAACGCTTCCTCCAATGCCGATCATTTGGACACTAAAGTGCTAATTATCCTGGTACAATTAATATAGTAACGTAAGTCCAACGACTTATTTTCAAGCGTCTTTTAACATCACCGTTCCATACGCTACCTAGCGGCAGCACCTGCTTTTCGTTGTCGCGAAGGCATCGCCGCGTATTAAGTTTTGGACGACGAACCGCTCCCAGATTCCATGGTTAGCTTTATATCGTTTTCAGCATTATATAACTAAATGACTTACTAGTTCGGAATCATTCTAGTGTAAAACCATTCGATATTACCGTCCAGGGTCTTCGAAAGTCAGGAGCCTCAACACTATAGGCTGGAAGCTTGCATTAGCTTCTGTCAAAAATGACCTCTTAGATGCATACTTAGCTTTAATCTTATCATGGATCAATGACCACGGAGATTAAGATATGGTATGCACCAGCGGAACTAGACATTCATACGTTCAAGCGTTTAATCTTTACTTGAAATACTCCAAGAGTTAATAACCATGCTAGTGATTGTACCGTCTTCTACTGGGGGCGCGACAGCCTACGTCGCTTTGACGTTATTCATAATCTATACACTCTTCAGCTGGCACAGAAAACGGTAGCCTTACCTCAGGAAGATTATGACAGCTAACTTTTAGCTCTCCCAAGTTCGACTATGCCAGTCAGGTCTAAAACTCCCGCCAGGTCCCCCACGACATTTTCTCATTGGCAATCTCTGCGACACAGGCCCCGACAGGAAGAATGGTTGACTTATCATCGTTGGGCCAAAGAATACGGTATTTATGAGAGATTTCCCCTCACGATTTGCGCAGGAGACTTGGTATATGTGTCTACACTAGCCACATCAATCCTCTATGTAAACTCGCATGAAATGGTGCAAGAAATATTTTGATAAAAGGGGGAATATCTATTCATACAAATATAGATCAGCTGTACTGAATGATTTGTGAGGCCCCTTTATAAGATCTTTCTTTCCTTTCGCTGAATCAGACTTGAATATGTCAGACTCGAATTGGATTGGGTCTTTATACTATTTGAATCACCCGACGAAAGGTGGCGTCGTTATAAAGCCTGTTTCAAATCAGAATGCTGTACAAAATTCATCAGGACGTTACGTTGGAATGTGGATATCAGCCTCACGTGCTCTCCGTGGATGATCTTGGTGGTGGATATTTCGTTCCAGAATCCAAAGGGTACCCTTGTTATTCCGAATTCTTGGTAAGGTGTAGCCGTGCTGCCGTCTTAAGTCATATCATATCGTGATTTACCTCACGTTTCTTTCTCTTGTATATATAGGACGTTACTCCGGAATGCGTCAATCTACGGAGATAAATTCAGACCAGAGAGATTTCTTCAAGATGGTGAGAACGTCGGAGTGCCTGCACTTAATCATGCTTTTGGTTACGGACGAAGGTTTGTTTTTGTTTCACGCTTTGCTCTATTATATTTGCATAGACGACCGAAATCTTTCAAATGCCGGATTGTCCCAAGGTCCAAGAAGGTCTCAAAGCTTTTGGAAGAGCTAAATCGCGAGATTAACCGTGCATTCAAATAATACATATTTATCGATTCAATGCACTGCTAGTGGGCTATTATATTTTCGCGTTTTGCTTGTACTTGTCGCTGCTAGCTGTTGAACGAGCTCCAAGGAATTCACATAATGATAGTCAATAAACTTCAATATATATGATGTGCAACAAAATCGAGCGCAATGACGAATAACTAATGACAAAATGATAAATGCATATTTAACCAGGAACCGCAATCGATCACTGAAGAAATTTTGACAGTAATTTTCGAAACCACATCAGGCCTATGATTGACGATGATGATGATGCCTCTTAGTCGTAACCTCATGCACGACCCTCCAGTTCTTGACCAAAGTCCTCCTAATAGGATCAACACCACTCCCACTGGTGCTATCGCCACTATTACTCGAATTCCAAGTATGATACTCGTGTGTTACATCATCTAAAATCTCACGCGCCGTTCTTTCGTCGCTCGGTGCGAAAGGTTTGTTGAAATCTGTGAAGATGTAGGAGTGGGGGCCTGGCGTTGGGTGCTGAGAAGAGCGTGTTAGATTGGTGGATTATAAGAAACATTTCTGGCTTACGGCTGTTACTTCGTGCAGTTCGCGCTGGATTGCTAGGCAGAATTTGTCTAGGTCTAAACGTAAAAGTGGAGGGGATGAGTATATCGTGCAAAGTTGGAAAGAGGGACGTTTTTAGACGTACCTAGATCGTTTTCGTCGTAATTGAAGGGGTTTTCGCTGAGAAAAAAAAAAAAAGTTAGATTGGAATAGGACGCGGTATGTTGATACTAGGAACGGAACGTACATCTCTTGACCTATTTCAAGGAATCCGAGAAGGAGGAACGAGGCGAAGCATGTACCACTGCGGAAAGGAAAATTGACTGTTAGTCGTCGGAAAGTGATATGGCTGGGCTTACGGTATAGTCCACCATTCAAGAGTCGATACAATTTGGAACTACCACATGGTGACATGTGAGTGCGAGTTTGGATCAAAGCCACTAGGTACGTACGGGGAGAAAAGCGAGATAAAGCCATAACGACATTCTTAAATGTGCCTACATGTCTAAAGTCAGCTCTCAATCCCATGAAATTCACCACAACGCGCACGCACCTGATAAGCGAATGGAATAGGTGTATTCTGCACCCTCTCCAAGTTATTAACCGTATCTTGCAACGTCCCCAAATTGTTAATGAAACCAGTAGCAATCGCAGGTTGAACGACACCGGGTTTGGCGAGTAAGAACTGGACATAGGAATGGAGGTATAGCGTGATTTGAAGTGGGATGTTGGATGATATGGGAGGTGGAGTTTTCTTGTGGCCTGATAAAGTTCGGGAACCCAACTCCGCGTCAATCTCGGCATCGGCCGTAGCGTTGGTGGCTTGATTCGGGGAAAGGTACCGTTTGTAGAGCCATTTTGGGAAAAGGATAAAGGGTTTGAAGATTAGGAGGATTGGGAGATGGTCGTAGATTGTCGGTTGGGGTGGGTTTCGTGCCGGTTTGAGGGGCACCTCGCATACAACCCGTGGAAGGGCCTTTTCGGGGTCGTACTGGTGGTGGTGTTTGTGGTGGGAATGACGTTTTTGGTGGGCGTGGTTGAGGGTTAGTGTGGACGTCGGAGTGGACCGTGCTGAGTCTGCTAGTTTTTCGTGTTCCGTCCACATTGGGAGAATGTCGTGATCTGTGAGCGATTGTGAGAGATCGCTGGACCCGGAAGACTCCGAGATGCTGTGGTGTCGTGGCAGGAAAGCGATTAGAGGGTAGAGGTCTTGGTAGTATATTCCGGCTTCGCCGCGGAGGGCGTGCTACGTATTGAGTGAGATCGGGTGCGACTCAGAGATGAGTTGCGAACTTACTTTGACTGCGACGGCGAAAGCTTGAATCTAGAATAAAATTTAAAGGATAAATATAGATATGCGCATTGGGTAACCGAATGGTCTACGTGCCAAGTTAATCATAGAGCGTTTCTCAATGATGGCCTTTAAACGATCCCTTCTGACCTCATCTGGGTCTGGGTCTGTATCGTTTGCCGTTTTTATTCTTTCCGTTGGGATGTGGATCCAAATCTGAAGTGGAGCAATGAACTGAGCACAAGAGAGCTGCCAGTAGCGGAACCTACTAATTGTGCCAGATTTCTAGACGCAATGGCAATATTCGTCCACAACCTCCGGCCATCTTGATACCGCTCGTATGCTGACGATGTCCGGAAGCTTATCTAGAAATGAATGCATAGGGCTGCAATGAATAAATAAAACTAGGCCGGGTAATCGACTTACCACCAAACCCAACACGGTACCCAACACTGTTATGAGTGAATTGGATATGCCCAGTTTATGTCGTGTGAGCTGTGTTATGCTTGCAACCACTGAATCATAAAATTAAATCATCTCGTTCCAGGGAGTCATTAGAATGTACACATACTGGTAGATATCAGCGTGAAGAACAATGTCTCTGGCCAAATGTCTAACGACACAAAATGGTTACATCCAGCTGCATCGGAATGAGGACTACACATTCATACCATTGAGAACAGTAGCATTGAACTTCTTCAAGGACCATCTCCCTTGTACAAAGGGACTAGCAACAACCATTAGTGCAGTGATGGGACGGTGGGTTAGGAAGGAGCAAGTAAAAAAGGATCCGATGCGTGTGGGGGTATTTATACTCTGCTGGAGAGAACTGGTTCAGCCAGGGCTCGTTGCCTTGCCAAGAAACCTCTATTTTTAATCAATATAAGTCCAGATGCACTGTGGCTGCCACCGGGAGTGTTTTTTTTTTTTCGTGATGGTTGCGCTGAGCTGAACTGGATTCTAAGCGGTGATTCCGGAATTGGTTGGCCGTAGAATTACCACCCCAAAAGCCGTTGATTATACACACGTCGAACGAAAACTGCAGAAACTCAGACGTTTGACAAGTGTCTGCAAAGACTCCCTCAACGCATACCGGCACATGTACATGTCAAGGACCTTTTTGCGTACGAAGACATCAAGTCATGTGAATGGATAGGTACACATTCCTTGATGGCCTCACCAATCAGGCGCTGTGCTGATACCATTTAATTCGCTAATTAATCTGATGATATGCAAGGGTTTGCGGCCAAATCAATCACTTGCGGCGGGCTCCAGCTCACATGCGCAAGCAGAGTTGACGAGGTCAAAAGCCCATGGATAAATACACGGAGTTATACACCACTAACTAAAAGGCTAAGGCACATTCAACAATACAAAGAAGAGAAGCCGGAAAGGTCAGGGGAGTCAAAAGAAGTAGTGTCGCATTTTTATTAAACCACGTGATTATTTCGTCCTATCCTGGAGTTCCTAGTTAACTGGTCCGATGCGACGATGAAATCTGAGATTTGATCTCGGTAATTGGAGAGGACACCGGCCACCATCGCCTAAGAAAATAGTACAAAAATAGTATTAAATAACATCAAATTACAAAGGGCTCTGCCCAATCATAAAGCGTGATGACTGATGAAGCTCCACTGAAACTTCGTACTTAGGAATGAGTAATATACTGGGCAATAAAAAAGGCTTCCTGACATGAGGAAACAATTGTGAATATAAGAGTAAAAAAAGCAGGAAGGATAAGATAGACAGAGGAGCATTAGCCGGAGAAGGAAGAAAAGACTGAAAAAAATGTAAGGTAGAGAAGGAGTCGAACCGACGACACAATATCCGGGTGGGATACACTGTACCGCTCAGACACGACGTACTTTGCGTACTTGCTCCTATCAACTGTATGATAATGCACTCACGCTGTTGGAACATTGAAGGCCCCATGTGATATATTCATTCGTATTTTCCTGTTCTCAACCTCAGAAAACAAATCAATATATCAGTTACTTTTTTCGAAATGATGTCTAGCCAGCGCTTTCACAATCTGTGGCAGCACGAAATGTTTGCACAGTCTTATGGCTTTCTCATAGGGTGCAGACCTGTTCAGTGGACAATCTTAATCATGACTCATCGACGTCGTAGGGCTTTGCATCGCGGGTTCGTCTCCCTGTTATGTCACTTTTCTGTGACTTTTCAGTCACATTACTTTTTTTTTCGGCTAAAAAACCATCGTTATCGAGTGGATCCTATTGGTTTGTGATGCTCTAGTTCTCCCGCTTAATTATTTGTTACCTTTTCTAAGTTCAGATTTGTATATTTAGAACGTCGCCTATTTACAACAATTTTTTAGGTTACTGGGGTCCTCCATCCCAAACAGGCAATCGATCTCATTTCACTAAGCGGGATCGGACCAATCGACTGAACACTGCTATCGTGGAAGTAAATACATATCGACTTCCCCAAGTTCGAAGCTGGTTCCTAGACTAGAACCCCATCCTTGGCTGGACCGCAATTCAAAAAAGTATTGATTGAACGTTTTCCATGTTCGTTCTATCTTTCCTTTTGGATGGTTTTGGTAATTACGAACCCGGTTTTACAATTTTCCCGCAATAATAGGCAACTATTCAGCTTGTCAAAACACGCACCGTCCTGAAGATTCATCGCTTACAGGTAGCCACAGACAGCGACACACATCGGAGTCGGTCAAATCAGCAAATTGTAAGGGTCTTGTCATCTGTGTCAGAATATGTTAAAAGCAGACGTATCGTAACTTACGGCATAAACCAAAGTCGCGATAATCGCAGCATATCCAATATCGGTGGTATTCTGAGCAGAGCTGAGTCCGCTGATAAGGCCATTACAGCCATGCCTTCTTGAAGATGCCGGGAGATGTATTGGTTGCAGTTCCATGTCCAAACGTCGACTACAAATGCTCGTAGCCGTTGGAACTTGGCATATGAATGTATAAAACCGACTTCAATGAAGAAGAACAGAAAAGGCTGCACTCATATATCAAGTGACGATATGCTCAACCATCAATCATAGTTAACAAAAGTCAGTGAACAGGCCGCAGCTGAGCTAAAACGATCGTCAGCGAAGGAGCGAAGGGGAAACAAAATAGTGAATGTGTGACAGTGACAGTGACATGCTGCGTTTCAGGGACCGACCGTGTCCACTGTCAATGATCCTGAGCTTTGTTTTGGCTTTGTTTGTCCTCTGTAAAGACGATTTACCTAAACAAGGCTTCGGACTGACAAAAAGGTCACCTAGATTCATACGAGTAGACATGAGGCGCTCGAGGGCGAGATTCGCTCTTAGAAATTGCCGTTTGAGCTGGTTATCTGCAATGCAAGTGGTTGGATTTGGATGTGATGTAGCGTTGTGTGTCTGTGTGGGAATGTTAGGTTTGTTGAAACGTGTGGGATGCTGGAGGAGGCATTAATGTCAAACGTTCAGCCCCCCGTGCTAATACGACGCTTTCATCCACCCTTTATCCAAATCCCCAAGTCTTTCACGGCATGTCTACGCCTTGTGTAATATATGTTCCTTGTTTGATGTGTGTCCAACAGACGCATTTGCTCATTCCGTCCCTTTCCACCTGCTCCTCCAGGTCTTCTAAGTTCTCCCGCCTCTTTATGTGGGCGCGACTCAGCCCAGTCCCACTGCCTCTTATAGAATAGCGATCGACGACACGCCATTAGACTTTGCAGGGAGTGGGAAGTGATTAATTGATTTTTCAGATGGCAGTTGAAAGCCCGTCCACTTTGACGTTCAGCTTGCGCACGTGGTCGTCGAAAATTGTTGACGAGTTCAGTATCGATATCCATTAGTTCTTTTATCCATAGATTTCGAACATTGAGTTTAGCGGGCAGATGCGTGGTACTAATTATAGACCGCCCAACAAAGGAAATGGTTAGCAAGTTTTCTCCTTGCTAAACCCCGAGCCCTTCATGAACCTTTTTAGCTCCTTTAGATCCCGAATCTGAAGTTCAGCATATATCATGCGAATTGACAGCGAAAACTCTGCCGCTGCGGTGGCTAATCACACCAAGCCGAAAACTCTAACCCCTACCCGTGTACATAGGAACAACCTCGGACTAGTCTTTGGCTTCCGCGGTAGTCCATCCATTGTTACTCATTGGCTCCAGTGGTTTGATTGTTAGATCTAAACGACTGACGTGTCATATCACCTCCAGACCTCTATTATTGTAACAAATAAATTACTATTATGGATGTTGTCTTTTATGAACCGTTCCTGATATTGTGGACGCAGAGTTCTTCGTTGGACAATGAATGTTAAGGGAAATATGGACTTCCCGTATTTACATCCACCATCTACTCGCCGTTCAACACGCAGATTTTGGATCCCTCCGAATTCATTCAATACTATTGTCTCAACAGAAGGACAAGGGTCAATTAACCGCCTCGTCGACCTTCTCTCAGACAGAAGTACAAGCCCGTAAAAGTACAGCAACGGCGCTGCTGCACTGATTCTTTGCGTGGCTGAAGTTTATCTCTACCGCCGTGTACTCTTCCCGGGATGCATCTGTCAGACTGTCCCAGCCTCGTGGAGTTCCGGTCAACTTTTTCAAGCAAGCACCTTTCGGCACGCGTTATTGAAGTACTTTTAGGATGGAACCCCAGGAAGCACGTCCTTTTATACGTTGTCCCCTAACATAACCGAATAAACAGCCTCGTGCTTTCAGGAGAGAGGCCCGAACGCGCGCTCTACCGTATGCGTATCTCGAGTACCTGATAGCGTAAATGTAAGTTGAATCTTGTGATTAAACAACACGCTGCCCAGTGCTCAGAGACATGCACCAACGTAGATTTGAGAAACGTCGCCAAATGATTTTGTCCGAGTCCTATCTCCCCCCCCCCCCCTTCGCTTAGCGACAGACCAATTTCAGTCATTCTTGAGGGGAAAAAAACCGATGGAGGAAGCAGGCAGGAGAATTCGATAATGCAATGGAAAACCCCCTGTGGTATGTTATATATTTCTTTCTCGAACAAAGGGATCTGACTTTGGGGTCCGGAGACGGCTAATAATCTAATTGTACAAAGCAGAGGGAAAAGCCGTGGAACCCGAATTCGGTTTTGGAAAGTTTCTTTCTTCTCTTCCTTTATCGTTCTTAGGAATACTTTGTGGGGCTTCCTTTGTATTTTGAATCCTCTTTATCGGATTTTCTTTCTTGAAGAGAAACAGCAGGAACGAAATTGAACGTCGGACTTATTTAAGCAAAATATATAAATGATAGGACATGCTTGCTTTGAACATCAAACCATAAGGAGATACAATCCGCACCACGTGGCAATCTATGAATGGGTTTTCTTCCAAGTCAGTCGAAGTTTCTTCTCCCACCAAGTTCCAGAAGATGCCGTAGTTCTTGACATAAACACGCGCACTCTACAAGAGAAACAGTCTCAGCTAAACATATCTGAGCCTATTCTGGCTATACACGCAACAAAGTGCCTTAATAACCTCCTTTTATACGTCTTGTGATACTACTCAGGTTTAATAGTATTACGTTACGAAATGGACATTGGAAATCGCACCTCAATTTGCATAGAACATAAAGTATCCACGCAAGTATGCGTATCCAGAATTTGCAGTTAATACCAACGTTAATTGTTAGAAAAAGGCTCCACTGCTCTCATTGGTTTGCCATCTGCCGAGAATCTCACGGCAATGTCCGGGCAACCAACAGCGCCCAACCTCTTTCCACAGAAAGTCGTTTTTGATCACCTTCGTAAACCATACATAAACGAATCCGTCTGTTCACACACCGCTTTCAATGCTTTGTGCGTCACGAGGTCTCGGATGAACGTTTGAGATACGGTATTACAAATCAGCCGGGTGAAACCTCGTTCAAAAAAGGGTACATCAGATTTCGCTGCTGGAAGAACCGATTTAGACCATGAAAAGAGTATTTTTTTCTACTTTGCCGGGGATATCTATGTTATTCGTTTTTTTCTAATAAAATTTAGAAAGTTATTCTGTGAATACTGGTCGAATTTTTCCTCAGACCAGGGCTAGTCTTTAGTCGTTAATGCTGGTTATGAACTTGGTGCTGACTTTTGAAGATGGAGACACGAAGTCTCGCTCGTAATCAGCACTGTTTAGAAGGGATTTCGTCTTATCGCTCCATTGTACGTGAATTACCAACTGTTTCCCTATGTCAGGCTTACCTTTGTCGATTTTCGTTTATAGAAGTCTACTATCCATCCATCGGAATACAACCTGGATTCAGTGGCATTGCCTAATCGGACGCGTACCGCGGCCGACGGCAAGCGGGTGGCCTTTTCGGAGGCAGCCCCAGAGGCCATGGCCCACTACCGTGGTGATACACATTGGGACACACATGCTACCTGAACTACTTGCTGCTACTAGATTCTTTACTCAAATACTACTCCAGATGGCTTTCTTACAGCCTTTCTCTTCATTATCCTAGGGTCCGAATCTTGAACGAATCCCTCAAATACTGATACCCGCCTCGACCGTTCTCCCAAATTCGGAACCCGACCACTGATGTCACCTCTTGCCTAACAGCACTAATAATCTATGTCCCCGGGCTCACGTCAGATTTTACGTGTCCTTGATATAAAGAATCTTTTCAGCAGTTTCGTTTTCGAGACAAATATTTCATCCGTCCTTTTTTTTCCCTTCGTCTCCTCGACAAGAAGAAATATTCTTTAGAAGTTTATCTCTAATCCTTCCACTTCTCTCCTTCAAGGCTATATCTTGATTCAAAATGGTGAACAAGGTGCGCATTCTTATCTTTCACATAAAGTCGAAGCTTTCAACCAACATGTTTCCAATATCTAGGCTATACACTCTAACCCGCCAACGGCCGACCTGCATCTGACCAATTCTGGGTCAAATTGGGACTGGGCCATATTCGCAATCATGCTCTTCTCGGATCTCTGTCTCATTATCTACACATTTACTGTGGTAAGCGTCATCTCTCTTAACACCCTCTCCATCTGATGATGTTCCTTTTTCGCTTTTGAAAAGAGACCTAGAGCATCCAGACTGTTCAATTATTTAGGCATTCTCGTGCTGACGACGACGGCTATCGCGTATTATACTATGGCCTCTAATTTAGGAAACACACCGTAAGACAATTATATTATGGCGATTCTTCTCACTGACTTTTGAATGTTTCCTTACAATAGAATTCAGGTCCAATATTTGCGTGGAAGACCAGCCGGAACTACACGTGCTGTTTGGGTACGTCCACGACCTGTAATCAAACTTTTAGTATCGCTAACGCTATCACACTTGATAGTATGCACGCTATATTGACTGGGTCTGTTCTGCCAACCCCTTAACATAAACTGACTGAAGTTAATGATAAACTTGACTTTTTTCTCGTTCAAACAGTTTATAACAACCCCTGCTCTGCTCTTGATGCTGCTCTTGGCCACGGGGCTAAATCTCTCCTCCATTCTCATGATAATTTTCTTCGACCTCGTCATGGTCGTCGCGGGTCTTGTCGGCGCGCTCACCCACTCTGCGTACAAGTGGGGTTATTACGCTTTCGGACTTGCCGCGCTCGTTTACATCTGGTATGTTGCGAATATCCAAATCATTTCATCAAGACGCCAACATAACTTTTTTCTTTTCAGGATATCATTGTTCACGCAAGGTCTAGGAAGCGCTGGCTTTATCGGTACAGATGCCAGGCTCCACTTTTTTCGTCTCGCTGGATATTTGTCTTTCTTGTGGATGCTTTACCCGGTTTGTTGGGCACTCTCAGAAGGTGCTAATGTTATAAGTCCTACCAGTGAAATGATATTTTATGGAGGCGAGTTGTAACCATCATCTTTAAAGTGCAAGAACCTTTGTTTATCCTAACGTCCTGCTTTTTAGTCCTGGATTTCTTCACCAAACCTATATTCATATTTCTCCTTTTCTTCTCCATGCGGAATATTGAGTATAATCGGTTCGGTCTTATGCCTTTGAAGGCTAGTGCAACCGCCGAAGACGCTGCTGTAAGAAATTTCAGAAAACAAATTCGTTTTTACTTATTGTTTTATTAATTTCTATTATTTTTTTTTATTTAGCTTATGGGAGGCAGTGGAACGGGCGTTGGCCGTCATTCTGCGATGGCTAGCACGGGTCCTGGTGTGACCACGGGAAATAAGGCAGCAAATACGGGTGCGACGGGTACAGCTGGCGCGTCGGGTGCTAATGCGAACACGAACACGGGTACGGCGGGTACAGCAGGTACAGGTGCTGAAAATGTATGTTCTTTGGCGCTATTTCCCCCCAAAAAAAGTTCTAATTTTCTTTCTGGCGTACAGCGTGCGTAATTTTTAGATGATAGATGACTCAGAACCTTTTTCCTGCTTTCTGTCTGTGGAAGGCCGGCAATGCTAGTAACGAGTTATTGGTATTAAAAGCTCTTGCGTTTTTCTTTCTACTTCCTTCTTGTTTTAGATTTGAATTTTATATATAATAATATTTCATGGTGTATACAATTTCTAGAATTGATTGTAGTCGTGATACGTACGTTACGGGTACATGCAAAGCTGGTAAAAATCAGACATACGCCGACCTTCACCATTTGTCGACGGACTTCACTCATCAGTATTTTTCGCGGTATGCAACAAGGGATGAATAAAAGAGATTGTTTATTGTTCATATAAGCATAGAACTCATAGAGAATACGAACATGGGGTGAATACATGTATAATACAAAAATGAACAGTCTGGACCACGACCCGGGTCTTGCAAAACCCAAGTCAACTCGGTATAATCCATCTTAATGTTTGAGGTTCCGATTCAACGGTTATTATGATCAGATGCAACATGCTGTTTCACAAGATACTCCGGACGAAGCAACGTAGGCATCTTCCACCGATAGCCGTTTTGGCGATAATACCTGCAACCGGGCAAACCGGCATCGTCGAGCGGACAGGAAGCCGTCATCCATCTTAATTCGTCAGGCAATCCGTTGTAAGCGACTCTGGACTCTTCAGGGAGACCCATTTCGACTTCCCGTCGAGAATGAGTTCGCATGTGGCGTGCCAAGTTGCGGGATGTGGTGGCCACGCTTGTGCACCCCTCGGGTTGGGCGGGTCCTTTGTATCTGCAGCGCCATTGAGTTGGTCCAAGACAGGTCCATAATTCGGGTATAGGGAGAGGTTGTTGTTTCCTACGTTTACGCTTAGAAGGGCCTGAGCGCTGGGAGCGAGAGCTTGCGTTGGAACGACGGTCTTGTTGGGCGGATGAGGAGCCCCCTGTTGAGGATGATTGATGATCGTCGACGGTCGGAGCATTGGGAATGCAGGCTAGAGATGTTTGAGTGGAAGTGGGACGACTGGGTGTTCCGTCGTAATTGTCAAGTTTGGTCAATGGACCGGGGTTGTCTGTGCCGTCCTGTGGGGCGATAAAGACGGACTCAGGGGCGTAATACAGACTTTGACCCGTTGTGGCTGAATTGGACGACGATGGTGCGGAATATAAGTAGCTCAGGTTAGAAGACACGGAATTAAGACTTTGTGCCCCCGAGGCTGGTGACATCCCGTCAGCCCAGCACTCTGCATCTGATACAGACATCTACTCGTTATTGCCATTCACATTTTTTGAATAACGTAGAACTCACCGTTGTTACCGAAATATGTGATGGGTGGCGGTAACAGGATTTGATGTCTCGTTGCTTCGTTGGGTTGAATGGGCATGAACATTTGCCATTGTTGTTCGAGAGTAGGAGGTGCAGAAAAATCGGGTAGGAAAGCATGGTGGTTTGAAGGTGGTGGTGGTGGTTGGGGTGCTGTGGTAGACAACGTCAGGGTACGAAATATTTTGTCAAGAAAGCGGAGACACTTGCGAGCAAGGTTGAGTAAGTCTTGGGGACCTGGAAGACTAGTTGCCAGTTCGCTCGGATGGTTCTGAATGGGCGGAAGGAAGACATTATTATGTCCCAGAGGAGGGTCTAATAAGGATTAGAGAAAATGCAATACAGTGGAAAGAGGAACGCTAACCAAGCATATAGGGATTCAAACAGGCGTTACCATTCATCCTTTCCCAGGTGTCGTGGTTATATTGGGTCGGCAGCACGTCATGAGGAGGAACAACAGCATTACTCGGTAGGGGAAAAGGTAAACCAACTAGATATGCATCAATGATTACAACGATAGCGCGCGCGCAGTGGGTTCAAACACCGTACCGGGATGATTATGAAGATCACTTTGATAGAATCTGGGGCGCGGTCTTTCGGAAGACGCGACATTGAACGCATCGCCGCTGGGAGGTTCAGATCCTGCATGGATGTTTGGCTTGTTGTCCGGGATATTACCGTCCAATATGTCAAACACAACTGTTGCAGGTGGAAAAACCAGTTAGAAGATGATTGTTTCACATAACTTGGTGGGACATACCGTTGGCGGGGTTGAGACCATTTAGGGAAGGGGCAGAGTTTCCAGGTGGAGGCATATTTTCGTTTCCGGTTGGGAGTCCGGAGGGAAGAAAAGACGTGTTTTGAGACGTATTCACTGAGCTGATGTTCGGGTTCAGAGACGACGTGCCAAAACCGTAGGAGCGGGTGAAGACAGGTGGAGCAGATGGATTAGGAAAGGGATCAGTACGTTTGCGTTGTGCTTCTATGTATCGTAAGCAGCGTTGAAGTTGCTCATTTGGGAGATTTTGAAGAATGTTGGCTATGTGAAAAGGATTAGGATTGTTGCTGCTGTTGTTGTTGCTGTTGTTGTTGTTGCTGTTGTTGTTCTGAAACATGGCGAAACAGTGGCCGTAGTAAATGAAAGCTCCCTCTAGTTGGACTGAGGAAGCACCCTTTTATAGAGGGTGCTTTTTTGGAGGACAGTGGACACGTACATTCATGCTTATTGACTCTGCCGATGGGCAAAGTCCCTTCGGCTTGGTTTTGGACCGATGTAGGACATGTTGTAAACGGTCGAGAATAGTATATCGAGCAGAGACGAGAGATTGGCGAATGGCTGAAGAGAGATTACAAGTGTGGACAAGACGACGCTTATAAGAAAAGTGTCCATGATGGCACTCTGAGTGCAGGGTAGCAAGTCAAGTTGTCCACAGATCCCTTGTCCTTGAGCCATGCCTCAATTCGAGTCCCATCAATACCCAGCATAATCACATCAAGTTAGTCGTTGACACAAGTCCTCGTTCTGCTTCGCGTTGGGTTTGTCGGTTATATCAACCACGTATAAAGAAAGGTTAGTAGAAAGCCTGTCACGGGCATTAGTTGAGAGCGGAGTTTGAAATTCCCTTCACAGTTCGCTTTCAAATAGTTCTATTACTTTTCAGCTCCATAACTTGCATCCTTTCATATTACATCGAGTCTAAACACAAAGACCTCGGAGTTCCATCTTGAGCCCGACCACAACCAGCCTATACCCTTATTACCAAATAATCCCTGGAATACGCAACGTTCACGGAACAGAAGGGTTGTGAGGATTCAAGCGAGGTCATTAAGGGGTTAGCGTCATGTACGAACAGCGGGCAGATATGTAATTGTCCCAGTGTCGCAGTAGTAGATACCCGACTTCGGCTATACCTGTCAAAGTCCAATATATTTTATCCCGATATTGTTGAGGTTAAAGGTTTTGTTGGCAGTTAGTCGGCAAACAAAGAACGACAGAAAGCGATTAGACATGTCTTATACCGCTGAAGATTAGGTTTTGGAACAGACAGGATATTTCTTCTTGGCGTTTCGGCCGGGTGCATGCGGCCTTACATTGGCCAACTGCAGAGATAATCCGCGACCATGGAGCCCAATTGGAACGACAGAAACTCTCCGCGTAAGCAGCGCCCCTCGGTTGAAAGTCGTGGCTGTTTACACGGCGAAGCCTCAGGCCTCAGTACTCAGCGCTGGCATCGACAGGGGACCCTCGCAGTCCGAACGTTCAAGGGGAGATACTGGGTTAAGTTTTCCATTAGGGACAGCTTTATTCCCAAACATAGGTCTTATAGATAATAGATAACTCACACGCTCAAGTCTTTTTTGTTCATTGGTACCGGAGACTCCAGGAGAATCGATTTTAAGCAAGCATCCTGTGTATATCATGTTCGTGGTATGGAACAATTGGAAGCGCGGTGGGTCTTTCGACAAACCCGGTTACATCACTAAGGACTATGCCAAGATAGCCATTGTAGTCAAGAGTGTCGTACTGGTTATGAGCAGTGTCCATACTACTCTTCGAGATTATCGCAAGGTAGAAATTCGAAAACTACGGAGAGTTTGGAGGTGGTGTTTTTGAGATGAAGATATAGAACAAGGAAATGGAGGGGGAATTGAATGAGATAATCGTGATAGACGGCGAAACATAAGACCAAAGAATGATGTATACCTCGGAGGGATTGCGGCATCACCCCCAAATTCTTTAAACAACTCGTTTTCAATACCACTTTACCACTAGTTTAGTATAAACGGTCAAATAACACAGAAAGAAACACACAGGGTCACAGACTTCAACACTTGTCGAATTGGCTTAAATACTTCAGACCACCATATAGGACTCTGTCGGAGGACAAGGATATATTTAAGGGAGATAATAAATGAGGTTCCTACTTGGAGAACTCGCGATGTCAGTTAGATTGCAACTTCAGAATTCGAGAAATAGCGTATGCTTATACGGTCTGATACCCATGGCAATTAAGTAAATTGGCGTCGAAAAGACGGATTATTCCGCCCCAAAAGTGAGCATTGAACCGAGGACAGTATGGTGCCCGGCAGTCGCCGCATTAGGTAACCCAAGGTTCGTAATCAACACGGCTACAGCCGTATTGTACCAGCTCACTAGCGCTCACTGGGCCATGGCAAGACCCGGTCCTGTACGGTCGTCCTATCCAAACAAAAACAGGGCAAACCCTAATACGATGGAATATTTATTATTAGCCTATTCCTTTGTCTGTCTCTTCCTTCCCGCTCGTAAAATTTGGATATGATTCATGTTCAGTGTCGAAAACTTCGGACATCTCCATAGATGCAGCCCCTCTCTTCCATATGCTTTTTCTCCGGCACTTTTAAAAGCGCATTGGGTCCTGAATGTGTGGCAAGTTCAGTTTCAAAGGTAAGAAAAAAACCTTTCTTTTCCTTCCAACGCTTTTTTGCTGAAATCACGGGTAGTGCGTGTGTTTGACAGTATTCAGCATGCCTCGTCCAACCGATGTCGTATTTCGAAATTTCGATGAGCTTACTTATATTGCTTCAGAGGACATTATTCCCCGTCTCCCTTTCATCCCAACATATCCGACGAAACTTTTAGTCAATTTGGTCGTCAGCAGTCCTGAGGGTTCATGCGAGTACTGGCTCTTAGAGTCCGGAAAGACTCTTCGTATTTCTACACCTTCAACCCAATCAATGCGTATGCCATCACGAACCCCGCAGAAAACCCATCCTTCGCATCGATTTAAAAGGAAGACACTCAGCCCCATTAAATCATTCAAGAGTGGAATTCCATCCAGATCTCTTCCGACGACGGCACCAATCTCCCCGTGTCAATCATTTTGCTACCCACCATTACGCCCACCTTACTCGTCATTTTCGTCCCGCTTGAAGTTCTGGAAGAGAACCAAAAGTGAGGAGACGTCAGAAGAAGCGGAGAGTAATACTGGAATGGAAGACCAGGGTAGTGAGTTTGAGCGTATGATGTGGAAGGCGGAACGTGACTTGTCTGCTAGTTCGCGTTCGTCGTCCTCAAGACAGCTTATAGATCCAGAAGATAGACCTGCCATCACGTACAAAACGACTGAAGATCGGTTCTTCAAGAATTTTGTGCCATCGAGTAAAAGGACGGTGTCGTCATCTTCCTCTTCTTTCCTCAAATACTGCCATTCGAGATCCCGTTCATCGTCAACCCTTCCACCTATTATGGAAAGTATTGAACCACTCGAACAATGTTACCGTCCCCATACCGTTCCTCCGCACGATATGATTCTAGAAATAGCGTTTAACAATAAACACGAGCATAAGCGGTACTCGTCTGAGTACATCCAATGCCCGATATTCGACTACCAAGGGAACCCAGACTGGGACAAAAACCCATTCATTGAGCAAGTGTTGGTCCGTTACTTCTCCATCCCGTTCTGCGCACCGTGGGTTGTTGTAGCAACAATAAAACTGGTATTCGGTTGGATCCCTTTCTTCAGTCGACTTGTAGATTTCATCACCAGTGACGGAGGGGGGACGGTGCTTTTCCTGTTGTCGCATTTAGGTTTGGGGCTTGCCGCTCTTCCGCTATTCATTCTTGTTCCTTTTGTTGGCGCGCCGGTTTGTCTCATACATAGGCTTGTGGTTTTTGTTTTTCGTAACATGCCTTGGTACAGGTTCAAGTATTCGTTGGGATGTCCAGGTGTACTAGAAGATGATGAATGCAGGACGTAAATACAACACGATTTTCAGATATATTTACCATTACAGAATGGAAATACATAAAAACGTCTCGCTGACATGCCAAATTCAAACTAACCGGACGAATACACAGTGGAGAAGAACTTAGAACTGGAAGATTGAAGTAGAAACATCATTTAAAGACACAGACGAATCCCGAATCACGACCAGGTTGGCTAGCCCATAAGACATCCGAGAAAAATTCATAGCTTATGTATGTCGATTGAGCTTTTTAAATTTATTTTTGCCATTTCCGAAAAGAACCTTACGAAGACCTGTAATTATGTCTTTGAAACACAGGATTATATCACTATAAAAAACTCAAAAACTCTATATATTTCTATGAGGGGAAAATGCCCGAATGCTCTAGAGATGATGCCCATTGTCGATATGATGTTTTGCATGATGTGCTCCGAGTCCCACTAAGCCTCAACCCATCTTCCTTGTGAATCTTGTTCTACATCTATTTGCCAATCCTCGTTTTCCACCCACGCATCTTGTAAAAACCCATCCCAGAATTGGATGTGGACATTTCCGTCGTGTCCCAATTGGTATCCAGCTACGCGAGGAGCGGGACCAAGGTATTCGTGTCTATTGAGCAAGTTCAAAAAGATTTCTTAGTAATGTCCTTAGTCAAACACCATACCGCTTTGGCTGAACCCCATCATTAGTAACATAGTTAATCCACTTTGGATTATTCGTAGGCATATGATCGTTCGGAACGGCCTCAGCATACCAGTTATACACGACCCTATGGAGATCTTCATCACCCCAAACCATTTTAGTATCGTTCCCCAATTCGGAGTGAAAATTCCTAGGAAGAACGATTTTTCCTTTCTTTTTGGATTTGCTGCCGCCTGATATATACTTTGACGCAAAACATTTCTGCAAAGTTGGTGCACGATCTACAGGCCATGCGAATGCTCGACGTAAATCAGTGAATTTGGCAACTGCTTCTTTTCGTTCTGTTTCGAGTTCAGAGGCTGTTTTTGGAGGTAGCGTTGAGAGGGGAGTGTCTGTTGGCTCGCTTTTAACAGTCATTTTTTCTTCCCTCATACTTGTACCAGCGCTTATCCTATGCAGTTACGCGTACGCTGTTTGAAAAAAAAACTTTCTCATCGGGCTGGAATCTCTTCATTTTGAATCTATAGATTTGATAATTTGACACGTGCCGCTTAATTTTGCCGAAAGACTCAGAGTTTGATATCGATAAACTTTATCATTGATTACAGCGTTCCGTCATTGGGTCAAAGACTCCTGTTTGGGCTGTCGGAAGAAAAAGTACATGTAAAATTACCAATACAAAACTCAGAAAGGAAATCATAAGCTTCTTGTTCAGGGTAGCTCTCTCCCTGCATTAATAGCATTCGCGACTTGACTCGTATTAGGCCGATTAAATGCGTATCTGAAAAAGTTTGAAATTCAACCCGGATTGAGACCATCACTGCACACCGCTTTGAGTGGATAGATACAACGAACCTTTCGTAACTATCCAAATATAATTGAAGATCGCTGCATGTTTTCTTCACGGCTGGGTGACTCAGCAGTCTTTGGAGGTACTCCTGGAACTTCGTGGAGGGCGGAAATAAAAAGCCTCGGTAATGTTTGAGAGCGTTCGTGGCACGGAAAAGCCCTGTCAAAACAAGTACAGTCAGACAAATTCCAGGGATATTGCCTTTTTCTAAGAAGAACATACATGGAGCGACCATGACGTCTGCTAGATTCAATCTTTGAGGCTGACTTTTGCCTAATGCGCCCCACAAACCGGGTGATTTGGCATTCATGAGAGTCTCCTCCGCGGATTCGTACATGCAAATGAGCTGAATGATACTTTCAAGGAATGCTTTTCCATTTTCAATCTGGTCAGCTGGGTTCTGTGCTTGCAAGTATCGGTAAAATGCGGGTACTACAGCACGATTGATGTGATACGTCTGATTCCGAAGTAAATACCGGGCATCTAAAGAGAGGTTATAAATGGGAAGATGTTAAGGATGTGGTAGCGATTTACATGTTTCTGAAAGCGGTGGAAGGAGATGCTTAGCCGAGGTAGGATGCTCCAGATAGCTAAGAGCCGAGATAAGATATCGTCAAATGGGTGAATTGGAAATTTGAACGGTAACGGTAACGGACCTCAAATCTTCGAGATATTCCAAAATGATAGTACTTTCGGACAGGGCTCTTGGTGGATTTGTGTTGTTTAGTTTGAGGGCAGGAACAAGTCCTTTAGGAGAAACCGAGAGAAGATCGGCTGGTTTCTTGTAGGGGTCAACCTCGTCTGCCGAAAGGGGAAAATTAAGCATGACACAACAAAGCTTATGATGACGACAGCATACAGTACTAAAGTAAAGTTCGAGTGATATTGAAAAATCGATTGAGTGGAAATGACAGTACGTGATAATTTATCTCAAGGTATTCCAGTGCTATCCAAACGCGCTGGACGTAAGGGCAAAAACACCCGGAGAATAATGTTATATCTGCTGGAGCTTGATGTGCATTGACAGTGTTCAGTGCTTCACCACTTGCCGTAGTATGATACGACTTTCCAGTGTCGACGGAGGGCATTTGCAATTGGCGTGGAGGTAAGATCTGAAGTTGGCACAGCAGTTAAAACTTAGCCTTAAATTAAAGGCTCATCACGGGACGAGTATTACTCATTAGACGCCCGTAAAACCCATATGGACGTCGAAGTCCGTGAGTCAGTGACGTAAGGTGGATTAGTGAGATTTCACTTGAGTGTGGGAGTACTGTGCCTGAGAAAAGGAGGAGTACGAAAATAAATCGCAAGTGGAAAAGTGCTTTCTATGTGCGAGAATTATGTACGAGAATTGGATGAGATCTAGAAATACGATGAGGAGATCTAGTCGAGCAGTCAAGAAGCGGGATGACTTTTTTTCAGAATCTTTACCGGTTCTTCTTTAGCAGGTTTGAGGTGCGCAGCATCCGATTAGGAAGTCCTTTTGTTCCTTACTCGGTGTTAGAAAGCAGTCGCATGACAAATATTATCCATTCATTGACAAGCTATCTCGAACATCATGACATATGCTCAACAAAACGTCCCACAGTAGTCCACCAAGTGTCAGAGGAACTGAGCGATGATCGTTATCAGAAAGAAGGATAATATCGTAAGGACTGTGGTGATCCATATATGAATCTCGAAAGAGTTCGATAACTTTTGAATCGTTTCTATCTGTTAGAACGCAGTATCTGACTTGATATTCACGACAGCTTTGATAGATCTCGGATAGGATCGCTTCAAATTCGCTATTGTGTGGAGTAAAAATTGTCTCCTGGGCTTTATGTGGATGAGAAACTTCGAAAGTTCGACGTCGCATGGCATCCAGGCTTCCCAAAGGCTGAATAGATATAGAGATAAGATTATGACTTATTTGAAAGGGGAAATTTAAAGGCCCTACTAAGTAGAAGATGGAGCAAAGGCCAATCACTCCGCTAGATGGCTCGCGACTGCTTTCTGGCAAGGTTTCGTGAAATGCCGTCTTTCCGCAAAAATCCGTGGTCAGCCAGGCTAGCGAGAATCCAGAAACTGAGAAAGTTTGATTGACAATGTGATAGCCAAAGGGTTTCTGAGAGCCATTACCTGTTTTACTTGTATGAGGGACCAACTTTATAGGTGGAAACCGGAAATTGCCCATGGAAAAATAGTTGCTATTGATGAGGTATAGAATTTCTTGTGTATATGGCGGCACAGAATCCGATGAAATTCTATATGTATACCCAAAGTTACACGGATGAGCGAATAAAAGGGGTTGACAACTTGCTGGATCAACATATCATTGATATTAACAGAACGGTGACGAATACGTTCAAGTGTTTGTAAAAATGCAGAAATATCGTAGGGGGAAGCATGATATACACGTATCGGACGTCGTCGAGAAGGAGCATCATCTTCCGACGTTCGTGTAGTATGATTCGCGTTGGGTTTATCGATGACGTATCGACTGTTGTATACGAGGGCTTGCTCTGGTAGTGGCCATGATAAATTGCATGATTGAGAGCGAGATAATAACGCTTCTGGGTAATAGTTCATCATCTGGCATGAGAAAACAAAGAGAGACCCGAATCGTTGAATCCAAGAGACGTTATATATATATATGCGGAAACGAGAACCTCGTAACCTAATGTATCCATCGCCAAGGCCGTTGAGGGCGCAAAACTGGCCTGAGTTGCAGGAGTATTATGACATGAAGCGAATGAGGTGGAATGGGCTGGCTCCGGTCCGCGTCTTGCATTGAATTGGTATATCCAATCGGAGAAGGATTCGCAGTATTTCGGCCGATCTCAGTTGAGAAGAGCGGATAACGGAACCTGGATAGTCCAATTGAAACGTTGATTTGGAAATGGCGTTAAAGGCACATTCCCGTCTGAGCGGGGCATTGTGACATGGGAGGCCGATCGAATCGCATTTACTGTTATCGGCAAAGATGACGTTCCCCCTTTCGGTGAATGCCCAGAATGAACAAATTAGCGAAGGTAGTCTGGCTCCGTTTTATCCAGAAGCCAAAGAAATCCGTAAGTGGATCGGAATGATCTTTCGTATATTGTTATAGGGTAGTGAGAACTCATTGATTATTACACGTGCATCCGCGAGGATCAGTCCGTAATTTTCAAGGTCGAAAGACTTCGAGTCTTATAATGCTTCTGATATGAGAAGGAGGACATGAAAGAGAGCAGACCAAGAAGAAACAATTCGTTTTCTTTTTGATATATGACTGATAACTTTTGAATAGCACCGATAAAAAAATATGGCAGTTCAAAGTTTGTGTTCCCACGAAATGGCAACCCACCTGCTCAATGATTGCTCAAAATGAAACCCTCCGTTGTCATGGCGGAGATACGCTAAAGAATGGACTGTTGTAGACAAGGCAAATGAACCTAGCGACGTGTCGGAAATACCGGGATTCCAGATCCATCTTTAAATTTGAAGGCCATCTTCGCCAAACTGCTGGAAGAGATCGAAAGAAGTGAGAGACGTCGTTGGGCAATGAAGTGCAGTGCATTAAGGAACAGGTAATCGTGGGTCTTAGATATGAACATAAGATGTTGAGGATATGAAGGCACGGTGATGAATGAAGAATGTCGAGCAGGCCCGGGATATCACCGTCGATGACCGTGTTAGAGACAAAGTGAAGCTGAAGTGTTGACAGATTCTTGAATGTAGAAACAGATTGAAGTTCTTTGAGACCGACAAAAATTTGGAGATGTGCATGTTTGAGATTGGGTGCATTTCCAAGAAACAGGTTTTGATACGCTTCTTGGAGTGCAACCCAATCTTGTTCGTTTGAGTGGGGCGTTTCGAGATAGAGTTTTTGTAACATAGGGACAGGCTGTCTGAGGAGGCGAAAGACAGTGTTGGCATGTGTTGTTGGAATCATTGTTGGAATCCGCATGTAGATTTTTTGAAATCTGTGAACATGAGGAAGTATTTTCATTAGATTAACCAATTGAGACGGGTGGGATGAATATTTGAATAGCCAGGCTGTTCAATGAACACATCCAACGGGGCCGAACCAGATCGCGAAAGCATTTCTCTCAGTTCACCTGATGCAAGTCCACATTGTTGGGTGGGAGAGAAGTGCAGTCCTCCACGAACGACAAACACGCGTCGCCTCAATCGGGGGTAGCCTTGTCTCGTCAACATCAAAAAGAATAGTAATGTGTGAGAAATGCCTGTATGATTTTGCTGAATATCTCATATGGAACGCGATCGAGCATGGTATGTTTGATGTCAGATGGTAGGCGCAAACACCGCTGCCACCCACGGTGATCCACACAACACACGAACGCAGCGACTCCAACGTTCTCCCTTCTGCATCTTTATATCAGCCCTTTGAAGGACAGTTTGCTTAAAAAAAGATTTGTTTTGTGCAGGTTTATGAACCACTAATCTCGAGCGGAACCCAGCAAGTGTTCACAAAAACAACTATTTACTCAATTCAGGCCATACTAAGAGGGACCGCAGATATACAATACGCAAGAGAGCCGAAGCAAGTGTGGTCAATTATTCATTTGCGTAGGCTGCAGCAGACGTGCCTACCACACCGTAGGTTGTCTCGCTCAGAAACCGATCTAATACGCTTTTACTTAAGATGCTTTTTAGGAGCTTTCGGCCCGCGTGCAAAGCTATCGTGGGTCTGACGAACTGCGATTCTATTATTACGAGTCTTCTCAGTGGATCATCGAATCTAGTACAATTGGTCACATGGTGGAAATCCAGAGCAGAAAGAATTGAATGATGATCGCTATTGACTGGCGCGGCAACAGCGTTGCGCTGGTATTCGTTCTTTCACAGGTTCAAAATCTTGAATGACATACCCGTGAGTATATAATACAAACCACGCACAAATTACGCCCATCTCCACTTCTTCGATGTCTAATCCCTCATCCGAGTCTTCGACACAATATAGGCTTCCTTCCGACGTTAGGCCGGTCCATTATGAGCTCGTACTCAAAACCGATCTTGACAAACTAGAGTACCGAGGATTTGTTACTATTGAGTGCGGTCCACGCGTTCTCTTCCGTATGGTCCAGCTGACTCATTTCAAGCCTCGAGGTCGATGTTGACACGAAATCATTCACATTCAACTCTTCTAAACTTACTATCGAAAAAATATATGCATCCCACTACGATGCTAAACCTGAGCCAATCGACCGAGCCAATCTTACTCTCGACGAAGGATCGGAGAGAGCGACCATTACTCTTCCAACCGCCTTCGAGAAAGGCAGTCGGGTTACACTATCCATTCTTTATAAACTCCAGTTAGCCAATAACCTGAAAGGTAAATATGTGATCTCGACGTTTAATAGCACCTTTATTTTTGAAACGATTGACAGGATATTACTACTCTACATATGGGATCCAGGGAAAGAAACGTTATTACGCGCTTACACAATTCGAGGTGAACCGTCTCTTCGTTCAAGTATTCCACTTGCGCTAAACTTCACAAGGCGATATCTGCTCGTGCTGCTTTTCCTTGCTGGGACGAACCCGCTCTGAAAGCTAAATTCACTATCACCATGATATCCAAAACCAATACCGTCAATTTATCAAATATGCCAGCCATGTCAGAAACCGCAATTACTCCAGGTCATCATGCTGGCTTGTTTGAAGATGGAGACTATGAAGGATGGAAAATCACCCGATTTGAAACGACTCCGAAGGTATTCTCCTTTTGAACTGCGATAGCTGAACTGTCGAGTCGATTATAGTAACAACCGCAGATGTCCACGTATGTTGTGGCTTTTGCTAATGGCGAATTCAAATATCTAGAAAGTTCTTATATAAGTCCGTTGAGCAGGAAGTTACGCCCCTTGAGGATATACGGTAATCAATTTCTTTTTTTTAAAAATTCAAAGTCATTTGTTGACAAGGGAAACAGCAACCGAGGACGTTATCCATCAAGGTCAGGTATGGCTGTTCGGGTCTTGAACTGAAGATAAATGCCTCAGCATGAATTATGTGTAGTTTGCTTTAGACGTCAAAGCTAAAGCGCTGGTTCAATACGAAAAGGTCTTCAATATTGAATTTGCCCTCCCAAAGTTGGACACGCTCGTGGTATGTCCAACTAAATCATTTCACGTCTTTCATTCGTTTGAGATATTCCTAGGCACATGACTTCGGTGCCGGCGCTATGGAGAATTGGGTAAGACAATAAAGCGAACCTCTGCATTCCTCTGTTTTTCATTTTTCACTTTCCCTATATTAGGGTTTGATTACAGGACGAACGACAGTGTATCTCGTAGATCCTGAACGAGCGGACCTGGTTTCTAAACAGAGTATTGCGGTTACCCAAAGTCATGAGGTGAGGTTCAGTCTTCCAGTTCGGCGTGCTATGCTTGAGTGAAAAATAAACACGACAGGTAGCACACATGTGTATGCTTTTTGTTGTTCGATGTCGCGGTCTCTCGTGATTAAAACTCAAGGGTTTGGGAATATCGCTACGATGAAATGGTGGGATAATCTTTGGTTAAATGAAGGTTAGCGGAATACCGTCATTGTTATTGTTATTGTTATTGATGGTCTGGCATAGGCTTCGCGACTCTCATGGGCGAAGTGGTCATTCTCAACAAGTTCGAGTTTTTTCGAAGTGTTACTATTAATTCTGAATACAATATCGTAGATTATTTCCCGAATGGAAGGTTTACTCAAGTTTCTACAATCGTCATACATCGAGTGCTTTGTCTCTGGATGCTCGACCATCTTCTCATCCTGTTCAAGTGCCCGTTCCCAATGCTGATGACATTGGTCAGGCATGTGCTTCGTTCTTCATGTATCCTCCACACCCTAATTGATCTCAAGATCTTCGATTCTTTGTCCTATTCCAAAGCAGCATCTAGTTCGTATTTCATTTATTGATCCGAGTCTCAGCCATGGTGCTAACCCTTCTTTCATTAGTCCTCCGTATGCTCTCAGTATACACCGGAGAAGAAAGATTTCTGAAAGGCGTGTCGATTTATCTGAAGAATCATCTGTATGGTAATACCGTCGCGGAGGATCTGTGGGCTGGGATACAAGAGGCTACAGGTATATACATACGCTTTTACTCAAATGTGCATGCCGCGTTAGCCTAATAATGACGTCTACGAGATGCAGGAATGGACATAATCACTTTAATGCATGACTGGACATCAAAAGCATGTACAGTGTTCCAATTTTACGACGGTGTTTGTCTAATGGTCGATTAAACCAGACCGGTTATCCGGTTTTAACTGTTACCGAAGCGAAAGATGGTATCCATATCCGCCAGGATAGGTTCTTTATCAGTGGGAAGGCGGAAGAGAAGGATAATCAAACAATTTGGTTTGTCACTTTATCTCACGTTTTGCTTTTGGTTCATGAATTGTATTTAAATCCAGGCACGTTCCTTTGGCTATTCTCACCGTCGACTCGGAAGGCAAAACATCCATTGATAATCACGCGTTACTTAAAACAAGAGAAACGACTCACAAGCTCGATACCAACCGTTTATGGAAGCTGAACGCAGGTTCAACTGGGTTCTGTATGCATCTTCGGCTGCCAAACTGTTTGCGTAGCCAGGGATTACTGATTTTGTCATAGATCGAGTCTTTTATTCTCCAGAGCATATGATCAAGCTCGGTCAAGAAGCTGCTTCTCCAAATTCTAATCTAACAGTGGTGGACCGCCTGGGGATATTGAACGATGCGATGGCTCTCGCTACGTCCGGCTATTCGACCACGAGTAGTGTCTTGAGTTTCATAGATAAATTGAGATCTGAAAATGATTGTACGCCGTCTCTTCACTCCCATGTATATATTTCAAACGTACTAACCTTTTCTTCCAAAGACCTTGTATGGCAAAGCATGTTAAGCCAAGTTTCGCTTGTCAGTGAGACTCGTCTTGATGAAGTAGACGAAGACGGTTTGCGAGATTTTCGCAGGGTAATTTACATGCATCGCCAGCTCCAGTTTTCACGTTCATGATCATGGTTTCTTTGACGATAGACCCTGATAACCCCACTTTCGAGAAAACTAGGATATGAATATCCGCACGACGAGCATTTTGAGACGAATAAGTTACGTACTACTGCGATTGGTGCAGCAGCCCGTGGCGGTTTACCCGAGTAAGTCGCGCGTGCGTGCTTCACCGCATTTTGCAATTATCATCATCAGGGTCGTCCAAAAATTACAGGAGTGGTTTGAAATTTATCTGAAGACGGGTTCGGATTCTCATATACCGCCGGATCTTGTCAGAATCACTTTCATCATTGTATGTGAATTTCCTGAATTGAAGTGCATGCCTCTCATCATATCCCACGGTACTAGGCGAATAAACATGGAGGTAGACGGGAGTGGGAGGAATCGAAGAAAGTATTCCTCAATCCTGCAAACCCCACTATTCAGATTGCAGCCATTTTCGGCATGACTAACACTCGCGATCCCGCTTTAATCGAGGAAACTTTGGATTTCATTCTTAATTCCGCACCAGTTCATGTAAGTTTTCCCTTTAATTTGTCATTATTTCGATGAACGGCACACTGACTGTTTTTATTTTGGTGTAGGTCATCATTTATTTCGCGATTGGGGCTTCGACGAACAGGAATATCGGAAGGGTATGTGATAAATATTGATAATCGGCCGCATTTGCATATTGGCATTGACGCTTTCCATTACTTTATCCTTCCAGAAACTATTCACGTTTTTCACCTCAAATTATGATGAAGTAAATAAGTTCCTTCAGAGGAAGTCCTGCATGATTTTAACGATAATTCGAAACTTTCGATTTCTAGCTCGCGAAGAAACTAGAAGGGACAAAGTTATCCCACCTTCTTCGATCAGTTTCCGACGTATTGACAACTTTGGAAGACGCCCAAGAACTCGAAGATCATTTCAATGATAAAGATACGTCCAAGATCAATCGATCACTTGCTCAGGCGTTAGATATCATTCGTGCTAAAGCAGCGTGGGCAGAAGTAAGTCGAGAACTAAAGTGACACGTTCTGTTTCCTGACTCTTTCTTCTCAGAGAAGTAAGGATGAAGTCAAGGATTGGCTTGAAGAGTGGAAGAAGAACAACACAATTGAAGCGGGAATTCCTTAAGTCCGCATGCGATTTTGTTCGCGGCCTGTGAATCATCAATGAGGCGATAACTGTGGTTGTACCGATGTTTTTGTTGTAAAGTCTAAATTCGAGCGTTTGATATTTTCTGAATCCAGCTCGCTTGGTTTAAGCATCTGTCTGATTGAAACAAGACTTTTTCCCATGCCAGCAAGTATCATTTCACTACGCGTACAATAACTTGAACCTTCATGTTTCATATCAATGTTTCTTCAATGTATCAGTCAATTCGAAAATTATAATTACCACCAAAAGCCGAAATAGCGTCAAGTTCACAAGGAGCATGGTGGCACACAAGGTCTGATGAAGGAGGATATACGTTAACAGTTGGCGCAGACACTAATATTGGAGCAGCTTGATCTCGAGCACCTACAGTAATGCGCACATAAATAGGATCATCTATCCACTGGGCCTGAACGTACGCTTGATCCCGGCGTGGCATTGAAAGTTGCGGTTTCTTTGTTTGTCGACATGTCCAACGTGTCCTAAATTTACTCAAGTTCTTCGAAAGTCATTTATAAATCCATAGTCATATTATTCATCGCATTGAACATCTACAAAAAGGAATTATGCATAGGCTAGTTTTGAATAGTCGCATCTAATAATCCATGCTTCACGATGCAATTATCCGAACTTCAACGTGCGAACATGAAAGTTCGTGAGCCTGTAGCCATATTTTCGCACTTTCCGCAAGGGCTGGATGTTCACAAAAGAGAGATATGGATTTGAATGGGTATCCGGTCTGTTCTCGAGTCTTGCAACACTGGGCGAGCTCTTGGAAATAGGGTTCCTCAAATTCCTCAGACTTGTGAGAAAAGACTAGTTCCAGTGTACGCAAAGACGGGCAAGGGAGCAGGTGTCCTTGGCCAGCGTCGTTATTCGGTCCGAGGTCCGCTATTTCCGATTCCGAACCTGCTTGGGTAAGTTGTGTTTGGACGTTTGAGTGCCGTAGCTGAGGCACTAATGCCTCCAAGTATGATCTCGGAATTGAAGAGCCATCTACAAGGGTATCTCCGTTCCAACTTTCCCCATGATGAGCACGCAAATGTTGTAAATTTTCTTGTAAAGGGAAAATACTTCTGAGGGCCGCAGATTTAAATTCCGCTGGAATGATTTCCAAGTACATGTGCGTAATATCCGACATTTTGAATTTTCGTAGTAAATTAGACAGTGCGTCCAAGGGCGCGTAGTGGTCGTACAGTATTCTCAATACTGAACTTTCTTTGGAATGAAGACCGGATGTTGGGGATCCCAGGTCTATCTCTTCAAAGAATTCGATGGTCATTGCCATTGAAACGCTGGGAGAGATGGAGAGAAGTGGTAGACGGCGTTGGGCAAGGAAGTGTAATAAGAGAGTTGAGTCAGATATTTTGGGGTAGGAATCGTCACAGGTAATGTCAAAGTCAACCTTGTCGACCGGAAAATCTAGACGTCCCAAAACGAAATTCACGTTATCGACTCTACATCTGCCTCGAAGCTTGAGTTTTTGTAAATACGGCAGGACGACACGATGGGTAGGAGGCGTGGAACAGGTAATCATGGGTCTTAGATATGACCATAAGATGTTGAGGATATGAAGGCATGGTGATGAATGAAGAATGTCGAGCAGAATATCACCGTCGATGTCCGTGCTAGAGACGAAGGAAAGATGAAGTGTTGACAGATTCTGGAATAATAGAGAAATAGGTTCAAGTTCTTTAAGACCGGCGGAAACTTGGAGATGTACATGTTTGAGATTGGGTGCATTTCCAAGAAACAGGTCTTGATAGGCTTCTCGGAGAGTATCCCATTCTTGTTCACTTGAATCATGCATGTCAAGATAGAATTTTTGTAACATAGGAGCAGGCTTCCTGAGGAGGCGAAAGGCCACACGAGCAAGTGTTTTTGGAATAAACATTTGAAGTTTTCGAAATCTGTGCATTTCTCGGAAAACATAAGGAAGTATGTTGATTCTATCAAATTGAGACGGGTCGAAGCCAAACGGTTCAATGAACACGTCCAATGGGCAAGAACCAGACCGGGAAAGCATCTCTCTCAGTTCCCGTGACTCCCTGCGGGTGAACTTGAGCCTGATGCAAGTCCACATTGTTGGGTCGGAGAGAAGTGCAGTCCTCCACGAACGACAAACATGTGTGGCCTCAATCGGGGGTAAGCTTGTCTCGTCAACGTCGAAAAGGAAAGTAATGAATGAAAAATAGATGTATGAGGTCCTGATGATTTTGCTGAATATCTCGTATGGAACACGATCGAGCATGGTGTAAGGACCTAATAGGCGCAGCCACCACTGCCACCCACACAACACGCGAACGCAACCTCGGAGCACTGCACATTCTTTGCATCTTCATGTCAGCCCTCTAGATGACGGGTTACTTCAATTCCCAACAAATAATGGGGGAATGTGTTAAGTATTGATTCCGGGACTCAACGACAGGTAGTGGAACCCAGCAAAAACACACTATTTACGCTCGGTTCAAGCCACCCCGTAGGGGCTATACTAGGAGGAACCGTAGATATGCAATAAGCAAGAAAATTTAAGCACACATGTGGCCAATCACACAATCAAACCTTGGAGTCATTTGCGTAGGCTGCAGCAGACGTGCCTGCCACGCCGTAGGTTGTCCCACCCAAAAACTGATCAACAAGCTAATACGCTTTCAGGGCTATAGCTAAAGACCCCTTTTAGGAGCTTTTGGTCTGCTTGAAAAGCTGTCATCGGGTCCGACGAACTCTGAAGAACTGCGATTCTATTATTATGAGTCTTCTCAGTGAGTCAGTGAATCATCGCATCAACAATCAGTCACATGGTGGAAATCCACAGCGCGCAGAATTTACCAAACTAGGGCTATCGGAAGGACATCTTTTTCGATTGCCGCATTTGAGATGCTGAATTGCGTGATTATCGCTTTTGATTGGCTTGGCGGCAACAATGCGCTCCTTCATGAGTTCAGGAAGTGTACACGCTTCTTGAATATAAGTACCTGTGAGTATATAACACAAGCCACGCACAGACCAGTCCCATCTCCGCTCCCTTGATGTCTAATCCTTCATCTGAATCATCGACACAGTATAGACTTCCTACGGAAGCTAGACCAGTCCATTATGATCTCGTACTCAAGACCGATCTTGACAAACTAGAGTACCGAGGATTTGTTACTATTGAGTGCGGTCCACGCGTTTTTTTCCGTACGATCCAGCTGACTCATTCCAAGCCTCGATGTCGATATTGACACGAAAACATTCACATTCAACTCGTCCAAACTTACTATAGAAAAGATATTCGTGTCCCAGTCTAACGCTAAAGCTGAGCCAATTGATCTAGCCAATCTTACCCTCGACGAAGGATCTGAGAGAGCGACCATTACTCTTCCAACCGCGTTTAAGAAAGGAGACAAGGCTAGAATATCCATCCGTTATAAACTCCAGTTAGCCAATAACCTGAAAGGTACGTATGGGGTCCTGACATTTTAAATGAACTTTTCTTTTTTTCTGAAAATGAGTACCAGGATATTACTACTCTACATATGAGATCCAAGGGAAGAAACGTTATTACACGCTTACACAATTCGAGGTGAATCATCTCTTCGTTCAAATACTGCACCTAAGCTAACCTCTACCAGGCGACATCTGCTCGCGCTGCTTTTCCTTGCTGGGACGAACCCGCTCTGAAAGCTACATTCGCTATCACCATGATATCCAAAACTAATACCGTCAATTTATCCAATATGCCAGCCACATCAGAATCCGGAATTACTCCAGGTCATCATCCTGACTTGTTCGAAAACGAAGGCTATGAAGGATGGAAAATCACCCAATTTGAAACGACCCCCAAGGTATTATTCTTTTGGCTTACTGTTGTTAAAGTGTCGAGTTGATCATGGGATCGATGGCAGATGTCCACCTATATTGTGGCCTTCGCCAATGGCGAATTCAAATATTTGGAAAGTTCTTATACAAGTCCTTTAAGTGGCAAGATACGCCCTTTGAGAATATACGGTAATCAATTTTTTTTCGTCCGGAGTCATTTATTGACAAAGGAAACAGCGACAGAGGACGTTATCCATCAAGGTCAGGTATGGCTGTTCGGGTCCTGAATTGAAGATAAATGCCTCAGGATGAATTATGTGTAGTTTGCTTTAGACGTCAAAGCTAAAGCGCTGGTTCAATACGAAAAGGTCTTCGATATTGAATTTGCCCTCCCAAAGTTGGACACTCTCGTGGTATTTCCAACCCAATCAATTCATGTCTTTCATTCATTTGAGATATTCCTAGGTACATGACTTCGATGCCGGCGCTATGGAGAATTGGGTAAGACAATAAAAGCGAACCTATGCATTCCTCATTCCTCTGTTTATGACTTCCCCTATATTAGGGTTTGATTACAGGACGAACGACAGCGTATCTCGTAGATCCTGAACGAGCTGACCTGGCTTCAAAGCAGGATATCGCTGATTCCCAAAGTCATGAGGTGAGTTTCAGTCTTCGGGTTCGCCGTGCCATGCCTGAGCTGAAAGGAACACGACAGGTAGCACATATGTGTATGGCTTTCGTTATTTGATGTCGCGATCTCTCGTGAATAAAATTAAAGGGTTTGGGAATATCGCTACAATGAAGTGGTGGGACAACCTTTGGTTAAATGAAGGTCAGCGGAATACCGTCATTATTGTTGTGATTGTTATTGATGGTCTGGCATAGGCTTCGCGACTCTCATGGGCGAAGTGGTCATTCTAAACAAGTTGGAGTTTTTTTCGAAGTGTTACTCAGGTTACTTCTGAACACAACATCGTAGATTATTCCCCGAATGGAAGGTTTATTCAAGTTTCTACAATCGTCATACATCGAGTGCTTTGTCTCTGGATGGTAGACCGTCTTCCCATCCTGTTCAGGTACCCGTTCCCAATGCCGATGACATTGGCCAGGCATGTGCTTCGTTCTTCATGTATCCCCCACACCCTATTAATTGATCTCAAGATCTTCGATTCTTTGTCCTATTCCAAAGCAGCATCTAGTCCGTATTTCTTTAATTCATCCGAGTCATGACACTAGCCCTTTTGCACTCTCATTAGTCCTCCGTATGCTTTCAGTATACACCGGAGAAGAAAAATTCCTCAAAGGCGTGTCGATTTACTTGAAGAATCATTTGTATAGTAATACCGTTGCGGAGGACCTTTGGGCTGGGATACAAGAGGCTACAGGTATTTACACTTCTACTCAAATGTACACGCCGCGTTACCCTAATGGGATGTAGGACTGGACATAATCACGTTAATGCATAACTGGACATCGAAGGTATGATAGTGTTCTAACTAACCGCTGCATTGTTTGTCTAATGGTTGATTAAACCAGACCGGTTATCCAGTCTTAACTGTTACGGAAACGAAAGATGGTATCCATATTCGCCAGGATAGGTTCTTCATCAGCGGCAGGGCGGAAGAGAAAGATAATCAAACAATTTGGTTTGTATTGGTTCATTATGATCCATCTTACCTTTTGAATTCGGCTCATGAATCATTAATCCAGGCACGTTCCTTTGGGTGTACTAACCGTCAACTCGGAAGGCGAAACGTCCATTGATAACCACGCATTACTTACTGCAAGAGAAACGACTTACAAACTTGATACCGGCCGTTTATGGAAGTTGAACGCGGGTTCAACTGGATTCTGTATGCTATGGTTGCTAAACTGAATGTGTAGCTGGGGATTACTGATCTTGTCGTAGATCGGGTCTTCTATTCTCCAGAGCATTTGATTAAGCTCGGTCGAGAAGCTGCTTCTCCAAATTCTACTTTAACGGTAGTGGACCGCCTGGGGATATTGAATGATGCGATGGCTCTCGCTTCCTCCGGGTATTCGACCACGAGTAGTGTCCTGAGTTTCATAGACAAACTGAGATCTGAAAATGAATGTACGCAGTTTCTTTATCTCCATGTATGTCAGTCTTAGTAACTTTTTCTTCCAAGATCTTGTATGGCAAACCCTGTTAACCCAAGTTTCACTTGTCGGGGAGAGTCGTCTTGACGAAGCAGACAAAGATGGTTTGCGCGATTTTTTAAGGGTGATTCGTGTACCGCTAGCTCCAACCCCCACTTCTATACTCATAGTTTCTTGATCATAGACCCTAATAGCCCCACATTTTAGACGACTAGGATATGAGTATCCGCCTGGCGAACATTTTGAGACGATAAAGTTACGAACTATTGCGATTGGTGCAGCAGCAAGTTGTGGGTTACCCGAGTAAGTCGCGCGTGCTCACTTTTGCCGTATTTACCATTTGAATTTTGCAATTCATCGCCATCAGGGTCGTCCAGAAGTTACAGGAGTGGTTTGAAATATATCTGAAGACGGGGTCGGATTCTCATATACCGCCGGATCTTGTCAGAATCACTTTTTCCATTGTATGTGAATTTCCTAGATTGAAGTGCATGCACATCATCATATCCCGTACAATAGGCGAATAAACATGGAGGTAGACGGGAGTGGGAAGAATCGAAGAAAGTATTCCTCAATCCTGCAAACCCTACTATCCAGATTGCAGCCATTTTCGGCATGACTAACACTCGCGATCCCGCTTTAATTGAGGAAACTTTGGATTTTATCCTTAATTCCGCACCAGCTCATGTAAGATTCTCCCTTTATTCTGCCGTTATCACAATGAACGGCACATTGACGGTTTTTCCATTCTGGTTTAGGTTATCCTCTATTTCATGTATGGGTGTTCGACGAACAGGAAGATTGGAAGGGTACGTGATTAATATTGTTAATCGGCCGCATTTGCATATTGGTATTGACGCTTTCCATTATTTCATTCTTCAAGAAACTATTCACGTTTTTCATCACGAATTATGATCAAGTAAATGAGCTCCTTTATGAGAGGAAGTCCTGCATGATTTTAACGATAATTCGAAACTTTCGATTTCTAGCTCGCGAAGAAACTAGAAGGGACATTCAATCTACCTTATCTTCTTCAATCAATATCTGACGTGCTGACAACTCTGAAAGACGCCCAAGAACTTGAAGATTATTTCAAGGATAAAGATACATCCAAGATCAATCAGTCGCTTGCTCAGGCATTGGATATTATTCGTGCTAAGGCAGCGTGGGCAGAAGTAAGTCGAGAACTAAAGTAATACGTTTTGTTACCTGACGCTCTCTTCAGAGAAGTAAGGATGAAGTCAAGGATTGGCTTGAAGAGTGGAAGAAGAACAACATAATCGAAGCAGGAGTTGCTTAAGAAGTCAAATCCATATATAATTTCGGTGGTGGTACGTGAATTATCAATGAATCGATAGCTGTAATTGTCCCGATGTTCTTTCTGTAAAGTCTCAATTCGAGCGTTTCATCTTTTTTCTGAATCCAGAGCATCTGTTGGGTTGAAACAAGGCATGAGTATTATTTCACGCGACACTCTTGTGGGGAATAATTTGTCATTAATTCTTCAATGCGTCAGTCAGTTTGAAAATTACCACCAAAGTCTAGCTCGCAAGGTCTGATTCCATAATCTCATCGGAGTTAAATTTGGTAATCAGTATTAGGAAGACATACCGCTTTCTCTCCTTCACCAACGTTCTCATGTTCCCGACACGATATTTCGTTGTCTCTTTCTATTTCTTTGTTGCTTTGATCATTCAGATTCAGGTCGGCGTAGCCCAAGACGACGGCATAGTACCCCTCGCTGATAGGCGCATACCATACGATGAAATAGTACGCTCTCTGTTTTTGAACTAGCACCTCTGACAATATTCTCAAACTTGCAACATCATTAAAGCCCGATAAAGTAGACACCAGCGACGGCCCACGTGGAATTCAAGTCGGCTACAACCGCTGTAACGCCACGACCGAAGGCCAGTCTTCTCTATGTCAAACGGCATATGTAAACTCTTTGGACGATTTCTGCATTTGGGGTCCCCGCGAACCCAATTCGACAATTGCTGTTGAAGAAGGTGCTCTCGTGGCGTGGTGTACCAAACCCGGGCGTGGAACGCGTATCATCCCTCCAAACGCGCTGCTCGGTGTCCAGTTTATGCGGACGCCGGATTATGTGCAGATTACTGGACGAATTGACCAATCCATGATTAATATTGCGTCGAATGACACCGGTGGAGGTGGGTATATGCTAGCTGATTTTCATGTAGTTTTCTTCTGGACACCCTTTTCCTAACAGAGGAAGACCCACATGGTGCCGACGGGCGAGGTAATCCTCTTGGATCGCTCGTGTACAGCAATGGCTTCCCTTCCAATGGCGGAAATTCGAGCAACTTTGAGCAGATTATTGAATGGCACAAGTCTGTATAATCCTAGTTCGACTACAGATTGTCGTTTTACTGTGAATTCTTTTCAGCTTTCTCGGTGGGAACGTATTCTGCTTTAAAATCTGCGATCCTGCTGGAGCAAACGCTGCGAACTACTGTCAACATATCTACGATCGCATTGGATGTGCATATAACGCACCTGCGGGGTATCAAGAGGGCGTATTTGAAAAGTGTCTTGGAGACAATCAAGATTTCCCGGGAGTTTACACCGGGCCAGACGGTCAAGGCGAGTGATGTCTTTCAAAAGTTGAATGCTTAGACTGAACATCGGGTAGTCTCTACTTTCTTCCAACCTCCCGAGTCTTTGGGTCCAATTACCAGCATTCCGTATCAACCTCGAATTCCTCCCTCGTCCAATTGCGTTCAGTACAGCAGTGAAGACCTTTATTCCTCTGCAGCTAATTTTTTCCCAAAACCAACAACTTCAAATAACCTCACTACGTCAACTTCTTCCCCAGGACCAAACGAGATTCCCTTGGCTACAGCGTCCATGAATAACAATGCGAGCCCTAGTCACGTTTCGTATTCATGGTCCGAGTCTTATTCGAACTTCTATAATCCTCTAGGAACGTTCCTCGTTTTGTGCGTGATGTTTCTTTAAGCTTTTCAAATACTTGTTAGTAGTGAAAAGGTCTAGTAATCAGTACTCTCAACGTTTGTAACTATGGCAATATCGCTTCGCTTATAAGTTTAAAAATACTCAGCCGCGGCAAGCGCCCGCTGCCAACGTTTACAGTGCGACCTGGGGCTTCGGAATGATCATGGAATTTAAGCTGTGTCGTGACACTTCAAACAAATTTCCTCCGGGGAACCCGAGTAAATAAGATCTTCAAATGTACGAGATGATAAGTTTTCTTCTCTCTTCGGGGTCATTGTAAAGCCATTCGAAAAAAGATCGGAAATAAGGGCAAATTGGCATGAGGTAAACTAAACCGAACTCTTATCAAGAAGCTTCGAGAATTCGTAAGCGACACAAATTCGAGGCGGGAAATATTGGATTGGGACTGTGAAGTGATAAGCTCTGAGGCACTGGCACTGATAAGTAATATTTCCAGTTGACTAGCTAATGACAACTGAAAGACTACCAACACAGAACTGAAAGGTTATTCAAGCCAGTTATACAATGCTGACGCGCTACGAAGTCGTATAAAATTAAGTCGTTCTACCCACGATTTTACCTCAACTGTAAAGAACACCAATCTAGAACCACAAATTCCTACTCGCGCCTATGAAACCTTACAAGACTCGACCTCATCTATGAACTAGTCGCCCCCATACACATATAATGTGTGCAGGTTGCATGTATGGACGATGGACCGTGGACATTATGGATGGTTGTCAAAGGGCTCGGCCCTCCGAGAATTAATTGATTCACACACATGCACACACGGATTGTTGTAGGTAGTCAACTAAGCTCTGTCTTAGGAATCGTAACAGTCAACTAAGGGCAGAACGTGGTGATGAGCGTGACGTCGGCGTTCGTTCTTTCAACAGGGGTAGTGCCAGTGGTGGCCACATACCAATTTTCACTTCTTATATTGACCGACCCCAGCGATGCTTGACCGTGTTCCATACGAAATCTTCAGGAAGATAATTAAGTCCTCATACACCCAATGTTCACTCGCTACTTCTTTCAACTCTGAGGCGACGCATGTTTGTCGTTCGTGGAGGGCCGCACTTCTATCTGATTCAATTATGTGGTCTTGCATCAAGCTCAGGACCACTCGAGCGTACTCGGATGAATTGAAAGGAAACACTGCCCTGATCTGGCGCTGCTCCATTGAACGTGCTTATTGAACAGAGGGACAATTTGCGCAACTCATCTCTCATTTAACAACAGCTAGGGTAATATAGCTTATATTACAAGCAGCAGAATATAGTTAAAGAGTTCAAGGCGAAGCCTTAAACGTTAGATATGTACAGAAAAGAATGAAAAAGGAATAGCTCACCTAAAGAGTTCAAGGCGAAGCCTTGAACCTTTAGGCGAGTGTGTGACTAAGCTAAAACTATCTACACAAGCGCCCACACTTAGTGGCGCTGTCTATCTTCAACATCATTGTTGACCTTAACAGCATACTTTCTATCGTTTCCTATGAAATGCACAGATGTCGACAACTCCAAATAATTATCCCAGGGCATTTGGCACCCTTTATCTCCCACTCCTTCAATCGACCTGCTCCTATGTTGCGGAAGTTCTATCTCGAAGTTGTCGGGAGTGAAGGCAATTTAACACAAAGGGGTATGCTTAGGGGAATCCATGGAGTCTTGTTTTCCGGTGACGCACCCCGTCTTCAACATGTGCATCTCCAAATTGTCGCCGGTTTAGACGACCTTCAATCGTCCCTATTCAAGAATTTGTCAACCCTTCATCTTCAATTTGTCTCCAAGACGACCGTCGACGGGAACATACTGCTAGGAATTTTCCGATCATCGCCGCACCTTCGTATACTTGACATCATGTGGTCACGTCTAAGACCAAAAATTGTTCGTCCAATATATAACCATCGGATTCCTTTGCCGTGTTTACAAGAGCTGTCTCTTCGAGGTAGTTGCGGGGTCGATATCATAAATCTTATTCTGGGACATCTCGAGTTTTCGATGGAGAAAGTCAATCAATATTATGTACGACGATTCTCATCCCAGAATCTCGGATTCAGCATCTCTATTACACCTTGCTCAACGACATCTCACATTTTTATCAATCTCATTCGACTCTTTTCAGTTGATCCTCGAATTCTCTGAAAATATGATCATAAAGGACTTAACAGCTTGGTATTTAAAACCGCATACAATTACACTCGTGACGGGCCCTTGAACCGTCTTCCAAACTTCCTTCGAACTGGAACATTCAATTTATCAGATATCACGCACATATGTCTGGGGGATATTTCGTTGAAACCGGTATTGCTCAGGAGTATTTTGGGTTTGTCGGAAAATTTACAATTCATCATGGGAATTGGGACGAGGATCCTCCTTTACCTGGTTCTTCACTTCCGAGATTATCGTACTTAAAGGCGTTAATGCCTCCGTCGAGCATTTTTAACCTTCAAACACAAGAAAGTTCAGAATCGGAAACAGATGACAGGAATATGGACCCGGAATCAAATGTCGAGGCTGGCCAAGAACACTTGTTTCCTTGCCCTTCGTTGCGTACACTCGAAGCACTTTTCCGTTCCGATCATTTGCCAGTAGGATTGGATGAAGCCTATCTCAGAGCGTTCGTCCGGTGTTCCAGGATTCGAGGACAGGCGGGACACCCATTCAAATATATAGCCAACTGTTGTGGCAGTTTGAGCTTCGCGGAAAATATTGCGGCATGGTTGCAAGTTCATGATGGTTTTCCCGCTGAGGTCATTCGGTCAGTTGGATAAGAATGTGTTAGATGATTCAAAATTACAATGTACATTACATTTCATTGATGTCTGAACTATGATCGATCTTAACAAATATATGGCTATTATTTTGTTTTGTTTTCCATTGAAGGACGCTCGGCGTGTGAGGCCTTCGAGGCTGAAAGGCTCAATATCAATTTGATTAATAAATGTTGATGCCCAATATCAACCGTGATTAGGTGATTCAGATAATACACAAACATTTGAATATCTACTTTACGGCAAATACATCGGTGTAATCACAGCGATCATTTCATTGATAATTCACAGATTTTACCTTCTTAAGGAACTCCTGCTTCGATTGTATTATTGTTCTTCCACTCCTCAAGCCAATCCTTGACTTCATCATTACTTCTCTAAGAAGCGAAGGAGTCAGACGACAAAACGTATCTCTTCTAATCATAGACTTACTTCTGACCACCCTGCTTTAGCGCGAATGATATCCAACACTTGGGCGAGCGACTGATTGATCTTGGACGTATCTTTATCCTTGAAATAATCTTCAAGTTCTTGGGCGTCTTGCAAAGTTGTCAATACGCTGGATATTGATCGAGGAAGAAAGGAGAAACTGAGTGTCTCTTCTAGTTTTTTTGCGAGCTAGAGATGAAAGGTTTCGGATTATCGTTAGATAATGCAGGACCTCTCATGGGGAACCACTTTACTTCATCATAATTTGTGATGAAAAACGTAAACAGTTTCTGCCAAAATAAAATGATGGAAATGATATATAAATACGACCGATTATCACATACCCTTCCAATCTTCCTGTTCGTCGAAGCCCCAGTCATGAAATTAAGGAGAACCTAAACCATAAAAAACGTCAGTGTGTCGTTCATTAAAATGATGCCAATATAGAGAGAGAATTACATGGGCTGGTGCAGAATTAAGAACGAAATCAAAAGTTTCCTCAATTAAAGCGGGATCGCGAGTGCTAGTCATGCCGAAAATGGCTGCAATTTGAACAGTAGGATTCACAGGATTGAGGAATACTTTCTTTGAGTTTTCCCACTCCCGTCTACCTCCATGTTTGTTTGCCTAGGTTATAATGATGAACATGCGCTATAATCTAAGAAGTTCACATACAATGATAAAAGTGATTCTGACAAGATCCGGCGGGACATGAGAATCCGAACCCGTCTCCAGATAAATCTCAAACCACTCCTGTAATTTCTGGACGACTCTGATGATAATAATTGCAAAGTTCGATGAAGCAGAGTGCGCGCCACTTACTCGGGTAAACCACTATCTGCTGCTGCACTAGTCACGGTGGTTCGTAACTTTATCGTGTCAGAATGCTCTCCAGGCGGATACTCAAATCCTAGTCGTCTCGAAAGTGGAGCTAGCAGGGTCTATGATCAAGAAACTGTGAGCATAGAAGTGAAAGCTGGAGTCAGCAGTACACGCGAATCACCCTTAAGAAATCTCGCAAGCCATCTTTGTCTGCTTCGTCAAGACGACTCTCGCTTACAAGCGACACTTGGGCTAACATGCTTTCCCATACAAGGTCTTTGAAAAAAACGTAGTAAGTTTGATGTGCATGGAGATAAAAAGACAGCGTACATTCATTTCCAGATCCCAGCTTCTCTATGGAACTCAAGACACTACTCGTGGTCGAATAGCCGGACGTAGCGAGAGCCATTGCATCATTCAATATTCCCAGGCGATCGACCACTGTGAGAATAGAATTTGGAGATGCAGCTTCCTGACCGAGTTTGATCATATGCTCTGGAGAATAGAAAACTCGATCTATGACAAAATGAGTAATCCCTGCGCAAACAGTTTGGCAATCGAAGAAGCGTACAGAATCCAGTTGAACCGGCGTTCAGCTTCCATAAACGGTTGGTATCAAGTTTGTACGTCATTTCTCTTGTGGTGAGCAACGCGTGATTATCGATGGATGTTTTGCCTTCCGAGTCGACGGTGAGAATAGCCAAAGGAACGTGCCTGGATTTAAATACAATCCATGAGCCAAGGGCAAAACGTGAGATAAAGTGACAAACCAAATTGTTTGATTATCCTTCTCTTCCGCCTTGCCACTAATAAAGAATCTATCCTGGCAGATATGGATACCATCTTTCCCCTCCGTAACGGTTAAGACAGGATAACCGGTCTGGTTTTGGCTATTAGACAAACAACGCATCAATTAGCTAGGACGCTATATTTACCTTTGATGTCCAGTCATGCATTAACGTGATTATGTCCAGTCCTACATCCCATTAGGGTAACGCGGCGTGTACATTTGAGTAGAAGTGTAAATACCTGTAGCCTCTTGTATCCCAGCCCAAAGGTCCTCCGCAACGGTATTACTATACAAATGATTCTTTAGATAAATCGATACGCCTTTGAGAAATCTTTCTTCTCCGGTGTATACTGAAAGCATACGGAGGACTAATGAAAACAGGGTCACTGTCATGACTGAGACTCGGATCAATCAATGGAACACGAACTAGATGCTGCTTTAGAATAGGACAAAGAATCGAAGATCTTACAAAAAAAGTAAGGTATCAAACGAAAACACCAAAAATGAAGTACGTGCCTGACCAATATCGTTGGCATTGGGAACGGGTACTTGAACAGGATGGGAAGACGGTCTACCATCCAATGATAACGCATTCGTTGTATGACGATTGTAAAAACTTGAATAAACCTTCCATTCGGGAAATAATCTACGATGTTATGTTCAGAGCTTGATTTCCGGCAATACTTTGGTAAAAATTGAACTTGTTCAGGACGACCACTTCGCCCATAATAGTCGCGAAACCTATGAACCATCAAGGGTAAGGTATAGCAACAACAGCAAGGACAGTATTCTTCTAACCTTCATTTAACCAGAGATTGTCCCACCATTTCATTGTAGCGATATTACCGAACCCTTGAGTTTCATTCATAAGCTGAGTGATCGCAACACTAAATAACACAAAGCATACACATATGTGCTATCTGTGGTGATACTTTTAATTTAAGCGTAGCACGGCGAACTCGAAGACACAAACTGACCTCGTGACTTTGGACATTAGCGATAGTCTGTTTTGAAACCAGGTCAATTCGTTCAGGATCTACGAGGAACACGTTTGTTCTTCCTGTGATCAAACCCTAATATAGTGAAAATTAACAACCTGAAAGGGGAGAGAAGAATGGACATATTCGCTGCATTGTCGTACCCAATTCTCCATGGCGCCATAGCTGTCATGTGCCTAGGAACATCTCGAACAAATGGAAAACATGAATTGATTTAGGTGGACATACCACGAGCGTGTCCAACTTTGGGAGGGCAAATTCAATATCGAAGACCTTTTCGTATTGAACCAGCGCTTTAGCTTTGACGTCTAAAGCAAACTACACATAATTCATGCTGAGGCATTTATCTTCAATTCAAGACCCAAACAGCCATACCTGACCTTGATGGATAACGTCTTCGGTCGCTGTTTCCATTGTCAACAAATGACTCCGGACGAAAAAAAAATTGATTACCGTATATTCTCAAAGGGCGTATCTTGCCACTTAAAGGACTTGTATAAGAACTTTCCAAATATTTGAATTCGCCATTAGCAAAAGCCACAATATAGGTGGACATCTGCCATCGATCCCATGATCAATTCGACACTTTAACAATTGTAAATCAAAAGAGTAATACCTTGGGGGTCGTTTCAAATTGGGTGATTTTCCATCCTTCATAGCCTTCGTTTTCGAACAAGTCAGGATGATGACTTGGAGTAATTCTGGATTCTGATGTGACTGGCATATTGGATAAATTGACGGTATTAGTTTTGGATATCATGGTGATAGCGAATGTAGCTTTCAGAGCGGGTTCGTCCCAGCAAGGAAAAGCAGCGCGAGCAGATGTCGCCTGGTAGAGGTTAGGGTAAGTGGAAAACTTGAACGACGAGGTGATTCACCTCGAATTGTGTAAGAGTGTAATAACGTTTTTTGCCTTGAATCTCATATGTAGAGTAGTAATATCCTGGAATTTGTTTCAAAACAAAGGGGATTTTACGTCGATATCAACATACATACCTTGCAGGTTATTGGCTAACTGGTGTTTATAAAGAATGGATAACCTAGCCTTGTCTCCTTTCTTCAACGGGGCTGGAAGAGTGACGATGGCTCTCTCAGATTCTTCGTCGAGAGTAAGATTGGCTAGATCAACTGGCTCAGTTTTATCGTTGCACTTGGATACATATATTTTTTCTATAGTAAGTTTAGAAGTGTTGAATGTGAATGTGTTTGTGTCAACATCGACATCGAGGCTTGAAATGAGTCGTCAGCTTGGCCGCACGGGAAAAAACGCGTGGATCGCACTTAATAGTAACAAATCCTTGGTACTCAAGTTTGTCAAGATCGGTCTTGAGCACGAGGTTATAGTGGACCGGCCTAGCTTCCGTAGGAAGTCTGTACTGTGTCGGCGATTCAGACGAGGGATTAGACATCAAGGAAGCGCGGGCGTGACTTGTATGCGGTTCGTATTATATACTTCTTGAACCTGTGAAGGAGCGATTATTATATACTCAGTTATGTATTAAATGCGTTACGAAAGCTAACCCTGCTGTAGATTTCCACTATGTGACTAACTGTGGATTACACGATCCACCCAGAAGACTCTTAATAATAGATTGACAGTTCGGCTCTTCGCTAGACACGACTACGGCCCTGTACGCAGGCCGAAAGCTCCTAAAGGGTGTCTTTAACAATAGCCTCAAACGCGTCATTGACTTGCCATATTAGCTTGTCAATCAGCTTCCGGACTACCTAATGAGTAGTGTTAGAATGCTCGACGTATGACTTTGAACTATTCATTCGCGTCGGTATGGGTCAGTGCTTGATATATTGAAAAAAGTATGGTAAATTAGTTAATGAGTCAATGTCATATACGCAGTAGGCAGGGCAACCTACTACGGCTGCGCGGAAGGTTGGTTTGCTGCAGCCTGCGCAAATGACTCGGAAATTTGATTTCGAATCAAACCTTGTAACGTGTACTTTGTTTTCTCGTATATCTGCTGTTCTTTCCAGTATGTCTTTTAGCAGACAATCGAACGTAAGTGGTCGTGTTTTTGCGGTCATTTACTGGGTTTCACTAACCGGCGAACCGCCCGGGCCATTGAATCTTGAAATGAGTGTGTCATAGAACTCTAATGATTAAGACACTGTTTTTAATTTCCTGCGCATTGAATCAATTTGTCTTTCAAGGGCTGATATGAAGATGTAAAAGGAACAAGTTACGGCCCACCAAGGGGTCTGTCATCATTTAACGAAGTCCAAACATCCCCATTGTATCCACACAGGTACGGATGGGATTCGAACTCAATGAAAGAGACAGTGACGTGAAGGAGAGACATTTGGTGAATGGTTGCTTTCTGCAGTTCGCTCAAAATAAAACCAGAAAACATCAGCCTTACCCAAAGGTAATACGACCCGAAGAAAGAGATGATGAATTCTGCCATGATCGATCCTTCAAATGGATGTCGCGCATTTTAGTATAAAAATACTTCATCAACTAGGTACGAACAATTTTTAACGGATAGGTCTACAGTCTGGTTCAGTACTTGTGGCAATTTCAACGTTCATTCTACTCACGGGACGAGGCCTAACCAAAGATTAGAAGTCTTTTCATCAGATAAAACTTGCAACGCTGGACGAATATTTCCCGCACCTGCTTGCTGCCCTAATGAGCTCTGTTATGCGGTCAGACATTTCTTGAGGAGCTACCCGTCGAATTTCTTCCATTCCACTATTCAAATGTTGGGAAACTAGGACAAACATATGAGGATCATGCAAGCTTAGCGCAGAACCTGGAGCAATGATCCAAACAGGGCCCCGCGACGCGAATTCCCGAAGAACCTAGCCGAGAAACCATTCAACCGCTAATTTTAGTCCCCCGCAAAGCATTTCCGGTCTGGTCATGAGCTCCCTGAAGTTTTGCCTGAAAACCATTATCGAAGCAAAAGATGTGACTCTCTCCTACTCCAAATAGAATCCGCTTCAACCATAAATCGAAGCCATCAATATCTCGCCGAGTCTCCTTAATGGAATCAGCGTATAGATCGCTCAATTCAGCCGACCAAACGCCAGGACTGATTCCTTTTAAGAAATGCCCATCCGGCTCTTCGGGAAATGAGACGTAATTGCTTGGAGAAGCTGGAGGAATACCCATGAAAGCATTTTGAATTTGCTCTCCAATTCTGCTGTCCCACCAAACTGTTTTCCTAGTGTGGAGTATTTTTCGCCATACGACTTACTTGTGTCAAGCAATCACCCACTTCTTCCTGTCAAGGTGTCATCGGCCGCCCAGCGCCGTCCATCCCTTGCTATGCTCATACATGTCACGTGGATTGGATTAAGCTGTCCTGATGCCCTAGTGGACGTGCACGAGTATAGTTTATGAGTTATTGCCCAGTCAACGTGGCAATTTGGATTTCGTCTACCGGATGAAGGCTAATGAAAGGCTCAATGATCGACAATAACTGGAGGGATAGTTTATGTTCCTCCGATGAAACTTTGTACCCAGTACGCGCGGTGTTGTTAAGGCAAGCTCATCGCGGCGAATGGGTCTTTGGTATCCAGAGGAGTATTGGTATCACGGGCGGTTGCAGAAAAGCTAACCTCTCTACGATGATCTCTACGGTACTACCCGAAGGGTTAGTCCGAGAAGGACCCTGTCATTGCATAATGGCTGCAAGGAATTTGAAGGAGACCGCCGATTCTACTCACACGGTCATCGCTACTTCGTAGCCGAAGAGTTCAACAATATGACGTAAACGCAAGCCACGTCGACAGTGCTCAGAGTGATTGACTATCAGCGGCGAGCGCAACGCTATAATGATGAATCTAATCCCGTTTCATCCCGTTTCTGAGTTCAATTTTCATAAATCAAAGGGAGCGACCAAGATGCTATACGAACCGGTACCTCTGATGTTACGTCGGACCGCCAAGGATCGCTTTTCACCAGTAATTCAACAGACCCCCCTTCCTCTGATAGACGTACGACATTCCATGATCCTGTTATTCAAACTTGTTACCTACTAATTACTGTTGCCTTGCTGACAGCTCTTTATCAAAAATTTCGTTTCCAGGACTTAAAACGTTTACGGTTGCCTCATCTGGTAACGGCTTTCTGACTATTTTCGAAGGCGTTGCGCTCCGGACCACAGGCAATGTCATCTAGACGATACAATTCAAACAATCCTTCGTCATTCTTTGACCTAATCCCTCAAATGCGTCTAACTACAACAGATCACTGGAACTTTTGCAATACGGAATAATGAATTACTGGCACAACTGACCAAAAATAACTCGTGTCATGTCAAGTCTAATTTTTATGCTGATTACGAATTCGAAGCCGACAAAACGTGTAACCGTTGATAGCGCAGGTCAAGCAGAATGATGCAAGGATTCAAGCGGTAACAAATTTTGATTAGTCGACGCTATGTGCAAAATTGCGGATCTATCCAACTTCGGCCGGTTCTATAATACCCATTTCCAGCAATCGGAAAACCGCATAATCCTCCCATTTCAAGGACACTGTAAGTCCTCATCTTCCTCAAGTGCAGTGAGCTTGACTGGACAACGATTTGAGATAGATAAACGCTCGCTGTCAATGATGTGTTTCGTGAAGATCGGCAAAAACCCAATTAGTATGTCCGCATTAGTACTACCGTAGTAATTTTTGCAATCAGCTGTTTACAGACGCCATGCAAACATAAATCAAATACTTTTTACATACGATAGCTCAAAGATGAACACTACCCAAAGGCCAAGGTTTGAACCTTATTCTCATCTCGGAGGCTTTACTGGGCTAGGTCTATCACTGAAGACTTCGAAGCCTGTGAAATATCACTTGGGCAGATAGGAGAAGTTGTCTCGGTTTCGCGATCATGTGTATGTGTAGATTTTCATCTTCGCGGACGCATCTTTCATTTTATTCCCCATTATTTTCTAGAAGGTGAATCATAGCATTGTCTCGTGCACAATGTCAATATAGGCCCACAGAGAACGTGTAACCTTGACCCCACCTGTACCTACCTTCGTGGAGAGTGAATCCAAAGCCTGAGGGAATGGTTCAACCCCAACATTTGAACGGCATCTATTCTCTTTTCGAGGTTTCACTGACCTTGATAGTCTTGAGGCAGGCCAAGCAATTATCCAGATGCATCCATGATTGAAGGCTTGCGGATCACCTTATCCATCCGTGCCTTGTGAGAACTCTAATTTCAATGTTATATCAACCCCGATAATTCGAGTCTATTCGTCCTCGCAGTCGTGTCACAAGCCATCCACGAAATGACGATCAAAACCTTTCACCCGTCCCCCGTCCGAATTGTCCAAAGAAATTGACCTTTTCCCTGTTGTCCAAACCCAGTTTGTTGTACAAATAGTACAAATAGGAGTAGTGACAAAAGTTACCAAAGCCAGGGTTCATCTTATGACGACATGTCTTCGAGCACCCAATTCTCTAACTCTGTACCACGTAAAACCGATTCACACTCCGGAACCCGGCTCTCAGCAACAGAGGAGCGAGATCGTTCGGATGACACGGAGGTCGACGATCAATTCGTAGAAAACTTCTTCGTCGCTCTCGATACTGGCACTGTTCCGAATGTAGTACTCAAAGATGACTCCATTGCACAGTCAATCAAAGCTATTTCGTCAATTCACTGGGAGAAAAGAATGTATAGCGAACTTGTTCAGGTTTTCAATGAGATCGCACAATCTGTCTGCGCCACTGTTCACCACCATTCGTCCTCAACAACACCACCACTCCACTTCTTATGTTCTCACACCAAAGGGCCTTCATCAAGGAATAAGCAACAAACTCGTCGCGTCGCGCCTGATATCTTTGTTTTACCACCTTTGGCCGTTTCCCAAAAGTTTCTGCAAAAGATGGAGTCTAAGCATGCTGACGAGCCATCTGACTTCTCCATTCGTTGCCCGTGGTCGGTTTTGGAATCTATGATTCAAGTCAGACCAGACAAACAGTGGAAGAATAAACAGGCCATTCACTATCTCAAGACGATCTTACAACATCGGCCTGATAAAGTAAAAGCACTTGGCGTGTCTTGTAACCAAACCGGATACCGTTTTTACTATCTTGACGCGTGCACGCAGAAAGCATCAGTCGTATTTTCGTGGAATGATGGCATAACTAATCTGGTTCACTTTATCTATTCTCTTCAACAGATCTTCGCAAAAAACATTGGACGAGACACGTCCATGAGACTACACGACGTTGCCTGTCAGAAAGGGAAGTACAACCCTAGTGCGATATGGCGGATGTCTTTTAGAGGAGAAGAATACCAAATTCAGCCGATATGTGAACGAAAGGGACTTGGTAGAAGAACCTGGATAGCTGTTGGGACAGTCAACCATGTGGATGATATAGAAAGTGCCAAACCCGAGTCAGCCGTCCGGGTGGTGAAGGATATGTGGAGAGATAATTCGATGCGATACGAAGAAGGAAGTCTTCTCAGACGTATTCATGAGAATGGATTCGTTCCTGGAGTAGTTCGACCAGTTGCTGACGGCACGTTTAGCGAGTTAACTACCAAAAATCGAACCAAGCACCGGCTCGTTATGGGAAGTACTGGTCTTAGATTGAGTGCTTGCAAAAGCGTTCTCGAATTTTTGAAGGTAATTTACGATACCATAGAAGGTGTGCATGTGATCTTTATTATTCTCTTTACTGCTGCTCATAATTGATTTTTAAGCTCACGAGAAAGTAATTGAAAGAGGTGTTTTGCACCGAGATGTCAGCTGGTATAATGTGCTGTGCAGACCTCAACATTATATTGGGAACGATAACGTCATAGATCATCCAAACATCAGAAAGATTTTGTATGTATTCAGAATTTTTATTTATCTGTTCATCGTTCTCATGATTCACTACGTACAGAGAAGAACCAGATTCACACCAATCTCTTTGTTTACTGACCGACTTCGATAACGCGGCTCTCGTACAGGACGAAAAGGACCTCAACGAAAGAATAGTTAATGCAGTTCCATTTTTCTCAAGCTCGAAACTAATATATATTCACAGGGAACGCCGATGTTCATGGCCTGTGAGCTCGCATACAAAAGATTCGGTTACAACTATTTGCGCATTACAAAACCTTCCCCATTCATCACCCTTCCTCAATTTTCGCTTGAAGGCGAAGCTCTCAGAAAGTATACCAGTGTTTACAAGCCGGAAAGATATGAAGAATATAATGCACTATTGACATCGGTTATCTTTGGGCATGTCACAGAAGTCGATCCATTTGCTGCCGGTAACCTTGTTCCCTCCCATCAGCCACATCATGATATGGAATCGATATATTGGATTATATTATGGTTCCTTGCGAAAGCATGGCCGACGGGAACTGAACCGTATCCTGGCGAAGACAGTGACTTTCAGATATCCGTATTAGAGATTATCCGCTCTCGCATGACTCCAGATCACATATTTTCTTCGGTAATGGGGCTCGTGCATTGTATAGAGGCAGTATGGAAAGTATCATTGCATCCCGCCCTTCAATCTCTAGCAAAAATGCTGTTTGACATGGGGGATTATATCAGCACGTGCTGGTCACGGTTTCCACATATGCCTTTTTGGCATTCTCACGAGGCGTTCAAACGTCTTTTGCTCAAGGAAATCATAAGAATGTCAAAAGACGAAACACCTATTCCGATTCAGGGACCTAAACCTTCACTTTCTAAGACACGTTCCGGATTTCTCACGGATACAGATATGTCAAGCTTGGGGATGACGTCGACCCCAAATATAACCCCAAGTGGATCTGGATCGCAAGTACGTGGATCCAGTGAATTCAGACAACCCGGCAAAACAACCAAACGGGCTCGGTCAAATTCTATATCGGCCAATTCTGGAAGTATAACTAAGAAACAACACTCCGATTCCCTCCCCGGATCCATGGCCGATGCTCCCGCTGACACCGTTAATGACGATTTTGTTTCCGTTTGTGCAGAGAATATTGAAGAGGATGATATAGCCTGGTTTACTTTATAGTTTGGGTCTTGTCTATGCACATTTATAGCAAATTTACACATGTTGTATACTATGAAACTCAACTACAGTTTCTAGCAACAATGTAAGACGCCTAGCATTTCCATAGTAGAAATTATTGCAATCCACAAATATCATACTTTAGTTAAATTCAGAAAAGATTCAGCCAATATCCAGCATTTCCCAACAATTTTGGTTTCGGAATGGAAAGGCCTATTTAGGCCATGGAAATCTTAGGGGATGATGAAATATCCCAGAGCCTATTCGTTGAACGTTTTGAATATTGCATGACTCTTAGAAGCATGAAAGCATCAATATCCAAGGTCTTTTCAGGACGCTGACGTAGAACGTTAAAGCTGACAAGTTTATTAGTACATTCTGCCAAAACTATATCTTTAAATCTCTTCAAGCCGGTTTCGCATTTCTCGTCATCTTCTCGAGGTCATCATCTAATTTTTCAAGAAACACCACTGAATCATTAAGGCGAGGGAAGGGAACGTCCGGTTTGGGTCTACAGGTTGTGGTTATGTGTGATTTTTAGCCACAAATAATATAGAGAAAAAGAAATTTCGTCTCACACTCCCAAAAATTCAACGAGACGATCCCAGCCTTCCGCAACATTGAAAACGAGGAGCCGATTTGCAGGTATGATGCTCTTAACGCGTTCACTGTGTTCTGCAAATTCTTCTTTCGCATGCGTGGCCAGGCGACCTTTGTGATATACATCTTATTGAAGAGAACATTAGGTGACTGTCTTCGCTAATAGGACAAAAGAAAGAAAAAAAGTTACCAAACCATGCACTAAACCAACGATGCATCCCCATTTTGTTAGGTGGAGGCTCGAAGTCTTTCAAGCGGCTGTGAGCTTCTAGCACTGTCGTCTTCAAGCTGCGCTCCCATTTCTCTGGATCGCGAACAGTCTATATCAAATGAGTTCGAGTATCAAACTGTATATTATATATCCATATACTGACCAAAATATATTTCGCATTGGGATATGCAGCATAGGCCTCTTTGGGCACTAACTTGTACCCACACAGGACCTTTTCAAAAGCTGCAGGTGAGTTATCTTTCCCTAGATTTTGTGAATTTCAAGCATAAAATTCATGATAAAGAAGAAAAAGAGACCTTCAATCATATCCGCCCATATAAAATAATCCTCCTCTGTGGTGGGAACTTTCATAGGGTGATAGGCTGGCCCAAAACCTAGTATATCGAGGGCCTTCCAAAGGCTCGTCGTCTGTGGAAGGAAAAAAAACTGTATTTGTGATTCTTTTATTCCATTCGAAAACATACGCCAGTTCGCGCCGTACCGAGGCCTATTACTTGAATAGGTGCGGCGTTGGGTCTACTCTCGTTGGGACAAGTCGCAGTCGACATACCTGGGTGCGGTTTAAGGCCAGGCCGTCGTGTGCTTGTATTTTAAGGATATCCTCTTGGCCGAGGTTTTTAAGAACAGCTTTTTTATAACCTTTATTTCCGAGGTGTAAAGCGCAAGACGGCCTTCTTCCCCGTTTTCATCCATATCACGGTCGTCGCCTGTTTTTAGCGTTGAAATTTCTAATTATTTTTGTCGTATTTCACTGAAAAATTGAATTAAAAGGAGTCGTGTTGCACGGTGCGGTAGATTCTAGTGTTTGGACTTCGGATGAAGGACTGTGACGGGTCTGGTCGAGCTAATGATTGGTTGTGGTTGGTATGGGTGGCAGTGGTGGCTGCGCCTATTATGTTGCATGCAGCTCTCAAAAACTTGTTCATCGCAAACTTGTCGCAAACGCACCGACGTTGATAACGCTTGATCGCGTTCCATACGAAATCTTCAGGAAAATTATCAAGTCCTCATATAGGCATTTCACTGCCTCTTTTGACTTCGACGAGACAAGCCTACCCCCGATTGAGGCGACGCATGTTTGTCGTTTATGGAGAACTGCACTTCTCTCCGACCCAACAATGTGGACTTGCATCAGGCTGGCGTTTACCGAAATAGACTCAAATGAATTGGTCAGAATTCTTTCGCGGTCTGGTTCTGCCCTATTGGACGTGTTTATTGAACAGGGTGGCAATCCGTTTCACCCGTATCATTATATATTGACCTAATCAGCATACTCCCGCATGTTCTCCAAGAGATGCACAGATTTCGAAAACTCCACATACTGATCCCGGCAAACATGACAGGCGCGTTCTTGCACTTGCTCAAGCAGCCTGCCCCTATGTTACAAAAGTTCTATCTCGAAATGCACGGAGGTGAAGAAAATAAACGAGAATGGGTTACACTTCCAGAAGTCTATCAAAACCTGTTTCTTGGAAATACACCCAATCTTAAACATGTACATCTCCCAATCTCCGCCGGTCTTAAAGAACTTCAGTTTGTTCCTCTATTTGAAAATCTATCAAGAATTCATCTTCAATTTGTCTCTAACACGGTCATCGACGGTGATATCCTGCTCAGCTTTCTTCATTCATCGCCATGCCTTCGCATTCTCGACATCATATGGTCACGTATAAGACCCAAGATTATCTGTTCCATGCCTTCTAATTATCGCATCCCAATGCCGTGCCTACAAGAACTGTCGCTTCGGGGCGGGTGTGGAATCAATAATGTCAATTTCGTTTTGGGACGTCTAGATTTTCCGATCGATAAGGTCGACTTTGACATTACCTGTGACGATTCCTACCCCAACACTTTTCGTTCCATACCCTTAATACATTTCCTTTCTCAACGACGTCTCACCCTTTTATCGATCTCTGAAGCCTTGATGGCGGAGATGGCCATCAACTTCTCTGAAAAGGCGGGCCTGGAATCCCCAACATCTAGTCTACATTCTAGCGGAAGATCAGTATTTAGAACAGTGTATGACTACTACACGCCTCTGGACCATCTCTCCAATTTCCTACGAAAAATCAAAATGTCGGATATTACGCCCATGTGCTTGGAAGATATTCCGTTGAAATCCACGGCGCTCAGAAGTATTTTCGTTTTACTAGCAAATATACAGCATTTGCGTGTCGATCATGCGAGTAGGAACGAAGATTTTCCGTCTCCCCCAAAATCGTACTTAAAGGCCTTAATGCCTCGGGTGCAGCATTCAGATCCTCAAACAGAGGCAGGCTCGGAATCAGAAATAAATGACGGTACCGACTCTGACCCGGATGACGAGTCTAATAGCCAAGGACACTTGATCTCTTGCCCCTCTTTGCATACACTGGAACTAGTTTTCTCTGGCCTATGTATGGAATTTGAAGAACCCTATATTCAGAAGCTCGCTCAGTGTGCCAAAATTCGCGGACAGATCGGACATCCGTCCAAGTCTATAATTATTTGTTGTAAATATCTCGCCTTAGCAGAAAGTGCTAGAGCATGGCTGCGGACTCATGAGCTTGGACGTTTGCAAGTCGTTGAAGTTAGATCGTGGAGCATGGGTTATTAAACGGGTCAGTCCAGAAATAACTATGCATAATTCCTTTTGTAGATGTTTGCGATGAATAATATGGCTATCGATTTATAAGTGGGCAAACAAACCGCGTTGTCACGAAATCGTGCAGTCCCATGAGACCTCCATCAAATTTCCCAATTCTAACTCATTCACGGGCATCTACCCTTACCATGGTCTTTATAAGAAGAATGAATTGCATTGTTACCCATATTTCGTTTTTCTCACAAGATTCACCACGTTGTGGAACGGGATTAGCAGTGTAAATTTATCTATACGGGACTACAACTGCGGCCCTACACCAACGTATACCCCACGAGATTGAAGTTGAAGGTGTCGACCATGATATGGGAAGCTCAAAGAACTACTTGAAACCGATGATGACCCTGAATTCAGCGAATACATATGTACGATGGTGTGTAGAACAATTTTGCCTTGAAGTCACGGGGCACACTACTTTACTTTGCTGCATTGATAGCCTGTACAAAATTGACTTGAAAATTTGATTTCTTGGGTCTTTGTTGGACAACCTTGCATGTGATTTTTCTCCGTAACATCCGCGAGACAATCGAAAAAAAGAAGTTTTGTTTTCTGGACATTTGCTGTGAATTGATAACCTCAGTCGAATCATGACGTGTTGAACATTGGCTGAATGTGTATACATGAGGTATGGGTGGCGGTGACACGTGCTGACCTTCACTTTCCTAACACTAGCAACGACGCTTGACAGGTCGGACGCCCGTTCAGGTAAATAGTTACCTGTTGTGGGGTTTTTAAAGCTTAAAGATACATTGACAGTGGTTGCAGGTTCATGGAGGTTTTCCCGTTGAGTTTGGTCAGTTGGACAAGGACATGTTAATGATAAATGATTCGGATTTACTGTGCATATTATTTTCTTAGATGTCCGTATAATGAAAAATATACGGCTGATACATAAATGCGTGCGCTTATTGGAGAGGCCTTCCAAAAACCTCGATATTAATGACAGGTTTGATGTCTACAATAGCGTTATAGTAAATAAAAAATATAGGTCCCCGACGGCGAACGAATTTCCACTTGGTATATTAGATGAAGGACATACAATCACCTGTTGTCATGGACGACGGACAAGGACGAACCTATTCGGACAAATTGACAAACCTAAACTGTTAACGATCCCGTCCATCCTGCTACTACATATAAGCCTGAATACGGTTCCGGAGAAAGTCAATCACGAACCTACGTTCCCGCGTTTTCTTACTACCGTCTCAATCACACACCCCGGCTCCTCTCAACCTCCCAATATGCCATCCTTGCTAGGAAGATTCTTCAATCTCAACAACAAGTCCAACACCTCCTTATCAAACTCATCCAAATTCACATACCCATCCAACCCTCCCCTACCTTCTGTAGCTTCAAGTTTACCTGTTGCTACCGCGGGCCTGCGCCATAACTCATTGCCGCCATATCCGCACGATGAGTTTCCTTTCGGGCCAATGATAAGAAATCGGCGCGATTTCCATTTAACTGGGAATGCCCATGAGACAGGGCCTGAAGCTCAGAACAACATCGAGGAAGGTGGTAAGGAATATTAGCTTTCGTCATTTGAGTCAAATGGCTGACGAGTTGGGGTGACCTTTGTGGACCTGATGAGATTACAGGCTCACCGACAGTTGATGGCTTGCTCCCTACAGGGGAACATAGCTATCGCTGGTGAACCTGTATCTCATACAGGATCCCAATGGATCCCACATTGTATAGATGATCCTTTCTCCGGTGGGAATCATGCAAGCACGTCGACAATTCGGAGGAGCCAATCACAGGCGCCCCTGTAAGTGATATTGTCTTGCTTTGAGAATGTATTGTCCTAATTCATTGTTGATAGTTCGTTAAACCATAACAACCATTTAGGTCCACTCTCGCTAACGGGAGAGGCCAACGAAGAGTCTTCAGGTGAAGTTCCCGCCAGAAGGCGGGCAACACAACAACGTGAACCACCTCTGTATTTATCAACGCGTCCCCTCCAGCCGGAGTCCAAGCCACCCCTTTCTCCGGTTGCAACAAAGGAAGAATCTTCCCCGTCCGACGACGTGAAACAAAACAAAGGAAACAAAGGAAAGGCCAAGGGAGGCCCTTCCTGTCCGGCTGTTGAAGATGCTGATTCTGAATATGAATATGACTCCGATGATGACCTTTATGTATCTGGGTCCGAGGACAAAGGTGATGCTGTTGCCGAGGAGAGCGATGTTCCTGTCGTACCTGTGAGTAAAATCAATACCCCGTTTCGTACTTTTTCTGATGAACTTTCAAGAAAACTTCAAAAGATGAGGTTACCAGAAAAGCTGGGAAGAACAGAAGCGATGCTGCGGAACAACCACAGAATGCAACGCCCAGAGCGGAAGACTTTAAAGAGAGACATCCGTCCGTGCCCAGCGCTGAAGAAGTAGCCCAGGCATTGAAGTTTTACAAAGAATATTGGCCGGTCATTAATAGCGCACAAGGACCTGAAACGACACGTCCCCACGGAAATTCTGCTCCCCTAGTACAGGCGGCAACATCGGGTGTTTCCACCTTTTCCACTGGTTGTTCTTCTGAAAGTTCTGCCTCCACTGCCTCCCCACCTAACCCTGAACCAGTCCGTCCAATCAATGTTCTGTCTGAAGCATCAACAACTTCTTCCGATACATATTCCTTCACCAACCACGGTGCCTCCATCGGAACGAGCCACAACTCCGTGCCCTCGGCAAGCACCAGTCAATCCATTACACCACAGCTTCCTACTAGTAGTGAGACACCTTATCCAACCATTGACGTTGACGATTTGCCATTTGTGCCTATTCTACCCGAAGGATGTACTTTGCTTGGCGTTGATGAATGCGCCGATTATTGGTATATCCTTTTTGAAAATGAAGAGGGGGAGGAGAGGGGGAGGTTAGTTAAGAAATGAATTTGAGACGAGGGAATTAAATAGATAGTTATTGTAGAAATATGGGCAAAATACATAGATTTGATTCATTTTTTCTTCTAACTCAAGAGTTGCCAGCGAAACCAAAATGCTTCTGAGAATCGCGCATCTCAACGAAATACATCCCAGGGACATGTGCGTAATATCCAATAAATTGAACGTTTGCAAAAATTTGGGCAGACCGACCATAGGCGCACGAATGTAATCGTACATTGTTCTAAATTCTGAATCGGCGGATCCTTGGTCCATCTTCTCAATGAAGTCTATCATCAGTTTAGAGGTGCTGAAACTGATTGAGAAAAAAGTGAAACGTCGTTGAGAAAGGAAGTGTAATAAAAGGGTTGACTCAGAGATTCTGGGGTGAGAATCGTGGCATGTGATATTGAACTTGATATTCTCCATGGAAAACTCGAGATGTCCCAAAACAAGATTCACCATATCGACCCTACAACTGCCTCGGAGTGAGAGGTCTTGTAGATGCGGCAAGGGAACGCGGCGGTTGGAAGGCATCGACAAGACAGGTTCTTGTCTTACGAAGTACCACAGGATGTTGAGCATACGAAGACAGGGTGATGATTGAAAAATGTCCAGCAGTATGTCACCATGGATGACAGTGTCCGGGACAAAAAAAAGATGAAGACTCGACAGATTATTGAAAAGAGATAATTGAAGATTGTCCAAACCACCGGAAATTTGAAGACGTGCATGTTCGAGATTGGGCGCGTGTCTAGAAAACAAGATTTCATGAATTCCTCTGAGAATATCCTTTGGCTCCAAACTGCTGCCTTCATCCTTGAAAACATCGAGATAGAATTTTTGTAGCATAGGGACAGGTTTGTCGAGGAAGTGAAGGACAAAAGGTGATAGTTGTGCTGATATTACTATTTGGAGTTGCCGACATCTGTGCATTTGTTGGGAAACGACAGAAAGCATGTGCGGATAAACAATAAAATACGGGTCGAACAGATCGTCATAATGGTCAACAAAGACGTGCAACGGGAAAGATCCAGAACGATAAAGCGTTTCGTTCAATTGATCCAGGTACATTTTGTTCCTCCCAGTGAGTATGATGCAGGTCCACATAGTTGGATCGGATAGAAGTGCGGTCCTCCACAAACGACAAACATGCGTTGCCTTGATCGGGGGTACACTCACCTCGTCAAGGTTAAGAGATTAGTTGAATGAGTGGAATGAATAACTGGTATATGAGAACTTGACAATTTTGCTGAATAATTCATATGGAACGCGGTCAAGCATCGTTACTAGTGTGTTAAAAGTGAAAATTGGACCACTATCACCCATAACATTCTGCCGCCTATTCCCAGGCTGACTAGGGCTGAAGCGCTGACTGGACCTTGGTTGAACGGTTCCAATCGGATATTTGACATTTAACTCGTTAGCGGATTATCCTCCGTGTGATCTCGAATTGATTGTTTTCATTTTTGCTGGTTTTGAGATGATCCACTTTACTAGGTATCTCATATTCGACGTGTGTCGGGGAAGGTTACAACTTACGGGTAGTGGTGGCCGCGCACTACAAACCGGAGCACCTATTCAAACAGCTGTGCCAGTAACTATGCTTGACCGCGGTCCATACGAAATTTTCAGGAGGATAATCAAGTTCTCATATACCCACCATTTATTCCTTAATTCCTCTTTTCTATTTGACGAGATAAACCTACCTCCGATCCAGGCGACACATGTTTGTCGTTCGTGGAGAACCGCACTTCTATCCGATCCGACTATGTGGACCTGCATCAAGAACCAAAATGTGCCCGGATCAATTGGACGAAACGCTTTCTCGGTCCTGCTCTGCACCATTGGACGTGCTCATCAACCAATGTGACGACTTTCTTGACTCGCACATTATGCTTGAACGATGCAACATGCTTTCTGTCGTTTCCGAACAAATGTACAGATGTCGACAACTTCAAATGATTATCTCAGAAGAATTTGGACCATCTGCCTCTCACTGCCTTAACAAACCTGTCCCTATGTTACAAAAGTTCTATCTCGAAGTCATCGCAAATGATGGCAGTTGGGAGCGAACCGAAATACTTCAAGGGTTCCACGAAATCCTGTTTTCTGGAGATGCACCCAATCTCAAACATGTGCATCTCCAGGTTTTTTTTGGTTTAGAAGATCTCCGATTACCTTTGTTCAAAAATCTGTCCAGTCTTCATCTTCATTTTGACCATCGACGGTGACAAGTTGCTAGACGTTTTTCAATCATCGCCCTGTCTTCGTATACTCAGAATTTTATGGTACTATTTAAGACAAAAAATTGTCTTGTCGATGCCTTCCAACCGCCGGATTCCCTTGCTGTGTCTTCAAAAGCTAACGCTTCAAGGCAGTTGTGGAGTCGATGTTGTAAATCTTATTCTGGGACATCTTGATTTTCCGATGGAGAATGTCAAGTTTGATATTACATGTGCGGATTCTCACTCCAAGATCTCTGATTCAACGCCTTTATTACACCTCCTTATCCGACGACGTCTCACATTTCTATCAATCTATCTCGGATCCTCTCAATCAAACGTGGAATTCTCTGATATGATGGACCAAACACCCGCTGGTTCAATATTTAGAGCAGTATCCTATTCCACTCTTGCGCGCTTGGATGATACGTCCAATTTCTTTACGAACATTCAATTTATCAGTCATCACGCGTATGTTCCTGGGGGTAATTTCGCCGGAATCTGTAACACTCAGAAGTATTTCACCGCACTAGTGAATTTGCAATATCTGTGCGTCGCTCATGTGATTGATAACAAGAATCGACCTTTGCCAGGCTCCTCAATTTCAAGGTCGTACTTAAAGGCATTAATGCCTCGACCGCAGCATTCAAATCCCGATACACAAGCAAGTTCTGAATCGGAAACAGATGACATTACGAATCTTGGATCGAATATCGAGACTGACCAAGGACACTTGCTGCCTTGCCCCTCTTTGCGTACACTCAGGATGCAGTTCTTCCATAAAAATTTGGTAAAATTGGATGAAGCCTATCTCCGAATGCTCGTCCGGTGTTCTAGGATTCAAGAACAAGCCGGATACCCATTCAAGTATATAGTCAGCTGTCATGGAGGTTCGAGCTTGGCAGAAGATATTGATACGTGGTTGCAGGTTCATGAGGGTTTTCCCATGGAAGTTCATTCAGTTGTATGAGATTCTTATTGTATTATGAACAATATAACCATCGCTTTGCGAATACATTTTCTAAAGACACTCCGCGTGCGCAGGCTGCAAGGACGCATAGGCAAACGCGTACTCGGAACAGTAACTTGGTACGCGAAGCAGCCACGACGCACGCGCTCATGTGCCAATTTTCACTTCTTGCCACACCAACCTTGGCTATACTTTATCACGTTCCATTCGAAATATTCTAGACCAACACAATTTCCATATGTGCATAACCCTTTCGCTAGTCATTTAGACTCTTGGACGAGATACCTACTATACCTCCAATCAAGTCGTCGCATCATGATGTTTGTCGTTCGTCGAGGGTCACACTCGTATCTAACCCAACTATGCATGTGGACACGCCACCATGCACCGTGTGACAAAGATATATAGCAATATGCTCCGTCAGATGTGTTGTTCATCAGACAGGACAGCCAGATAGATACCTTTTATGATGTTGCTTTCTCTGATCGTTTTCCAGAATCCAGACGAAACACCCGCCGGACGGATAGCAACATATTTGTGATGCTTCCGTTCTTCACGTTTCAAAAAGCCCCACGTCGGCTCCGGAGAGGATGGCCCAAATCCCTGAGAATAAAAAACCTTATTTTCTTGGAGGTTGGTTTATAATTCTGCGTATTCTTTTTTTTCCTAATCTTTGGCCATTAATTTTGAAAAGATCATGTTACCTTCCGTCACCCAGGCATATAAACTAAACTACACGACATTCAATCTAACTAAGACAAAACGGACATAAACATGCTGCTATAATCGTCTTCTTTCAATTCGCGCTGAACTGCAGGATCTTTGTTTCACCGCAATCCACAACTTTCTCATACTTAAATCCCGCTTGCTTTCTATGGATTTCAATCTGTCAAGCAGCCCACGCCGAAAGAAAAACATGTTACTAACGTTAGCGCAATGAATTCCCGAAGCGTTCGTTCTTTACTGTTGAAAAATATCATCATTAGTACGTCTAGTTGATATGGCTGGATACGGCCTCGGCCATAGTTGCTTAGCATTGGTTCCGGAGCCTAACAACAGCTTTTATATCAGACCGCGGAAAGGTTCGAATCCCGGATGCATATTATTTACCTGATCAACGTCCTTTTCCTCTGCGCCTTCTCGAAAAGCATGCTGCAGAACAAACTCGTCTATGAAGTAAGTGTTCAATACTATCGTGCTTAATTTGAAAGTGCAAAACCTACTTATGAGTAATAAAGAGTCGGGCGACATTACCTTGCGAATATTTGAAAGTATTTTTAGGCAATCAGAGTCTGGCCAGTCGTGTCTAATGCGAAAAGGATGAGACAAATGTTGTCTTTGACAATGACTATTCAAATTCACAAAATATATCGCATCTGAAAAATGTTATTCTCCAAGAAATGATCCATAATGTTGAACACTCACGTAATAGAACTTGCAGTTTGGTGAAGGTGAGTCTTTGAAGAAGTCAGATTCTATGAACTGGACACGTTGAGTTTGAATCGCCTCAGGAAGGTTTTTGCTCCAAAACTAGACCAAATGTTTGTTGAGGAACGATAGACTGATGATTCTAAAAATCCAAAATGTGTACCTCCTTTGCTTGCTCAATGACATTCGGAAGATCTTGAACGATAACACTAAGATTGGGGCATTGTTTGGCTAATTCAAGGGTTATATGACCATTTCCACCGCCAATATCGCATATGGTAGACCCCCCGGGTGCGGACCCCCAAGGGATTGCTTAAAAGAAATATGTAGTACGTGAAACTATTCCGCATTCATTAAATTACCTCGAGGTATTGAAAGTTTCCCAGTCATTTCCGCAAGACCGATCATCCCTTGAGCGAACCGCTAATTCATTCTGTTAAGGGAGGGGAAACAGATTTATAATTGGCACCAGTCCTATTCACCTCATGGTGTTTGATATTAGCGGGCTATAGTACGTGAATTCTTCAATATTAGCATAGTGCAGTGATCAGTCCGTCTCTTACACGGGAATAGAATCCAAAGAAAGATGTTCCATGAGCTCTCCGAAATGTGGTGTAATCTGAGGATAGAGATGTCCCGAATTCTGGATCAGAAATGGTTTCGCTCAGATACCCGCTTGCAATGAGCGCCTCGTCCGCTCTAAACCATGATGTTAAAGAAGTGTTCCAGTTTCGAAAAAATGGTTACGCAACGCACAAATGCCCCGTATAACTTCCTGCTGGATTATCGGTACGCAATTGGACACTAATACGGTTGTTTGCGAATACGTCAGGGCTCACTGGTCAGAGTAAGGTTTATGTGCATGAAACGTGCGAATTCAAAAAATACCTTCTCTAAAGCAATGGGCGGTCGCAAGGAGACGCAGGACTCGTCCCAGTTTGTTCGGGTCCAATCCGCTCTTAGCGGCTAGCTCTTTAATATGCAACCCTTCCGGTTGATCAAGTAAATGATCAGCAACTTTGGCATCAATAACAACGTTGAGGCAAGAAACTTCTATGAACTTTCAATCATGTCAATAATATCGCATGCTGCCATCATAGTCGCCGGCTCTTTGTAATACTGACATTGAAACCTTTCTAAAACGGGTGCGTTTTCAGGTTCCATGGCAGGCATAAATCATGAGAAGGAGCTTACGTTAATGATGACATGACCGGGTCTATTGACCATAATGCTAAGCTGAGAACATGCCCCTTCGATTATGCGCAGATACCGAGCGAGTTCAGCGGAAATCTTTCCAGGTGCGTCAAAGGGACCTGGGTCGGTTGAATCTAGAGATGGGAGAGATTGTCCCGCGGAATCGTACTCTTGTATGATTTTACCGGTTGTTTCGTGTATCAGTTTGGCTAATGCTAGGGCTTGGATATTTCCCGAGGAGGAAGTCATAATATCGCTTATGGCGGAAGCAAGTTGTATGCACAGATATTCAGCCTCCAAAAAAGACAAGCCCTCATTTAATACTAATGAACTGAACTCACATAGGCCTCAGTTGCTTATCCGGCCTCCCGCCCAGGAATAAGGGAACCATCCGGCAGTTCGAAGTTTTCACGAACAAGTCAAAATCACGATTGGCGCAATGCTGGTATTTGAAAAGAAAAACACCATAATTCAGTGCAAAAACACATCATTATTAAATTTTTGAATGGAACTCATTTAGAACAGCACGCCGTGGATGACATGAGAAGCAAATACCAGGATTAATATAATTCTTTTTGTATACATAGATCTAGGTACAGGCACTAGAACTACATTGATACTTGGTTCTAGCGCGCTTCCTCGACCTGACATGCATTCTCTCATCAGGTTCTCGCGCGCAGGACTGGTGCCGGTGACAAGTCATCTCGTTCAGAACGTGAAGCATACCGACACATTTACCACCTTAAGGCTCGCAGTGTTATACTGAAATTCATTCCGCGTGTCTAATCACGAGACAATGATTATCTAGCTGCCCCTTAATGAACATTGTCCCATCAATCTTCTTCCCGGCCGGTCTTCGCATTGGGAGTAAGCCAAGCAACCACATGCTCTCACTGATACAAATGTCATGGATTTGGATTTCGTACTTGTCAATGAGAAAAGATCAACCCACGTTTGATTTCCCCTGCGTCGCAGGAAACTTCTCGTATCTCCCCACAATACTTCAGTCGTATTAAACAATTGACTCGTTGACAGGGTGTCACTGAGAGCGCTGCAAAGTCATTGAATTGCAAAGCTTCACATGGTCTTCGTAAACGTACGTGTTGGTGATAGATCTTGTCGGCTCACTGTCTTCTGTTAATTCAGTCCTTTTCGCCAAGCACATGTGTAAAAAAAGGGCTTCGACGACTCCCTCCTGGGTTAACCTTTAGACCGCTATTCAAAACGTTCCGCTGTCGCTCATATCTCACATAATAAAGATCAAAGCGACGTATGTTTGTCCAGCTAGTAAAGTACATTTCTGGAATAAGAAGTTCAATTTATATGGGAACTGAAGTAGAAGACGCGATTCACCTCGAATTCACATTTGTAAAAGACAGCCTGAGATATGTTCTTTAATAGGGCTTTATGATATATGAACTGCGTAGAATATTGCTTTCATTGTTACGCGCTGTAAAATGGAAGATGACTTGCGGCAGGGTCGGAGATGGGTGTGTCGGCAGAAGGTTGTGCCGTGTTGGGCTCGTTAGGGGCCACGCGCTAATTTTCACTTCTTGACTCGGTAGCGATGCTCGATCGCCTCCCATACGGAATCTTCAGAAAATTAATCCAGTTCTCATGTGACCACCATCCACACATCACTTCTCCCTTTCACTTTGACGAGATAAATCTACCTCCGATTAAGGCGACGCGTGTTTGTCGTTCGTAGAGGATTGCACTTCCGACTATCCGATCCAACTACGTGGACCCATATCAAGCTTATTGACAAGACCTTCCGAATGCGTCTAGATGAAACTAAACGAAAAGCTTTCTCGTTCTGGTTTTGCCCCATTGCATTGTGTGCCTACCGACCCGCGGCCGAGCTACCATTTTGTCGACTCGTGACTTTATGTCGACCTATACAAAACACTTTCTGTCGTCTCACAGCAAATGCACAGATGTCTATGACTCGAGGTAATAGTCTCACTGCAATTGGCACCCTTTGTCTTTCACTGCCTCGACAAACCCCGACGTCCCTTTGTTACAAATGTTCTGTCTTGAAATTGGAGAAAACGTAGGCCGCTTCAAACGAAGGGATATACATACTGAAAGGAATCCGTGACATTCTGTTTTCTGGAGATGCGCCTAATCTCAAACATGTGCCACCATATTCAGGTTGCAGCGTTCCGATTTTCAAACACAAGATTTGTCACAGGTGGTACGGACTCTGAACCGCGCATTGAGACTTAATACCAAGGACAATCGTTTCCTTGCCCTTCTTTGCGTACTGCGATTCTTTGTCAGCGAGATGGATTGAACCCCACCGAGCGCTCGTCCTGTGTTCTAGGACTCGAGAACAGAGGATACCCATTCCAATACATAGCTAACTGTCGCAGGGGTCCGGACTTAGCGGAACATGTAAAGGCGTGGATTCGGACTCATGAACTTGAAGGTTCTCCCATCGATGTTCTGTTTATTTAGCGATAGTCATAGTTCTGTCATAAAAAAACTGGAAAATTAAATTGTGTAATGGTCACTGCAATGCACTCTATGATAATACAACATGAGTAAAAGTATTATATATCTAACATCAAAGGATCATTAATAAATAAACTTGTGAATTGAATTGACATCCGCCAATAGGATCATCTTCACTCAGCCTCGCCATCAAACAAGCCGTTATCTTCCTCAACCGTGCCATTACTATCTCCTCCGGGTGTTATCGTACCACCACCAACAGTCGCACCAAACGCATACTCCAAAGCTTGTTCTAAATCGGCCATCAAATCCGAAACATCCTCAACACCAACGCTAAGTCGCACGAGACCGTCGTCAATCCCGAGGGCGGCTCGTTCTGCAGCGGGGATACCGGCGTGCGTCATGCGCGCCGGTAATTCGGCCAGACTTTCTACGCCTCCTAGACTTTCTGCTAATGTGAAGAGACGGAGTGAAGTGAGGAATGTTTCGGGTACTGATGATGTTGTGGTGGTGGTGGTGGTGGTGGCGGTGCTGATTCGGGATAGGTCGAGCCGGATTGAGATCATGCCGCCAAAGGGGACGTCACCCCTTCCTTGTTCGTCTTGTTTGAAACCTTGTGATTTGATCCATTTGGTAGCCCATGAACCGCTTAAGATGGACCATGCGATCGGGTTGGCGGGGTGTTCTTTGAGACCTGGGTAGACTACCTCTTTGATGTACAGGTTTTGTGTTAGGGAGCGTGCGAGTGCTAGAGCGTTAAGGCCGTGTTGTTTCATGCGGAGGGCTAGTGTTTTAGCGCCACGCTGGGCTAGCCAAGAATCGAATGCGCTCGGAATGGCGCCGTGGGCGTTTTGGAGGAAGGTTATTTTCTCAGGTAGTGCTTCTAAGAGGGGATGCCGTGGTGAATTTGGGGATACGGATTGACGCGTACGGACGACGAGAGCGCCCATTACGACATCGCTGTGCCCGTTTATGTATTTGGTAACCGAATGAAGGGCTATGTCTGCGTTAATGGGAGAATTTAGGGGTGAAATGTAGAAAGGCGATAAAAAGGTGCCATCTATTAAGATTAAGGGTCTTGTTGCGGATGAGAATCGTGGGTCTGCTGTGTTCGTGTTTGGATGAGAGTGGATTAGGGATGAAATATGGGGGATATCGGCGAGACGGAGAGTTGGATTTGTTGGGCTTTCTATCCAGATCAACTGTAGTAGTAAGATAAGAAATGAGATGATATTTCATTGTAAGCTAAAAAAAAAAAAAACATGCCTTTGTGTTTGGTCTAATAGCGCTGAGAATGTTGTCGTCCGTTGCATTCTCAAAGTCTATAAAGGTGGTGGAAAGGTTGGTCAGACCCTTGGCGACACGTTCGAGGTATCTGTATGTTCCTCCGTAGACATCATTAATACAGAGGACGTGAGAATCCGGACCAAGTACTTGAAGGATTGTGGCGGTTGCCGCGCTGCCGGAGGCAAAGGCAAAACCTCGTGTCCTAGTCATGATATCGGACGATGTGGCGTCTTCTGGGTCTGTGCCGGTGTGAATAATGATTTACTATTTACATTCGACAGTTCCGAAGCTCACCTGTATCAGTGCGTGGCCCAGCCTCGAGAGAGGCCATCATACGCTCGAAGGCATGGCGATTAGGATTCAGCGAGCGAGAATACTCGAATCCCTTGTGGTTTCCTACTCCGTCTTGTCTGTAGGTGGTGCTGAGGCTAATAGCGGGTATGACTGAATTTGAGTCTGATGACGGTTCTGAACCAATATGGATAGCGCGTGTGCTGAAGCCGTCGTCGTGGTGTGAATGCGAAGTAGAGGCTGTTTTGCCACGCGAGGATTCGTCACCGTTGAACGAGTCATTGGCGGGGCGCTTGAATGGTTCGAGGATGCCGTTGCTGGTGGCGTTAGTCGTGTGAATGTCGTTGTTGACGGTGTAGGACGACATTTCGAGAGTGTGTTGCAGAGTGGGATTTGAAAAAAAGGGATAGTTGTGCTTGCTGGCTTTTTATGCGGAAGATTTTCCAAGGATTGAGCCTGAGCACGTCATTTTTGAGGGCAAATGAGTAAGCGATTCCAAGCGGACAAGAGCCGGGGGAAAAAGGATTACTCAGCCGAAGGCCTGGCTGAGTCAGCCGCTCACTAACGTTGAACGTTAAACGTCAGTCTTCTCTTCATGTTGGTCAGGTCTGACAAAGGTTATGGTTTGTATGTATATTCATTTATTGTTACGAGCTCTAATCTTTCATCACGGCTTACTACTTGCTGTTTCTCCGCCAAATTCTTTAGGTTCTTCTGCACATTCAATAATTCAAGTTGTCTGTATATCTGTCTCCAAGATGGGCCCTCATCGTTCTTTGCGTTTCTACCAAAAACACTGTCTCTTTCTGTTATGGTGCCACATTTTTAATCCAAGCTCCTTCAGCCACAATTCCCACATCCACACAAGGGCACTGCAATTGAATTTAAGAACACTTTTCCTCAATCAAATTACATTTGCTCCGCTCTTGATAATCCCTAAAATAATCGACAAGACTCAAGCCTCCCTTCCCAGTGCGCGTGTTCCCACTCCGTCCAAACCCTAATCTTATGTAGTAAATTCAAACTATCCGATAGGCTAGCGTCATCTTTATTGCTGTCAACGCAGAAGAGCGGTAAATTTCATGCACCGATTCACGTGTTCCTCGGAGTTATAAGGTAACAAACTGCGCTCTACTTTTTTTTTTTTCAAATTTGACGTATGTACGTAGCCGAAATTGTCTGTCAACGCTCCTGTCAGATCTGGAGGTTAAACAAGCGAATTTAAGAAAGGCCCCACTGTGCACAGTCGACTCCATAAAATAAACGACGACATTTTACATACATATTCAGGTATTTTATCAGTCTTTCTTCTCTCTTCATAAATACATCGTGTGTATTAATACTCGCTCATGTAGAAGCGTCTGAGCACAGAATTCTACCGTACCTCCCCGACATGTATTACTTTTCATTGTCCTCGGATGTTCGCTATAAAATGAGCGATGGTGATATACGTATTCATATCGCATCAAATGGACCCACTTCTGATTTGATGAATGAATGGCCTTCAGCCTCATACTGCCTTATTCGTCATATTCATGGTTCAAACGATAAAGGCTGTCCTTCAATTCGATTCGGTTAAATCTCAATTGGTTTGCCTCATCTTCCACACGTGCTTGAGCCTAAAAAAACTTCGCGAATTCAAATGGCTATAGGACCTTGAAAGGACTCCGCCATTTGGTTTCTGTCTCCTCTGTCCTTCGACACCCTTCGAGCTTCAAGCTTCAAGTTTCGGCTCTCCCAATGACACAGTCGTCCGCTTCAGTTTTACCTCCCGATCTCTTAGAGAACATCCTTGTTCTCGTTGTCCGCTCGTCCTTGTTCCCGGGTCGTACCGCTCTAGATATATCTCACGTCTGCTCGCTCTGGCGCAAAGTTGCGTTGGGATGTGCGCGTCTGTGGGGTATCATCGACACACGCAACAGAAAAATCTCGTCCCTGTTCGTCTCACGAACACGCAGAAGCACACCTCTAGACGTTCTCGTCGCTAACCCTTACGTTGTCAAACCGCCAAGCTTGTTCTCGAAACATGACGTCCTACGCGGTCGGCCACAGGCTGGCCTGAAGGAAAACCCACTCCTTTCATTCGAAGCTGTCTTGCCCTGCCTGCACAACATCCGGTTCTTGACGCTTTACTTGTCGTACCAAGAACTAAGATCGTTTTCTGCCGTTTTCCCATCTGGAGTGCCGGTTCAGCTTGCTTCACTTACGATAATCACCCCGCCCACTTGGGACGCGAACAGCAGCAATTCGTTGGAGCAAACTCGAATTACAGCTCTAGTTCCGCCCGTTTTTCTAAAACCACATGCTCGACGGGAGTGCGATGGCAATGATGTTCCTGACCCTGTTGGCAATGGCACTGGCAAAAGTGACAGTAGTGCGCCTTTCCTGAGATCTCTCACGTTAATGGACATATCACTTCCGTGGGATGAAGTCTCGACGTCGCTCTCCTCTCTTACCTATCTTGCCATTACGTCGCCCGTCTTGCGGCCTTCTCTAAACCAAATTCATTCCATCCTGCGGTATACGCCATTGCTTAAACGACTCATCTTGGATGACGTATTTGAAGATACAGCTCTCGATCTAGATTCGCTAGATTCGGCATTGGCGTCTAACCCCGGCAGGGAAGCAAAACACCATCGTGTTCTTTCGCCCATCTTCTTGCCACATCTGACGAGTCTAACGTATAATGCTCCTTCGCTGCAAGCGCACTGGCAATGTTTGCTTCTTTCTGGATGCATCGTCGCCCCACTTTTAGACAACATCTCGTTTCGCACGCCCGAGATGGGTCACTTGTATCGTCCCGTAGGAGAGGAATGTCGTCCGTTGACGATGACTGGCAGTACCAGTAATACGACCGCGCAATACCACACCTGTAAATGTCGAATGTTCGATCCTTCGAAATTGTTACCGAATTTCAATGTAGCGAGAGAGTCGTTTTTGGCGAATCTGGCACCGTCTATTGATCATCTTATGGTATCCCGTGATGCGTATAATCCTATTCGGGGTGGAAAAGGTCGTGGATATAGGTTCTACATCCATGGCGCGGCGAAGAATATTGATATTGTCGAGTATCCGAGTCTTATCCCGTTCCTGAGGGCACAGTCTGTTCCATTCCATGATCCTAGATATTTCCGCAAGTTTGAGCGGGGCATTTTACTCTCGGGATATGCCTATGCTTGTCCTCATTTTGCGAATGAAATCGTGTCGTCTTCGTCTTCGTCTAGCGACGAGCAGAATCCAAGCTGCAAGTACTCATGCTTGAATCCGATGTCGGAGCTGATTTCGGGTTTTTCATCTTTCGCTGCTAACCTTGTTAACGTTCGGCATCTTGAACTTGCAACGGGCGGGGTGGAGATTCTTATCATGAAGTTTAAAATGGGTATAAATGATGCGGTGAAGGAGCTTCTTTCACGCGAACGCGGACAATACTGCGGCATCGGGAATGGCATACCCCTTGGTGCGGTCAGACATGTTACGTTATGGGGACAATTCAGTTCGACTGGTTCGGAGAGTAACGTATACTGGCGTGGAAGTGATATTGAAAAGGTAGGAAAGAAAAACCTTGCATCTTGTGTCGTATTTATATCTAGCTGACAACTGTACTTTTGTCTATCTTTAGATACCACAAGCAAAAAATTCTCAGTCTGGACTTCTCACTCTTCCAGAGTTACTTTATCTCCTCGGAACTCGGCTTGTTGAGAGTCGTCGTCAATCCTCGGAATTCCCTGAACTTGAACTCCTTAATCGTCTAACCTTGCGTCACTTTAAAATCGAATTCACACCGGAGTTAAACGAGGCCATTGAGAACTTACTTGGATGTCGATATGATATCGTTCGCGTTGATTTGAAGAAGAACAAGTGCGAGGAAGTTGTTGTGAGGAAAGGTGGTGCAGGAGAGGGTATAAGTTCGAGGCTGGAATTGATCGATTGTGCATGAGCAGAGGTGACTAAGCCGCCGAATTGTCGGAGTTCGATGTCAGAAAATGTTTTCTTGCTGAGGTGCACAGTTTCCGCGGAGTTAACTCACGCATGCGTTGAACGGTTTTCTTCGTACTTGTGATACAATTGTACAGTAATCATCACTTTTTAAGGTTATAGCCAAACTTGAACAGCAGCTTCATTTTAAGGTGAAATCGTGGGTTCTACGCACGGTTAATTCGACTAACGGATCGCATGTAGATAGTAAAAAAAAAAGGGCTCCATATCTCCTTCCGGAAAGCAATATATGTAGTTCCCGGGCAAAGCTGTGCCTTACAAATCCATTATTTGACAGTGCGTTGATCCTCCCTAGATCTAGCAATCCCCTCGGCGACATCCACCCCCGTCACTCTTTCCTGTTCCAACATGTCTGCCACCAACCAAAACCAATTCACTTCGCTAGCTGAAATTGACAAGGTATGATATAGGTTCCCTAAAAAATTTTTTACGCTAATGTCCCATAACGGAAACATACATAGATCTATAAAGAACTCCACGATGGTTTCAGATCCGGAATAACTAAATCTATCGAATTTCGCAAAGAACAACTACTCAGATTCGCTTATATGTTTCATGATAATTCAGATCGGTTTGTGGATGCGCTTGCGGAAGATCTGGGAAAACCGAAATTGGAGTCTTTTCTGTACGTCGTGTCGTGAAATATTCATACTTGCCACAAAGGAGCCTAGGAATCGACGATTGGTATGATTAACGAGTTGTTCTGTTTTTTTTTGTGTTTGTAGGACAGAAGTTGGGTCTATCATTCAAGAGACCACTTGGGCGCATGATCATTTGGATAGTTGGCTCAAACCCGATCCGCTTGAAGAACATCCACTTTACTCGCTGCTCAGTCCGTCAGTGGTGATAGAACCTAAAGGGGTGGTGGTAATCATGAATGCTTATAATTATCCCATTTTCACTATGCGGGGAATGGTGAATCAAAAACATTTTTCCATTTTCGCATTAGGATGAGTGCTAAATTTTGTTGCTTGTTAGCCTGGAGCTATTGCTGCCGGTTGTGCAGTCGTTTTGAAGCCTTCTCCTCTTGTATCAGCAACAGTTGCTCTACTTGCGGAGTTATTCCCTAAATATCTGGATCAGGTTTGTGTGTGAACATTGTTGCTTTTGAATAAGATTCTGACGCGTGTTTACTTGTTAGCGTGTGTATCGTCTTGTTCAAGGAGGGGTTGAAGAAGCCACAAAGGTAGACTCCCTTTTTCCTCGATTTTATTTTCAAGAGTTCCGACGCTTTCAAAAGTTACTTAGTCTCTCATGGGGTCATTGTAAGCCAATATCTCGAACGTTTCAAGCTACATCTCGATATAAAATATCATTCTTTCAGTTCTGTTCATAGGAAGTACCGGCGTAGGAAAAATAGTCGCATCAGCAGCCGGAAAAACCTTGACGCCTTGCACCCTCGAATTGGGTGGCAAGAATCCCTGCATAGTCCATCCATCTGCCACTATGGACATTGCCGCTAAACGGATTCTTTGGGGTAAGATGCTTAATGGAGGACAGGTAAGACGCTTCTCGCTATCCTATCAAGAATAATACCCCAGTTCTCTAACGAATTTCAGTCATGTCTTTCACCCGACTATGTTATCGTTTTGGAGAAGGATAAAGAAGTTTTTATGACTGCTTTGCTGAAAGCTTTTCATGCGAGTTATGATGTCAATCCAAAAGAATCCATGACACATTTGAAAGCTGGTAAACATTGGGAGCGCGTCAATGATTTGCTTAAAAGGACAAAAGGTGTGGATTAAATGTGCCTATAACAGCATGACTGTGTTTAAACTTTTCTTTATTTAGGGAAAGTTGTAGCGGGCGGAGAAATTAACGCAGAAGAGAAGTATATTGGGCCTACTATTGTAACGGATGTCGATTGGGACGATTCTCTCATGGAAGAGTAAGCTTATTATGCCTTAATGATTGTGTATTGCCCGTTCTAACTTCGCTGATATGCAGAGAAATATTCGGTCCAGTTCTTCCTATAATCACTGTTGAGAGTTTCGAGATTGCATTCGAAAAATTGCGAAGATAGTAAGCACCTATATCAGGTCTTTTCCACAGATGGGTGAACTGAACTTACTGCGCCTTATCTTTTAGCGGCGAACCGTTAACGGCTTGCGCTTTTCATAATGATGAACAATTTGCTACATATGGTATGTTTCCTTGTTGAGGGATTACTTTGCGACTGTTGATTTGGAGCTCGTTAGCACGAGACAATATCTCATCTGGTGGATGGGTGAATAACGAGACAATGATGCCTTACGGATGTACGCAATGATCTCAACTGTCAGAAGCAGAAACTGAATGTCATTAATTAGCACCCTTGACACCCATATGTGGTAGAGGTACTTCAGGAAGTGAGTTTCTTTGACTACGAAGCTTTATATCACATGTCTGAACTTAAAATAGTGGGCAGAGGATATAAAGGAAAGGCATCATTATTAGATTTTAGTCACTTCCGTCCGTGTTATACTGTACCAGAAGCGTAAGTAATCCATACTTAACTTTCTTTTACGCTTCCTTCATTCTTATTTTTGTTTTTCCCACTTGTTAGTATTGAAGCTGCCCCGGCCATACAAGCTCGATATGCTCCTTACACGGTAAGTCACCAGGCACTAGGGCATCGTTACGCAAAAAGAATTAATAAGCTATTCAGGAGAAGAAATTGACTGAGATTTCTGCGAGTGTTCTCGCAATAAACGCCGCACGTCCTGCAGGAATTTAGATATAATTTGTTGATAACTTGGGCGTAGGGGTGGCTTTTGCCCCTGTGAATTTAGAATGGGATTCACGCTAATGTTGCATTATTTAAATGATCGGGGTTCTTGTATTTATTATTCTTGTGGACAAAGGGTGTACATTTCTTGTCGTTTGGCACGGGTAAAATCACTTTTGTGGCTCATTGTAAGTAGCACCATTTCCCGCTAACAGCGATATTACTAGTGCTTCAAATGAGCTAATGCTATGCGTGAACGTCACATACCGGAGCATATGCGTATGCATTGTAACTACCCTGGTGTACTTTGCCGAATCCCCGATCCAGAGTTGAAGGCTTTCCCGTTAAAGAGTTTATGAATTCACATAATAATGACGAAGGATAGTGGCAGCGCGACTCAAGGAGTCGCCTGTTCTTCGGACTTAGTTTAGCGCGCTCGCTTGGAGTTCAAGGCGAACTCTATAGTATTCGCTGCATAATATATACATATATATTATCTATTTGTTGTTAAATAAATGTTGCGTATTGTGGAATTAAAACAAATAGCTAGAAATTGGAGGATACATATGAGAACACGGAGAGATATAACAGATGTCGCAAGAATCCTACCCGCGTTTTTTTGTTAAGCGAATTACTCCAAGGTTCTACGTTAGCTAGATTATCAAGTAACTACATTACAATACATGATCTCCATGGTTGCACCGGGCTGCGGCTAGCGGGAGCAAACACAGCAGCCCTTTGCTCGATAAAGGTATTGTGAATTACGTCAATTCACTTTTAACCCAAAGGCATGGAACTCTAAGCTACACTCTGCATGGGAAGCTTGTTACGTGTTTTTTCCCTGCTTGTGATGTGATTTTCCTCTCATCACCTCCTGCATTTAGATTCGGCCCTTATCTCATTACCGTCTGTTTTGTCGAGAAGGCTTGGCTCGACCGACGAGTAGGAGTATAGCATTGAGTGTGAAGCTAATAAATAGTAACAAATACGGCTGACTTCTACCGTCGAGAAATAAGCAAAAAGTAAGTGAAAAAGAACGTCTTTGCCTAAGGAAATCTACTTACTAATCCGTGTCCGTATTACGTTCGTAAACGCTGTATTTGCACGGTCCGTATTTTGTTGGTATTTTGGCTTCTCAAATCTCTATACGGATATGGGTCTAACCTCTCGGGCCCCTTTACGATACGTGGACGGTCCGTAAATACTAGCCTCGGAACTTGCTCGGAACATATGTTGTCCTAAAAGGGCAACGGGCGAGTGACGTAAGACGAGGGCTGGTTCCGAGGTTAACGGTTTACAGTCCCTTGAAGAATGAGTCTGAATGACACGGCTCGGCCTCACGTTTTACGATTTAAATGAAAAAAGAAACGGTAATGATATGGGGAGAATGTTTAATTTTACACCAATTATAATATACTCGATTGATAATAGATGGGAGGAAAGTTGAAAATACGCCATGATTGGCGACCTGAACATAAGTGTGTATAACAAGGAATTATGCCCAAGGTTCTACAATACAACCATCAACTAAATTATCAAACAATATTGACAACCATGAGCCGTTACAAAGGTGTATGAAATCCGGATTACCATTTTGCTTCCTAGCCAACTCCAAATCCACCAATCTCCAACTGTGCACGCAATGATGAAGTGGGCATACAACTCCCGAAGTGTCATCATCACGTGCCGATAGAATGTTAGCATGTCTTATGTCGAGCGATTCTATGCCAAAATGCGCCAAATCATCATACAGCTCGTGTACGTCTTTTCTACGAACCAAAACATATGAGGAATTAGCATGTATAGCCAAAGCCAGACGACTCACCTGATGGCATCCATGGGCTGTCCTATCGGCATGTGAGACCCGAGCCGTTCTAACAGGAGTATTGAGAGAAGCCGTCCTTGACCCGGGATGTCTTTCTCATAATCTTTGCGCTCCTCCTCATGGCCTGATATTTTGGTATCGTCTTCTCGATCTTCATATTTATCCCATATCAATGGACGAGAGCCATCACTTAACCGCGTTTGAAATAAACCGTAGCAACGGGGAACTACGGCGCCTTGCAATTGTTCAAGTTCCTCATAGAACCACGCTTCTTGCGCCATATTCACCGACCTCTCAGGGCGAGATATCTTGACTGCTAGCGGCGGTAATTCGATATTAGTCGGACTGAGTACATTTATAGCATAGACTGAGCCAACTCTTCCCCATCCGAGTTTTTCTCCCAATGAGACTTCGAGGTGAAGATCGCCGGGTGGCGGGAGCATGGACTGTGGGCGAACAGGAGGGAGACCATCTGGTTGTACTAGATGTTTATGTTTAAAGAAAACTGGCTTTCCAGGCTTGACAACTCCTCTGTGAAACGTCTGATTGAAAATTGCGCCATTATTAGAAACGAGATCTCGGACAGTGAGACCAGAAAAGGTGTTTAGAGGCTGTGATCGCTCAGAAAAGTAAGATTGCAGTTTTATGTAACACTCACTGCGAGAGTCTTCATCGTTGAATCATTCGTGTCCTCGCAGCTGTGGTGTCGTGATGTAGTAGTTGGGAGGGTGATCGCCTATTGTCACATATTGTCACGATGTGAGTTTTCAAGTTCGTCCGGGGACGTGAAGGCCGCCGAGCGTGTTTTCTTTATTATTTTCTTCCTCTCTTTTGTTTTCCTTTTTGAGTTATTATTGTATTCCAAATTCATACTCACAATAGTTTATTCGGATATATAACTGAGGGCTCCATTCAACAGATTCCCCAACCGCCATGAACGCACCTCCTCCTGGCGCACGATTATACCTTCCTAACCGCCTTTTTTCAGACCTACACCCGGCATACCATGCTAGCACCGATCTACCCAATGGCTCTCCCTTGCTGCAACATACGTTCCCTTTCGATGCACCAGATTCGATGCTCGAAAATTCTCGGCTCAAATTGCATGGCCTGAAGAAGGCCGCTCTTTCCACAGGAACAGCACAAACAGCCACAGCCACCCAAATCGAACAGCTGCAGCGGTCACCGGATGCCTTAGAGACAGTACAGATGTCTCCGACATTCTTGGATAATCTTATTGACTACGCCGATCACAGGTATGCACGTGCACTGGAGTGGGCCGATGTTAATGATAACGTTCAACCCATTGCGCCCACCCCACCTGCTATCAATACATGGACATTACCCAATTACAATATCCGCGCCCCGACTGCCCAAGAGCAGGCCATAGGAATCAAAGCGATTGCATCTTGGTATCTAGCATACATCAACAGGAAGCCATTAATTCCAGAGATGAACAGCGAACCCTCAGTTCAAGGAGAAGTTCTTCACGGAATAATTGAGCCTATGAATGCTCTATTGAAGGTGAAATTCATCGCCATGGAAATCTCACCAGCACTTATCATCTTTCAGACTCGGTATCCGCCACTAAACGTTAATAACAATTTGCCTCAGAACGATAGCTACCCTCGGTGGTCTCGGTCTTGTCCAGCTTTGCACAAAACCCCAGGAAACAACAGTAATGCTGGGTATCCAGATTTTCTTCTCCTTCGGTCAGCTGCTCGTGGTGATCACGCGGCGGTGGCAGAAGTAAAGACTTGGTGGGCCTACCCGAAAGATGTTTTTAATGGAATTTTCCATCCGCGAATAAATCTCAACGGTGCGTTTGATTCTCAACATGCCAATCCTTCAAGCAGACTTTTGCAACAGGTAAATCTAATTCTCCCCGTTCTCCCCTTATTCCCTGCTCCACTCCCCAAAGTTATGCCACTGAACTTTTACTTACATTATCCATAGTTATGGGGACAATTGCATTACTTCAATTGCCAGCTTGGCTTCTGTACTAACGGGGAAACCATAATATTTTTCGTGCGCGCCGATCGAAACACTTTAGTTGTATCACGGCAAATGGACTGGCAAGATCCTCGTGTTCATCAAGCGATGGCTGGCTTGAGTTTTGCAGCGGTGGACCTACGCCACCTTAACGGACTACGGCTTAATGGAGAACGATTCCCATTCATTGACTCGTATCTGTGTCCAAAATCGGGCAGAAGATCGAGGTGGGTTTAGTTGTTGAGGGTCGAGGAATTCACTGGCACAAAAGAATGGTAACCATGCCTTGATAATCCTGAAATAAACCTCCATTCATAATTGTCTCTTCCTGTAAAAGAAATTGTTACTCTGATGTGCACATAGCACTACGCTTATAAATCCCGTCTCGTAGTCCAAAATTAAGTGCATAGCCCCGAGTAGCTCCGAGTAGAGTCCATCAGGAAAAAAGTCTCACGCTCATAGGATTGTCCCCCTTTATACAGGCCTAATACATAAAGCTACATAGCTCGGGGTGGCCCTGGGTAGTCACTAGTAGTCACCATAGGCCGATAGGATTGTTCATTTTTTTTCTGATGTACTGCTGCTCATCGACCGACGACCGCATTACACCAGAATTTGAATACTTATACCAACCCTTTCAATTATATAGTACATTGCTGTTTACATGACTCGTCTTTGTGGACGAAGTGCGCTGGAACACACGTTAATTAATTAATAAGACAGAACTTGAAAGAATGACAAGGCTCGGCTGTTGCGCGTGAAAACGCCGTACAAGGAGAAACAGCAGGATTGACACTTCGGGCTGAGCACCACCCGAGCCGGAATAACCGATACTCGCACAGCCCATCCCTCGTATATGCGCCGACATTGTGTTCCCTAAGACAATTATAAAGGCCGTGTCGCCTTAAGCTTAGTTTTTCTTGGTTTTCACATTCCGTTTACATATTTTCTCCTTATCTTGCATTTTAATCGCGATTTTCATTCGGTGAAACCTTTCTCTTTCCCTTAAAATTCCAATCCCCAGACCATGTATTTAATTTTCCACATGGTTTTCCCTCGTTTTATATAACCGGTGTTCCGTTTTTCACTCGGACACTGAGCTACCTTTGTACATAAAAATCCGCTGTTTTAAGACAACAATATCATCGAATTCTTCAGTTTTGTATCGCAACTTTTCCCTCAATTCGAATTCGAGCGGATAAGTTTTATTTTTCGACTTCATTTTACACTCATAGCACTCTATTCTATCACTATTCTTCAACACACCTTATCATTTGGTTCCCTATCCCTTCCTGTTCGCTCCTGTTGCGCACGTATCACGACCTCACGTTTCACGATTTACATGAAGAAAAAAACATAAGGATATAATGTGTATAACAAGAAATCATACCCAAGGTTCTACAATACAACCATCAACTAAATTATCAAACAATATCGACAACCATGAGCCGTTACAATAGTGTGTGAAATGCGGAGTGCCATTTTGCTTGCGAGCCAACTCCAAATCCACTAATCTCCAACTGTGCGCATAATGATGAAGTGGGCATACTACCCCCGAAGTGCCATCTTCACGTGCCGATAGAATGTTAGCATGTCTTATGTCGAGTGATTCTATACCAAAATGCGCCAAATCATCATAAAGTTCGTACACGTCTTTTCTACCGACCAAAACATATTAGGAATTAGCATGTATAGCAAAAACCAGATAATTCACCTGATGGCATCCATGGATTGTCCTATAGGCATGTGAGACCCAAGCCGTTCTAACAGGAGTATTGAGAGAAGCCGTCCTTGACCCGGGACATCCTTCTCATAATCTTTGCGCTCTTCCTCATGGTCTGATACCCCGGTATCGTCTTCTCGATCTTCATATTTGTCCCATGTCAATGGACGAGAACCATCACTTAACCGCGTTTGAAATAAACCGTAGCAACGGGGAACTACGGCGCCTTGCAATTGTTCAAGTTCCTCATAGAACCACGCTTCTTGCGCCATATTCACCGACCTCCCAGGGCGGGATATCTTGACTGCTAACGGCGGTAATTCGGTATTAATCGGACTGAGTATATTCACAGCATAGACTGAGCCAACTCTTCCCCACCCGAGTTTTTCTCCCAATGAGACTTCGAGGTGAAGATCGCCGGGTGGCGGGAGCATAGACTTTGGACGAACAGGGAGGAGACCATCCGATCGTACGTTCCGTTTATTTTTGAATAAAACTTGCTTTCCAGGCTTGACAACTCCTCTGTTAAATGTCTGATTGAAAACTGCGTCGTTATTAGAAACGAGATCTCGGACAGTAACACAGGAAAAGGTGTTCAGAGGCTGTGATCGCTAAGGAGATTGTATATGGTAGCTTAACCCAATGCTCACTGCGAAAGTCTTCATTAACATTGTTGAACCGTTCGCGGGTAGCTGTAGTGTCGCGATGCTGGAGTTGACGTTGAGGGCGCGTATTGTCACATATTGTCACGGCATCTTTCAGGTTCGTCCGGGGATGTGAAGTTTGCCCGAACGTCTTTTCTTTACTGCCCTTTTCATCTCTTTTCATAGTTATTGTCTTTCCAATTTATTATACTTACATTCTAATATATAGCTGAGGCTTCAAGCTTCAAGTTCCGTGGCTTTGACTTGATTTCCGCATCGACATGAACGCACCTCAGTTTCCTCCTGGTATCACCGCCTGTTTGTCGAGCTACGGGATGTATCCCATGCCATCGATATACCCATTGGGTCTCCCTCGTTTCAGAATGCTTTCCCCTTGATTGCGCCAGGGCCGATGCTTGCTAACCGTAAATTCTCAGTTCACATTGCATGGTCTCCAGTGGTCACTGGTAGGCCGAAGGCCCCAAAGGACTAGGGGTGTGTATCCATCAACGCAGTTAGACAATTTAGTCCATACTAACGATATCCGTCATATACTAGATATTTTAATCTGTGGATTTCCCATTGTTCACATAAAATGCCCGTTTTCACAAATCTCTAAACACTAAGTTCACCGGTTTACCAACCATGCCAATAACTATACAACCTCCTCTAGCGAACCACAGTCTACATCGTTCTCACTTCATCGGCAGCCATGCTCTTCATCTTGTACAAAAAAACGGTAATTACACTGCAAAAGGCTTGTAGGTTGCAACCGCTAATAACTTCTGTGCTCTCTGTTGAGTTACAGTCACAGTGTATATAGTTACATACGCGCACCGCGCCTATTTCCTCACTCGTGTTGAGTACACGTAGTGAGGTACGTTCCTTTTATAGTTTAGCTTTTCTTTCTATTATTAATTACTGTACCTAGCAATATTCTTTACTCTCAAGTCCGGCTGCTCCAGGTTTTACAACTAACCGCGACACCCAAATAGAACAGTGGTTAACTTTTAATTGGCGGGCTTAAGAATACTATGTTGTATCAACGTGAAACTACACCCCAGGTTAACATATATGTAACGGACACCATGTCTAAGAAAACCGGAGAATGTCTCGCCATTTCGCCAACATCATCACGAACGGATTCATCGTCGATAGTTTACACCCGTGACACGCCAACATTCTTTGATACGGCGCCAGCTTGGCCGATTAAGCTTTTAAAGTTGACAGTCTCGCTTCTACAGACGCGATGTTGACGATATCATCGATTCGTACGGTGAATTAGGACATGAAGAGCACGCGCTGGGAATGACCGACTTTGGAGGGGGGGATGACACAATTAATGAGGTGAAATGCGTCGTGCGGAGAATCATATGCGCAAGTCTATGCTCCTTTCTGGGAATTAATGGCAATACCGACGGTGCGGTTGGTCATGAAGCTCGAAGCAACGATGAAACACGGTTCATCTCACCATCGTTTCATGTTGGCTCCCATGTATCTACCTACTCCTTGCTCTGGACCTTCATGAAGCTGATGATTTATTCTTTCTTTCTGAAGTCGCTCATCGCGAACGGGATTATTGCTGAAAAGGCTGCCATGCCAGTGTGCACAGGCACGAATATGCTTGTGCGCTGCTGTAATTAACCCTACGGCTTTAATTGTCACGATTCATTTGCGTAGGATACGCTCGCTTCTGAGGGGTTTCAGATTAAAACGTGTAGGTTATGTGATGTGATGTGATGTGATGTGATGCGATGCGATGCGATGTGATGCGATAGTTATCAAAGGACGGAAAGTTGGGTTACTCTCTCGGTTTTGTGTAGTTAATAGTAGACCTACACCTCCTTTTAAGTGGTTAGGTTATTAGGTTACTTCACAAATTAGATCATTTGTTAAAGAAAAGGGTTATTCGGCAGAATATCAGAGATGTGGATTTGACTATGCATCGTTTCATTGTTGTACCTCACTATGGCCCTTTCAGCTTGGCCCTTTGTTCTGAATCTTCTTTAGCCTTGAGGTCATCGTTGTCGATTGGAATGAAGCAGATTACTAGTATTGCACCAATTAATGATATCTGTACTCTACTCGAATTCTTTGTCCTCAAGTGTCCACGGTCCACATACATAGCTGCGTCCTTACAGACAGCACAATCTATGTCCATCCATCCTCCATCCTCCATCGCCCTTCGCATTTCCCGTTGTCATCCACCTTGTCCAACATGGCCGTCCATCTCCACTTGAACATACGATATATAAAGGGCCAGGTCGTGCTCTGTAGACTACACAACTTCATCCTCCTAAGCAGTTTAAAACTTAAACAACTTTGAAAAAATGAAATCCATTTTAACCAATGCAAGACGCCACGACAATTTGGAATCGCTCATTCGAAAGCCAGCGAAAAAGGTTCGTCAAGGCCAAGAGGAGAGCGCTTCTGGTTCCGGTTCGTGTTTGTCGCGTCTTTTATAGCGAAAACCTAGCTGATTACATAACATGTTTTTACAGCGGCCCAAGACGACAACACCAGAGGCCTCGACAACGAACCCGACGATGAGGATGAAACACTCATCGTCACCACAAGAGCTCCCGGGTCGGAAGAGTGCATGTGGCTGATAAAAGTCAGTTTCTCTCTAAGCTCGATAGTCGAATCCATCTAATGTCTCTTCACTTTACCCTAGCTTCCGGGATACTTGCTAGATCGTTGGTCGGCGGTAGACGAAGACAACCGTCAATTGGGGACCATGCGAGTTTGGGACATGAAGAATCCTGAAACAGGTCATCCTTACATGACAATATATACGCCGTCAGAAGAGGACCCGAAAGTAATGGAAGAGTTTGACGTTACTGTGTTTGAGGTTGCTATGAAGAATCGATACGTTTTTGCAACACAGGTAGATAACGACGGCGAGTCGGATGATGAAGGAAAAGAGCCAAACGCACCTCGGGCCAGTAAGTCCTGACCTGTTTCGTTCTAAGGGTGATTCTTTATACCTGATTCCCATCTCCCTCAGAACACAAGGTCCTCTCAGGGAAAATCACAAGCAGAGCCACTGCCCAACCGACATACGATGCCGCTTACAGTAAGCGAATGCATGAACGCTACGAAGCGGCCCGACCACAAAGACACATAGAGGAGATCGATTATAGGGAGGGTATCAGACTCATGATACGCGACGTGTCGAAGAAAGACGTGATTAATACCGCAATCGTCAGTTATTTCACTTTCCCGCCTTCCTTATCCCTCCCTTGAGGCTCAATATATTTGCATTTCAGAAAAAATCTAAGCTTGCGAACAGGCCAGGGGACCCAAAAGACAGGTTCACGCGTATGCCGCACCATGCACTACTGGACTTGTTGTTCGTCGTCTTTGGAGAAAAGCCACTTTGGGGTCTTAAAGATTTAAGGCGGCGTACCGAACAGCCCGAGGCTTATCTCAAAGAGGTACTGCCTGAAATCGCTGAAAAGATTGTCAAAGGCGCGGTTAGTACGATTTTGTGATATCTCGGCCTCGTTGCTTTAAGTTTAATGCATTCTTATTAGAATAAGGGAAAATGGCAGTTGACGGACGCTTATAGGAACGCCCTTAACTCTTTGCCTGAAGAGGGCGGGAGTCAGAGCAGCCATGCTGCGAAAGGCGGTCTCGATAAGGCTGAAAGTGTCGACAGTGATGAAAATGATAATGATATGGAGGAAGTTTGCTAACAACGTGTTATGTTTGAGAAAACATTTATTCGCCACAAGGCCTGGTTAAACCCCTGTAAAGCTTCCGACGGTCCACGTAAACGTACTGGTTGGTAATGGATCTTGTCAAGTATATCTAACTAAACACAACTTTGGGGCCGGGTTATATTTCCAGCACCTTCAAATTATATACATACAATGGAGAAACAAATCATTTAAACGAAATTTGGACATCTTCGTATAGCATGTTTTTAAATAAAAATCGTACGCACTGTAATTAAACCATAAACTCAGCCTGAGCTCGCGCATGAGTAAAGAAAGCACATCGACTATTCTCTCCTAAATTAACCTTCAGACCTCGATTCAAGACTTTCCTCTGCCACGTATCCCCAACATAATAAAGGGAGTTATGAGGATTGTATCGGATTCTGACGACATCGCCATCAGTGCCGTTGTGGATAACAGGCTCGCTCCGAGGGGCCAGCAAATCACGCTCGTCCACAGATAATCTCGACAGTTTACCAGCCGTGCATGGGTCAACGAAGACAGGTTGACGAGCGTCTTGAGATAAATAGTGAGTTACTTGGAAATCTGGCTTCCGAGAACGAGGATGAATGGTGATTGGAATTTCTGTTTGGAAAGGCCGAAAATATTTTAATCTGTGGACCCGTGGAGCTTCTATTATGGTCGGAATCCAATCGTAATTGTCGGTGGTTAACAGTATGTCTTGGTTTGGAGCATATAGGATGATTAACCTGATCTTGATTTTAGCCTCGATTGACTGATAATACATGTCGAAGGAGGGTAGGACCATTTTAGGTATCTCGAAAGATACGGAAGTGGTTGTGTTCCAGCCCTCTCTTTTAGCTTCGTTCCAAAAAGGAAAGCGGCCGCATAACTGGGCACGTTCAGAGTCGTTGGAAGTGGGAGAGTGTTGGCACCTAGCATTTGAAGATGACCAGATTTTAGCCGGAACACTCAACTCTGGGAATAGCCTCTGTATTCGACGATGATCGCTCTCCAAACGCAGGTCAGCCGAAGGAGACCTAAGAAGGACGGTGTGATTCGCTTGGTCAGTGTCGGGAACGCCTTGGGGTTGACCAATTGAGGTGAAGGTGAGATTGAGCGTTGAGCCTGAGTCATTGTACACGCGTCAGGGAATCGGAGAGGTCATACATTAATGCAAACATCCCTGACCTTGTTCCAGATGACGACCGTGGGGTAATGTTACATCAATATTAAAGGAGATATTTGAAGGGGTCTCGAGATCGGGAAATTTTGTTCGACCCATTTCTGTGAAGTTGGCCGTGAATGATACAACTTCCGATGTGGCATTATTCAGAGAGTTTGAACCGACAGTATTGAACGATGAGTAGCCTGCTGGAACCTCGATGATTGTCCCATTGTCAAATTTTACCTCGACGGTATAAAGGTAGATATGTTCATGTCCTCTTTCTGCCTGGGGTTCCTTAGTAGTTCTGTGTCAGGCCGATTAATAAAGCGATGAAAAGGAAAAGTCCATACACCATTGAAGGATAAACCACCCTCATTGGACGGAGGATAATTAGTAGTCGGAACGAGCAGAGCAAAGTCATGTGTGGATTGAATTTCGGACTGTGGAGCGAGCCCTAAAAAAACAAACGTGTGAATTGGTTCAAAACAGCGAGTACTGTCTCAGGAGATTACCATACCATCAGACAGTTTATATCTAGTTTCGAAAGCTACTCGCTCTTCTTCGGCAATAGCCCACAGGGTGGAATCCTTCATTTCTTTGGCGTACTCGTCCCATGAAGAATTCTGGAAAAACCACATAGATCCAAGGCTTGCTCTAAGCACACTGTTCATTTCTGCTCTCCGTTCGGCTATTGAAATATTGTCGCATCTATGATTGGAAACCCGTCGCGGCTTTTCAGGTAATATGACCCCTGGTTTCCTAGATAAAACAATCATGTATCGGTGTGACCGGTGAACTTGAAAGGGTTTAAATACGGAATCTTAGCCCAGATCCTTTCTTTGAAACGCAGAATTAGCGAATACTCGGAGATGAAATTGCAAGGTCCTTTGGTTTGGATTTTGACTTGTCCAGGAATGACTTCTCCTGGATCTAAATCCGGTGCACGTACCCATGCCTGAATATCGCAGGTATCTGAACTCCGAGGCTCGACAGTGACAGCGCAAGTTATGGAGCGGAAGGCAAGTAGCGAGCACAACCAAAGACCTGAAAGATACTTCATCGTTGGTAATGTAGATGATTGAACAGAGAGTCCATATGTAACCTAGTGAGCACGTTATATATATGTTTATCGGGTATTGCTAAGCAAAGGCTCATATTTCCATCTGGGTGTCGATCGCGCGCGCGCTTTGGCACCAAATGTAATGATCGGCGCCCCAGCTGCTAGCTCAGTTGAACTTGAGAGCACATCGTAAGGTGATGAAAAGTACGGCGCGAGATTGAACCTGATAGTAAAAACCAATCAGAAGGTATAATTGTCACGAGGCAAACGTAAGAAGTCCGTATGGGGATGTCGACGATGAATTCGTGTCAAAATCAGCGCCAGGAAGATAAGAAGTATTATAAAAGGGATTTTTCGCGCTCATGATTACTGAATGTTCCTGGACGCAAACCGTCGAAATGAATCTACCGGATTCGAGAGCACGTAATAAGAATGTTTGAGGCTTGTATCAAGCTTGTGTTGAAGTTGTAAATTATTGGCCCGAGCCGAGATTTTAAACTCAGCCAAAACTTCGTTATCGCAAGCCGAGCAGCGAAGCACTAGGCCGTCAGCCGGATCCCCCATACATATGGAAATATGGAAAAAAGGAAAAGAGAGATTGTTAACTAGGAGTATATTAATCTTCCTCTTAACTTACACAAATCAATTTATAGCTTGTAATAGAAATCACTGTATCGTTAGAGCAGCTTTAGTTGGTAGTACTAGCTCCTACTGTTCTTGCTCGTGTTGCTCGAACTGCTACTATTCTTTTTTTCAGAGCTTTCATCCTCATCGCGCTTGGGTCTAAAATGAAACACGTCCGGATGCCCTTCAATACCAATTTCATGAACGAGCGTCAAACGTTCCAAATTCCTGAACATATTTTCCAGACCGGTATTCTTAGTGCTTCGCTGTATAAAAGATGTTAAACAGTTCTATGATTGGGAGATAACAGAAAAACTTACGTCTTTCCTTCCGACGTTATCTAACCACTTCCATCGGTTTAGGATTAAGTAGACTGTTGCAATGACAACGGTAACGAAGAGACTGTATGCCCAAACTTTGACAACCGTCACAATATCTGTCCATCTAGAAGATGTGAGAATGTAGTCAGCATTAGTTATGAATAATGTTTTCGATTCACAAACCCTCCGTGAGGTGCTGGTCCAGAAAGCCAACCGAAGAGCGCAAAAATTGTGGCTAATGTATCGACACCGAGAATGGCACCAACCAATTGCCACGCCGGCCATGTGAATTTTTGACCCGGTCTGTTCGCTAGATTTCGGGAAACTCAGTCTTCATGGCGAAAACCTTGTTCGCCGGAGAAGCCTTACCAGTGCGCGTTATAAATATTAACCAGTTTTCCGTTAATGCAACCTCCAAGAACAACACCTCTTGAACGCTGTTGATGAGAGAGTGAATGAACAGGTGAATGAGATGAATCCCTCTTAACGGGCCGTGCATAAAACTTACCTCCCAAAGTTCTGGACAATACCGCCATGGGAAGTAAAAAGCGTCGCTCGTAAAGCCCACGTTCCTGCAGCCAAAAGAACTCCTAAAAAGCCGAATTCAATTATAATAAAATAAGATAAATTCACCCCTTGAAAAAAAAGATAATTTACCTAAAATCACGGATATTATCCATATCTTCGGCATTTGCCATTCCACGGGTCTTTGCGAATAGGACGCCGTATCATATGCAATAGCAATAGTCGCCAAATCAGCGAAAATGGCCAGAAAGACGATTAGCTCGACATATATCGTCTCGTTCAATATGAGAATAGACAATACCTAGAGAATTGTTATTGTCGGAAAGGCACGAATGATTTCATGATGAAAAACACATACGAGATAAATTTCGAGGTGGAGACATAAAGCGATCCGGTATTGAATGTAAGCTTTCATTCTGTGAAAAATTTGGCGCGACACTTTGACAGCGGTGATGATCGTAGATAACCCGGAATCCAAAAAAACGACGTCGGCGGCACTACGCGCAGCATCCGAAGCTCCTTCAACTGCGATTCCACAGTTAGCAACGGCGAGAGATGGTGCATCGTTGACCCCTAAGAAGGAAAAAATCCATTCCAATCTTGCCTCATCTAAAGCATAAAAATTAAAACGAACCATCGCCAGTCATAGCGGTCAAATGACCCCTCGATTGCAACATTTTCACGACTTGGTACTTGTGCTCGGGAAATACCTCAGCGAAACCATCGGCGTTTTCGACAAAGTCGTGGATCTGTCAGCATATGATCCGACCCGGAGTTAGCCTAAATTCAACGGAGAAAAAAAAAAAGCACCGTACGTCTGATCCTGCCAAGTTTCCTCCCATAAGCCGTTGGGAGTCATACACATTTGTTCCTATCAAGCGTTTTACAACGGACGGAAACGCGTTATGAATGTATGCAGCTTACCGAGATTCAGTTGACGGCAAGTTTCTTTGGCGATGGCAACAGCATCGCCCGTAAGCATTTTGACTTTGATTCCTAATTTGTGTGCTTCTCCGATAGTCTATAATCAAAGCAACAGGTCGCACGTGTGTATGTGTGTTTAATCAAATTTATCACCAAAAAAAATGCTCACGGATGCAGTGTCCTCGCGTGGCGGATCGAACATTGGTAATAGCCCAAGGCATTGCCATGGTTGCCCTTCCTGCTTCACCGCAACACCCAGCGAACGGAACCCACGCTGAGCAAAATTGTGGCTCTTCTCCTTGTAAATTTCAATAACTGCATTGGGGGGTTCGCAAAGCCTCAGAATACTAAATAAATAATTAATCAAAGATTGGTTCAATGTACACGATTGTGCATAATGATAAACAAAACCTCTTACGCATTCGGAGCGCCTTTGGCGCATGTATAGTGTATGCCATGCTGTTCAACTTCAGAAGTAATACGCTTCGAAACGGGATCAAACGGTGTAAATTTCAGCGTTTTCCATCCCTGTCTAAGTATATCCCGTGCCTTCGGGTAGTCCTTCAATCCCATGATAGTTACGCGATCAATTGGATCACTGGTTTAGGTATGGTTAGACATTTAAAAGCCCGGATTTATTTTTGAACGTCCATACAGAGCTTTTGTATAATGCGACGATGCAAGCACCGAAACACACATCAACCTGAATTGAAAAAAAGGGGGGGAAATGAAGTCGCCCGTTTCGAAAAAGAAACAACTCACCAATTAACGTCAACTCCGTCCAATACGTATGGTTCGTGTAAACTTAGTTTATTGGCGGTAAGTGTTCCGGTCTTGTCGCTACATAAGATATCCACCCCTACCAAGACATCAATTTAGAAAATGAAACACCGGGTCTAGACTATCGCCAGAATTGATGGGCTAAGTGCTTACCTGCAAGAGATTCGATTGTCGATAATTTTTGAACGATCGCTTTCTTTTTTGCCAAATAGGCCGCGCCGACGGCAAGCGTAGTCCTGATTTGAAAAAAAGATTGAACTTTTTTATATTTATCCAATAGACTAATTGAAGAACCAACGTTGTGACGCAGGGTAATCCAACGGGAACGCCGATGATCTATAATGGAACGCATCAGTCAAACCCTTTTAAAAATAACCTTTTTATCAAATTGAAGTAAACGAACTAAGAATATTAACGCGTATACAAGTAAATTGTTGCGAGCAGGAGTAGCGATTCCGACATGTCGGAAGAAGCTTCCAATCCATACGATGAAAATACTGATAATAACTAGGGCGAGAAGGGAAGTCCCGATGGTTCCCATGATGGTTTCAAAGTGGCCTTTATCTCTACTTCCAGTTACAAGAGAGGCCGTCTTGCCCACGAAACTATATTTGGCCGTTTGAGTGACCAAGACGTAGCACTTTCCGCGTTTGACACTTGTGGTAAAGTAAATCTGAGACGAGACGAGTAAGAGGCGTTATTATATGAGATTGAGATTGTGAGATACCCACAGTGTCGCCAGCAAACTTATCAACGGCCAGGCTCTCGCCAGTTATAGCACTTTGGTCAATGCTGAGAAGAGAGGGACCTTTATCTTCATCTTCACCGTCAGTTTCGTCGGCTTTCTCTTTCCTTTTCTCCCCGATTCTGGTGTGCGATGAATGACTAGAAGAATCTTCTTCTTTCTTCCTTTTGCGCTGATCGATACGATTGAGAATGATATTGGCATCGCCGTCCTCGCTGTTCTCGTAAGTATCAAGAATCTAAACGTCAGATTCAGGAATTTTTGGAGATGATTAGCGAAAGAAGTTGTGTTTTACTCTGCCATCGGCGGGAATGGTGATTCCTTCTTCGACGATTATCTATAACTTGTGAATTAGTGAACCCTGCGGAACGATGGGTGTGCTGTGTCATTACGTACAATATCTCCTGGAACGAGTTCACGGGCATCGATTTCCTGTTCTTGACCATCGCGCACAACCTATGCAATCTAATCGGCCATTTGGAGATCGTGTGAACGCGAGACACGTACTGTGGCCTTAAGTGCAATAGAAGCTTTCAGCTGGGCTACGATGTCGCCAGCTTGCTTTTCTTGGTACCAGCCAACAAACGCGTTCAGACATAGAATGCCGATCTAGATAGGTTTATCGAGCAAGAAGCTATCATCGCTTTGACTTTTTTATACTTACAATCACGCCGAAATCGATCCAATCTCGCAGGCCAGCAGCTAGTAGAACTGCGATCTCCATAACGTACAATATGGATCCTTGAAAGTAGGATAGAAACTTGAGCCAGGGATTCTCGTGTGTACTAAACCACTAATGATGAGATGAAAAATTCGAAAGAATCTCGTAACGTACCTCTCAAGTTCATTAAATCCGAATCGGCTTCGTCGTTGTGCAACTGCGGAGCTGTCTAACCCTCGCGATAAATTGGTTTTCAGCCCTACAAGAAAGAACATCGTTTTAGGGAACAACAGCAGCACTTTTTTGTGTCTGACTAACAGTCATCGGGTACCGTGGTCTTCTGATGGGAAATAATTTTGAATTTCCAGGGTTTGTACCTACAATTCTGATAAGACACGACACGGCAAGCGTATAGACAGAACATACCATATACGAACACGCCGGATGTCATCCTCCTTATTTCGATCCGTCTTTGAACCACGACCGCTCTCGAGATCAACATATTCTAACAAAGCTTCATATTCATCCACGCGACCAGTCTTCTTTTTCTGACCGCTGACGAGACTAGCGTTCTGCATCGTCGACGACGTATGTTGATCGACTTGGGCACCCGGTCGGTTTTTGTCAACACCGCCCATTGTCGAGAGGAAGTTTGCGTTAACGATGGAACCATTCACTCAATTCTTCCCTGTTTCAATTATGAGTGAGACCCGGATGCAGTGTTCATCCCCCCCCGATGCAGGCTATAGTGCATTTCGCGGGAGGCGGGACGACGAATAAAATTTGATGATGTAATTCGTTCAACTTTCCTCCGCTGCCCGATCCATGATACGGAGGTCGATGACGTCCTTGTACCATTTTCCGCTATTCGAGTATTTTAGTATGCCCTATTTAAAATGACAGCAACATCCATATGAGTGAGTTAAGAGCAAACATGGATTATCCGAATTGTTCTTAGAACTTTTTAAAACTCGACGTGAATTTAAGCACTCGCGACTTCAATGGAGTGCAAAGGACTATGTTTAAAGATCATCGAGGGAAAGTATTTTTTATATATTATTGTACATATGTACATATTTATCTTATTTTAACCCCATTTTGAGAAGAATCATTGATATAAATTTTTGAAAAATAGTATAGTTGTCAATCCAGCTTGAGTTAAGGTTGTTTAGCTTTCGGCCTGACAATATGGGGAAGACCGAAATAGTAACCGATCTTGAATTTGTCTTCGCCTTCCTCGATGCTCAAAACCCTATAGAAGCTGTTAGTTGTTGAGATATCGTAGAACACAACCTCGGCGACTAACAAGTCTATAAAAAAAGTGTCAACAAAGTGGAAGAGCTAGTTTTGGTTACTCACAGTGTTGACCGACAGCCATCAAATAACTTCCGAGTCCCTATATCAGGCATGTTAGCACAAAATAAAGGTAGGGATGACGGGCGTACAGTGAACATGTGCCACCATGAATGTCCTGTCACGTGCACATGTGAATTGTCAGCCCGGCGATATAGATGAAAGAAACACTACATGCCCTCCAAAAGAAACGCGGCTGGCCAACCGATTGCATTCTTCCATTCACGGATATACCCACAAAATATATTATCGATGTTCCATATAATGAATGCAAAAACGAAACTGAAACCCCCGCTCCAAAATAGCTTGACGATTTTTGCTTGGATATCTTCACTCAGGGGTGCAATTTTCTGACGCCGCAGGGTCATAACGCGGTACGCGTTCAAGAGAAGTACGGCGGCGAAGAACGTTTGATGGTATGTTGGATCGCGGTATACTAAAGAACTGTGCATAGTTAGCTTGGGAAATTTGAGGGATTGCAGGACGTACTAGGATAAAGCAAATAAAATATCGATTATAATTCCAATAGTGGCCAAGTTTTTGGTTCTTTGAGGATCTTTTTTTCCCGGGGTAGCTTGAAATAGAACATATGAGGCATGCGTTGCGGACAGGCTTGGAAGAATTTGCTACGTGAGCGGGTACGGCAGAGTGTGAAATGACCCAAGAAAAGAAACGCTGCTTACACCCTAACACCACGATTACGAAAAAGAAAATCAGAGATGAACTAAAAATAACGCACATTGGCAATTCATCTGCTAACTGAGCTTCATACAGCAACGATCCGTGAAATGCAGCGCTTCCCAGACCGACCAGTAGGATAAACTATGAAACGAAATGAGCACATATTCTCGACCAAGAAAAGGAAATACAATCAGACTAGATAATCGTTCCTCAAAAGGGAAGGTAGTGATTCTTGTTTAGACCGCCAATAACCATAAGCTGATAAAGTTATAATGAAAATATTCGATACAGTGTTTGCCAATTCAGCGATATATGGTGAAAACTGGTAGTTGTACTATTTAGATGAAAAAAGATGTTGGCGATAAAGCTGAGAAGAGAAAGATCGACATACTTCACACCAATCCAAAGTGGAGGTGACCTTTCCCCAGAAGGGGGTGTGTCTGGTAATATAGGTTAGGTCGACGTGCGAAGTCATGGTGATTCCTGAGAAAGAGTTGTCATTTGGCGGCGGCGGCGGCTTGAATCCGTTCCAATGGGAAATAGCCGAGACAGAACTTTGATCCCAACAGTGGCAAAAACGTGTGCGTATGTATCTTCTGACCTCAGATGAGGAGAATAAAAAAGATTGTGAGTTAAAAAAATAATATTTAGAGAAGGTAGAGAGAGCAGCACTTGATAGACCGCAAAATTTCGCGAGGTGTTCCTTGTTTGCATTTGTGTGTGTGTGTGTGGATCCACTGTATTGGCGGCGTACACCAACTTTTCCAATTGCTTGGCAGAGTGGAATAATTTTTCGAGTCGTTTCCTGTATAATCAAGCAAAGCTAGTTTCAACAACTTGGAGACATTGAGAAGAAAAAGAAACATGTTGAATGACCGTTTAGAGCGAAAGAGAACTATATTACTAAATAAAATAAAGAGATTTAAATACAAAATAAAGTATTGCCCGCTGAGTCTAAAAAACCTTTGAAGGAAAACTAACTCAGCGACATTCGAGTCGCGTAATCGTGTTTACTAAGCTTTAGCGCCTAACAACATTATCAGTGGCTGTCTCGACTTCCGGACTCCCTACATACTAACCCATTGCGGCGAACGGACACCCCGATACTAACAAATTAAATGTTCTCGCATCTCATCTAGCTCGACAGCGGCAAACCACTTTAGCTCATCGTCGCTCACACGATCAGAATTGCGGCAACCTCGGGTGCTGTGACAAAACGCGTTTACATAAAGAGATATGCATTAATTGGTCTTCCGTCTCGACTCTTCGATCCGAGTCAATGCCACCCAATGCCAATACGTAACCCTTTTTTGGACCCTCTTTTCTCTTTTTTTTTCCCATTTGCTGCGGAACCCAATTTCAAAAAAATCTCGAACTCCATTCCCTCGGCGATTAAAAGAACTAGTCTAGTCTTCGAAATATTACTGATAACGGACAAATTCCGTGTGTTAGCCGTGAGAGAGTAATGTAAGTCTGCTTCTTCTCCCGAGACAAAAAGGTTTGAAATGAAATGAAATATCTGTTACAACACTTTAGCCCGAGCGCTGTATTATAGACCAACCGAATTTCGGAAAGTTCCCCAGCGCACAGCTATATTTTGACCCCGTGTAAGGCATAGAATCCCAGCTTAAACGAATCAATGAAATAAGCCATTGATTGTATACCAGGACTGAAAGAGGACTAGTATGATATATATACAACCATGCACGGTCGTCCTACTCGGGCTAGTTGTAGCCGCGTACCAAATCAAAAGCGAAATTAGTCAGTCACTTCTCCATATTGAAAAATGGTGTATCTTTTTAGGTCCTTCCGCGACTGTCAGTGGCTTTAAATATATATACTGCACACGGAAATACGACCGGCAACTCGAGACTAGAGATTTTCTTTCTTTCCTTTTCTTTCTTTCTTCAAGAATACCTGTTGCTACTGTACCCTGGAGACTAATGTCAGGTTATCCGTATTTGGAGCCTTCTGGTGTTCACCACCATGTGTCCTCTCATTACTTAGGAGGTAGATGTGTTTCCCCTTTCTTGAATGATTTTTTTTGAAAACATATATTCTGCAGTTGCCGCCCTCACGCTCTTTGGTTATGACATCTGTTGAGTCATGTCTATCAACCATAAATACCAAAACTCATGCCTCAGTTTTCAGTTCTGACACTTGACGATGAAGTCCGTACCCTTCTTTTTTCGACTTCAACAAAGCTATTTTCACTAAGCACTTTACAGATCAAGTACTTATGGAAAGGATCATCGTTCACTTTGCCCGACATCCTCTATCTCCTGGCAAGTACTGCTGAAAACGTTATTCCAACGGGGACTTCATAAAGCTTTCAGAATCGTTATTATTCTCTATCGGTTATGGTCGTAAACACTTTCGGTGATATACATATTTATATTCCCGGTCGAAAACTCATCAAATTGACTGAGTTTTTTTCTAGTGATTCTTCTACCGGCTCCATCAGCAGAAGTATGTCCGTTTCGAAGTTTTCTGCTCCGTGTATATGCTGACAAAATTACACTTTAGTTGTAAGTAACACTTTCCGTGCATTTTTTTCAGGTTCGCTCAACGGCTGTTCAAATATAGCTGCCTTGTTGCATCACGTTGGAGCGTCTTGGGTAACGTTCTCGTTAAAGTTCCGTTAGACAGTAGGTACAAATTCATCTCCCTCGCAACCATTCATTCACACGTACACAAACCAAACAGTTTGGCTCCTCCTCAAAATCTACACAATGTGGAACTGCGACAGAAAGGTTTTTACTGTCCTCTTGTCCCTGCTTGTAGGAAATGTGGTCGGCTCTTTGACGTATCAGCTATTAATATACAAAGTAATTATTCTTTCTCATTCTCTTTTCTCTCCTAACGGGATATTCACTACTCATAAGCGGTTCGTTATTCTTGATATTCCAACATCTCAAAGATTACCGGGAAATACGGGATGTGCCGTTCTCAACGCAGGCGGTCATTTTTGGGTGGTTTTCACACTATCGTTGACTTATGAATGTGAGATTTCTAAATTATCTGCTTTGTTGAAATTTATTCTCTTTTCAGTGGTCATCGTTCTCTTCACCATCGTTTGGGCAATTCTTCAATTCCGGAATGGATTAGCAAGACGGCATACTCCCTTAACCAATTCTCTCTATAAGACTGGTGTCATATATTTCGTGATTATGGCGTCTGTTATGGCTTTCATGTCAGCTACCGGAATTACACCAGTAAGATACATCTCGAATAACTACTGCCTTTTTCTAACTGATTAACTAACACGTTGATAGTTAAACAGTGTTGTTCTACCATCTCAGTTCGTAATCCTTTTAATTTCCCTCCGTTATCAGCTTTATTAAAAATTCTGTTCCCAAAAAAATAGGCTGTTTTGTGCAATGGTATCAACCATCGGAGCAAGAACAATGCTGAGTATCCACAAGATACATTTGAACGAAGATCTTTCGATACCTTCGGATTTTGTACCCTCGGAAATATTGATACGAATTGGAAGCCTGTCGTCGTCGCCAACGCCTGTTCAGTCGGTTGTTTAAAACATGCACACCACCCATACACATGTTTCATCTCGTGTCAAGTGGAGCTCTTATTAGCGGGTTCTAATACAATATAATATATATAGAAGCTGTCAGCAGGTTATTCAAATAACTGCTTAGCGCGGCGATAATGTTCAAATATGCATAGCTTATGTTAATTTGATAAAGTTTAGTTTCCTTAAGAGTTATATGTATGTTATGGGGGTTTTATTCTTTTGGGTAGATGTTGTATTGTAATTTTAGTTGACATGTATGTACGTGTGTCTATGTACGACTATGAATGGGAAATATGAACATCCCAAGTCGGACTACGACACCATTCTTTTGGTCCTGTAGTGTATGTCGAAGCGGAATTTTACTTCAACTTTAACCATATAGAAGGCTAAATTGAGAAAGGGTATTGGGCATCATATTGCTCTTTATCCAATACATGAGCATGTTGTGTCAAGAAATTTGTTAGTTCGCCGTTTAATTCTGAAAATTGGCGCTGTAAGTTGAGGAACAAGAAACAAGAAGACGCTTTCAGGATCACGTACCTTCTAACTCCATAGGCCGTGTACACTGCATTGAGAAATGGTCTGAATGTTCGTGTAGGACTGTTAGTGTGGGAGGTAAAGTTGTTCCTGCAAAGGCATGAGTCAGTAACCGAAGGTCTGTGTCCTCGTTCATATACAAACCTTTGGGTATAACATAAACTAAAATATGGGATCCTCTAAAGTTCCGAACAATCTCTTGGAACGTCGGTGACGTTGGCTCTCGTAATGAGCATCCATTGGGACCTAAAGAGTTCCATGTTACCAAAAAAAGAAAGCAATCTCAATAAAATCACACCCGCACCAATGAAAAAATCGCCCTGAGCAGGATGCACTTTCCCATCTTTCAGCTTCAAGTCATAACTAAACCTCTTGAGTTTAACCTGAGTCTCGTAGTCCCGTAGTCTAACATGTCTCCCAGACTGAACGCGTGCAAGGTCGAGAGGAATTTGGTCTGTGTATCTTGCAATTAGCGGTCTGCTTGACGAATATCGTGCTGATGTCAGACTGAAATTCCTTGTAAATAGGGTAGTACTAATAGCGTGATGACGATAATGGAAGGCAGCAGCAGCCATTTTGTTTATGTAAAAGAAAAAAAAGTGTGACACGACCATGTGATCGCATACTGACTAAGCTTTTCCACACCACAACCACTGAACGATTCGGACGACGACGACGATGAGCTCGTCGTTTTCACCAGAGTCCACGACGTCGTCGTCGCCGCCGCCCATTTCACCTCGCCGAGATCTTATTCCAATCTTTCATGCCTCCCACCAAGTCGTACTCTACAACCCCACCTCCCACGCTGTCTCAATTCGCGAACATTCCCCAGTCGGAGCCGTAGTCCCTTCCAAATCCGCGAGCAGAGCTCTCTTCTGTCCGTACTGCGATCGTCCTTTCGACGACGATGATGTTGGCGTTGACGCCGAAACCGCAGGACGACGACGAGCAGGAAACGGCATATCCCGCGGGCTCAGCTCGAGTCGTGTGCATAACTATTTCCAGCTTTTGGAGATATCGAATGAGTCGTCTAGGCCTTCGACGCCTTTCGCGAGGTCGCCGGATGTTAATGGGGCTGGGTATTCGGCAGCTTCTTCAGCGCACTCTCATCCTTTAGGCGGCGGCGGCGGCGGTTCTGCCACGGCGATCCATTCTGAACATATGGCTGAGGGTTATTTTTCGGCTTTCTTTAGAGAAGAATGTAGGCTTGGGATGGGTGCGAATGGGAGCGTGTATTTGTGTCAGGTTAGCAAGCACCGGTGGCAAATATGTTCATTGCTTGTTTTGTGTCTGACTCGCTGTGCAGCACGTGCTCCATGGAAACCATTTAGGTATGATCTACAGCTAACTGTGTAAGATGTTTAATAATGTAATGTCCTGTTTGTATGAAGGACGATTCGCTGTGAAAAAGATCGCTGTTGGACAATCACAAGATTATCTAGTGAATTCATTACGTGAAGTAAGTAATTCACATCCATGGATCAAAAACATACTAAATCTGGTTATGAAAGGTCCGTCTTTTAGAAACTCTACATCACCCAAACATAGTCACATACCACCATTCATGGCTCGAGACATGCCAATTCTCAACCTTCGGACCGCCCGTCCCAACACTATTGTAAGCCTACCATCGTATTAATGTCTTCCTTTCCTTCAAATTTTGAACCACTAACACCAGCGTATTGATGCAATGGGCCGAAGGAGGGAGCTTGGATGACTTCATCCGAATGCGACTCGGAATACCCGTCCCACAAACCACAGTCAACGCCAACGGACAATTGCAAGTGCAAGACAGCGACGACGAACCGAGATCACGATCTGCTCGTATTAGAGCTTTTCGTGCTGCACAGACTCGTCCTGAGGTTCGTCGTGCGCAGCGAAGTGATAGTCAGCAGGCAGAACGGGGTCGGGCGATTCATTTTCTGAATGCGATGGAGGTTAAGAGTATATTCAATGATGTTGTGTCCGGGTTGGGCTTTCTGGTAATGCAATGATGTTTTTCATCCTTCTCCTTGGGTTTCATTGCTTAGACTCTTTCTTTTTAATTCCACTAGCACGCGAAGTCGACCTTGCATTTAGATTTGAAGCCTGGGAATGTCTTACTGACATATGACGAAGGCAGATTAATGTGAAGTCCCATCCCCTCTTTCTTGAGTCACATCCACATCTCATTCAACTTCTTTTTTCATCATTCACAGTCCACGTGCGATGCTGTCAGATTTCGGTACATATCAAGACATGTTGCGCCCGCACCGTGCAAGGACCGGTATAACCGGAACGTTAGTACATGTCTCTCATCCACCCAACCCACCACAACTGAGACCTTCTTTTTTGTTCCTAATTAGATTGGAGTATACAGCTCCAGAATCACTTTCAATCGAGACAAGACCATCTTCCAAAGCAGATATGTGGTCTCTTGGGATGATCTTGCACATTCTCTTGTTCTTCCGTCTACCGTACGATCATGTCGAAGATAGTGATATATCGAAACTGGAGTGGGAAGTTTTGAATTACAAGGGGTAAGAAAGGATATTTTAAGTATGTGCGTTTGAGAGCTGAACTATTGTTGTTGTTTCGTTGTTTTTAGGTTCAAGCCTTCTCTGGAAGTTACGGCCGCATGTAAACGGCGTGGCGTTCCACGACAAGCACTGATCGTTTTAGAAGAACTATTAGCTATTAATCCTCGTACTCGTCCGAGTTGTGAACAGATTTTGTCAGTTCTTCGGGAAGGAAAGGTTTGTCTTTAACACGTGCTTTACTTTGGAGGAAAGAGCGACATTTAACATTTTCGTCCTCACCGCATAGCTTGACCCACTCAACCGCGATAGCACATCGGATGAAGAACGCAATTCACTCGTACCGATTGTATCGCCCCAAGCCCACGTCCACGTTCATGGGCTTGTTGGTCAAGCACAGTCCTCGATTCAACACGGTCTTGCCTCTCCACTATCACCATTATCACCACCACCACTCCTACGAGCAATTCGAATACATCACGATTCGGATTCTACCACCAATTCAAGCTCTGACATTGATACGAGCTCATTTGACGAAAGAGACCGAGATCGAGACCGAGATCGAGATTGGGAAAGAAAACCATTGTTGACGCTTCCTGCACCGCCTGTATCGGAATCGGAAGAATCAAAGTCTCGGTTTTCGAAGTATTCGGGTCGTGTGGCTGGGTGGATTGAAGCGAGGTTGTTGTCTCCTTTGCAGTTGATGGTGCCTTCGTCTGTGTCCCGTTGGGTTAAGGAGGTACACCAACATGGGAAGTTGTTCAAGTCTAGTGTGTTACTTTTGAAGGTGAGAAATATCACACTCCGTCGTTGTCGTCGTCGTTGTTGTGCTGAACTAGTTTTGTATAGATTATGAGTCTATCTCAGTTATGTCGAGCCGTCCCCGCGAGGCCTATTGTTCTATGCAGTGTCGTCATTCTCGCCGTTCTGGATCTGTGGACTGACAGATTGAGTACATCCGCTGCTTTAGGTCTTTTGCATTTGGGAATTTTGAGTTTGGGGAGGAGTAGGTGTTGTATGTATTGAGTGCAGGTTTGTTAGAGGAAAAGGAAGGAAAAGGAAGGAATGGTTTATTGGCTGCTTTTTCTTTTTTCTTGTTGAAGTGCTGAGGGCTTGGAGGACGATTAGCACCTGTGCCCCATAGCATTCCCCATGTGTCTTTTTTTTTGTTAACTTGTATTTTTATTGTAGTACCATTGCATTTGGTATTTTTGTTGCATCAGGATGCCCTTTTTCTCATTCATTTTATTTCACTTTGTTGCTCTCGTTGTTGTCAAGCATTATGCATCATGCATTACCCATTTAGATGAAACGTGTTTGTTTGTTTGTTTGTGGGTATGAAAAGAGCGTGTTAGTGTTTATTAAAGAGTGCGTGGAGCTGATGATCCTGTGATATACAGCGAAAAAAGTCTCTTGAGAGAGAAAAGGAACAAGAAGAAGAATATGACGATGGGAATAAAAGTCCGGAGTGAAATAAAAAGCAGCGAAAAATGAGAATGGTGTTCATAGAGGGTAGGTAGGTAGGTAGGTAGGTAGAAAGTCAAGAAAAAGCGGACGAGTTACTAAAACCAGAGTAAAAAAAAGTGAAATCATTTTTTGCCACTCCGTTCGTTTGTATTATGAATCCTGACCATACATATCGCGTATAACAGCCGTGTGCTCTCTCTCTCTCTCTCTCTTATCTTTTCGGGTAAAACCATCATTTCATTTTTTTAGAGCAAGGTAAAGGCTACACCCGCGACACCAGCGAGAGCGACAACCGTCTTCTGAGTAACCGAAAATGAAGAAGCAGCACCGTTCTTGGGGCTTGTGCTGTTAGAGCTCGCGCTGTTGCCGTTGCTGCTGGAAGAACCCGATTCTTGGGGTGCGGCGGATCCGGATGAGCTGCCGGTTGCTGCCGGACCTGAGTTTGCGGATGGAGTGACTGTTGAGTATGCTGATCCTACGGCCATTACTTCGAACTTCTGGGATACTGCGACGACCTGGGAAAAAAAAAGAGTTTAGGGTTTTATGTAAACAGATAGTGAAAGTGGGAAAGACGTACTTGGGCACTGGTAGAGTCGACGAATATCATTTCGTAGCCGGTTCCTACGGGCAGGTTTGTAGGCGTGAAGGATTTCTCGCAGTCCGTGGTTGGGACTGTTGATGTTGAGAGAACGGGGCATCGTTAAAAGGTGAGACAGGTTGGAGAAAAAAGAAACGGTTACCTGGACCAACGACTGTCAGATTTCCAGTGAGAACGTTCTGATCTTGGTTGTTTACGATCACGTTGAACTCTAGATGTAATTTCGGAGTATCATACATGGTGCGTTCGTTTGAAATAGATAGTATTACGCACGAGGATGAGTTATCGCAATTTGTCCTTGGCATGGAGTCCACTAGGAGAACGACACGTGAGTAATTCTTGTTGGTTAAAGAGAACTCAAAAAAAACGTACAGCGATAGTGTTGAGACTATGGGAAACTGCGTAAAGAAAAAGATAAACTTGAATGAATCCCATTTTATTGGAAATTCGTCGACGTACCAAACCTAGTAGGAACGGCAACTAATCAGTCCGCTGCTCATTGCCGTTCCGAGGTCTGAGATAAAGACTCACCATATATTTTCATTGGGGGCAGTGATGTTGAAAGGCAAGCTTTGAGCAGCAGCCAAAGTCAAAAAAGAAAAGCCCAAAATTTTAGAAAACATAGCAGCTTGGGTAAAGAAAAAAAGGATTGACGGGTACGGGGAGGATGAGGCCAGAAAAAAACAACGACGACGGAGGAAAAAAACGTTGCTTGGCGAGACAACGCGTGAACGGAACATTTTATTCTAGCGGAGATTCAAATTTGCAATGTGAAATAATACCCCGCATCAAAATATTCGCAGAGTATTTAAAATAAAACACAGACAACTTCATTTATTTATTCAACCTCAAGCACAAGTACAACGCTGGTAAAGTCTTATTTATAAAAAAAAAGTATAGAGAAAGAAAGGAGAATGACAGCTATGAACAAGAAGTTTAGAGGGTGCCGGAGCTAGTAATCTTGATTTGTTTCTTGGGAGCACCGGTCTGGGAACCTAGAGTTTCGATGGTTTTGACAATCTTTTGAAGGCACGTGTGTCAGGGTGAGAAAGAATCACAGTGTGATAGTTGGGACTTACATCCATGCCTTCGAGGACCTCACCGAACACGACATGCTTGCCATCGAGCCACTAGTGTGCATTCAATATGAGGATGATGTGATGACAGTGAAGAAAGAGAGAAAGACGCCTACACTGGTGGTAACAGTTGTGATGAAGAACTGTCAAAATGAAAATCAGTACAGTCATTCCCACATCAAACCATCATCTCATCCATCACGATGATCCCACCCACCTGAGATCCGTTGGTGTTGGGACCAGCGTTGGCCATGGAAAGGAGACCAGGCTTGTCATGCGTCAATTTGAAATTCTCATCTGGGGAAAAAAATTTCATTCGTGTGAGAGTCGACTCGTTTGAGCATATATGCGACGCTAGTTGAAAACATACCGGCGAACTTGTTCCCATAGATCGATTTGCCACCGGTACCGTTGTGGTTGGTAAAGTCACCGCCTATTAATCATGAATGTTGAGGGAACACCAGTCTTTTTTTGTGAGAATCTTCTTTACCTTGCAACATGAACTGCGTGAAGATTAGTTAGGCATTAAACAAATCGACGATGACTATACATACTTGAGGAATGACACGGTGGAAGCTAGATCCTGCATAACCATAACCATTCTGACCAGTTGCCAGTTGACGGAAATTCTCAGCTGTCTTGGGGACAACATCGTCGTAAAGCTTGAAGGTAATTTGACCGCTAAACGGGGAGAACGAAGTCAACACAAAGGCAGGAGCAGCAACGAGTGTTGTTTATATGTACGCACGTAGGTTTGCCGTCAATGCTGATTTGGAAGTATACGTTGGGTTTGGCCATGATAATGTAGTAGCAGCAGTAGTAGTAGTAGCAGAACTATCTAAATGCTCGGCCGAGAGATGCCTCTTTTTGAATTGTTCGTAATAGTCGGAGCTTGAATTGATCTCATCGATAAGCGTCATATCTAGTTATGTAAGTGAGCGCTTGTTTCGCCGGTGATGACGAGATTGCGAGCCAATACATACAGGCCAAAAGAGTACATACTCATCGGAAATCGTACGATTTTCACATACATTATGTTGATTCATTCTTCTTTCTTTAGCCGTAAGCCTTTCTCCAATTCCGCAAAAGCCAATAAACTGGTATCCAGTCCGGAATTTGGCACACCCGAATCCGGATCTTGCCGCGGAGTTTTGTTATCCAGGTCGAGTTCCTAGATGACGAAATGGTGAGTGAGGATGAGAAAATTTGAACGAGCGACTGAGAAAAAAAAATTGAGATAGGTAAATAGATCACCTCTTGGAGTCCTTCCGGCCATTCCGAGACGGGAACGCTCTTCGACGCCAAAGCCGTACGAATGGACTTCAAGGAGTCCCGGTATGTCTCCAGAGAAGTGATGTATAGATCATACACACAAATTGCGCAACCTGATCAATATCAATATTGAAAAAAAAAACGTTGTATTTGTATTTCAGATCTAGAACCGCCAAAAAAAACATGTGAAATGTGTACACTCGCCTGACATACAGCAGTCTAGTCAAGAAGCCAAAAGATCAATTAAGAAAACGTTTTTTTTGTTTCCTCATAGAATGAAAGGAGAACGTGCCATCTGGTCCAGGCGGGATTGGCTTCTCTGGCACGATCATACCGCGGAACACCTTCGAGACTGGCATTCCGAGCGTCATACCAGGATCGCCAATACTTGCGACTTCTATCTCGCCACTAGTACTACCGCTGTTGACATTGTTGTAGTTGTTGTTGTTAACATCTTCTTTTTGCTTCAGTTGGCGTTGAATTGTTTTGGTCAATAACTCCCCACGAGATGTCAAGTTATGACCGCTTTTTAGCTGTGGCAGCCTCTGCCGCCTCCTGCTGGCAGTCGAAGAATAAAACCTGCCTGTGATATGTAAACAGTTCCATGAAATCAGTTTATGACATTTTGGGATAGCGTAAATGGAAATGAACATGCAAGAAAAAAAGAAATGAACTGGGGAAGTGTGCACGAAAAAAAAGGTCGAAGGGCAAATTGCTCGCGTGCGGCTAGTTGACACGCACTGACTCGGAGTTTGTCACGCTCGGGCTGGCTGTTTCGCCCACGTGTATTACGTCTTCATTCACATTTTTCATGAGTCTGCTGCATCCGACGTATACTTCTCTTTTAACATTTAATCTTAGAATTGACAATTGAAAAATAAGCAATGTTTAAAGTGGTAGTTTTTCCCGGTCAAGCTTGCAATCTCGGCCCCGCTAGTTCCCGTATTGGGAAACAGTACGTCTGATTTTTTTTTCCTCCTGTCGCCATTGACAAAACACTTGTAGGTAAGATATCAGACTCCAATCTTCGATGCCCCTGCTATGTCGTATTCGGGTGCCCAAATTTTACCTAAACAACTGATCGAGTTCTGTGAGCTTGAAAGATCTACCCAATCACTCGCAACAGCATGTGCGATATCACATATCATAGGTTAGGTCCTCTGCGAAGAATGCTTCATTCCACCCATAAAAGAAAAGAAAGCACCAGATCTTAGCCCCTGGCCCCAGCCCCTGCTACGCCGAACTTTGAGCACCAGTAAAATTGCCGTGTCGCATGTCAAGCCTACCGTTGAGACATTGGGCCATGGGTTCCTCGAATTTTCTGAAAAGGACTAAAAATAGATACTCAAGGGCACTCCTGCACCAGCCTGTGCCCGCCCCGGTTGCCTTCCAAGTGCCTATTGCTTTTCGATGACAGAATCATGATTGGCACAACAACAAACGTTCGACTGTGTATAGAGTGGTACAAAAACTGCTCAATGATAGTTGTTGGACCTTCAGACCGCGCGGCTTTTGAAAGCAGCCTTCGACATCTGGTGTCAAGTTCTACAATCACCATGAGCTACGACAGCTTACTCTGTCGGCTCAGGCTTAGGACTCGTTTTAACTTTTAAAACATTGTACGCATCATCTACCATTACCTTCATCCTCCGCCAGTTTCAATCATTTTTTTTTACTTAACCAGTGTTGTTAACCCCTTCGTTCTATATAAAGTACAATGTGCATTTCACAAACTCTCAGCGTAATCCTCAGCGCTGCAGCACCCGCAACCGCAGGAACCGTAGACATCACATTCTTCAGACCAGCACAACCATCGCCGAGTTCAAATTGAACCCAGCCGGAAACGGCGGGTGTATCTCGTGGCCTTCCAAGTCATTCAATCTCCAAGTACAAGCCCCCGGATGCTCGACTGTCACTTTTTATACGGATGGTGCGTGCGCTACGGCTACGGCTACAGATATTATGGATGAGAATGAGAATTGGGACGCTGGGTGTCAGACTTTTGAGTTTCCGATTAATTCCTTCAATACTCAATGCGATTGAGAATAGTCGTCGGGTTTTTTGGTATTTTTTTTTTGGTTGTAGTTCCTCTACTAAAGTCTTTTTTATCCTATCTTTTAAAGATTTGGCGTCAGGCGCTGTTCCCATTTTTCCCAAAAATATGGCGATCTGCATAGAGGATTGTCATATATTCTTCTGGACAGAGAAAATGACACAACAAACTGTAATTTTCAATCATCAAAAGGAAAGCAAAGAGTAAGAGGACAAACAAAATGATATCAAGAAGTGTAGCAAAACGATGGGGGTCTAATACGGAGAGGCCAAGTGAGATCAATATTCTCACTAGTACGTGCTCGTGGTGAGGCCACAGGAGAATGTAATCGAGGCGGGGCGAAGTTGAAGATGTCTGTTTTCAGGCGTGGTCCATCCAAGTGGGTGTTGGGAAGACATGAAAGCGATGGGTGGATGAAGGAATGGTCGAGGTAGTGGGAATGACTGTAAGGAGCGTCAACTCAGCCCAGTGGACGGACGACTGGACTTCCCCCAATGCGGGAGTTCCCTCGTGAAAAACCTTGGCACTTTGTGTGACGTTGACGGTGCCCTTAGGTTAATTTGATTGCGTTTTACTAGTCCTCAGCAATAGCTTCAGGAATGAATGTATTCATGGTTGCATGGATACGCCGTTTGGCCTCTATGAGAAAAGGATGTACCCCGGTGGTGGTTTTTGGACACCAACTCATTGTTGAAATCGGAGCTCAGCATTCGATTAATCCTATTGTTGGTTAATTTAGTTCTTGGCTCCCAAAAGATGATGGAAAACCTTTGTTGCTAGCGCAGTCCACGCCTCCCGACAACCACATTTCATACTGTGTTTCCGGGTTGGCAACCCTCACGCCGCCTGTCCCGTCGACCTTTGCCCTGGTGGAGCGCTGTTTTGGGTGGGATAAGTCACCCAAGATGCCTACGTAGCTGAGAACAAAAACAAATGAAAAGGAACAATATTGAATCATACCGATTTCTTCGTTGGTGCCTTTCTTGACCTAGGCGGTCATATCCATCTTGAACACAAAACAATGAGAGAGCATCCGCTTGGTGTGTTATTACCTGAATCGTGCAACATTTACTCGATCTCGGCTATACCTTTGAGCATGTTGGTATCGGAGTCGCCGGCTAACACCCAAATTAATATTGCGTCGTCGGCGACGACGCATTAGTTAAGTCTTAGTAAAAATATTATAAATCCCGGTAGTTAGTTTTCACCTTTTAATATTTATAATTCTGTATATAAAGCTCTATATTTTCGAGCACTAAATAACAAGTTCTATCTAAACTATAACCGCTAGTTGCGACAGAGCAATAGCTTGGGAACCTATTAGGAGACCACCCTCCTGGTGAATCAAAGCAATTTGATTCCACGCATGCGGGACAAAGGAATGTGTTGACACACTTCAGCAGAATACCAATGGAACTGGACTCGCCTCTTCAGTTGATGCCATTGGCAATGAGGCCCCGAGAGACTTCCAAAATGGTTACCGTTCCAGAACCATCATCGTCAGCTCCAGGTGCCTACAAGAAAGGGAAGGTGTGTGTACTGTACCCGATCTTCTGATTCTTGAGTACTCAAACCGCTATCGTAGAGAAATGCTAGCTACATCTACATACTTGCTATTACTGTTCCCAAAGATATCACAACCGCGTCAATGAGCATATATAACCCAGAACGTCCTGACATTCTGCGTGCCGTGTGTACATTCTTAGTCTTGATGACAGAGGTTTGCAGAGATACCGGTGTCAGGGACATGGTTCGCCGTGAGCGGGGTTGCGACAAAGAGAGACATAGATCTTGTGGTGGTAGGTGGAAGAGGTTTACGAGGGGAAAGGAATGACGACGCTCAGCTTTTTATAGTCTAAAAGCGCGGAGTTTACTGAGTTACTGAACGGTTTTTAAGAGGTCCGTCATTGTCTTTAAGTCTCAATAAAGAAAGAATAGAGCTTGTACGGATTATGGCTATTGAATAACGTTTGTCAAAACGCGACTGGAGACTCAAGTTTAATAAGCTTAAGACTTTAACTGGAAAATGAATCGCTATTCTTCTTGCGTTCAAACGACACATCTCTATGCCCTTTCAATAAATTTTGGAGACATGTCAGTGCGTATGATCTTTCTCATTTGAAGACAAAATCAAGATCATGATGAGCCGACAAGTACGTTTACGAGAGCCGTGTGAGGCTTTTCAATTCAAGGATTTAACCAGCCATATCAGTGATCTGGGTTTGTGCTCCGGAGGACATTGACCCGACCTGGAAGGCTCTGACCGGTCTGGCTGAAGCCATCCAGGTCGGCTAATGTCCTCCGGAGCACAAACCCAGATCACTGATTGTCAATTACGGCCTGTCAACGCGTCAATTGTCTAGTACGACTGAGGTATAGTCTGGGAGGTTTTCCGTGAGACACTGGGGAAAAGTGGAGTGATCTTATTCTATTCCAATGCATGACATTTGTATCAGAACATGTGATCGACTGACTAATAAACACGTGCATTAAGGTTCGGGTGGCTATAGCTGATTGTCTCGTAAACTTGCCCACCATCAATGAAATTCGAATCATCCACGCTCAATGCAGTTCTAGTGTCAGTACCTATGTCTATACAGAAAGAAATTTTTTTGAGTATAATACTCCCAGACTTTACTAATTTTACTTCTCACGTCAGTCCACGTGCTGTTCTGAGTATTATTTAAGTTATATAAAGTCTTCCATAATCGAATGACCATGAATTTTTGCGCTGAATCATGGTGTTTTTTTTTTCATATTACCCCAACATTAAGTGGTGCGTGATTTTGACAAATGTTAATGAAAAGTTTAAATTGGATGGTTCCCGTGTTCCAATGGCGGTAGGACGTAAAATCAATCACGTATACTATCCTGATTAACCCAAATAAGCAACTGAGAATTATCAGCGGAGAGTTCATTTCTTCGGTGCGTATAAAATGTGAGCTTGCCCTCAATATTTGTGCATACAACCTGCTTCCACCATAAGCGACATTATGGCTTTCTCCTCAGGAAATACCCAAGCCCTAGCATTAGCCAAACTGATACACGAAACAACCAGTAAAATCATACAAGAGTACGATTCTGCGGGACAATCTCTCCCGTCTCTAGATTCCACCGACCCAGGTCCCTTCGATGCACCTGGAAAGATTTCCACTGAACTCGCTCGATACATGCGTATAGTTGGAGGAGCATGTACTCAGCTTAGCATTATGGTCAATAGACCTGGCCATGTCATCATTAGTGTGAGCTTTTTATGATTTGTGCGTGACATGCCAGAACCTGAAAATGCACCCGTTTCAGAAAGGCTTCAATGTTAGTGACTATAAGCCTGAGGGCATTATGACAACATGCGATATTGACATGGGTGAAAGTTCATAGAAGTTTCTTGCCTCAACGTTGTTATTGATGCCAAAGTTGCTGACCATTTACTTGATCAACCGGATGGTTTGCACATTAAAGAGCTAGCTGCTAAGAGCGGATTGGACCCCAACAAACTGGGACGAATTCTCCGTCTGCTTGCGACTGCGCATTGCTTTAGAGAAGGTAGTTTTTTAATTCATAACTCGCAAGTTCTGTGCACTCAACCTTACCCCCGCCATCTTCCCAACAGTGAGCCCCGATGTGTTTGCAAACAACCGTATTAGTGTCCAACTGTGTACCGACAATCCAGCAGGAAATTTTGCGGGGCTTTTGTATGTAACCAATTTGTTTTTGTGAAACCGAAAGATTATTTTTCACATCATGATTTAGAGCGGACGAGGGACTCACTGCAAGCGGGTATCTGAACGAAATCATTTCTAATCCAGAATTCGGGACATCTCTATCCTCAGATCATACCGCATTTCATAGAGCTCATGGAACATCTCTCTTCGGATTCTATGCTCGTGTAAGAGACGGACTGATCATTGCACTTTACTAACATTGAACAAATTACGTACTAGCCGGCTAATATTAACCGCCATGAGGTGAGTAGGATGGGTGCCAATTATAAATCCGTTACCCTTAAAACAGACTAAACTAGCGGTTCACTCGAGGGATGATTGGTTTCGCAGAAATAACGGGGAAACTTTTAATACCTAGAGGTAATTTTATTTCCGTCAATGCGGGATAATTTTCACTTACTACATATTACGTTTAAAGTAATCCCTTGGGGGTCCGCACCCGATGGTTCTACCATATGCGATATGGGTGGTGGAAATGGTCATATAACCCTTGAATTAGCCAAACAGTATCCCAATCTTCGCGTTATCGTTCAAGATCTTCCCAGCACCATTGAGCAAGCTAAGCAGGTACACGTTTTGGATTCCAGAATCATCAATCTATATCGTTTCTCAACGAAGCCCCTCATTGTTTTAGTTTTGGAACAAGAACTTTCCAGAGGCAATTCAAACCCAACGTGTTCAGTTTATAGGATATGACTTTTTCAAAGACTCACCTGCACCAAACTGCAAGTTCTATTACGTGAGTGTTCAACATTTATGAATCGTTTTTTGAAGAATAACATCTTGCAGATGCGACATATCTTGTGAATTCAAATAATCGTTGTCAAATAAAATCACTTGTCTCATTTTTGCATTAGACACGACTGGCCAGACTCTGATTGCCTAAAAATACTTTCAAACATTCGCAAAGTCATGGCGCCCGACTCGCTATTACTCATAAGTAGGTTTTGTACTTGTCAAATTATTAACACGACAATATTGAACACTTGCTTGTTAGACGAGTTCGTTCCTCAGCCTGCTTCCACAGAAGGCACAATGGAAAAGGATATTGATCAGGTAAATACGTATCCGGGATTGGAACCCTTCCAGGTCTGATAAAAGCTTAGGCTCCGGAACCAATGCTAAGCAACTATGGCCAAGGCCGTATCCACCCACATCAACTAGACATACTAATGATGATAATGCTAAACAGTCAAGAACGAACACTTCGGGAATTCATTTCGCTTACGTTAGTAACCTGTTTTTCTTTTTGTTACTCGATATGGGCTGCTTGACAGATTGAAATCTATAGAAAGCAAGCGGGATTTAAGTATGAGAAAGTTGTGGATTGTGGTGAAATGAAGATCGTGGAGTTCAGCGCGAATTGAAAGCAGGCCGTTATAGCAGCATGTTTGGTGTTTGTTTGAATGATGAAGACGTAGATTGAATGTCGTGTAATTAGTGACGGGGATAACACGATTCTTTTGATTTAATCTTCATTTTGCATCCTCGGCGGTTTAGGTCATCCTCTCCGGAACTGAAGTGGAGCTTTTTGAAACATGAAGAACGGATGCATCGCAAATATGTTGAAATCCGTCCAACGGGTGTTTCGTCTGGAAAACGGTCAGGGAAAGCAACATCATAAAAGGTATCTATCTGACGGTCTTGTTTGATGAGCAATACGTCCAACGGTGCAGAACCAGAATGGCGGATCACATTATTGAGTTCATTGCCATATATCTTTGTCACATGGTGGCATGTCCACATTGTTGGGTCAGATACGAGTGTGGCCCTCGACGAACGAAAGACATGCGACGCCTTGATCGAGGCCTAGGACGTATAATAGGTATCTCTTGTCAGTATAAACGAGCAGCGAAAGGGCTATGCACATATAGAAATTGTGTTGGATTTCTGGAACGTGATAAAATATAGCCAAAGGTCGGTGTAGCAAGAAGTGAAAATAAGCGCGTGCGTCGTGGCTGCTTCGCGTACCGAGTTACTGTTCCGAGTACGCGTTTGCCTATGCATCCTTGCAGCCTGCGCACGTAGAGCGTCTTTAGAAAATGTATTCGCAAAGCGATGGTTATATTGTTCATATTACAAAAAGAATGTCATACAACTGTCACTTCCATGGGAAAACCTTCATGAGCCTGCAACCATGCATCAATATTTTCTGCCAAGCTCGAACCTCTACAACAGGTGACTATATACTTGAATGGGTATCCGGCTTGTTCTCGAATCCTAGAACACCGGACGAGCATTCGGAGATAGGCTTCATCCAATTTTACCAAATTTTTATGGAAGAACTGCATCCTGAGTGTACGCAAAGAGGGGCAAGGCAGCAAGTGTCCTTGGTCAGTCTCGATATTCGATCCAAGATTCGTAATGTCATCTGTTTCCGATTCAGAACTTGCTTGTGTATCGGGATTTGAATGCTGCGGTCGAGGCATTAATGCCTTTAAGTACGACCTTGAAATTGGGGAGCCTGGCAAAGGTTGATTCTTGTTATCCAGATATTGCAAATTCGCTAGTGCGACGAAAATGCTTCTGAGTATTACAGAATTCGGCGAAATCCCCCCCAGGGACATATGTGTGATGTCCGATAAATTGTATTTTGGTAGAAAACTGGACGGATCCTCCAAGGGCGCACGAGTGTCAAAAAAGGATTCCGCTCGAAATATTGAACCAGCAGGTCTTTGGCCCATCCACTCAGAGAAGTTTACGCTTAGTCGAATGGAGTGGAAAGAGATTGATAAAAATGTGAGACGTCGTCGGTTAAGGAAGTGTAATAAAGGTGTTGAATCAATGATCTTGAAGTGAGAATCCGTACATGTAATATCAAACTTGACATTCTCCATCGGAAAATCGAGATGTCCCAGAATAAGATTTACAACATCGACTCCACAACTGCCTTGAAGCATTAGCTTTTGAAGACACGGCAAGGGAATCCGGCGGTTGGAAGACATCGACAAGACAGTTTTTTGTCTTAAATAGTACCATAAAATCTCGAGTATACGAAGACAGGGCGATGATTGAAAAATGTCTAGCAACTTGTCGCCGTCGATGTCGGTGTCCAGGTCAAAATGAAGATGAAGACTTGACAGATTTTTGAACAAAGATAATTGGAGATCTTCTAAACCAAAAAAAACCTGGAGATACACATGTTTGAGATTGGGTGCATCTCCAGAAAACAGGATTTCGTGGAACCCTTGAAGTATTTCGGTTCGCTCCCAACTGCCATCATTTGCGATGACTTCGAGATAGAACTTTTGTAACATAGGGACAGGTTTGTTAAGGCAGTGAGAGGCAGATGGTCCAAATTCTTCTGAGATAATCATTTGAAGTTGTCGACATCTGTACATTTGTCCGGAAACGACAGAAAGCATGTTGCATCGTTCAAGCATAATGTGCGAGTCAAGAAAGTCGTCACATTGGTTGATGAGCACGTCCAATGGTGCAGAGCAGGACCGAGAAAGCGTTTCATCCAATTGATCCGGGCACATTTTGGTTCTGTCAGTAAGCATGATGCAGGTCCACATAGTCGGATCGGATAGAAGTGCGGTTCTCCACGAACGACAAACATGTGTCGCCTGGATCGGAGGTAGGTTTATCTCGTCAAATCGAAAAGAGGAATTAAGGAATAAATGGTGGGTATATGAGAACTTGATTATCCTCCTGAAGATTTCGTATGGAACGCGGTCAAGCATAGTTACTGGCACAGCTGTTTGAGTAGGCGCTCCAGTTAGTAGTGCGCGGCCACGGCCCACCACTAGTAACTACCCGTAACCTTCCCGACACACGTCGATTATGAGATATCTAGTAAAGTGGATCACCTCAAAACCAGCAAAAATGAAAACAATTAATTCGAGATCCAACGGAGGATAATCAGCTAACGAGTTAAATGTCAAATATCCGATTGGAACCGTTCAACCAAGGTCCAGTCAGCGCTTCAGCCCTAGTCAGCCTGGGAATAGGCGGCAGAATGTTATGGGTGATAGTGGTCCAATTTTCACTTTTAACACACTAGTAACGATGCTTGACCGCGTTCCATATGAATTATTCAGCAAAATTGTCAAGTTCTCATATACCAGTTATTCATTCCACTCATTCAACTATTCTCTTAACCTTGACGAGATGAGTGTGCCCCCGATCAAGGCAACGCATGTTTGTCGTTTGTGGAGGACCGCACTTCTATCCGATCCAACTATGTGGACCTGCATCATACTCACTGGGAGGAACAAAATGTACCTGGATCAATTGAACGAAACGCTTTATCGTTCTGGATCTTGCCCGTTGCACGTCTTTGTTGACCATTATGACGATCTGTTCGACCCGTATTTTATTGTTTATCCGCACATGCTTTCTGTCATTTCCCAACAAATGCACAGATGTCGGCAACTCCAAATAGTAATATCAGCACAACTATCACCTTTTGTCCTTCACTTCCTCGACAAACCTGTCCCTATGCTACAAAAATTCTATCTCGATGTTTTCAAGGATGAAGGCAGCAGTTTGGAGCCAAAGGATATTCTCAGAGGAATTCATGAAATCTTGTTTTCTGGACACGCGCCCAATCTCGAACATGCACGTCTTCAAATTTCCGGTGGTTTGGACAATCTTCAATTATCTCTTTTCAATAATCTGTCGAGTCTTCATCTTTTTTTTGTCCCGGACACTGTCATCCACGGTGACATACTGCTGGACATTTTTCAATCATCACCCTGTCTTCGTATGCTCAACATCCTGTGGTACTTCGTAAGACAAGAACCTGTCTTGTCGATGCCTTCCAACCGCCGCATTCCCTTGCCGCATCTACAAGACCTCTCGCTCCGAGGCAGTTGTAGGGTCGATATGGTGAATCTTGTTTTGGGACATCTCGAGTTTTCCATGGAGAATATCAAGTTCAATATCACATGCCACGATTCTCACCCCAGAATCTCTGAGTCAACCCTTTTATTACACTTCCTTTCTCAACGACGTTTCACTTTTTTCTCAATCAGTTTCAGCACCTCTAAACTGATGATAGACTTCATTGAGAAGATGGACCAAGGATCCGCCGATTCAGAATTTAGAACAATGTACGATTACATTCGTGCGCCTATGGTCGGTCTGCCCAAATTTTTGCAAACGTTCAATTTATTGGATATTACGCACATGTCCCTGGGATGTATTTCGTTGAGATGCGCGATTCTCAGAAGCATTTTGGTTTCGCTAGCAAATTTACGATATTTACTTATCCAACATGGGGATTTGGACGAGGATCTCCCTTTTCAAGACTGTCCAATTCAGATAACGTACTTAAGGGCATTGGTGCCTCAGCGACAGCATTCCAGTCCTCAAGAACGAGCAAGTTCGGAATCGGACACAGATGATAGTAATACGGATTCTGAGCTGAGTATCATCGAGACTTACCAAGGACAATTGTTTCCTTGCCCAGCTTTACGCACGCTCAAACTAATCCTCTCTAACGATCCTTTCTCAGCGAAAATGGATGAAGCCTATCTCCAAGCACTCTTCCGGTGTTCCAGGATTTGAGAACAAGCTGGATACCCATTGAAATATATAGTCAACTACTCTAAGTCTTTGGACTTAGCAGAAGACATTGAGGCATTGTTGCAGGCTTATGAAGGCTTTCCCATCGAGGTTCGGGCGGCTAGATGAGAACATGTAAAATAATTTAAGTAAAATTGCTTAGGATATTTTCTTTGTGATATGAACAACACGGCCACCCCCTTGGGAGAACATCGTTATATTTTTCTTAGAACGCCTTGCGTGAGCAAACGCGTATGCGAAGCAGCCACGCGTTCATTCCCTTGAATTACATATGCAAGGGATTTCCGGTCCCGTATTGTATTGATCCACCCCTACTCCATATTCAAGGTCCCGGGGCTCTTTCCCGGTCTGTCCTCTATTGCGAGGGTGACATTGGTATTGTCAAAACCTTGGTAAGTTTTGTTCTAATAGTTGGTCAGGCATGAATATTAACACAACGGACTGGTATTTAAGTTTGTGAAAATGTGCTTTTAACTGGTGCCACTCCTAAGCGTGCAAAATAAGTACGGTTTTCTTCGCTGGATATGTACGGTTTTTTGCTGCCAGATGGATTTGATTATTCTGGGCCGTGGTTTTCGTGCACAAAGTTTTAAGGTAGCTTCGGATTACAAAATATTAAGTAATGACTAGTGTGAGGTGTTCCTTTGAAGCAACCTTTCAACGAAATGGACAGCTCTTACGAATCCTTCAAAATCGTAGGCCTGGATATAATCACGTTACTCTACCATTACGGTAGGAGTCTAGATCCATTCAGTAATTGATTGCGATTAGTCTACCACTATTTATCTATTGTTAAGCAGTCCCTTCATGGAACCTATCAAAGCACTTCCAGACAGTGCAGAATCTTGTCGGACCCCAACTCCCACCATTTTATGAAAGAATCTCCTGCATAGAGTTTGAAATAGCGTCTTCTCTCGAGTCTTTCCTTTTCGATAACACGTTATAGACCTACACATTACCGCTGTGGAGACTGGACTAAATGCTAAAGGCACATCAGATTCAATCAGGTTCCCACAGTAAGCGCCTCATCCCCCACTCGCACCCATAGGTTTCGCGTCCATTTGCATGTCAAGCTAGCTCAGCTTTTTCATGGATTGGGATACTATTTATCAATCATTCTGTGCTACAGACATACTACTTAAGTCATTTGTCCCTGATTTGGTAGCCCATAGTATGCCTCGAAGCCCGCCTTTCCTGTCTATCCCTTGGCCAGGTAGTTTGTCGGACACGGCGGGTTGATTCGACTTGTTTTATAGTCTTCGTAAAATTTTGAACAGTTTTTCCAATGCCGCTAATGAAACTCCTTAGCCAGATGGGATTTCCGAATTTTATCTGCTCTTCTATCACTCCCACCGCTTCTTTCCAAGCTGCTAGCTGCTCAGATGCCATCTGCTGCAGTGTTGAAACCTGTTATAATATAAGTTCAGAACTTTAAGTCCATTTTTGCCAATACTCTCACTTGGTCCTCAGCATCACTTTCTCCTCCCGCATTCTCTGACAGGTTGGCTGCATCAGAATTTGGAAAATCGAGGTCGGAGCTTGTGTTCCCTACGTCGCTGATGACACTTGAGCGGGCTACAAGAATTTAGCGCGCGGCCTACCGCGCTGCCGCGACAGTGTACCGCGCGAGCCCCACCCGCCGCCCGCTGCAAAATGTGCCCTCCTAGTGGCTGCATTGATTATAGGAGGAACATGTGCTGGCCCCGAAGTGACAGAATCGGGCTGAATATGCTTATCTTGAAATATTGAATCTACAGAAGTATTTGAGTTACTTGAAGTTATCATATAAAGGAAAACATATATGAGGATAATCAGGATGTATAAAATAGCCGAATGGTTCACCTGGTATATATAAATATCATAAGCTACCGAGTATTTTACTTAGAAGATGATGACCTCTTTGATTATATCCAGGTAACATTCTTGGAGGATATGAATCTGCCTGATATATTCCAGCAACTAGAAAGCAACAAGTCAGTCAGAATATTGAGTTGGTGTAAACTCAACTAACTCTTTTCTTTGGGTTTTCCAGTAGAAGAGAAATGATTGGCTAGAAATGCAGCCGACTGCTGATATAGATATGTGAACCAATCCTGTATTTACAATTTAATTATTAGACTTATATAGCTTATATCAGAAAAGTAAACACCCGAACCATTAAAATATTAATAAATATATCAAATTGATAATAAGCAGTTGTCCAATAGCGAAGCAAGTGCTTTGAACAATGCTTATCTAATGGCGTGGTAAAGATTCCTTACATGGCAACTCACTGTCACGCCCTGCATGCCCCAGAGTCCAAACCCAGACTATTCCGAATCCCGTACTACATACCCTGTATTTCCCCTTAACTCTGAGACCATACTCCATCCGTACTCCATCCATACTCCGTATCAGACACCTTCCTTAAGGGGATGTGTATTCTGGTCGCTTAGTAATAAGGTACCTGGTTGTCATCTTGGCCTGCACTAGTCAATTCCCACTTTCTCTTATTTGTCATTATCCCCATTTACATAGTTCCGCTCCCTCCTGTATTTAAACCCCAGCTCCCTCAGCTGTGGATCCTCAGTCGGAATATAATCAGTTTAATCAGTTACTCTCTCATATCTAGTCCGTCTCATACTCTTAATCTGTATTGCGTAGTTGACTCGGACTTAATGTTCGAGTCAACTCATACTTGTCGCTCACGTTGTCTTCGACAATGTGGACTTGTACTCTGTTGTCATATCACACATTGTCGGACTTGTACGTACTTGCATACTTCCTCGTATTCCGAAATTGAGGGATATCGTAAGCTGGGCGAGTGGGTGCAACATATAAGTTGAAGCCAAGTCCCTCACCCCGTTGTCGCGCACCAAAACCTTCCTCAATTGGTGATTAGGCTGCTTATCCAAAGCGGACATTCAAATCCTCCCTTCCTAGAAAGCGACTATCAACTTACCCAAATTCCCTTATTCAAATAACAATAAAATGTTCAATCTTCATCTCTCATTCACATTCACGATTAGAAATCCTACCTCTTTCCCAGACACCCAAGATTCTTCCCCAGAAGATGTTATCCCTCCGATACTTCGTTATACTCATGATAGTCCTTGTACTCATGATCTGGATATCAAGACTACTTTGTTCACTTATTATTCCCCAACGCCTATCCTCCAAATTGACCCCACGACTCTTCTCCCAGTCTACTCACACAAGGTTCCTAGAAGTATTGTTATGTACGGTGGTCCGAAGCTATTCCGGATAGTTCTGAAGAAGTCCGGACCACGGGGTCAGACGGGAGATGGAGTACTGAAGTACAGGGTGAGGGACTTGGCTTCAACTTATATGTTGCGCCCACTCACCCAGCTTATGATATCCCTCAATTTCGGAATACGAGGAAGTATGCAAGTATGTACAAGTCCGACAACGTGTGATACGACAACAGAGTACAAGTCCACGTCGTCAAAGACGATGTGAACGATAAGTACGAGTTGACTTTGAATGTTAAGTCTGAGCCAACTACACAATACGGATTAAGAGTACGAGACGGACTGGAGATGAGAGAGTAACTGATTAAACTGATTATATTCAGACTGAGGATCCACAGCTGGGGAGCTGGGGTTTAAATACAGGAAGGAGCGGAACTATGGAAATGGGGATAACAACAAATAAGGAAAGGTGGAAACTGACTAGTGTGAGCCAAGATGATGATAATATAATCTAGGTACCTTGTTACTAAGCGCACAGGACAGAATTCTCCATAAGGAAATTCTGTGATACGGGGTATGGACAAGAACATGGAGTGCGGAATCAGGGGAGTGGGATGGAATAGAGTACGGAGTTCAGATATGTCCAGATTTGGACTACGGGGCATGCTGATGTGAGTGTGCAGGAGATAAACAGAAGATCTTCAGGGAACCAAATCTGTGTTTAGAGTGTAGAGCGAAATGATATAAGATAATAGCAGTTGAGTATGAGGTTGTTTGACATTGAAAAGAACAAAATTAAGTGAGCAATGACAGATGAATCAAGAGGTCTCTGTCTCCTAAGTATAGCTTCGAAAATCACCAATAAAGCGACTTAGAAACTTATTTTCTCTCTGGAAAATACTGGGAAGTGCAATACTGGTTTATTCTTCGTCTAAACGACGAGTTTATATATGCTTTTACAGTGAAATTTCTGACACTAAATCGGAACTTCTACTTAAGTGTGAATTTGAAGAAGACATAAGAAACATGAAAATAAAACAAGGAAAAGACAAATGGAGATGAAGGGAGAGTGTTGCGTAACGGAAATTAGAATAAAACAAAACAAAATGTAAGGATATGGAATATAGATCAAGATGGGAATGCAAGGAAATGAAGAAAAACCGAGGAAAAAGGATTGGGAACAGGAACAAGGACAGCCAAAACAAAATATGATTAATTAAGCCAGGATATTGTTTAGAGCCAGAGTGTTGGTTTGAACACATTATTTGTAATGTATTAGTCTCGGTGAATAAGCATATAAGAGGTTCCATGCCTTGTGGAAGCCAAGACAGGGTGTCTAATTGGTAGCATGTGACTCGAGGAGGGGGCTGTGCCAAGGCTATGAAATACCTCGATCGATGGAAAAACCGGCCTGGAAAGTGGCGTTTCGACATGATTAAATAATAATAAATCCAGTGTATAATTTCCACAGTCGAATTCATAGAAATAATGAGCATTTGAGTGAAGTTCGAGCAGGAGAAGGTGATGCAGAGTATGGGGAGAAGAGAAATAATGATTTTCTTAGTGCCAATAAAATACACTCATCATGATGTTTTTCCTTCTGGCTTGTTTGCACCCTCAACAACGCGGGGTGTGACAAGTATCTATAAATGTCGAAGTTCAGATATCATACATCCCTTCTTGGCATTCGGAAGAGAAGTCTACATTGAGAAGGAATTAAGATGGTTTACAGTAACTCATGTTTATTCTACACCAGAATCAGCCTTACAAGATTCATACCATGTCTGGTTAACAACACAAGTTGGGTTAGAATATATGATAATGGTTCTGGACATTCCTAGTCGATGGATCCTATCATCATGCAATCACCAACTGGTCTTAGGATTCTATTGACCTGCCAATCCCCTTCCCAAAGAACCAACAAACTCCTTGTCTAACCATAATTCACCTCCCCTATCTCTGACTTCTTCCGATTTAACAATACGCCCTCCTCGATATCAACAAACAATCCGCACACTTTGACATGTTTGTTCTGGATTCCTAGAACGAGCTTGATCAGTTTGGAACATAATAAAGAACAAAAATAACGTATAAGGGTAAACATCTATTTTAATCATCTAATCTCTTTTTGTTTCGGAGTTCCAAGTTTCTTCAGCCTTACTCTATCCCTTCACTACCATAATGATCGACCTCACAGCCTCTTACACCATAGCATCATCCAATCGCCCACATGGCGATTTCAAAACAGTCATACGAGAATACGTCTTCCGCCGAAAAGGACTAATCGATGTCAACGAAGAAACCTTGTTATCCTTTCATGATGGGTACATCTAACATACGCTCTACTACGATGATTTAAGGTTACCGCTGTCATGTATTTCATGATTTCCTCCCTTATCTACCCAAAAACAAGTATTTTCTTTATTCTTTTTTTTAGTTCCTGCTTGCTTTAATAATCCTTTATTTGTAATGTATCTTATCTTTCAGGAACAGTCAGATGACTTAGTTCCAGGAACCCCTTTATTTTCTTATCATCTCTCTCCACTTCCCTGTCTCACTATAATTTTCCCTGATCCACTATTATTCATTCACTTCCTTTTTAAGTAATTTCTTATCTTTCACATGATGTTTCTCTTACTAATGTTTGGAGCTATTTGTACTTGCTCAAGGTGTATAAATAGGGGCTCATTTCTCTTGTAATCATCTATCTTGTAACTACTGTTGTGCACCAAAGTGCTTATCAATCAAATTGGTCTTTTTCCTCTTATCTTTTTCTATTCTCAAGGACTTAGTAATAAGTCCCTATCTATCTCTACTAATTTGAACTTAATTCTTAAGTTCAAATCTTCCTTCAAGAGTCTCACCTTCAATAACAGGACTTTTAGTTGCTGAACAATTCCTGAACAAAACTCTTTTTATATTTTATTAGGAACTAAGCCCATTCTAAATCTAAAACAAATCCCTCACAACCGCCAATACTTCATTTATATGATCAAGATCAATATCATATCAGAGTAAAGGGACATTTGTATGAACTTGCAGCATATCTACAGATGCATCGAGATGGACGGCTAGCTTGGCGACTCATCTTCCAACGATCTGTGCTTTTAGCCAGACAAGTCCTATTCCTTGATGCCCCTTTAGACGTGTTCCCATACCCTCCCAGTTTCTATTCTAATCCTCCTAATCCCCTTACTCCATCCCCTCGCTACGAGGCAACTAATTCAGTAACATTTTATTTGCCAACGACTAGACGATCTCGACCAATGGAAGAAGAGGATGTACGACTCATAAAGAGGAGAAGAATAAGAGATTAAGAAAATGGAGGAATCGTTGCTGTAGCAGTATAGTGCGAAAATGGTAAAAAGGAGAGTATTGCTTTCTTCCAAATTGGGACTGTTTGTGTTTGTTGTACTTCTATTTCCTCCCTGAAAAATTCCTCATCGCTTGTTGTTCTCCCCAAATGTAACTCTTCCTCTCTTTTTCTTCTTTCTTTTTCTTTTATTGTGTCATGAAAACGGTTTACAATTGCTTATTGTTAAACCTCCTAAAAATTCCAAAAATATTTCTTTTGTTCTAAATGGTATAAATACTGCATATAAATACATGTAACAGCAGCAATCTACCGGAACGGTTGTCTCAAGTTTAGTTCAGTTTAAGTCAAGTTCAAGTCAAGTTTCGTCTCTAGTCTATTTCTATGCTCACGTCTATTTCTTTGGATTACTCTGAGTGAGGCCTTGGAGTATAAACTCAACGATTCGTATTGTCATTGAAGCCTTACTAACTTTAAACAGATTATCATTACTGTATTATCGACGGCGTATTGACACACCATTTTATCGCAAACTCACATTTATCGTCCCCCTCACACACACACGATTTTAGGATCATCATTTTTTTTGTTGTTGTTGGTTTTATATCGACACACACACACTCGCTAAATATCGTATTATTCCTCCACCCTCCTCCTTACGAAATCAGCACCAGGACCCACTCCATGGAGACTAGATGGCCTCAAACAAAATATCTTTGTAGTTTTTCCGATTGTATATATAGCTACAACATTTAGCTATTATCTTCGGATCGTTACAACGGGCACTCAGTGCCTGTTGGAGGGAAAGAAGGGAATACGGAAGGAAGGGGGAATGCCAGAAATGGGATAAAATACGAGAAATAAGGAAATGAATAAGATAAACCAGAACTGAAGATAAACGAAGGAAAATAAGGGGACGACACTAGCATACCCTGACAGGAATGCCATCATTTTTCATGTGTGACCCAACTAGGAAGTATCTTCCAAAGACATTGCTTTAACCATATAGTTTGGGACGACTCTTGTCTGAATTATCCACACGAGTTGATCAAGTCGCAGTCGTATGTGATTGTGTAGGTAGTCATGCTTCAATTGCCGCCAAAAGTTTTCAACACTCATGGTTGTCCACCACCTTGGAAGATAAGGAGAAGTTGACCTGCTCCAGAGCTTCCATTTAACTGGTTGATACCAAGATGTCCAAAAATAACCCCAAACTTCCCAAAGCCCGCATGTAACGCAGAATTGGTACATCTCCCTAACAGCAACACTGTAAATTTCCCCAGCTGTGTGATGACCAGCATCGTCAGGAAAGGTGGGATGTTGGCAAAAATGTTTGGTGAAAAGGTGAAGAAGTTGATGACGGTGAACAGCAGGACAAAAAACATATTTTGGGTCACATGCCTGGGTTTCACCTTCTTCAAACATCCAGTCCGGGCCATCTTCATCATCCGTTCCATTAGCATCAGATTCATCGTGTTCAGTTGATTCAATCATGGTCTGCAATTCCAAGTCGTCATCTTCCTCCTCAATGAGCTCTTCCTCAGTTGGCAATTGTGTTCTTTGTGTCGCTGGGGGGATATGGATTTTCATACATTCTCAGCCTGGAGCAGACAATACGTATGTTTTTCCATTGAACCGAACTTTTAACAGGGGTATCATTGTCTCTGCAACATAGAAGCCATTAGTTGGCTAAGTAAAGTCTTTCAACTCAAATATTTTTCTTCTCAAAAGTGAATACATACTGTTTTTCCTTTATACTGCACAACTGGCATGAAGTCACGGTCAATCCATGGAAACTTGTTGAACGCGGCTTCAGCATCATAAAAAGCTGGCATCCTCCGGAGTATTGATAAGCGTTTCTTTACTGCAGTAACTGCATGCCAAAAACATAGTTGGTATTTCAACATAGACACAGTTGACAGCATGCTGTTGATTTCGGATGAGTTTTTATCTGAAAGGCCAATGATGGGTGATAGGTCATATTTCGACATGAAGTGTTGTAAAAATGCTGTTAAATAGCTGTCAGGGCTACTCTCTCAGACTAGAGGGAGGGGATCCTAAGCAAGATATATTCTAGGAATAATACTAACTCACCTAGAGGGAGGGGATCCTAAGAGAACAAACTTAGGGATCCCTCCTCTAGGGCTACTAACTATATACTATGAAAAACGGTGAAGGCCACACATGGCCTTCGGTTCATGGACTGGGCGCAGATACACGCCGGTCCCAGACTTTTAGCTGGGGCCTAGGCCATGGCTCTGATGAGAACGCACTCAGCGCCTGTTGGAGGAAAAATGGGAATATGGAAGGAGAGGGAAATGCAAGAGATGGGATAGAATACGAGAAATATGGAAATAAATAAAATAGACCAGAACCGAAGATAAATGTAGAAAAATAAGGGGACGACGCTAGCATACCCTGACAATAGCGTTCAAGTCCTCCAAGTTCACTGTTGTTGTTAGACTGGAGCAAGCAGAAACCTAAGGGTAAACCAGTGCCATATGCTTCACCAAGTAGCGCAAATAGCTCAAATCGAGAACCATTTGTTTCCCCTAACTCACTGTAAGTATTTGAAAGCTATATTGTAAGCAGAACGTACATGTGGAATCTAATGCAACTTCACAAATCCTTCCACCCCAATGAAAGAGCATATCCAGTAGACACCAGGCCAAGGCCATGAAACCTTCTTCAGCTAGCAAAGTAATTTGTTTGGCCCAGTAAACCCCTGGCTGACCTGTATTATCTTCGTGACTTTTAAGCAGATTAACTGCTGACTTCAATTGATCATTGTCCGTTTTCCAAATAGATTCATTAATCTTTGGCCAAACATAATATACTGCTCTTCGTGAAAACTGTGGATTTGGGATTCTTTTCACAATTTCGTCCCATAACTTTAAAAAAACATTAGCTTAATTCTTAAAATTTACAAATGAAATATCACTTGAGAGACAGATTCTCATTGATTGCTTTCAACGTAAGCTTTGATATCATCTGGTATTGCGATTGAATAATAGGGAATGTGATCGCATCTGTGGTGTAATTTGACAATTGCGCCTGGCTGTTCATGATCAATTGAGATGTGGAGCCAGCCGTTGCATTTAAATACAGCCATTGGCTGTCTATCTCGCTGTTTCATTGCATTTGGATTCTTTTCATATAAGCACTGACATGCTATATTTTGCACACAATGGTATATATAGTGTGTCTTCTTAGATGTAGCCGTTTCAAATTTTGAGTCAAATCTAGAACATCATGTGATACAGTGTATGGCATGCATTGTGCCTAGTAAAGCACACAATTACATACCTGAAAAAATAACCCATTGTCTCACCAATCATCTCAGCTAATTTGTGGGCCCTTTCACGGTAATCAGGCTCGGAAGCCACTTCATGGCTGGCCAATGTAAGATGGACCTCCATATCAACAATATTGTTTTTCGAAGCCAAGACATCCACAAACTCCTTCAAGCTGCAAGACAATGATGCACAACGACTTGTGAGTACCGTTCCTGAAGGACCTATGTTTTCCTTTTCTAAGTCTTCCTCATGGTGCACTTTCTTGTATCTTCAACTGCTGTCTTGACAAGTATCACAGGTCTTTGTGCAACCGGTACCTTTCTCAGGTCCTTGTTTACAGACAGGAAATGCTGTTATTGGCCGAACATTTTCACATTTGGCACAACGGCGATTTTGAGCACTGGCTAATTCATCGGCCATCAAGGATGCAGGGGCCTGTGTGAGAATGCAGACGTGTTTCGTGAACAGACGCGAAACCAATGGGTGCGAGTGGGGGATGAGGTGCTTACTGTGGGAACCCAATCAAATCTGATGTGCCTTTAGCATTTAGTGGAGACTGGAGTTAGGTCAGTCCGAGTGGGTGGATGGACTCACCGTTCTAAACCATGATTGTAATTTATGAAACCTTACAATATCGTCAACTGCATGATGGTGTCTAATAAGCAAAGAAGATATAACTGAACGGGGTTTACATAACTACATACTCTTTAGTGTAGTCGGTTCAATTTGGCTATGTTACCAATATTACTTCTGTTGGACTAAACATCGGGTGCAACAGTGTAAAAGTCTTCCGACTTTTACACAAGAACTTCAGATAAAACGAGGATCAGACAACAATGAGTGTAGTAACCTTCGTAGAATTAGAAGCTAAAGAATAAAATATCTACATCTCGAGTATTTATAAGAAAAAGAAAGATTATCTAATAAGAAATAAAAGGAAACTTATGGAAAGAAACTATTAATAAAGATAAAGAAATAAATGAAAGTAAGACAAGCTGACTACGTCTGTAGTCTCCGACTCGGGGAACTCGGATAAGAGTCCAGACTCTTACAAACAGCGACAAGTTGAAGTGATTGATGGAAATTATGATTCAATTATCGTTCCGCAAAACCGGTCAGTGCCAAATGACAGCGTGATTAATTTAACTTGATCTTTCCATATAAAACGGTGGCGATCAGACTATGACATTGAGAAGTCTCGTACTCTCCCCATCACTGAGAGGAGACAGGTGTACATTGGGTGTACACGTAAGCAACTGTACTCAAGTAGCGGCAACATCCGCCTCACTCCGCCCAACAAAAACTTTCGCAGCATGCCTGCGTTTAGCCAACTCCCCTGCGAAATCTTCAGAGAAATAATGCTTTATACCTACCCATATATACCGGAGCCGGAGGATTACGATCATCCCCAGTTGGACCTCCAAGTACTATCACCTCCCATAGTCGCATCCCATGTTTGTCGCTCGTGGAGACGTACACTTCTGTCTGATTCTACAATGTGGACGTGTCTTTCAATCCCGGGGGTGAAAAGCGACGGGCTAATGGAGATGCTGCGGCGATCTGGTTCTTCATCATTAAACGTATTTATCGAACTAAAGTTTAAAAACTATCGCCAGCTAATGGCCTATGGCGACACAAACGTACTTTCCATTCTTTTTCAAGAACTGCATCGGTTTAAGGTATTGCACCTCCAGATGGATCATCACGCTTCTCTTCCTGCCTATATTTCTCCTTATCCATGGTCTCAACAAATTTTGTCGTCCCTTCAACGACCCGCGCCGCAACTACAGACGTTCTGTTTTCGCAATGCTGACCATCCCATCGATAAAACATTTCTGGACACACTATTTTCGGGAGATGCGCCGAATCTTGAGCGCATTCATTATCTACCTCCCTACGACTTCCTAGAAGTAAATTATCCTTTATTCCATAATCTATCCGAGGTGTACCTCACTTTGCCCTGTCCCTCTACTGTGAATTTTGGTCGTTTTCTCGATTTTCTGGAATTATCGCCCCGCCTTAAATTACTTTTCGTTGCCTCTGGTTGGGAAGAAACATCCTTTGAGGGTTCTTGGCGCGTGATTGATCTGCCATGTCTTCAAAGACTTGTGCTCTTCACACATCTCACGATTGAAATAGTGGAGCTGATCTTGGAGTTCGTGAAAGTTCCCTCAACCTTCAACTGGGTTATCAGTGCCTCTCACTTGGTGGAACTTGAAGGGCCGCCATCCTTACTTCGACTTGTGTCTCAAGCACACTTCACATCTCTCAATATTACATTAACCCATTGGGGACCCATATACCTATTTTTTGAAGAACAAGACGGCATAAACTCTCACTATACCAACCAATTCGATGTCAATCGTCTCGAGTATTCCTATGAAGAAACATCGAATCTACTGAAATTTTGGGAACCGCTGATGGACTCCGTCGTATCCTCTATCACTCACTTAGAACTTGTATTTAAATGTACGTCTCTGCTTGACGAGGACTACACGATGCTTCCGATCATTCTCGGGACAATAGATAGTCTGGAATTCGTGATTATCAGACAAGGCAAATTCAACAATCTCCAATCAATTTATGTATGTTTGTCAGCACTGGTACCAAATCCGGAACAAGTAGAAGCCTTCGAATGCAGGCCGAGTACAGAAAATCCGATACCTGATCCTGATTTGGACTCGATATCTACCGATGATTCTGAAGACGACTCTTCCACCGATTCTGGCCAACCAACGCTGACGTCAGAAGATACCTCGGAGTCCTACCGGCTAACATCTGCTGGAACCTTTCCTTGCCCTCGTCTTCGCGAACTAACCGTGGCAATTGATGGCCAATTAGATATGACGTGCGCAGTCATGCTTCGCGTGTGTTATACTAGACGTCAAGAAGAAGGATATCCCTTACAAATATTTGTTCATTGCCCTGGAATGAATGAAAAGGTTGCATCCATCCTGCGGCTTGGAGAAAATAGTGACATTCACGTCTCGTCTGATCCACTTGATTAAGGATCGACGTTTTTGGCATACAGATTTGTCAGCGATGCTCCTTTCGCTTCATGGCCATGGTGAGTAATATATGCCCTTTTATTGTTGAATCCGCTTCCATATTGATAATATTATTCCAAGATATTAATATATCAACACTCATATCACCTACTCTACTTACAGAATCAGGAGTTCATCTGTTGTTTATACATACGATGGATATGGTCCGGCTGCATGCAAGGGCTCCCGCGCCTCTAGTGTGCCAATTTTCACTTCTAACTATCTGCACCAACATTTCACAGACGCGACAACCTTCACCACGCTTCATTGTGTCCCATTCTAAACCTTCAAACAATTTTATCCGATTTTCTTACGCGTATATTTGCGCTCAATCCATTCTGACTCGGACAAAATACTTCTACTATCACTGATGTCTAGCTTTTCTAACTTGAAATCCACATTCTTATTCTATGCCTTATCCGTTTCAACTTCCACGATTATGTGGAATGTGAATGGGAAAACCCTAATTTGTATAATTGTACATTAATTTGTTCAAAAATTTCACGCGTATATATACATCACAAAGCAAAACACCAATCACATCCATCAGAGCTGCAGAGCACCATCGCGCCGACGCCACTCCCTGTCGGAGTCTCTGCTACCAACGGGGTATGAGATCTACCCTCGGCGATAACCATTAACTATGTGTGTGCGACAGAGAGGGACAGGAAGCACCGTACCTATCCAAAAACGTTGAATGCATATCAGAATCCGCCCAGACTTTTTGGGCGTATTGTAAAGATCGGCTTGTTATACAATTTGAACAGGCAACTTGATCGCATAAACGAGTTTGAGATTGACAGAACGGACAATTTGATGGGATTGACGTTTGTGGTGTTGATGTTGGTGTTATTTCGTTGGTGTAGTTTTCGAAGGGTAGGGTGTGAAATGGAAATGCCGGGGAAGTTGGAGGCGAGGACATGGTGAACTCGCTGTATACTGAACGTGAAGGAGATTGTTGTTCCATATTCATTTCTATGAAAAGATTCCGTGGAAGGAAGGTTAAACTTGAGCTGTGCGCGGGACGAGCAAGGAACTTACGTGGAGCAAATTGTTTTTCCAGATCTGAGGGGTCTTCGGTATTAATATCGACCATGCCACAGGTTACGCGTTCTTGAACGGCTTGTAATTCGGATTCTTCAAGTTCGGCGAGATATTCTGCTATTACAGCATCTTCGTATTCGGTATCAGTGAGAGAAGAGTCTTCTTCCGTTGATATATTAGGTGGGTTTCCTGAGTAAAAATGTTAATATAAACTGCGTGGAAGTGATGCAATTCGGTGTACCGGTAAACCCTTCCTCCAACGCGTTCATGTCTTCGTACATACTTGGGTCAATTGAGCTCCCGAATTCTGTTTCAAAAGATACATTCATCGCATGTCTAGATTTCCGTATTTCATTCAGCATGACGCGTCTGTATAACTGAATAAGTATAGTAGCATGGGTGAGCATACCCGAAAACGAAAGCAACGGTGCGGAAAAAAAAACATACCTCATCTTGAAAAAACGCGTCCTGATCATCTCCACTTTCTTCACCATTCTCATCATCATCCATTTCCATCTCACAATCATTCTCCACGTCGAATCCATCACTACTAAACGGATGATGATCTGAACTTCTCGCTTTTTTAATGGCCTTGCCCCGTTTTTCGCGACGAACCCGCTCAAGACAGTGCGCTTTGAAACGATCACGAAGCAATTGTCCAGCGGGTGAATCATCGAATCTCCCAGCGCTTCTGCCGCCACCATTCAGCGTTCTAGAGGAATTTTGTGATTTGTATTGTCTTTTTCGGTGAGAAGTTTGAACAACGACGGAGTTGCTGCCCGGCCTAGATTGTGTTGATGCGCCGCCGCGGCTTAGTGGCGACGAATGTTCTGGTGAATATAGACTTCGAAAAAAGTTGGGCTTGTGCCCTTTTGAGCTTAGCGGGGATGAGTCTGGTGTTATTGTGCAATGCATTTTGTGATGGGTGAGAGCTTGAGTTTGAAAACGCGGTGGGCGGTAGAGATTTAAATTGCGGGGCGCGGACGCGTGGACGCGGTACTCATCCTGGGCCGGGTGACTAAGCGCTAAGCGCTCAGCACGGGTGTCGTCGTCGCGAAGATTTGAACTTCAACGATATTTGAATGTCCACTCGCATTGCCCACTAAGTATTACCCATGGACACAATACCTATAGTGACCTATAGCTAGGCAACAGCATGAATGGCGAAAGACGAGGTAATGGACTGGAAACACGTGTATTATTCGACGTGAGACGCGGCAGTCATGGCACAATATATTGGGCATCTACGTATACGACAAAGAATCTGAAAATTCGTTTGTGAAAGTTTTAATAGTGTGTATGATTTTTATATGCAGTTCCTTTTTTATTTGGGATAAATTGTTATTTTGTTTTCATCCTTGCCCGGAGACAGCATTTTTATGTATATGGACAAAGCAAAAGGGTTTCTGGGTTTTTAAATGTAGATGTAAATATTCAATACTGATGGAGAAAGCTCGTTGGTGGAAGACAATATTACGATGTCGAGTAATCAAAGTGTATCGTTGACTCGTGAATTATGCGTAAAGAATTAATACACTCTCATCTTTCGGCGTTTACGCTCCTCCTCCGAGTCAAGGATAATGCTTTTGGCTAGGCTCATCGCTTTTTGGCTTTGTCGTCAGCTAATGTTGATGAGTTGCTGTGTTCGAAACCCGAGCTTGTTAAGGCGATCTTGAAGACATTGATTATCTTGAAAGCTACTTTCAACGTATTTAACTCCAGCAAACCAAGGGTTGTTGAGGCTGGGGCCGCAGTTTGAAAGACGAAGAAGTTGATGGTGTAGTATTTGAGGAAGTCGTAGTAGCTGCTACCTGAGGTTTCAAAGATAGGAAAGCACCAATTTTTCGTTCTCGTCGTTCCGCTTCAACCCTTCGATTTCGGTGTATCTTCCGTTTCCAAAGACATGGCTGAATTCGTGCCAGACTGCCAGTGACTCATCCGACATTGTCAAACGTTCTTTCTTCAAAGGGGGCTTCCTACAAATTCAACGGTTGAACGAAGCCAACAAAACAGATACGAAAAGGACGACTTGTTCTTACCTGCTTCAATGGGTAGACCCGGTAGAGTCCTTGGACTGTTATTGATTCCTGGTAAGAAGGTTCTCAGTTTCACTGACTCGGACGATACCGCCCTAATGACGAATTCGGTAAATGTAACCCACTGGGTAGCGACCGTGGCATTCATGTACAAGTGAATGTTATCCCGAATGTACTCTTGTCAATTTGTCGGCGGCAAGAGGGGGGCGTCTTCCGATGATACGTAAGATCCTTATGTAAGTCACACGTATCACAACAAAAAATGAATCAAATCCATGTATTTTGCCTATATTTCTACAATAACTATCTATTTAAATTCCCTCGTCTGAAATTCATTTCTTAATTAACCTCCCCCTCTCCTCCCCCTCTTCATTTTCATAAAGGACATACCAATAATCGGCGCATTCATCAACGCCAAGCAAAGTACATCCTTCGGGTGGAACAGGCACAAATGGCAAATCGTCAACGTCAATGGTTGGATAGGGTGTCTCACTACTAGTAGGAGGCTGTGGTATAATGGATTGACTGGTGCCGGTGCTCGCCGAGGGCACGGAGTTGTGGCTCGTTCCGACGGAGGCACCGTGGGTGGTGAAGGAATATGTATCGGAAGAAGCTGTTGATGCTTCAGACAGAACATTGATTGGACGGACTGGTTCAGGGGTAGGTGGGGAGGCGGTGGAGGCAGAACTTTCAGAAGGATAACCAGTGGAAAAGGTGGAAACACCCGATGTCGCCGCTTGTACTAAGGGAGTAGAATTTCCTTCGGGACGTGTCGTTTCAGGTCCTTGTGCGCTGTTAATGACTGGCCAATATTCCTTGTAAAACCTCAACGCCTGGGCTACTTCTGCAGCGCTGGGAACGGATGGATGTCTCTCTTCAACGTCTTCCACTCCGGGCGTATCATTCTGTGGCTGATCACCGTCGCTTCGGTTCTTTCCGGTTTTTTTGGTAGCCTTGTTTATTGAAGTTTCCAAAGTCTATTAGAAAAAGTACGAAACGGGGTATTGATTTTACTCACCGGTACGACAGGAACATCGTTCTCAGCAAAAGCATCGTCTTCTTCCTCGGACCCAGATACATAAAGGCCATCATCGGAGTCATATTCATATTCAGAGTCGGCATCTTCAACAGCCGGACCGAAAGGACCTTCGCTGGCCGTTCCTTTGTTTACTTCCCTCGCGGACTTCGCGTCATCAGAAGAGGGAGATACTTCCTTTGTTTCAACAGAAGAAAGGGGTGGTTTGGATGCCGGCTCAAGGGGACGCGTTAATAAGTACGAAGGTGGTTCAAGTTGGTGTGCTGTGGAAATTGCCTGCCTTCTGGCGGGGACTTCACCTGAGGATTCCTCGTTGTCCTCTCCCGCTTTTTTATCCTCACGCTTGTCAAGCGAGAGTGCACCTAATTTATTGGTAAATGGAAAAGAACTATCGACAATGAATTAGGACGATGCATTCTCAAGACAACACATTATCACTTACAGGGCCTGTGATTGGCTCCTTCGAATCGTCGACGTGCTCGCACGATTCCTATCGAAGAAAGGATCATCTATACAACGTGGGATCCATTGGGATCCTGTATGAGATACAAGTGCACCAGCGTGAGCTACACCTCCCTGTGGGGAGCAAGCCATCAACCGCCGGTAAACCTGCAGTCTCATCAGGTCCACAAAGGCCACCCCAACTCGTCAGTCATTTGAATTAAACGACGAAAACTATTATTTCTTACCACTTTCCTCATCGTTTGGGGTCGGAGATTCGGGCCCCGTCGCATGGGCATCCCCATTTGAATAATCCCACCGATTTCTTATCATCGGACCGAAGGGGAACTCATCGTGCGGATATGGGGGCAATGAGTTATGGCGCAGGCCCGCAGTAGTGAGAGGCAAAGCCACAGAAGGTAGGGGAGGGTTGGATGGGTATGTGAATTGGGAAGGGTTTGATAAGGAGGTGTTGGACTTGTTGTTGAGATTAAAGAATCTTCCTAGTAAGGATGGCATATTGGGAGGTTGAGAGAGGGGGTATGATTGGGATGGTAAAAAAAAACACGGGAACGCAGGTTCGTGATTGATTTACTCCGTAACTGTGCTCAGGCTTATATGGAGTTCCGCGAGGCAGGATGGACGAGACCGTTAACAGTTTGAGTTTGTCAACTATGTCCGAAACTGTGTGTCCTTGCCCGTCCATGACAATAGATGATTGTGTGTCCTTCATCTAAGTGGACACTGAGTAGAAGATACGTTTGTGGACCGATTAGGACATGGTGGGATTTCAAGTGGGTCCGTCTGCGTATGCTCGTAATGCCTCTTCCATCGTTGTCCATACGTAATTTATGACGCTACTTTAGAAACATTGCGAGCAGATTGGCGATGGTCAATGCGGCGGATTTTGAAGCCGTCTTCTATGCAAGGTTGTGCATCACCTTTCAATTCAGTATTAACAACCACTTCGAATCAAAATATGACTTTGCAACGCCGAAGATAAGATGCAACCCACGCTGTAAATGAGGGACTTTTTAGAGGACTCCATTGTGAAGCATTCCCGAATGACATACAATAATGTAGGTAAGGCTTACATAAAGATAGAAAGAATGCTAGAGATTTAAACAGGGCTTTGGATAGATTTAAGTATTGCCATTCAAAAGAATTAGCAGGTGCTCAATAGTCAAAATACGACCCAGACTTCTCGTCCGCATCGTGCCTTTATCACCGTATCTAAGCTTCAAGGACCCGCCCACATCATCATTACCAATGAAATACCGTAGGTTTATCAGTTCTGTCCGTTGCGACTTTAGAAACAGTTTTGCACTGTCCTCCGAAGTTGACTTCAGTCTAACGGCCATTTTTCTGAATGCAGCGTCGGTTTTCTCAGTAAACAATTTGTATGCCCCCCGCCAGTTCGTCTTTTGTGAAGATAATGATAATTCGTAATGAGTGATTCAGCAAATTTGGGGGTGCGGGTAATTTGCGGGGACCAGATTCTGCCACGTACTCGAAGCATCGCAAAGATTTACGTTTATTTATTTATCAAATTTAGTGAGTATCGTTACAGGTTGGGGGTACTAAAACTAACAGAACGAAAAAAAACACGAGTGGATAAAACGACACAGAGGAATCCCAAACGCCGGCTAGTAATTACAAATTTGCGTGTGTTGACTTCTATTTTTTGGTGTCGGGTGCATCGGGGTTTTTACATGCAATGATTTTGATTTTTTCCGCTGAAACGACTTCATTGCTTTCCATTTTGAATTGCGGGTTTTTTACTATGAATGTCCAGACATCGTCGCATAGCCGGTACGTCCTCAAGTGACCCTAAAATACCCACAAATGGGATGGTGTCAGAAACAATCGAAATTCAGTTCCGATAGGTTACCTTGAGGGACGTCTTTGTTTTAACATGTTTTGCCAGTGTATCTGCCAACGACTTGTCGAACTAAAATACCATGCATGGCACAAGAGCACAAAAGCCGTGAGCGTTAATGAGTCGGGGGATGATCCGGTATAAACGAGAAAGGCGAGATAATCACCTGAGCGAGAACCTTCATCGCCAACTGCGGTGTTATAGTACCATCAGTAATCAATTCGTCAAGCGAGTCCGTGAGGGCCATGCCAATCCTGGGAGAGACGGTATGCCCTGAGAATCGAGGAACGAAGATAAGAAGACGCAAATCACGCACGAAGATCCTCTATAGAATTCGTAATATACAGTCTCCTTTGCTGTTGTCATTTTTTCCTACTGCTATGGTGACAAAGTTGAAATAGGTGTGGCGGGCTGTTGAGGAGAAGGAAGTAGGAGGAGGAGGAAGAGGAAGAGGACTCGTCGTTGGGAGTTATGAGGTGCCTTTAGTCAGCACACTTATGTCATGTGTGAGCACGTGAGCGGGGTGTATGTGTAATTTGCGGAGCTGTAAATTCCGTAACGTAATTGAGCGCTGCCCAGCCTTTGGAGCAGCAACTCTTCATCTCGTTGCAAATCGTCATGGTTAGTATATACACCTCAAATTAACAAAAACTTGTCTTATTGATTAAACATCTACTATTATAGCCTAACCTAAACTCATTCTTCACGATCCAAGTATTCAATGTTCTCACCTACTTGTGGTTCACCGCAACCAACGTCTTCGCATTCACCCTATCCTTCGGCTGGCGAGATTTTACGGACATTGACCCACCAGATCAATGGAAATACGGCTACGGAATAGGCAAAGAAACATATCTCACTCCCGCGCCTTGGATTTACATTGTTCTCGTTGCGGTTCACATACTCTTTGCTGGGACGATTGCTTTTGCGCAGTTCACTGAACGAGGGAGAGTTATTGTTGTCGGTGGTCTTGGCTAGTACGCTCAGTTTCGGTTTTTTTTTGTGCTTGATTCTATTTTGCTGATTGTTGTGCGTGCGCTTAGTCGATGGCCCGTGCTGATGGTTCTGAGCCTCATTTGGACCGCTACTTGGCTGAGACAATGGTATTATGCCTCTTGGATTTTTGCCGTCGCAGTTGCAGCTCTGGCGATTGAGACGAACCGCACAATTAAGAGACGGTATCGTCTTCAATATGAACTCGACGTCAAGGAAGAACGTGCGTTCTGTTTTTTTTTTCATACACCTCATTGCTGTGGAGTTGCTCTAACTTGGTTATTGTCGTAGTTTTCGTCCATGTAACATTTATTTTATACCGTTCTGTGCGATGTTTTCTGAATGCATTTGGGCTGTAGGTTCCGTTCTCATTCTACGAAGGCTGGACCATACGTAAGCCCCCCCCCCCCCCCCCCCCCCCCATGTCATGTTGCCAATACCTTCCATTCAATTCAAATGACGTGATCGCTTTGTTCCTCCGCAGTGATATTACTCGTCAACACCTTCGCAACATTCGCGCCGGTCTCCCAATCATCTGGTTTAGCAAGTAGAATCTTCGCAATCTGGTTTATGTATGTAAAACGTCTCGAGTCTCGTTACTCGTGCAGAACTTTTTTGACACCCCCAATTTTTCTTTTTCTTTCCAGCATACTCTTATCCGGCCTGGCGTTCCTGTCATCATTCAGCTACACAACCGGCGATGTCCCTCATGCGCTTGTCCTGGCACTCGGTCAATTCGCAATATTTGTTCATCAATTCACTCGCGAGGTAACTCGGTGTTTATCATCTCTTTCGCGTGTATCTCGCTCTTACCTTTTCTTCACATTCCACAGAACAACAACCATCAACACCTTGTTGGGTGGTTTGCATTCGCATTCGGAATTATCAGCGTTTGGGCCGTGGCATATAGCTCGTGGTTGACCATTCATATCATTAGGCATGGTACCGGGTCTGTTAGGTTGCCCGAGGACAATGCGGAAGAACGTGCTTAAAACCCGCAAAAGCTGACTCGGAGCAATTAAAGCAAGTTTTGAGTTCTATCGTGTTAAGCTGTGGATCCGAGCTTAGCAAAAATTTCTTGGAAATAACATGTAACCCTTTTCTCCATCCATATGCTTCTGTACAACAAACAGACTGTTCGTTTTTATACTATGCCGCAATTTATTTGTTTGATATACGACGAATTCTCAGACAATACAAGTGTGTTAAGAGTGTAGTGAGGAGTTGTGTGAGAAAGCGATTCGATGGAAATGACATTCATAGAATTATGACTTGTCTTATCACATACTCTGTCGACAACGACAGACGACGGCAAGGGCCAGTAGAGTTCGCACTAGTATGATTTGGAGTTTCGATTTTTTGCTTTGCGATCATATACACGTTTCGAATACAGCATAGAGCAAGAAATACAAATCCTTAAATTTACAAGTCATGACGTCGCATTACTCAACAAAAACAAGGAAGGAAGCTGTCTCCAAAAATCGTCCCTACTAGCCTCAAGCGTGGAAAGAAACCGTGCTCGACAAGGTTCACAAGTCTGAGAAGGCCATGCGAAACAAGTTCCGCCATCTTTCATCAAAAAAAGCGGATCGCGATTGCGCAGCATCTCTACTTCGAGCTGATCTCCAAACTTGTACAAACCTCGAACACATTCGCTGGGATCCGAAGATATACAATATACATAATGTCCTTGCGTGGCTCGTTCAGTGGCCGTTTCGATGTATCCTTTAAAGACGTCGAATACCGCATCTCGCCCAACGGTGAGACATCGGAAATCTTCAACGCCCAAAAGTGAAAAGTCCGCGGTCCGTTCGCCTTCTAACACGCTACTTGCATATTTTTCGCGATCTTGTTGTCCCATCGTAGATTCTGATAATCGACGATCGGCTGTCCCGCGTATCCGTGAGAGATGGTAAAAAGCGGCTGGTAGTATGCTTTGGACGCTGCATTTTCGGGCAAGGCGGATGGCTGAGCACGGTTCGGGGGTTAGACTGTCCATTGAAGACGTCCCCTCGCGGTTCTCTTTTATAACACCTAGTTCCCCTTCGTTCAAATCCCATTCACTCAGTGTTGACGGCCAATCTCGCTCTAGAAGATTGATAATACTTTCTCGGAGGTGGTCGACTTGATATTTGTTTGCGAGCAGCAGGATTCCTTCCCCTATGCGGAGTGTACTCGGGTCATGTTTTCTCCATGGTATGCATCTGTACAATGATGTGAATTATAGACTGGTTTTTAAGAGTTATGTGTTTTGAGCCAAACGGGTTACCTTGAGTCATACAAAGCACCTAGAAACTTTTCGAGGTGTTCGGATTCATCTTGCAATCTAACCAGAGGAACAGAATCAAATAACTCGTCTTCTGGATGTACATGCATTGGCAGCGCGAGCATTCCTTCGAAAACTGGAGATGCGCGAAGAAGAAAGACGCGATCGACTTTGAACGCGGTAACGACATTGTTTTTTGTGTTGGGAAGCGAGAGTAGTACAATGTCTCCGTTAGAAAAGTACAAAGAAGAGTGTTTGATTATTTCTGGATGTGCTTCCAAGCGTCGCTTCTTTTGAGATTTAGAGGTGCTTTCTGCGTCAAGTGGAGGTGTTGGCCCGGTGTTTTGGTGAAGGCGATCTTGTTGGGATGGTGTTGAGCTGCTAGAGACTGCCTGCAACTGGCCAAAAGATTCTTCAAACATGATCAAAGCAGGAATAATAAATGAGATGGTGAAAGAAATGGAATTAGGTGAAGTATTTACACGTGTATTAAGATAAAGTTATGGTGTCGATGAGAAAGACAGTAGGCTTCGGAAGTTTCCTTCGGCAAACGGCGGCAGAAAGAGCTCGTCGGGCGCTTCGACGGTTCGACGGTGAGGAATGGGCGCCTGCCCACTGACACTCACTCACTCACTACTTTCGCACGTTCGGGTGTCTTTCCCCCCCTTAACTCCATGTTACGCCTCTGGTGTTCGAAAGTCCCCTCCCTGCAACTCCTTGCAGCTGGAGTCTCCTCGTCTCTGCGTCGTCCTCACTGCCCACTCTCTTTGCCCAACCCCTCTTCCACGACGAACCCTATCACCACCACGGCCAGTCAACTACCTTCTCGTCGTCGACTCTCCAACTTTATGCTGGACCCGAAGTCTCTCATGGAGGACCTGGAGAGCGAACTCTTCAACTACACTACCGGGCGTTTCCTGCAAGTCTCCTGCATCTTGTCTCGTCTTTGTTTAACTCTGTAATGTGATTGTGATGTACTCACTCAGTGCCAACGACGCCCTTCGCCTCCGAGAGCGCAGGCGCGTCTTTGACATCCCCGGACTCTTTAGAATCATTGCTAAGGCACTCAACTGCAAGACTGAAGACATCGTGGGCTTTCGAAAGTCGGAGAGAGTACTATAAGTACAAGAAGCAGCCACCGTCGGATCATGCCAAGAACCTTCGTCGCTATCTCCGTCTCGCACCGTCGCTCGTGCCGGACGACGACCCCCTCAACGCTTTCTGCATCCGCCACCCCGACCTCACCGACAGCAATCTTAAGGTTTCGTCAGATTCCAGCGGCTTGCAGATCCTTAGCGTGTTGGACTGGCAGCACGCCGTTGTCCTACCCCTCTTCCTCCACGCCGGTATGCCCGACATCATCCAGAACGAAGAAGACGAGGTCTCTCGAAGTATGGCCGAGCCTAAGCTACCAGACGACTTCGACGAGTTACCGGAAGAAAAGCAAGAATGGGAGATGGAGCTCCTCCGTCGTCGTCTTGTGCATTATCATTACAACCTGAGCACAGCGACGTACAACAGGATCCACCACCAGGGTCTAGTCTATTCGTTGAATACTTTCCGTCGTCGCATATTCAATCATGCAACTGCTATGTGGGAGGGTGAGACGATCAAGTTGCTGTATGCGCTGATAGATATGGTGTCTGGCTGGGGCTGGGCGAGTTTTGCGAAGGACGGCACGCGCACGCCATGTCCGGTCGCGTTCACGGAGGACGAGCGAGCTGCGGCGGAGAAGTTGTATCGGGCACTGGCGAATGCGGAAAGAGGTGAGAGGATGCTGAGGGACAGAGTCGGCTACGGGGAGGAGACCTGGGTCCCCGTCGCTCGCTACGAGGAAGCCAAGGCACTCGGTCAGGAGATGAAGCGGATGACATTGAAGGCATGTGCGGAGGACAAAGAGACGACGGGGGAGGAGTACGCTGTGATCGAGTCAAACTGGCCCTTGGACGATATGGACGAAGAGGAGTTAGAGGAGTACAAGTAAGGAATCGTTTCAGCACAGAAAAAAAAAAAGAACACAACGGAATCCTCTGCTTCAACAACTGTCTTTTTGAGATCGCTGGTGGTGGTGTTACGCTTTGCCAGGTCTATCTCTTGAACGAATGTTTGCCTTAATAGTGCGTTTATATATCTCGCGTCCCTTGCTATTGTCCTTAAGTCTCACAATTTGCCCCATGGGGTACCGGTGGATTGCTTAGCAAATGATGTAGAGTCGAAGGTTGCGCGGGCTTTCAAGAAAAAGAAACCCCGGTGCGGTGAGGATCGACAGAGTTGGCCTGGAACGTAACATTGTAGGTAGCTAACTGTTGCCATAGGCCACCACTTGTTGTACCAAAGAACTACACATTCCTCAATCATTTAAAAATGAAGCCATATACCGAATATGACGTCGAATAGGCAATTAATTACACGGGTTAATAGACGGGGCCAAACCGTGCGACAGACGCGTAATTAAGAGAATTTACTAAGCGAATTTTGACCGTTAAAGGAGACGGTTAAAAAATTGGGTAAACGTTGGGTTTAACATTTTATTGTTAGAAACCCAATTCTTACATAAGGTTTAAAGAAGCTAAACAATTGATTTTAAATGCGTCAATGGGGCTTTTACTAATGTTATTAAAACTTAGTTTCGTTCATTAGCTTTACTAGTGATTAAGACAATTTTAAACCAGTTAATCGTTGGAACATGGATGAAACTGGTCTTATGAAAGGTATAGAAGATAATGAATTAGTTTTGAGAAGTTTTTAAAGTTGAATTTCTCAGAGGACAAGCCTTTCCAACAGAGGAGTACAAATCTCCAATGCCCATAAAGCCCCACTTTCCCAGTTGGGCCAGTCTTCTAATGTCACAACTTGTAAAGCGTCAAAACACACAAAGAATGAATGCTATACTCGCTGCCGAGTTGGAAACTGAATCTGATGAAGAAAGTGGAGTCAGGATTAGATGACAAACTTGACAAGAGTAAACTCAAGCAAAAGCTTAAAAAGAAGATTGAGGGGAGAAAAAAAAGGATCAATTATACGTATATACTTTACATAATGTACTACATAGTGCACGTGCAAATCCACGCATTATAATATAATGAACTTGGCCTAAGTTCATGGCATATAACCGTTACAGCGTCTAATATCCCAAAATGGTAAGTACCACCCACCACCGCCCACTTCAGTCAGGAAGAGAGCGCCAGAGAGCCCAGGATGGAGAATATGAACCATTCTGCAACCATTCCGCTTCTTTTTCTTCTTCTTCGCCATTGGGTAATAACATGAGCGGTTCGACAATGGGTGGTTAAGACTAGGGTTAACGCTAACGTTAACAAGATCGCGGTCAGGGCGCTTATTTTTTGCCTCCTCTTGCAGCGGCCGACGAATGCCGGAATAAGCTGCAACGCGGCTTCGAAGCTGAACTCGGGCTGAACCAAGCGTGAACTCTAAACTTGAATGTCGTGTGTACAACTCGACACTCATTTCTATGTATGGACAAACTCTGATACTAAATCGCTGAGATAAGGTTTCATCAAACGATAGAAACATATCTGGTGAAGAATATAAATATACGGAAATAACTTTTCAAATGAGGTCAGCCCTCATCTCATGCCATTTCAAAATTGTACACGTATGTCGGATTTTTATGAAGCTGTTTTGTTTAGTATTCAAACGAAGGATAAGCTAATTAATTGGTCTTCGCTGAAACCAAGGCCATGCATCTGGGTTCCGCGACTGATTGTACTTGATGAGAATCTAGTATCCATTTGTAGAGGTACGTACTGCCTCGTATCAGGAAACCTCCTTATTTTGACTCCTGTTTGGTCCCCTATTCCTCCTATTAGAAGTGTCCTTGAACAATTGACTCATTGACGGGGCGTGCTGCCCGTCTTTTTTCTTGGCGAATGCTATGTTGTAACTAGTGTAACTAGTGAACGTTGACTGCTGCCCGCAGCCCGCCTATCAGCTGCCAGCTTCTCAGGCTCGAACTAAACTTTAATCGTTCAAAGAATTCAGGACCAAGATTATATTACTTGGTTATTGCGCCCAATGTTAATATTCTAGCGAGGGCATTGGCTGACCTGGACTATGACGGAGTAGGAAGATGCCGCCACAGGACGGGCTAGCCCCACTACATATAACAAGAGTATTCCCCCCGCCGTGTGCGTTCCACCACGGTTTTTTTCGGGCGAGCACCGCCGCCCGTTTCATCAGAAAATATATAAAAGTATGGCTTCTTAATCCCCTCTACGGGCGAGTTCTCATCGCAGTCCTAGTCCCTTAATCCGATCCCACACATAACTTTTCCTTCCATCTCTCCCTCAAGCTATGGGAACAGCCCTCTCTTGTTTAAAGAAACCAAAACAGTCGGCCCCACCGTCTTCGCACACCGACTTCCTGAAGGCTCTTTCGAAATCGGGTATCAAAGGAAAGATACGCGAGAAAGGCAGTATTGAATATTCTTTCGATATCATTCCTTGGAATCTTCGTTGTCAGCCGAAACCTCTTGCTGTGGTATATCCACTCAACGCAGAAGAAGTCTCGACGGTGGTCAAGATAGCAGCGAAATATGGCGTTCCGGTTCAACCGCGCAGTGGAGGGCACAGTTATGGGTCTTACTCACTTGGCGGTAGAGATGGGGCTTTGGTAGTTGATCTCGGTAAAATAAGCAGTGTCGTTGTAGATCAGAAGACTTGGAAAGCAACCATTGGGGGAGGGACCAAGCTAAAGGAAATCACGAATGGACTTTTCGAGCAAGGAAAGCGCACTATCGCTCATGGAACTTGCCCTCAAGTTGGTATCGGGGGACATGCCACCGTTGGTGGTCAAGGACCTCTTAGTCGACTATACGGACTCACTTTAGATCATGTCGTGGAAGCTGAAGTCGTGTTGGCCGATGGAGCTATAATGACAGCCAATGAGAAAACAAATGCGGATCTTTTCTTTGTACGTGTCCTGAGTTATCTATATATAAAAAAAGCCAAGCTAACATATTATGTTCCCCACTGTATCCCAAAACAGGCAATACGAGGTGCTGGCGCTTCCTTCGGCATCGCCACAAAATTTATCGTAGAGACACATCCTGCACCTGAAACTGTAACGCACTACTCATTCCAAATTAAATACGGCTCTCCCGACGAACTTGCGGAGATCTTTTTGAAGTGGCAAGAGTTTATCTCCTCGCCTGTCGTAACCAAGGATCCCCTTTACAACTGCGTCCTCAGTATTACCAATGGTCTGATCCTCGTTCAAGGATCCCGATTTGGAAAAATCGAAGAGCTACAAGCGTCGGAAATATACGTTTCCTTGAAAGACAAGTTTGGTGTTGATATTACTTCTCACGAACTGGATTGGATTGGAAGCATCTTGAACTGGGCGACGACTGGTATAGAAAACCTCGCGGGGGGTTTGGTGAGCTTGATATGACGAAAACGTATCAGCAAAAATAACCGTGTTTTCTATAGAAAATTCCGATGTATATGAAAAGTCTGAGTGTTAGACAGGACAAACTGCTTACGCCAGAGGCAGTTAAAGCGTGGTTTGAGTATATGCATAAACATTCACCCAGTGATTGTGTACGTCCTTTTATGTTCATTTTGAAAGAACAAATTTTTGATAAAAATGATTTTGGTACTAGGTATGGATTATCCTAGGTATTTAATTTTTATGGTTTTAGCCAACACACAGCCTAAGCAGCTTTTCGTCCCACCATTTAGCTGATCTTGAAGCTGGACATATCTCGGAGATTCCTAACGATGCCACAGCTTATTCATTAAGAGATTGCTTGGTAAAATTTAGACATTTCGTTTGAAATATCTTAGAATTAACTCAATTAATTGTTACAGTATGGGATGTGCGCCTACTCGATTGGAGGAATACCCTATCCCGATGACGGGGTAGCTTTCCTGAACGGCATGTTCAAAACCATCACAACTCACATGCCAGACGGAAAATTTGGTGTATACCCCGGATACGTCGAGTAAATATCACTTTTCCCACACCTTTTGCGCTTATCTTTATAACTGACCTCCCATCCCTTCAGCCCTTTCCTCCCCAAATCACAATATCCAGAATTATTCTGGGGTAAGAACTATGCACGATTACTACAAATCAAGAAGAAATACGATCCGAATAATGTGTTTTGCAATCCTCAGTCTGTCGGTGCTGATCAACCATCACCTCCGAAACCTGCGTTTAGGATTGAGAATTCCAAACCTGTTTTGAATATTTAATCATCATCTTTTTGCTTCTAATCTAACAAGAATTGTTAATATTCAATTGGTATCATCTCTCATTCAAGAATATGCAATGTTTTTTATGATAATAAATGTACGACCCATCATGATGTTTATAAATATATCTATTTCGCCATAATTCACGTAATTTTATACTCGGACGTGCGTTACTCGAGTTTACTGCTTAAATATTCAACCCTTGTGATTTCAGGCCAAGGGTAGCAAATCGTGTTTGATCAGTGTTCAAAGGGATAAGTGTAACTCTGGTATTTTGTTGCTAATAAACGTCAGAACAACAACAGCTAATAAGGTGTACTCGTGCGGCTGGCACTGGAGCTATAAAACGGTGGCGAAACCTCGTTCCTCAGAAAGTCTAATCGCGTGTAAAAAGATTATAAAATGAAGTGTATGTAGCTTTGACGAATCAGTGGATAACTTGAAACCCGGGTGCTATTTGCCGTATCTTCCCCCAGAACCAGCGGAAACAGCGACGGCGGAAGAAACAGGCTTCAAGAGATTATGAGTACCATTAGAGAAGTTTTTGACTTGTCGAGCAGCAGAAGCAGCCCCAGTAGAATTAGGGCTCTTAGAACCCCCAGAATGAGTAAACAGAGGAGCTCCAAGGCCCAGACCGATACCATTGGCAACCACAGCTGGTGTATTGGTATCGCGGTTACCAGACATCGGACCTAATGTGAGTGATTGCAAACAGTTAAGAGCATCAAAATTCGCTGAAATACCAGACATCGAAGAATATGCATGTGCCAAGGGGTTTAGTTGACTGCCGGTTGATTGTTTTCTGCCATTGACTGCTGTACCATTGACAGTCGTGGGATCGTGAACTTGAGAGCGCGTGACAGTAGCCGTGTTCTGCGATTGCATTGGTACTTCGAAAGCGTTATTGAAAACCCGACTGCCAGTGTCGCTGTAGGAATTGGCGCGATGGTGCGTCTTGGCTAATGTCGGAGAAGCCATTTCGAGGGGATTGAGCACAGCATTAACATGGTTCGAATTAGATCCGTAAAGAAGGGGCTTAAGATTGTCAAGTTGCGCCTGTAGTTGGTTCAAGGTTGCGTTCAGGGGTTGAAGCTGAGGAGGTACGCAAAGCTGATCAAACAATTGTTTCGGGAGCTCTATGTAGGATTTCATGACCTGAATATAGTATCGATGAGCAAGTACAGTACGTACGACAATTCTGCTGTTGCAACCCTGCTTGCAGGCGTGCATTGTCTGGCGATAGTACAGGCTGTCCATCAAACCTAGAACAGAACGGAGGCGACATGAATTGAGCCTTAGTTTTGTTACCTCTGCTAAGTGATACAAATGGGTCCTCAGATTCTGTGAATAAATCTTGCATGTTCATGGGCAACCCGGACGCTATTGTAGGACCGCTTGGCATGCCAATTCGAGGTGAAGTTATCTGAGGCGTAAACGCTTGAGTAGTTGACGCCTAAAGAAGATGGGATAAATGCGCATAATTATCCATCATTGATGTTTGTCTTTTACCAATCGTAGTGCATATTCGGCTTCTGAGAAGACTTGAAGACGTTCGCTGTATCCACGAATTGTTCGTCCGTGAAGCTTAGAGCGAACATCCTGTGCAGCGGCTTGCGATTCCAACCTGAAATAAATAATTGATAAGTGTTGGCTCCTCGAAAATCGGGTGAAGATGAAAACATCGGTAGTACTTGACGAAGGCAACGAGGCGTGGTGGCTGCACACGAGTATCCGCGAAAAATCTACTGCTCTTGACGGGATGTGGCGCTACCAAGATGCGTAAAGTCGGAACATCAACGTTCATAGGAAGCCTACAAGAAATGTTTACGTTGTCAAATCCAGGTAAGATCCCGACTGACCCTTCAATATAAATATCCGCTCCAGGCGAGGTAGAGTCGTCGACTGCGACGGGTGTAATTGGGTTCCTTGAGACCGTTCCCTGATGGGAATATACATTGGGTGATTGTTGCTGTGGGGTTAGGTCGACTAGAGACGGCGATGTAACTGTTGAATCTGCAGCGCTTCGGTTAATCTTATGAGCTTGCTGAAGAGGGATTAGAGAGGAATTGTCAAATATTGAAGGCAATACATGACGTGCCTTGGCGAAAGTTGGATGAAGGTTGTGGTGTGAGCGTAAAACATCGATGCATTGTTGTGCCGCTTCTATTGAATCAAACCTATTTGGATGGTAATTTTAGCCAGTTACAGTTACATCAATGAGAAAAAGAAATCGAATGTACAGAACAAAACCATAACCACTACATCATAAGAGTCATCAGAGAAATTCAGAGACGATGAAAAAGCAACATACGACGGATGATCAGAAAGTTGACGAGTAAATGTTCGACAGCTAAGGACAGTCCCAAATTGGGAAGCGAGAGCGTATAATTGTTCGGCTTTGAAGTGAGGAGGAAGGCCATTAATATATACATTAGTTGTCCTACGATAATTGTCAGTTCAAGAATGCAAAAACAATTATCAAACAAACTGTAAAGGGTTGGGGGTTTTAGTGGAACAAGCAGTCTTAACGGCCTGTGGTGACGTTTCTGAAGAAGCTCTTTATTCATCATTCTCATCGAAAAAGGCAAATTTGTCAAACACACCTGTTTGAGGCTTACTGGGAGAACAAGGTTGCTGGCTATTGGATATATCCGTCGTGGCCTCTTCGTTGAGCTGCGAGACCTGTTGTCCTGCAACACTGGCGGTTGCATCAGGATTTGCTTTCCCGGATTCTCCAGACGACGCCAATGAAATACGTAGTTTTTCCGAAGGAGATTCGGGTTGACCAATACAAGTTACGGAAGATGGGGGTGTTGAAGTCAAGACTTGAAGTGTAGCAGAAGAATGAATTGGAGTAGTAGGCTGGATAGCAGATGATGCAGAAGACAGTGATGACAATGGTGATAGACTCGATGAAGCATCGTCACCGACTTCTTCTTTCTGAGATGACGGAGCCATCGGAGGTGTATTTGGAGAAGCAACTAAATTGACAGTTTCGGGATGAGCAGAGGCAGTTAGTGATGGAGAATTTGACGAGGATGTCATTGCAAATTTGAGAGAAATTTGAAAAAAAAAGAATCCTGTTTAAAGTAGTAAGTATATATAAAACGATGGTTGTTCTAAGGTGATGTTGATATGCTGTGGGTTTGATATTGGCGGACGAAGGCGAATGAGTTTGAGACGCGAGGAAGAAAAAGAAGGGAAAGATGCAACGAAGGGGATATTTTGCGGGTATCTCTTATAAAGAGAGCTGCGGACATTGCGCGGGGACCGCAGGATGAAGGTATCACTCATCCTTTTTCGACGCGACCAGTGGAAGTAACGTTTGACGCGTGACGCGTTACGCGTCGTGTGACATGCGTTGACACGTGACATTAACACGACAGTTCAAAGCAATTACACCGACAATTCTCCGTATTGCTCCACTATGCATTCGCCCAGACTCACCGACCGCCACAGCACCTGTAAGCTATACCGGGTCTTTTTCACATATCAGATTCACGATTCACGAGAGAATAATGAGTCTCCAATCAGAGTTTGAGAATTCCCTTTAAGACGTTACAGGATTTATGAATTGATATTGAGGAAATGGAATAAATGTAGAATTTTAAAAAATGGTTAGAAATTACAGGACACACCATATAAGAATATGTGATTAGTGTGAGAGAGATAAATGCAAGCTAATAGACAAATAATCGAGCATTTAATATGTAATCGACGCGTCAAAGTACGTTTTCTCTACTAACCTTCGTATGCTACAGTTGAGGAAAATTGCTGAGTTTACAAGTTAGTCAGACTAAAGTCGCATAAAACTATCTCTGACTGTTTGCGAGACCCGGGGTGGTGCTTTCCCGTAGGTTGGCTTTAAGCTCCGAATCGGTGGCTACTATCTTTTCGATAGCAACATGTATTTCCAATGCAAACTTTTTCATGGATTTCTTCTTCCTCAAGCGAAGTGGATCAAATGTGCCGGCATCATTCAAGTTATCCGCAGTACTAGGCCCACAGCAGGGCATGAAACAAGGTCGACACGTTGGCATTCTTTTTTGTCTGGTTACATCTGGATGAATATTACATATGTATATACAATGATGTGTACTTACCTCAACAAGGATGTGGGGTGTTTTTTAACCAATGAAGTGGAACGACAACATGCCGAACTTTAAATATGCAGCGAGACGATAAACTGGACTGCCAAAGCTGAACAGTGGACAAATTGTCCTAGGCTTGTTTATACCATTGTGTGGGATAAGGACTTGGACGTGGTTCCGGACAGAGCCAAGTAGCGCACACGAATTATCAAGTTGAGCGAGCAATGATAGGGGTACAAGCAATATTTACAAAATTGGAGCTTATACATGTTCGAATGACTTAATCATAACCAGAAAAACATACATTTTGCATTTCATTAAGCAGTAAATCTGACCTGAGCTTCAGCATGAGAGAGAAGCCAAGCCCGAGAGCATGGACTGAAACCGGAATAGTTTTTACTATCCAGAACTTTCCTCTGCCACGTATTTCCTACGTAATAAATGATGGGTTGAGGATTATACTGGATTCTAAAGATATCATCGCCATCAGTTCTCCTGTTAATTATAGGTTCGCTTTTCGGGGCCAGCAGGTCACGCTCCTGCACAGACAATTTTGATAGTTCTGCGGCTTCGCACGGGTCGACAAAGACAGGTTGACGGGCATCTGGAGATAGATAATGCGTTGCTTGGAAATCTGGCTTCCTCGTGCCAGGATGAATGACGATGGGTATTTCTTTACGATAGTCCTGGAAAAGTTTTGTATCCTGGAGCCTTGAAATTTTCATGATCGGAATCCAAGGGTAATCTTCGCTGGCGAGTAAGGGGTCGTGATTTAAAACATATCGGAGGTTTAATGTGATCACAATTTCAGCCTCGATTGACTGATAATACATGTCGAAGGAGGGGAAGGCCATTTCGTGTATAGGGACGGTGGTTGTGTTCCAGTCCGATTTTTCAGCTTCATGCGGTGTGCAACAGTGGGGTCTTGGCGGATGAGGTTGTGGGCACGCATCGTTATTGGAAGTGGGTGAGAGCTGAGAACGACTGACGGGTGGCAGCGACATCTCGGCGGGAATATCCATGCCTGGGAACAGCATTTCCATACGACGATCCTTAGAGGTTGAATGTAGAGTGACTGAAGGAGAACTGATAGCGATGTTGTAGCTGACCTGATCAGCGTCGGGAATGCCTTGGGGTTCGCCGTGTATGTTGAACGTAAGATTCAGCGCTGAACCTGAGGCAGAGGATCAAAGAAAGCTTCACCTCAACGAAAATGCTCTTACCTTGCTCCAGATGGCGACCGTAAGGAAAGGTTACATCAATGTCAAAAGAGATATTCAACGGGGTCCAAGGCTGAACTAGTCCAGTTCGACTTATCTCGGGGAAATTGGCCGTGAACGTAACAACTTCTGCTGTATTATGCCTCTCAGAATTTGAACCGACAGCATTGAACGATGACCGGCCAGCTGGAATCTCAATGATTGTTCCATTGACGAATTTGATTTCGACGGTGTAGAGGTAAATATGCTCATATCTTCTTTTGAATTCGAGTTGCTTGGTGGTTCCACGTTAGGCCTCGACAAAGATTTGAAGAGAGAAAATCCTTACCTCGAAAAGGAAGAATGGCGGTGTAGTGTCAGTAGATTCAGACGGAGGGTAATTCGTGGTCGGGACGAGGAGGGCAAAGTCGTGTATGGATTGTATTTCAGGTTGTAAAATAGGGCCTAGGAAAGGAATGCATGAATTAGTTTAAATACCAGGCCTGACAAAAAACTGGTATTGCCAGAAATTACCGTCGGATAGTTTATAGCTAGTTTTGAAAGCTACGCGCTCTTCTTCAGCTAAAACCCACATGGTAGAATACATCTTTTTAGCGTATCCGTCCCGTAAACGGGTTTCAAGACTTTCACAAACTGGTCCAAAGAGTCTTCTTTTTGCGCTGTTCCATTCGACTTTCCGTTCGAATGTCGAAAGATTGTTACCCAGAATATCGAAAGATTGCGGCCCTTCAGCTGATTCGACACCGGGTTTTCTGAAGGAAAAAAAATGAAATTTGAATGAAATGGACACTGGCGGAATTGAAGAGAGTGTAAATACGCAATCTTAGCCCAAACCCGTTCTTTGAAACGCAAAATTACTGAGTACTCCAAAATGGGGTTACAGGATCCTTTGGTCTTTACTCTGACTTGTCCGGGAATGATTTCTCCTGGATCTAAATCGGGTGCACGCACCCATGCCTGAATAGCGCAGGCGTCTGGACTTGAGATGACAACGGAAGCATTAGCTGTTGAGAGAAGGGCGAACAGGGAGCACAACCAAAGACTTGAAGGACACCTCATTGTTGGTATCTGGTGGGAGTCTACAGGGAACCTGTAGGTAGTTTGGCCAATGGCGCCCTAGCCACTGCCTCAGTTGAGTTTGAAAGCAAGTTCAAGTGAGCGCGAGATGGACAGATGCGATATGAGATTGAAATTGATTATGGCACGAGATGAGCCGTGTTTGTCCGTGTTTGCATGGGGATGTCGACGACCATAAGCTTTTGGGTCAAGTTTAGCAGCGGAGTGATGAAGAGCGTGAGCCGGTAGGGGAAAAGGGTGCCCGTGCAAAAAGGAACAAAGAGGGAGAGAGAATTGTGTATGCCGTAGTATACGCGTATAGGAGCAGTGAAAAATAATAGAGCCAAAAGTATTTTTCTGAGATGGGGCTTCCGAGTCTCCCACAAGGGAAGATTGCGAAGCGGGAATGCCGTTTATGTTGTTAGCCTATGATTCTATTTCGAAGGGTAAATCTTTGAAGTTTGTCATTTGAGAAATCACCCTCACAGTCCCGCTACCTAATCTTTTCACGTTGACCTTACCGGACTTAGTTTTACATGTCTGTAAGTAATCAAACCTGCTTCAGACGATCTGATGATTCTGATCACGGTGCCATCTCAATTGAATTAGACACGCAGCTTCGTTCTTGCCTCAGAGTTGTTTGGGTATTTTGTACGCTTGCAAAGGAAGAGCAATTGGTACGAATCTTATGCAGTTCAGACCAGACAGCGGAAGGATTCGAAAAACGAAAAAAATGGCGGGTTGACGTTGGGTTGACGGAACGTCAATTGGAGCCAGTCACATTGTCGTCACGCAATAAGCGCCCTTTCTATTTATATCCCGAGGAGCCGCTGCCCCATTACACTCAAATTACACTATTTACGCTACAACGAAAATTGAATGGAATGAGTCCGAATGGCAAGGCTCTCCGGCTCGGTCTCACGATTTACGTCATGAAAAAACTGTGAGGCTATGATGTGATAATTTTACATTCAATAATTGGTTAGCACTGGGTGGGAGGAAAGTTCAAAATACGCCATGATCGACAGCCTGAACATAAGTGTATAACAAGATATCATGCCCAAGGTTCTACAATACAACCATCAACTAAATTATCAAACAATATTGACAACCATGCATTGTTTGTAAAGGCTATAGATTCCAGATTACCATTTTGCTTCCTAGCCAACTCCAAATCCACCAATCTCCAACTGTGTGCATAATGGATGGAGTGGGCATACAACTCCCGAAGTGTCATCTTCACGTGCCGATAAAATGTTAGCATGTCTTATGTCGAGCAATTCTATACCAAAATGCGCCAAATCATCGTAAAGCTCATACACGTCTTTTCTACCAACCAAAACATAGGAATTGGCATGTATAGTCAAGGCCAGATGATTTACCTGATAGAATCCATGGACTGTCCTATCGGCATGTGAGACCCAAGCCGTTCTAACAGGAGTATTGAGAGAAGCCGTCCTTGGCCCGGGACATCCTTCTCATAATCTTTGCGCTCTTCCTCATGGTGTGACATTTTGGTATTATCTTCTCGATCTTTATATTTGTCCCATATCAATGGACGAGAATCATCACTCAACCGCGCCTGAAATAAACCGTAGCACCGGGGGACTACGGCGCCTTGCAATTGTTCAAGTTCTTCATAGAACCATGCTTCTTGTGCCATATTCACCGACCTCCCAGGGCGAGACACCTTGACTGCTAGCGGCGGCAATTCGGTATTAATCGGACTGAGTACATTCACAGCATAGACTGAGCCAACTCTTCCCCACCCAAGTTTTTCTCCCAAAGAGACTTCGAGGTGAAGATCGCCGGGTGGCGGGAGGGTAGAATTTGGGCGAACAGGAAGGAGACCACCCGGTCGTATGAATTCTTCATCTTCAAATAAAAATTGCTTTCCAGGCTTGACAACTCCTCTGTGAAATGTTTGATTGAATACTGTGTCATTATTAGAAAGGAGATCTCGGACAGTAACACAAGAAAATGCGTTCAGAGGCTGCGATCGCTCAGGAAATCAAACATTGTTCAACATAACACTCACTGTGAAAGTCTTCATTGTTAAATCGTTCGTGTCTTCGCAGCTGTAGTGTTGCGACGCTAAGGTCCTATGTCACATATTGTCACAACCTGTGAGTAAGGTTTTCGAGTTCGTCCGGGGATGTGAAGGTCGCCCGAATGTGTTTTTTTTATTCTCTTTTTTTTTCCTTTTTGACTTACTATTGTCTTCCAAATTTATACTTACAATAGCTCATTTGGATATATAGCTGAGGCCTCATTCATCAGATTCCGCAACCGCCTTGAAATTCTCTTCCAAGTTCAAGTTTTCGTTACTTTGATTTGGCTTCCACATCATGAACGCTCCTCCTCCTCCTCCTCCTTGTGCATGATTATACCTTCCTGATCGCCTGTTTTCCGAGCTACATCATGCATACCATGCTGGTACCGATCTACCCAGGGGGTCTCCCCTGCTGCGTTTCCCATTCCCTTTCGACGGACCAGATGGGATGCTGAACGCAAATTCTCAGGTCAAATTGCATGGTCTGACGAAGGCCGCTTTTTCCACAGGAACAGCACAAACAGCCACAGCCACCCAGATTGAAGAGCTGCAGCGGTCCCCAGATGCCTTAGAGGGCCAGTGCAGATGTCTTCGACATTCTTGAATAATCTAATTAACTATGCCGATCACAGGCAGCAGCGTGCACTGAGATGGATCGGTGCTAATAATTACGCTCAACCCGATACACCTACCACACCTGCTATCAATTACCCAATTACACTATTCGCGCCCCGACTGCCCAGGAGCAGGCCATAGGAATCAAAGCGATTGCCTCTTGGTATCTAGCATACGTCAATAGGGAGCCATTAATTCCAGAAATGAACACCGAACCCTCAGTTCAAGGGGAAGTTCTCTACGGAATTATTGAGCCCATGAATGCTCTATTGAAGGTGAATTTCATCGCCACAGAAGTACTACTGGCACTTAGCATCTTCCAGACTCGGTATCCGCTACTAAGCGTTAATAACAATTTGTCTGTGAACGACAGATACCCTCGGTGGTCCCGGTCTTGTTCAGCTTTGCACAATACCCCAGGAAGCAATAATAATGCTGGGTATCCGGATTTTATCCTCCTCCGGTCAGCTGCTCCCGGTGATAATGCGGCGGTGGCGGAAGTAAAGACTTGGTGGGCCTACCCGACTGCTGTTTTTGATGAGATTTTCAGGCGGAACTTGAATCGAGATGGGAGGTTTAATCCTCACTATACCCACCCCTCAGGTAAACTTTTGAAACAGGTAAATGTAATTCTCCCCGTTCTCTTCTTATTCCCGCTCCACCCCCCAAAGTTATGCGACTCAACATTATCCATAGTTATGGGGACAATTGCATTATTTTAATTGCCAACTTGGCTTCTGCACTAACGGCCGAGCTATACTATTTTTCGTGCGCGCTGGTGTAAATGGCACTTTAGTCGTATCAGAGAAAATGGATTGGGACGATCCCCGCGCTGGCTTGAGTTTTTCAGCAGTGGACTTACAGCACCTTGATGGACTACTGCGTAATGGGCTAAAATTCCCGTTCATCGACTCGTATCTATGTCCAAAAGAAGGCAGAAGGTCGAGTTGGACGTAGTTGTTGAACGTTGAAGGTCGAGGAATGATTCACTGGCACACCTCATCTAAAGTAATGGTAACTATACCTTGAAAATCTTGAAATATTTTTCCATTCATAAATGTCTCTTCTTGTAAAGAAATTGTTACTCTGATGTGTTAGATAATTCGAGTTACGCCACCGAATCTTCTTACACAGCTCCACGAAGAAAAGGCAATGAGATGTTTTGATATTATCCTCAAAGGATGCTTTGGATTTGTATAGCATACTTTATACTTAAACTAAATGAAGCTACGACACTCTTAAAAGGTCTTTATAAACTCGTGTATTCTCTGGCCGCGGTATTACCGTATTAGTGAGTCAAGACTCAACCTCGCGTTTCGCGATTTACATGAGTAAACCATAAGGATATAATGTGAATAATCAACTTTACATTAAGTATAATGCTTGACTAATACTGGGTTAGAGGTAAGATCAAAAGATACCCAGACTGACGCTGAACATAAGCGTATAATATGATATCATGCCCAAGGTTCTACAATACAACCATCAACTAAGTTATCAAACAATATTGACAACCATGAACCGTTACAAAGGTGTATGAAATGCAGATCACCATTTTGCTTTCTAGCCAACTCCAGATCCACCAATCTCCAACTGTGCACATAATGATGAAGTGGGCATACAACTCCTGAAGTGTCATCTTCACGTGCCGATAAAATGTTAGCATGTCTTATATCGAGCAATTCTATACCAAAATGCGCCAAATCATCGTAAAGCTCGTACACGTCTTTTCTACCAACCAAAGTATATTAGGAATTAGCATGTATAGCCACTGAAACCGGATGATTCACCTGATGGCATCCATGGGCTGTCCTACCGGCATGTGAGACCCGAGTCGTTCTAACAAGAGTATTGAGAGAAGCCGTCCTTGACCCGGGACATCTTTCTCATAATCTTTGCGCTCTTCCTCGTGGCCTGATAACTTGGTATCGTTTTCTTGATCTTCATATTTGTCCCATGTCAATGGACGAGAATCATCACTCAACCGCGCCTGAAATAAACCGTAGCACCGGGGGACTACGGCGCCTTGCAATTGTTCAAGTTCTTCATAGAACCATGCTTCTTGTGCCATATTCACCGACCTCCCAGGGCGAGACACCTTGACTGCTAGCGGCGGCAATTCGGTATTAATCGGACTGAGTACATTCACAGCATAGACTGAGCCGACTCTTCCCCATCCGAGTTTTTCTCCTAATGAGACTTTGAGGTGAAGATCGCCGGGTGGCGGGAGCATGGACTTTGGGCGAACAGGAGGGAAACCATCCGGTCGTACAAGATGTTTATGTTTAAAGAAAACTGGCTTTCCAGGCTTGACAACTCCTCTGTGAAATGTTTGATTGAAAACTGCGTCGTTATTAGAAGCGAGATCTCGGACAGTAACACAGGAAAAGGCGTTCAGAGGCTGTTATCGCTCAAGAAATTAAATATTGTCTTAACCCAATACTCACTGAGAAAGTCTTCATTGTTGAACGTTGAACCGTTCGGGGGTGTCTGCGCAGCTGGAGTGTCAATATGGCAGCAGTTGAGAACACGTATTGTCACATATTGTCACGACATTTTTCAGGTTCGTCCGGGGACGTGAAGTTTACCCGAACGTATTTTCTTTACTGCTCTTTTCATCTCTTTTCAAAGTTGTTGTCTTCCAATCGTTATAAAAGCTTATTCTAATATATATCGGAAGCTTCATCCAACAGATTCCGCTGATCGTCTGGTTGTATCAGAGGCGTTTTCGATCTCTAATTCTCTACGACGATATCTTCGACTACCTTCATCACTAATAAAGCCTGTGGATAATCTTACGTCATTTAATCCCTCTATCATGCCTGCACTTCTCAAGTCCCTTTGGAACATGACTGCTCTAGAGAAGTTTGGTTTGAGTTGGGGCTTCGGGAGCGGGCGCCAAGGCTTGTCTAATGTGGTTCACATCTCCCGTGTGCTGGTCCACCGCCTGTCGTTGTCCTTTAATTTTCCATCGCGGGAACCGGAAGGGGCTCCGATGCCTCGCATTGCAGGGTTCACTCAGTTTTCTCCTGCCACCATTTTCAGAGGAAGCCCAGCCAACTTTTTTCAGAGATACGCAAATCGAATGCTTGCTAGTGGATGCTAACTTTTCACCACGCTCTCTTCCCGATTCCTCTCTACCGACGTTGCGTTCTCTTCCATGGCACACCTATCCTGTGAAATCCAGTTTATCCTTCTTCCTTTTCCGGTCCACGCTATCCCGCTTTGTTCACTGCGGCTAGCTTCGGCAATTCCGAATTCAGGACCAAATTCAAGGTCAAATTCAGCCCGAATTCACGTTAGAATTCACTAACGTGAACCCCCCTAATTGATGTACGTATCAAAGACAAAAAATCACACCACATAATATGCAAATCAGACTCACCGAGCAGGATTAGCGATCTTCCGTTGGAGAACTGAACTATGAATTCATAAGTGACGTGCTCGAGGATAGAGTCATCGCCAAATTAGGCTCTGCAGTAAACTTGTGCCATTGATCTGGGAAGCGAACAACTTGGTCTTTCTTTGAATTGACTTCAAAGCACCTCAAGGCCAGTTCCGCTTTTACGGAAGAAAGACCTAGTAGGATAACACATATCCATTTCGACATTCAAATCTGTTCCTCAATTTCAGTGATTGGATTAGGCAAGCACTGAAGAAGAAATCTTATCGAAGCCTGAAGAATAAATGCTTTAAATCCTCGGTGTTATCATGAGCGTTCGATATCGATGGGATGTGGTGAAATGCCCGAAAAGGTTCGTTGACCGACTTGGCGTCGGATTTGCCGGGGGCCTCGGAGGTCAGTACAATATAAATCTATCGTTACTAATTAGTCGAAGGTTATCCAGACCTTGACAACTTAAATGAAGTCGAAAATTTAGCAGGTACCTACAACTGTATATAGTTTTATTTATGTGCTGACCTGGGTATTACACCAAGCCTGAGGTACACCGTATCTATGAAAAAGCGGCGAAGGAAGAGGTTTAATCAGAGAGATGAGAATTTAAGATGACATGATGTATGATCCGACAGGTACTGCTAATTAATGAGCCGTGATGCTATTAAACTCGGAGAATACTGTTTTGGGCGACGTCGTACATCTGGCCTGGTATGTATGTACATGCTCCGGGAGTCCGTCAAAACGCAGGGCCTGCTCGTCCAAAGCTGAAACGGATTGTTCCAAAGTAGAGCGTATCTGATGGGCATACCTATCAACGTCCGCCGCCGTCCTCCATGGGTAACTTCGAACGTAGACTTCTTTCGGTTGAGATAACACTAGGGACTACTAGGGACTGGCGCCATTCGTAATGGAGAAGAAGAACTTCTTTGATACAAAGTGGCACGCATGCGGCATGAATGAATAGTCGAGCTGGATTGTGAAAACTGAGCTATGGGCTGCGTCGGGAGAATGTGCCCGTGGTACCATCTGCGTCCTGGTACGGTGGACTTAGTAAGTGATGCGAATCTGGTCGCTCTAACCCTTTCGGACGGGAAATCATTAAGCGAGATTGTGATGTCGCCAATTTTTAACCTAAGAACCAGGATTTCTCAGGGTTTTAAAATTTTACTATACATACTACATAATAGAAGAACAAGCCGTGCTCCAGGCTGCCCAGTGAGGATATGTGGATTTTGACAATGAGCCGCTAGTGAAGCTACTGTCATCTCCGTGATCCTGTTTGAAAATAAAAGAAGATGCTTCATTGTCTCTGAGGCTGAAGACAATGGCAAATGCCTGTTGCTGTTGCTGTGGCTACCGAGTCAAACAAAAAAAAATTAGAGACGCCTTGGAGCCCAAGCGCCATTGCAATCCATCTATAATCTCGCCCTCCTGTCCACGCAGGGGGACTGGTACTTAAATCAGTCGTATTAGGCAAAAAACGAAGTCGAAGTTTAGTACCATGAATTCAAAAACTTGGCTATAACGTCAACGTCAGGTTTTTTTGAATGTGACTGAATTGAGAAGTAACGCTGACACGGGCGTCTACTGAGGCACCTTTCACGTTTATCACCCGACGCAAGGAAGCCAAAGGGGCTGTCATAACCGAAGAATCGCTGTCAACTATTTTTGCACAAAAATTCACACACCACAAGTCAAATAACAAATTCGATTATTTTTCTCGCGATATTATTTCAGCAATCTATCCTTCAAATGGGAATGTTAGCCTATATTGACGTATATGGACTAACACCCGAACCGACAGACGACAATTGAAAGTCACGGATCCACTCCTTAGCGGAAGCCAGGAAAAAAAAAACAGGAAAAATAAACTTTTCGTCTCTTTTTTCTTCTTTTTGATCATTGTCTGTTTATATATCACTGCAACGTGCACCTCAGCTCTCTTTTCTTCTTCCTCTCTTCTGCATCTCACCTCTGTATCGTCACGTCCTGCACCCCGAGGGGTTGATAATGAGTAACAATTCTATTGTACACGATGGTACGCTCAACTTTGTTCACATTAACATCTAGCTTGTATTCTGACATATATATTCCCGTAAATCCACGCACCACCACAATTTTCTTCAATCGTTGTTTCTATCGCCAACACCTCGTTCTTTTCATTAATCACCAAACCAACCTACAAACTCAACCTCATACACCCCACCTTCTACACTCATTCAACTGTTCAACTTACACAACAGACGCGTCAGACAGTCACACGACATCCTCACAAGCATCTGACCCATCCACCGAGTTCGAAGAGATGCGATTCTTCCCTCAATGGATAGGGTGTCAGCGCACATCGACGGCGACAATATCATCCACATCAAGTTTTCGATGTCATTCGCCAATAACATATCCGGCGACGGAATGGGGTGTCCAAGCATTTGAGCAGGAAGTATCCGTTTGCTTCCTTCCTCCACCAGGCGTAGCTTACGAATTAGACGTAAGTTATCCAGATGCTTCAGAAGAAAAAAAAACGCCGTCTGCGCCTCTAGCACAGCCTATATCGTTAATGAACTCATCTCTTTATCTTTTTTTTTCCAGACACCTCTCCGAACCCAAGCCTCAAGTGCGACCCTTCAACCTTCTGGAACCGTCACACCAACGCCTAACAGCATCACCCGCAAAATGTCCGACCGGACTCGTCGATCTTCTTTTCTCAATTTTAATCTAGGGAATTTATTTCGCCATCCCGCTAATACGAGTGATAATATTAGCAATATTAATCTTAATCTGAATTATTCAGATTCTTTACCACGCTCCGGATTGGAATCTTTGACTCATTTGCCACCGTCATTACCACCACTACCCCCACTGTCTTCTTCTGAGCCGTCCCAGGATCTCAGCTATAATCATAACCATGCTTATAACAATGACATCGTGTCACTGCCATCTGTCTCCAGCGCTTCCGTGTCCACCCTCGCCTCGGCATCGGCATTCACAGTAGCTTCAAATCCATCTATATCGACCTATGCATCCGTCTCCGCTTCCATAGCTCCGTCATCCGCCTCAGCCTCAAAATCCCAAGGTCGGAAGAGCCGTGGTGCCCGATCCCATATATCTTCCTCTTCCTGGTCGTACTCCTACCCATACTCTGACTACATGTCCTCATCATCTGGTCTGTCCATACAAGACAACTACTTGGAAGACATCGCCGCCGGCATCGATGACGATAGAACAGAGCTAGAGGAACCGACGTCGCCTACTACGACAACGGCCAGTACAACTTCAGCTTCTGTCCTGTCGTCGTCTTCAAAACATTCAAACCTCGTGCGAAGGTTTCGCTTGCGCGGTGGAGCAGATGAGCATTTTCTCAAACCCCGATCTGCTACTGCCACGGGAATATCTTCTTCGGGGTTAGGAATCACGTCATCATCACACCACCCATCATCGCCTGTTTCGCCTAGCAAATTACCATTCAAATCTAGATTCCATCTGAATGATACCACGAAACCGTCAAAGGAATGTGCTACAGATGATGAGGATGATAATTCGCTCCCATCTCAGCCAAACCCCACCGCGAAATTGAAAAAACGTCTAATACTCGTTGAGCTAGACGAGGAAGGTCGCATGATCGAGAACCGCCGAGGCGGTAAGGTCCCAAGTCATAATCTCAATGACACGCTCAAACCAGCGAGTCATCTAGCTCATGCTAACCACAACAACGGTAACAACAATAACAACAACGAAACTATTGGCAAGTCAACTAGTAACACGACTCCCAGTCCACTTGCAGTTGCCGCAGAACATTTCTCATCAACCCTATCGAATAGCCCCTTCTTTCACTTACGCTTCCGTAAACAAAAACGTCTTCTGGTGAAGGATATCCCGACTGATGACGGAGAATATACGCGCTCGCGGATCGTAGCGCTGAGACAATGGGCGGAGGTACGTGGTCTCTTTTTTCTCTCTATTTCGTCTTCCTTTTTGGTTTGGGTTGCTTATAACGGGTTAATGTATTGTTATGTCTGGTTACCGTAGAGTCTCGGAGCTGTTCGACGTTTGTTGCGGTCCGTACCCGACGGTACGATCTGGATCGAGTTCAAAGACCGCGAGGTCGCTGAAAATGTAAGTATTGTATTCAACGACAGCTCGTCATCGGAAAGAAAACAAAGAAGTTAATATCTTGCAAAATATTTTATTCAGGTCTGTCATCTTCATGCACACGTGCATATCCCCAATGTAGGTCGTGTACGACTTGATTGGGTTGAAGGCAGGGAAGCCGGTTGAATCCCTCCAACATTTGAATTTCGCATTAAGAAAAGAGGTACTATAATATTTCACTCTCCTCCCGGTTTTTGACGAAACTAAATTCTTTTATTCTTCAGTCTGGTTTGGTTTGTCTCGTCCTTCCGGCCCGGGCTCGTTTTCTCTTCCAAAACTCGCAATTGTATATCTTTTTTCTCTCCTTCGTCAGAATTTATTCGTGTATCTTATATACCTTCCCCTTTTTTTTCAGTCTTCTGTCGACCGTTAACCTCATCAATCACGGATTTTTTTCCCTTTGTTACATACGCTTTCGCCCTCCGTACATCTTTCAGAGTACCGTTTCCGCCCCCGTCGCTATATGGGACGCGCCCACTCGGCTTTCGGTTCCCTTTGCTCTATCGAAATATTCTCGTCTGGACCAACACCAACACCACATTATTTGTACAACAACCTGTACACCATGTATCCTGTAATACCAAAAATCCTGATACAGACTTGTATGCCTTCTTGGATTGCTTGGCTGTCCTTCAATTGCGTGCCAACGTGCCACCACGCATGCCTCGTACGTCATGCACATCATGACAAACAGCCTTCTTATCGACCACGACCTCTTTTTTCTCAATTACTTCTCGGATCTAGTCGCAAGGACTTGGTTTAGAAATGTTGTTTCATCTCCGTGTAGTCGATACTTTACTTGTCGTGCTTCCTGGCGAAGTGCAATAATGTACATACATACGATACGTGTGTGCCACTATCAAATAAAAAAGTGTTCTAAGACAAATAATCTATGTGGACTCTGAATTTACTCATTTAACAACTGGTACCCTAATCCATTGGCCCTTAAAAGTGACTGCACAATTTTCATACCATGTAAAACTTTTTCTTCCTCCAGTCTCCGTCCAACAATTTGAACACCAACCGGAAGACCATGCATCGCTTTTGCATCATAATTCTTATACGTGTTTTGAGCGATAGAACTGGCTTTTCGTAGCTGTTCTTTGAGTGCTGCTGAGAGATCGTCAAGTGATGAAGTGACCTTTGTCACGGGAATAACACCCGCGCTATAATCGACCTTTTTTTTCACGAAATATGAGCGGCGCCTGGCCATGGCGAGAGACGAACGCTTTTATGACGTACAATATTAAAAAGAAAAGAATACATAATCGATCCAATCGAGTTATCCGACTTCTTATGCGGGAGAGCAGGAAGACTGTGAGGAACGGTTAGCAAAAAATCTATATCTGATTTTTTCCAGGCCTGGAAAAACTTTGCACGATACGCTTCGCGGCGCGCGACAAGGGCGAATTGTTCTGTTGTCGTTTTAGGGCCGAGGTTTCGGATGAGTCCAGCGAGAATTGGATCGCGTCGGATGTAGTGGCAGTACCAGGCGTAAAGCTTGCGTAAAATCCTAGGGAGACGGAGGATCCTAAGAATGACGGATACACCTGTGTCGTTTGGTTCGAGAAATCGGAAAGGGCGCATTACTGTTTCGGCTGTTTAATAATTATGAGCATGGACGTTGAAAGGGATATCATATTGGCTGCCATTCTGCATCTTGACTCACCTCCGTCTGCCATTATTAGCTGAGAACCTATTTGCATGGCTTCGTATACACTCGGGGGATTGCTAAAGCCGAGAAAATTACACAGTCATTAATGAAGAGAAAGACGTATCTCATTCATTCAGTTTGAATTACTTACAAGTCAACGATCTCGTGTCCGTTTTTTCGAAGAACATCGATGACAATTGCAAGAGCTCTTTCACATGCAGGCGAAGGCGGTGTCATGCCTTACATTCGTTTAATGAAGAGGAAGAATGATCATGCATTCATTATGCCCAACAAGGTAAGACTCCAAATTTGGTATATTCAAAGCACCCTTACTTACCGTCACTCCACATTACGCCCCATTTCGGCTTATCAGGAATATTGGTATCTCTCCAAGGTATCGGATGGCACTACCACATGTCGACGTATTAAATAAATAAATCGAATGTAAATAGATTGGTTGGTAAGCCCATGTGCATATTTTTTATCTTTCACAGAAGCCGCAGTTCGCGTGTGGGCCGCGAGTCGCGACAGCCACCGCCAAGAAGTCGACTTACAGAATGATCATATTCCCAAGGTTTCATAGAGACAATAGCTTTCCAAATTGTTTCTAAATCTTCCAAAGTCCTCGCCATAGGAGAATAGACAGCCGGAACGCCTTCTTGTCCTGGAATGCTCGTTCCGGATCCAGTGCGGGGTATACGTCCAGTAGAAGCTTTGATGGTATATACACCGGAGAAATGAGCGGGGACGCGGACAGAACCAGCTACGTCCGTTCCAATACCAATACGCGAACCTCCATATGCTAATAAAGCTGCTTCCCCGCCTGTAGATCCACCTGGCGTATGAGTGGAGACGTGCGGGTTCGTGGTTATACCAAAGAGAGGGGACCAAGATTCGTATGATAAAAGGGTTATGGGGGTTGTTGTTTTGACAAATGGGATGGCACCTGCGTCTTTGAGGAGTTTGACCAGGATTGAGTCCGTTTTGGCGGGTTTGCTGACCTGAGAGGAATAGCCGTAACAACTATCGTATCCTTGAACGTTAAGCGTGTCTTTGAGTGAGATAGGCATTCCAGCTAAAGGCCCTGATTTGTTTACGTCGCGAGTCCACTTTTCAGCGTCCGCGAACATGATTTCCGTGAGACAGTTTGTGGTTGCTTGTGCTTTTAGAGCCTGTTTGCCATACGCGTGCAAGACATCTACGGGATCCCAGAGGTTTGTTTGAACATTCTTTACGATATCTGATACTGGTGCAGAAAGAATTGTCGTGTCGTGTGCTGTCAAGGCTTCATGATAAACTCTGGGAAGACTGGCGATTCTTCTAGCTCTTTCCGCTCGTTTAGTCTCGCTAAAAATGACTTTTAATGTGAGCTTAGAAACGCGATACTAAAACCTGCCTTGCTCGATGATAGCCTAGGAAGAAAGCCATTTGTTCATGAGAACCCTAATATCAGTGGGATTGCACGGGTACAGTATTCCAAGTCCGCAAATCGGTAAATATTGTTTCCGCATGCACTACACTCCCACGTCTATACACAGATATGCGATCCCGTTAAAGTTCATTACACACGAATATTTCTATCTAACTACCGAATACAGGTTACTATCAAATAGGAAAAGCGGAGTCACCACTGTGCATGGCATGCGAAATGGAGAGAGAAGACGTTACACATTACCTCATGAAATGCCCGAGGTACGACGCATACCGGCTCAAAATGCAGCAACACTATCGCCAGCACATCATCCCGAAGAAGACACTCTTAGCAAGTCCCAAAGCGATGAAATTCCTATTCGAGTTCGTCAACAACACGAAGCGGTTCAAATACCCATACGGATCTTTCGACGAACCGAAGACGAGAGCGCGACGTGAGGCCGCGAGAAATCCAAGGGGAAGAGCAGGCCGCAACCGAGTATAGAAGACCAGACGACCGAGACGAGAACAAGCACCAGACAGACTAGATCATCGGATCAACCCAAAGGCTATAGCGAGGAGACAAAAGACCGACCCGAGCGGAGAGAAAAAATAATAGGAAAAGTCTCGATACATAGGGCCCGGCCCCACGAGACTTTACAGAGTTATACACACACACACACACAGGTTACTATCATAATGAAAGTACTTTTGGCTCAGTCTAAACGTCTTTGGACAACTCAGAAAGACGGCTTTGAATTGTATACGAACTATATGTATATCATAATTGGCGATATCTTCTAGGCGTCCAATATAATATCATTGGTCGATATCACGATTCGGGATCTAGCTCTTCCAAAAGCTTTGAAGCCTCCAAGGTTCTTGGAACAATCCGACATTTAAAGGGTTTCGGTCGTCTATAAATAAATGAAACGTGGTTTTTGAAAAGGTATGCGGGCACAAACAATACAAGCCCCGGTTCGAACTGTTCTCGAGGATACTCCGATTCATCAGGAAGTATGTTGTATACTTGTAGCACAGACGCAAACAGAAGAAACAATGTGCTTTCCGCGAAATGTCGTCCTGGGCAAACCCTGTGGATATGTACAAGGGGGTCAATTGAGATTCAAATAATTTATTAATAATAAACCTTCGTCCGTATCCAAAGGCATAATCATGTCCGGGAACACCGACCTCTCCATCAGCTTGAAGAAATCTTTCTGGTCTAAACTTACCAGCGTCCTCTCCGTAAATTGATGTATCCCGGAGTAGCGTCCTATATTAATACGGTTGAAAAAGACACAGAAGGCAAATTATGCACAGCCTAACTCACCAAGAATTCCCAATGACAAGCGTACCCTTTGGAACGAAATACCCACCAACAACATCATCCGCACAAAGTACATGAGGCAACCCAGTACTAACAACGGCATTCCAGCGTAACACTTCTTTGAGGACTGCTTCAATATATGGAAGATTTTGTCGATCTTGAAAGGCAGGTAATCCTCCGGCACCTATCACAGTGTCCAATTCGGCTTGAGCTTTCTTTTGGGCTTGTGGATTTAGGACCATGGCGAAGAAGAACTGAAGGACTGTGCTGTCTGTCTGTTGTTGAGGAAAAAGTCATGTTAATTTTTTTCGGTAATTGGCGTAGAGAAGTCTTTCTTTACCGAGTCTATTCCAGCAAAATATGCACTTCCTGGAACGTGTTTTATTATGTCTTCATATTCTGATGAACGAGTTGTGTTATCAGCCGCAAATTGTTCGATCAAGGAGGATGCAACTGAAGGAGGGGCCTCTCCTTTTTGCTGAAATGATAGTGAATAAATGTTGAATGTAGAATGCGAGAAGAGTACCATTGCTTCCTTGATCATTTCAATTGGAGAATTGACCATCTCGAAGGCTTCTTTTCTTATTTGTTCAAGTGTGTTTTTGAAATTAGCACCCGGAAACCAGCTAGGAACGTGCTTCACTGCAGAAAGAGACAAGTGAAAGGTGCATGTCTCTAAAGAGTCCAAATCAAACAACTTGAGACTTACAGACAGGAAGAAAATCCGCCAGATATGTTCCGGGTATGCATGCTTCTCCAATTTTGGCCAGTGTATTATCAGATAAAACTGGATATGGGTCATATTTGGAGCGTGGTTTGATTCCATATGCTACCTGTTAGATTGTTACGTTAGGTACCAAGAATGCACGTCTTGAAAGACTAAAGTTCGTACCTCCAATATGAGCGAGCCCATGACGAAGCGGACGTGCGACCTGAGGTTGTTTGGCGACTGATGAAGACGGTATAATAATGTTCTGTATGTATTTAATAGAGGCATTAGCCGAGAAGTGGCTCGTAAGGAATGTGAGTCAAAAACCGCACCTGACATATTTTCCTTGCACAACTTGATAATCTTGTACAGCAGTCTGATTGAAAAATCGGGAGAAACATGCTCTATAGCGACGCCATTTTTCATCGGGTTGTTGAAATGAGAATATCCATTCCAAGTCGAGTCTGACATATGTATTCAGAATATGATTTACCGGCCGGAAAAGAAGTAATCCAATTAAAGACCCACAAATCATTGACTACAGTTGACTTATATCTGTTTGAATAGATGTTCCCTCTCCTTTCAAACAATTCCTGAGCCATTTCATGCGAGTTTACAAGGAGAATTGATGTGCCTAGTGTAGACACGTATACCAAGTCTCCTGCACAAGTCGTAAAGAAAAAACTCAGGACATTGAACATAAACAAGTACCGTATTTCTTAGCCCAACGACTATAAGTCAGCCGTTCTTCTTTTTTGGGCATATCAAGGAGATTCCCAATGAGAGGACGTCGTGGGGGACCAGGTGGGAGCTTTAGACCTGACATAGTTGAGCTTGGGGTGCGCAACGTCAGATGTATCATTTGTAACATTCCTGCGGTGAAGCTGACCGTTTCATGTACCATCCAAAGAGTGCGTAGACTGTGATCACTGTCAGAGTAGTGTAGGCTGCCATGCCCCAAGTAGGTGGAATCATTGGCATGATGGGTGAACAGATGAACTTTCTGGCACCAGTGTACTAAAACTAGGCGTTTTATGTAAGGTTCTGCAGACATGAAATGTATTGTCAGTGACGAAGCGATGTCTAAGTGCTTATTACAATTTCACTGACCGAACCATAGTTTTTGAGCTCCTGGCGTCATTGCTCCATGATGAAGGAGCCAACTATGCTCTAAAAGTGCCCAGATGATCCATGACAGAATTTGCAACAGGCTGGATGAGACGGACCTATAGAACTACGGAAATACCTCGACTCCACCACCGGCTTTGAAGAGCCCGTCGGTCATCTAGTGATGAATTTGATTAGTGGTTGTACACCGGGAGAGGTTTAATTTGAGTTTACGCCACTAAATTGTCAAGCTAATAACCGTTTGAAATAGTCCATTTCGAAAAACAGTTTGTAGTCGATTACGAGAGCCGTCATACCCCGGCGCCTTGGAGCCTTCGCTGCAAGAAAAACACAGCTGTAAATGCTTACTAATCTGCACCGAGCTGTTAGCGCTTTAGCCTTTTCACTCTCCAACTCCGGTTTTCAATACACCACCATGCTTGACCTTCTTCCTTACGAGATCTTTGATTATGACTTTACATACATCATTATCTCAGATGCATCTAAATGAAATACAAGAGTTGTTCGTCTATCTAGATCAGTTCTATCGCAGGCCTTTATCAACCCGGAATCTGTTGTTACTCCAAGTTACTACACTGAGTCTAGATCTGCCAGCGAACGGGATACTTGATAGAGTAACGTTGGGTTCAATAATATAACATTTACAGTTAATTAAAAGGTCGAAATCGCGGCGCACAATTCGTCGTGCCTTGGCTTACGGAGACTTAAGAGTGTCAATGGGTCTATTTAACTTCTCTTCTTTCCTGGAGATGTATGATATATTGGCCAAGTTCCGAGTCTTCCGGTAGGGAGCTTCAGTTGAGTCTTCTTATCATGTCAATGTCTCATCCTAAGAGCTCGGGCGAAGGGGAAATTTGGCTTGTCATTCATTGTTTCTGACTAGTGGTGAGTAGTGCAGCTAGTGAAGTCTCCCCCTCACTTATATAATAGAAAGCCCTTGCGTCTGTCTCGGAATCCAATGCTTCACCAAGTCACTTATGGTAGATACATCAACTGCGGTGTCCCCCCGAATTGGTGCATGGGCATGCTTATATCTCTGTCGATGAACACGTCTCGATCCATCACAGGAGGCGGCGCCGGCTGATGAACAACTGTTCATTTTGTTATCTTTGAGGTCATGATGTCCTATTGTTGATTTATTTAGGCCATCTGGTGCTGGCCATAATGTCAGAGTTTTCGGTTCGAATGTGCCCGACAACGGTTTCCTAATCATCGCAGTCGAGCTTAGGCAACTACATTGCCCTTAAAACTATGTCTCCGTACCATCTTAAAGCTCACCTGAAATTTTATTTAATCTCGTCTGGACCATTTATAAATTTCTCGCTTAAATTGCAGCTATTTATTTCTCTTCGCTTGACAAGGTCTCGACTCTCGACTGACATCCGCGCTGTCATGAACCATACTGTAATAGATGGCCAATTATTGCCAATCCCAGCCATAACCAATCGCCTTTATATCATAAAGTATAACACAGGTACTTATCAAAAGTGTCTTTGAAAGCTAGACTTAAGCTCATAATCTTGAACTGCTTCCTCCGCCCTTTCGTTCTGGGATTGTCTGTTGACGTGGGATAGAGAGGTATTGTTTGTTTTGTATCTTGCATCGTATTAATACCTGGTAGTTGAATACATTTGGAAGTAAGCCTGTTATCTTTTTTTTTCAAATATGTCCCTGGCTTGAACAAGGCATCAGATCCGGATTCTCTTTGATAGTTGTGTTGTTTGCAGTCATAAATACGTTTCTTTGCTGGGGGGATGCAGGCATATGCTTTTAAACATTGTTGTTGAGCCCATACGCTACATTAATTATGTACATCCAGACTACTCCTAGCCTCCAATTTTGGAACGATTAACGTCTCGGAGTTCTATTGCAAAAGCTATCGTTGGCTTCAAGAGATTATGCCCTTAGTTATGTTGGCATGTGCGGACATATTATTAATATTCCGCGGTAGGTCTAGAGGCTGTTACCTTCATATTACTTATACTGAGAACATTTGTTACTAGTGTACGCCTTGTATGGTAGAAACAAACTAATACTTCGATCACTTTGTGTCATAGAATTCATCGCATTTGTGGCCACCTTGTCCTTGGCCGTGGTAGCTTTTCCTATGTTTCAACAGGCTCCTAACCCTCTTCCCCGCGAATTGCGCGTTGGAGTTTGTATACCATTAAACTATTCCAAGCTCGCATCGGACCTCTGGTAGGATGTCATCTTAGGTTCCTGAACAGTGAATATTATATGGGATAGATAATGTATTTTCAGGATTCTTATTATTCCCTATGCAGGGAATTGTTCTTTTTCTGGCTGTAGGACGATACGCTTATCTTCAATGGAAGGGTCCAAAACTGCTCAGTACCACATCCCTAATCTATTACACATTTATACGGGATGGCGTCTGCACGTTCTTTGTGTTATTCGGTGCGCTTGAAAGATAATCATACAAAAGCCAATATCGTTGACTAACATGTACTCTAGATGAAGTTATGTAATCATTGGAATCTGTGTAAGTTCACTGTCTCTCTTTCCTTATGCTACCTTCACACAGCCTACTAGACATCGGGCTTGATTCTCAATCTACGAGCAGCAAAAGTCACCCTTTTGTCCCCTTCCCTGAGCACTTCTTCTATCCAACCATTTCAACCCCAACTTTCATCGTCTGAAAGTTCGGAAAGTTCTCTCGGCCAATAGGATAGCTTTCAATGAAGCTATTATTTAGGAATCTCCAATCGCGTATTTTCCATGTATTTTGACACAAGTGAAATAGACCGTGAAGTTTGCGACACGACGGCATGCTCTTGACTTTTCAATTTCTATTTATTTTTGAAAGAAATGTGATTTCTGAATCACATATAATACCCCAGCCTGGGGCTTCAATTGACGTTGTTATTACTAATATGTCGACACTTACAGACATGATTGGCCGAGACAAAAGGACAAAAGAGAAAAAAGGACAATTTGAGAGAAAAAAAACAGCTTATTCTTGAATATTAATCTGACAGCCAAGAGCTTTTGAAAGAAGTTTTTCCCTCTCCAGACCTGATTCCCAGTGAAAAGTCCCGATGTTCGCTACGGACTTTTTCTGACAACTTGTGACGTGCAATGTTAATCCGACATCATGCGTTGACAGCTATTTAAAAGTTTTTTGAAAGTGCTGCGGTCCAAATCTGATAAACTTTATGATACAATCCGTTTGCTTCTGGTTAGCACATTGTCTGTTGGTCTGACAATCTTTGTCCTAGTAGATGGTTCTTTTAGGTTTGTTTATTTATCCACTCCCTGCCCATTTATGTTCAGTTATCAGACTAATTCAGGCTCAATGCGACTTTCGTTATCTGCAAAAGAAAGCTAGGGGGGCTGATTTCGTCTCTGGGGGCACGGTTCATTATCCACCATTGACTCAATGTGGTGCCCATAGGAGTCATCATTCCCTGCATCATTAATGGACGACGTTGTTCAAGAAGACTACGAAAAAGAAAAAGAAAAATGATATGTCTTAAAAGATGACGAACAAAATTTCAACGTACATACCATAATGACCCCATCTTCACATGCTTCCAATGCTGTATTATGTACGAAACGTATGTCCATCAAGACAACACTCTTGACGATGAATGCCATCTTGGCATAATCTTTAGTGATATAAAGAGGTGGAAAGTTGTCAAAAACGATGGTAAAGGAACGGAATTCCGGGAAAGGATGAAGGAAATGCGCTAAATTGTATATAAGGAGAACTTTATGATAATGAAAATGTGGTCGACACGTACATTATCACAGTGCACGCCTAGCCATCAGGGCTTCTCTTCTTTTCTGTTTGTATATCTACACCAGCCCGAATCAGACGAGATTACAGCGATCAAACAACACCTACCTCCTTCACAGCATCCGGCAACTTGTCATAAGCAGATTGAAGATCCTTTCTTGTAGGTATCCTTGCGTTTGGGTGCGTCTGAATGTAGTGTTGTCCGAAGAGTTCCTGCACAGATGTGAATAAGTGAACAGAGGAAAGGAATCATATCACTTACAGCTCAGAACAGAATTTTGCGTTATATTGGAATGGCTTGCCAGCGGATGGTGATATCATTACTAAATAAGATGAGCATCATGTGGACAATATGGGAATTGGACAGGAACATACATTTCAGCCCCTAAAGAGCCTTCTGAGTTGCCATAATAGTTTCGGAGGTATTTATTCCGTTGTTGAGCCGTAAGGTTTTCAACAGCCGCAATTGTATCTAATGACGGTAGACCCCGGTAGACCACGCTGTGAAAGGGACCATATTAAATAATCATAAATGACGAAGGAAACTAAGAGAGTGATGTCACCTCAAAAGGGTATCTGCCGTCAGGAAATGGCGCAATTTGTAAAGCGGTATTTGGTCCGTAACCTTTCCGGTAGCTTGAGTCCTAATACAAAAATGAGCATCAGAAAGAATAACACATTATGCAAACATACTCTTGCAAATGCACGCATAATGTCTGCATATTTCTTCCTTAGGCCCGTTAACTCAATTCTCAGTTGGTTAGCTCCGTTCTAATACCGTTAAGTTCATTCTCATCTGTTGGCGGCGCCGGCATGCTGGGGGCTAGAGGTAAAACGGTCAGTATTCCTGTGGGGCCTGAGGGAGATGAGTCGCATCGACCATAATAGCTGTTGCAACAGGTGGTATTCGTTTGATGGCTGATAATAAACAACGAACAAAGTGCAATCCATTATCCGCGTCACGGTTTTGTTCGCGACGCGCGTCTCAATGACACGCCGCACGTGACAGTGTGACAGGGTCACGCGGTCACGAGCAAAGTCACTTTAGGGACAAATTCAGTTGCGGACGCATTTCACCGACATTGAGACCTTCACCGACATTTCCTGCAGTCCCGGGGAATCCAACACTTAAGGAAAATCTGGGGGTCGAATAGACGAAAAAATTTCTCAAATGGTGTTCTCTTGTAATGACGGACACTATAGCCCGAGCTCACTTAAAAGTCTTATCAGGTTGTGATTCTAAGTATCTACAAGCCTAATGAAGCGTATAATTTTCTGGTGAGAACATCGACTCTTGTAACCAATGTGATGACTTTTAAAATTTAGTTTCAAGTTGGCTCTAGCCATTGATTTTTAGCTCAGCGACATGATGACATCAATATGGACCTGGCAATCGAATGATCGATGATCCATAATTTGATTTTTGAAACAAGCCAAGACAATGCCGCCTCCCGACAACCTCCCTGGAAAGTCTTCGGCAATCGAGTAAATATATCAAGATATCACGCACTGGTTACAGAAAAACGCTCCACTGAAATGAACATCTGCTTGGGAGTATTTTATTGATTTTCTGGCGATTTTATCCAAGAAGGACAATAGGTGCACATGTGACATATTAATATTGGAAGGTGCGCTTCTTGAAAAGGACTGGCTCGACTGATTTGCCCAAACATCACTCACTGCCACGCTGGGTAGAACTGGGCACTGAGTACTGAACGCTGAGCCATTGACGTATGTTTCCCAGACGGTAATACGAGCTACCAATGGATTTCATCAAGCCCCTATAATATCACGAACTTGACATAAAGCTACTACCTCGGTCCTCAATACAGCGGTGCGCCATGTCGAATTGGGTTACGTCGGAATAAGTTAAAAGCCATGGAAATTAGGTGAGCGCAAATGTAAGTCTACCTTTTACTTTTCGCATGTTTGTAAAAATGGTGTTATATCAGGCTAACAGTAGAAAGTATCCTTCTCGCTTTAGGTAAGTCAGTTGAAAAAATAATATTGAAGCATAATGTACCCTCAGGCTCCCTTTCGTCTCCATGCAAGGAATTATTCTTCTCCTAGGACGTTACATTTACCTTCAATTGAAGGGTCCGACACTGCTCAGTAACACATCCCATCTCTATTACACATCCATACGGGACGGTGTTTGGACCTCCTTTGTTTTATTTGGTCAGCGTGAATTGCACAAAAAGGCAGTATTATTAATGGTGCGTGTAGTTTATATTCTGTTGTGCGTAGTCAGAGACAACTTGGAGCTTGTGTTGGGCCCAATTGGTCTCCAGTAGGAGTATTTTTATTTGTCCAAAGTCGAAAGACTAAAATGCCCTCCAGAAGGTGTTATCCGGTCATTGGGATCTGCGTAAGTTAGCTGTCTCTATGTCTCCGCGTGATCCTAAATTGAGTCAACTAGACATCTCGCTTGATTCCCAATCCACGTGCAGCAAATCAGAAGCCACAGGACAGCTTACTTGGAACTTCGCTCGTCAGCACGAAGATGGCATTCGCTAGCGAAAGAATAAATGCAAGTACAAAAGAGTCTTGTGAAGATGTCCAAATGTTTGTCATGCTTCGTTACGTTGTATTGTTTACACATTTACACACGTTTTAGGATTTAGTAGGATTTACGCGTCTGCCAGTGAAAGTAACGACTTCGCTACTTTTTATTTGATCCTTCAGATCGTACCGAAAGAAATGGAAAAAAAATTAAACTGCTGGCTGTGGAAATGTGGTTCGTTTATATACATAGTATTGTCAGTACTTAATACTCCGTATGTCTGTTTTGGTTGTTAATTTATTTCTGGAAATGCGCTGGAGTATTTTCCAAATGTTCAGTGGCGAGAAATTGAATAAAAGGGATTTCCATTTGTTCTGGTGTCTTTGGCGACCCTTTAGAAGACACTATGTCACCCCAATTAGATTGTTTCAAGGCAATCGGATAACCATTAATCGCATCCCCATATGGCCGCCGGGTGGTCATTGCTGAATTGGTAAAATAACATGTGGAGCGATTACACGTAAAGCGGAAGTATCCGAGTTTGAAGCACTTTGACTGAATGCAGCTGGCTTCGAACAACATATAAAGATAGCCATCAGGTAGGAGAAACAGCCGCAGGAACCACTCCCACTTCAACGATAGCTTCCATTTTCGACATGTCACTACCGATCCCGACAGTTGCTATCATCCAACCCTTCACTTCTTCCAACCCGCGGGAGAGTCTAGTTCCTACTCCTCTTGCTCGCCCTCAGCCTGGTTCTACAGACGTCATAATTACCATCGGCAACTTTCCTGTATATCCTCTTGTTTTTTTTTTCACGGAGATAACTCATCAAACTGACGAATTTTCAAGGCTCCGTGGCATCTTGTGAGTCAACCTGATGATACTTTCGAGGTCCACCAGATTGTGGCAGGTGGTCGCAATTCAGCTTATAAATGGGTTATAAAGGTAAGACTAGTCGTGTGTTAAATCTGATTTATGATATAATGATGATGCACTCACTTTTAGAAAAGATTCCTTTATATAAGTGATACTATCGCCGCAGCCAAATTCAAAATTGTACCTGTCAATGGAGAAGAGCAGGATGTTCAGTGGACGTAAGTATCAACTTCAAAAACCAAGTACGCAATGATTCACCGGGGCTATTGTTGAAGTATTTCAGTGCCCAACCAGGACCTTTTCCTTACTCTTGATAAGTCAGCCGGTGCTCCAAAGGTTTGAATGTCATCTTTTGATACCCGAATCGGTTCATATATCCACTGACAGTTCATGGTGAGATCAAGACGACAAGTCCCAGAAGAGCTCTTCCGTTTAACGAAGAGTAGTAGTAGTTAGAAGAGATGCTAAACTTACATGATTTTGTTATCAATATCATTGAAATCTCTTTCTCTGGGTTGTCTCGGTAGTGTTACGATTAGATCGTGGGGTCATCCTTGAAAAATGAAAAGGCCGGGTTTTCCACCCTTAAAATCCATCTTTAAAATAACCGTTAAAAGTCTCTTCATTTCAGTGGGCACGGAATCCAAGAGAAAATGTGGAGGCTGAGTTTCGGGTTTAAGGTTTACTGTTACTTCGTTAAGGTCACACGTTCCAAGCTCCCCTCGCTTTCACGTCAGCGCCCCTACTATCAACCATACTTGCATTCTGTCACCTGTTACCAAGAGCAGTCATGATAAATTACCATGTTGACAAGACTGTGGCATCAAAAGCAAATATTCACCTCCTACGGTCCATAAGGACTGGATACATATCAAGATCAAAAGGACTCGAGCGATGTTTGAGGATCAAACTTTGGCCGTGGTCCTCATTAACTACAGAGATGCTTTCTGAACAGCAGAAAGAAAGGAGTGATCCAGATTGAAGGATGCTATAGATCCCTACACCTTACTAAGAATGGATTGGCGCAATTACAGGAGAGAAGCATGACGCATCGCCTTTGACTTTGGACACAGGACATCGTTTTATGTAATCCAAAGCGGACGGAACGATTAACTCTTAATGAGGACGATTTATTCCGTCCCCATTAACAAGAGTGTATAAAACCTCCCTCACGGCTGGACATCGCCCTTAATTGTTTCGAAGTCGACAGTTATGCCCCCAAAACCTGTGATTCAGCCTATTATTCCTGTACAGTCTAGTCAAACGACAGAGAAACCGCCCGCGAAGAAGGCAAAGAAATCACATAGTAATATCTACTCCCTTTTCCGGAATGTGATATCCTAAAAATGATCTGTTTAGGCATTTTAAACTCACAGCCTGCAGACAATAGACCTGGACAGAATGTAATGACCCAACTTGTGTGCGCCGTGAATTTTCTGAAGGTAAGCCGACAGTCTGTCGGTATGTTTTATGCCGATATGATATATCCGAGTAGGAATACATGCGTTCGATTAACCTGAAAGAGTTGGCAATTCTTTCGGATACGGCTTTACTCTCCGATCCCGTCCTTCTCGAAAAATTCAAATCCCACAACCGTGTTCTTTATAATAAAGGAACGGACTTGTATTCATATAAAGTGATCGTATTTATTTGTCTCATGTCTTCAATTTACTGATTTCTTTTCAGCATGACTTATGTTTTGAGTCCAAAACACAACTCTTGACTGAGATACAGCGACATTCACTTGACACCGGCGGTGTCTCATTCAAGTCTATAAGAGAAGCGTCGAAAGACGGTTACAATCTAGTTAAAGAGCTGGAGAAAGACGGCGATATTCTGGTATTAAGGACAGAAAGAGGGCAACAGATAATACAAGTATTCTGGAACGAAGTTAAACCGAATGAAGAAGAAGGGGGTATTCCCGTGGAAGAAGGTGTGTTTACGCAGAGTCGAATAAATTATGTATATCGAGAGGCCTTCACTCATTCTACTCTCTCGATGACTATAGAATTTCAACATCTTTGGAGGGAGTTGAAGGTCCCAGAATACGATGCTGACATTCTGAAGGCCTTGGAATCCGGTCAGTTTTCAACACTTAACTATTTATCAACCCGTCATTTAACTAATAGTCGAGTATAGACGGGATCGCTGCAACGGCTACTGTACGACCTCTGAAGCTTCCGGTAAAGGTAGACATGAAAAAGGTATTAGCAGACAAGAAAAGACTGAAACCCCTCCGCACTCGTCCTATCACAAACAACCACTTGAAGGATCTAATTGATTTGACAAAGGATTACATTCCTTCCAATGCCGGACCGTCAACGAGTCGATGACTTCAAGTCGACCGGGGTCATTTTTTAGAGCTACTATTAGTCCTTGATCGAGTTTCGTAAGATATGTTTTCGGGATATTAATAATTACTATGCAGCCTCGTTTGATATCTGATATGATTAGCTTGTTTGTTTCTGAGATTAGGAATCAAGTTACTAAATAATTTGACAAAAGCTTATGCAGGCATCACGTTCCATTATAAATTATTTTGCTCCCGTCCAATAACGCGCCAGCTGCCGTCTTTCTCATGCCAGCACGCCATTTCGAGTTCCAATTACATTCTCCATATACTATATGTGAAAACATGTTACTTCTCAAGTCTTTTCGTTCTTTCATTCAGTTATGCGGCTACCAGTCATTTTCTCACTTCTTTCTGCGCATTTTGCGAATCTCAGCTCGTGGCTAGATCCATCGGCTGGGCTCGCAAGGTTACACGAGCAATGGTCGTTGTTAGGCCTCTCTGAAAAAAGCTTGAACAACAATGCTTTTTATAATAAGTCTATCGTTGTTGTTGGAGCTGGAAGTGCCGGATTGGCCATGTTGAAAGCGTTGACCGAATTACCTGAGGAGACGAGACAATCTCTAGAGTTTGTGCTGTTAGAAGAGAGAGAAGATGTCGGTGGCATTTGGCATGTCTTGTTATTTCAAGTATATCCCACAAAATGACTAACGTCGTTCAAAGGCTACCCAACAATCACGTTTCATATCCTCCTGAACTACCAGAGACGCCATTATATCCTCGTCTTCGCACTAACACACCTGTTCCGACAATGACTTACCCAAACTTTACATTTCCACAAGGCACACCACTATACCCGTCTCATACACACATACTAGCCTACCTCAGACGATACGCCACACACTTCGATCTCTATTCTCATATCGCGTTTAATCACCGGGTGATGGAGGCAAGATGGATGGGAACGCCTTACGCTGGACAGTGGAATCTCACCATCTTAAACCCTACAGGCGTAAACGAAACCAGGATTGTCGACCATCTCGTGGTTGCGTCTGGGAATAATCATATACCGAGTGTTCCGAGTTGGCAAGGGCAAGATGTTTGGCTTGAACGAGACTCCGACCCCGAAATTTTGCATTCCGTATATTATAGATATCCTGATCGGTATGCGAATCGGCGTGTGCTCGTTGTCGGTGGTGGTGCTAGTGGTAGAGACGCCTCTGAACAAATCTCAGAACTTGCCCAGAAGGTGGGAATACATCTACATCCTTCGGATTCCCGCCTCTCATGAAATTTTTTACGCATTCTCGTGTTGCAGGTTTACCTATCACTTCGCAGTCCTTCAAGTCTGGAACTATCTCCCAACGTCGAACTCAAACCTGGCATATCGCACTTCACAAACAACACCGTCGTATTCGACGACAAGTCCGAAGTGGAGGTAGACTCGGTTCTACTTGCAACAGGATACCAAATGCGAAAACCGTTCTTAGAAGCTGGAAATACTATGGCAATTGATCTTAAGCACCACTTGAGCCCATCGGGAAATATCAATTCTTTCGGATCTGTACCACTCTCGACGAACCTCAAATATATCTTCCCTCTCTACAGGCACATTTTCTCACTTTGTCCTTCCTATCCACCGACTGCATTGTCATTCATAGGTCTCCCCAGTGGTATCGCTAATTGTCCATCAGATTACGCGCAAAGTCTATTCGTAGTTAACCTCATTTTGAATCCTCATACCCTACCAAGCAGAGACGACATGCTTGCGGACCTGGCAGCTCAAGAGCAAATCGTACGAGATAATGGTCAGGACCCTTACGTCATTGGGCACAGGCTGCTGAATGGGACGTCCAACGACTATCAGGACGAGTTGATAGATTTTTTAAAAGAAAATGTTTGATGTTTTTTCTGTCTTTGAACTGTCCGTCACCTTGTTATTGATTTGTTTCAATCGTTGTATTTCAGGGGGTTATACCGTCTTGGACGCCAAAATTTGTCGAACAATGGCGTCGTGACGCTGGTGCATACTCGTATCTCCGTCGCGGGTGGATTCACATCGAAGAATTAGGACGAGCAGATCAATGGCTTCAAGGTGTTGAAACCGAGGAGCAATGGGCTGATCTCATGAGACGGGTTAACTCATGGCAAGAAGACTGGGAGAAGGAGAATGATGTTCCGTTCGTTCATGAGCATTATTATGGTTATCCCGAATTTGGCGGTGAATTCTATTTGGACGAGGATTATTGATGATTTGCTGATCAGTGATTCTGGTAAATATATGTAATCTACGCTACTCGTACACGCTTATGTGATTATGAGTCGGGTTATAACCTTGACGCTTTTGTAGCGATTCCCGAGCGCTGATTCTGGAGCAAATTTCGGAAAATTCAAGCAGGCGAGAAACAGATAGTCCTATTGATAATCGATATCATAAGCTCGGTTGAGTGTACATTAAAGTACGAAAGTCTGTCAAGAAAATGTCATGCGGGTAATGAGAGCCGATTGGTCAATGGTAATGCAAATTGATTTATGCGATGTGATTAAAAAAGACGGGCCATGACGTGAACGGAGAAGGATAGTAATAGGGGAAGTGAGGAAAATCGATAATGTAACATAAAAAAAGATGGTCCAATGATGCTTAAAAAAGAAAAAAAAGAGATTGTTGGGATTGTTCCAATCAGCGATTAAAGGCGGTGAATGATCCGCTCGCTGCTTAGTCAAGAACGGCAACAAAACATAAGTACGCCTATTTTTATTTTTTCATCTTCGTCGCATAACTCCCCACCCACCGAATAACATCGCTAGGAAAGTCGCAAGAAGTGCAAAAGCCATAGGACGTGCATTAGCAATAGGCGTTCCTGAGGAACACACTGAGCATTGCCAACCGTCGGAAAGGGGTGTATATGCTTCCGGACTGTATAATGCGAATTTCAATATTTGGTTCGCCTCGAAACGGCCTGGTGCCGGTACAGCGTTTAACCCGTGCGAATCGAATACTTGAAGTGTGTATGAGGCGACGATGAGTGGTTGAGTTGGATGGGCTTGTTGATAGCTCCATATATCCCACTCGACCTGCACGGTTAGAGTTAGCTACTTACTACGTGTACAAAAAGGATGTCACTGCACCTGTGTCTCTGTACCGGCTATAGTCCCGGGGCCAACAGGATAAGTATTACCATTGGCAGAACAGAAAGCGGAAATTGATAATGCGCTTGGGGTAACGGAAAGACTGGTGAAGTTCCATCCGAACGTGATGATTTCTCCTGAGGCGATTTTATAGAACGAGGCGGCGGCTGTTTCAGGCGGTTGAGTTATTGAGATTCCTCCAGGCGCAGCTGTAATGGCAATACTGAGGGACGTTGAGGTACTGTTACTGTTCTGGTTTCCGTTCCCATTGCCCGTGTTCCCGTTCCCGTTGCCATTATTTGTGTTCCCATTGCCGTTTCCCCCATTGCCGTCACCATTGTTAGCATTTCCACCATTTCCTCCTGTATTAGCGTTGCCAGCGTTTCCTCCTTGGTTCGCATTACCACCTTGATTCGCATTACCACCTTGGTTTGCATTTCCACCTTGGTTAGCATTTCCACCTTGGTTCGCATTTCCGCCTTGGTTAGCACCCCCGCCTTGATTCGCATTTCCGCCTCCTTGATTCGCATTTCCACCCTGGTTTGTATTTCCGCCTTGGTTTGCGTTCCCGCCTTGATTTGCATTACCACCCTGGTTAGCATTTCCGCCTTGATTCGCATTGCCACCCTGGTTAGCATTTCCGTTGCCTTGCCCGTTCTGAGGATTTTGACGGGCCCGTAGAGTTGGCGGTACGGTCGGCGCCGGAGTAGGAGGTATTATCCAACCCGTCATTAAAACTTGACTAGCGAGAGAATATTATACAATCTAATGTTGTTGGGGTTATGGATTGGTGTCGAGAAAGGTAAAAGGGTATCGTATCGTGCTGAAGGAGCGTGGTGCGTGTGTTGTGGTCGCTGACTGAAAACAATCCGTTTGGGCGTCTGTTAGAAGGTGACACCGTGACGTGCGTGACTGCTATCTACGCCGCGTGCTGTGGTAGCTGTACGTACTCCCAAATGTTGCCAACTTTTCGGAGTCGGAAGATTGATGGTCCCGTCTTCCAAATTTACCCATGACTATGTCATTCTATAACCAAACATGGGAGAGATTGCGATAATACCAAGATAATAGTGCAAGTACAGTTATTGTATTGCTTCCTCTTGACGTTATATTAATGGTCATAGAACGTTCGGGGATATTTGCCCGTAGTAAGTAATAAGCAGGCTAGAAGACGCGCTACTAACACACTAAACATTCTTGTTGCAGCGGCTTGCAGCGCCTTGAACGGTTCCTGACGGCTCCGGTTGAAAATTGTCATGTGATGTATGTATATGGGTAAAGCAAACTAAAGCTCAGAGGCAACGTACATTTAGCTGACCTTCCTCGGCTAGGTTTCAGCTCTGAAGGGATTTATTTTTCAGATATGTAAGCCCTACCCTTCTCGCACGATGTGTTCTCTAGATTGCTGGTAAACACACCTCATTATCGGATGGTCACTGACTCCGCTGTCGCCCTATTTATATTAAATTTCAACTATGTATCACCTCCAGTGCGCACGTGACGACCCGCAATTGCTCGCTAAACATTCAAGGCCTTTTTATACTGTCTCAAACCCCACTACCCACCTTCTCTCTTTATAGAAATGGTTACACTTTACGAAGACGATAAATCCAATACTCCACCATCTGGCAGTAGTCATACCGCCAGTCGTCACCATGATAACCCACCGCCCGATTATAGCGAGGCCACTGCAGACCTAGGTGGTACTCCATCCTCTTCGTCAGACTTCGGCAGATCAACCTCTAGTGCATCATCATCAACATCTGCTCCTCCCATGCAATCCCCTTTCACTCCTCTCACTCGCCCAACGAACTATTTAAGCATCAAACGCTTCAATGCGTCCATCAGCGGGACATACACTATTGATCCTACTCTACCCGCTCCTCCAGGTTCTACGAAGCCTAGAGATGGAGATGGAGAATATTTGAATCTTTTACTTAGCACTTGGAATGGCTCGATCAAGACTCTTATCGATATTGTTCCGAGTGTAAATTCAAAAGGTCCCGCGAGGTTTGAGGCGGCCACTGGGAATGGTCAAGTTGAAGTTACAGTCGTATGTGCAGACTTCGCGGCCCTTTTTAAAAAGCCAGAATAATTTATTTTCCATCAGGCTGATCGCGGACAAAACCGATTCCGTCTCCGAGTTACGACACTAAACGGCAGACTCGTCGTCCGCTTACCCCCAACCTTTACTGGCGTTGTCCATTCCAAATTACTAAATGGTCATGTCAAATTCAGTTCCGAAATACAGCGCCGCGCTACGACTCTCTCTGACGGACCTTACGAGAAACGGTATTTCATTGGCGACTACGCCGCCCATGGATATCGAGATGATAGGACTTGGCACATGGATCATTTATATTTGGAAGCTAAAAATGGGAGTGCCCAAGTTAGCTTTGCAGGTGGCGAGCCAAGAGGTGAAGCTCAAGGGGATCCGAGAGTGTTTGTGAATCTTGGGTTCTGGAGATTCGCCTTTTGAAGCAGTCACATTCTTTGCGTGGTGGTAATAATGACCGTGTTGATTCCGCAGCATCGCGAATCAGCAACTACCTAATACGATACGACATATGTGTATGATAGATATCTTTGCTGAGATACAAAAAAAAACCAAAACAATTCCTGGCCAGAAGCATTTACATAAAATCTGTACCCGTATTATTTTAAACCTGGCTAATCGGGTGAATAGGTTTGACTCGGAACATGAAAGGCATGACGCCGTGGCAGACGCGGTACGCCATCGCCGATAGGAGTTCGGCCCTACTTCTATGTTCTTCTTGCCTAAGACAACCAAGCACATTATGAACAAGAACATATAAATGTGACGAGTAAAATGTGGCCAAGAGCCGCGAGCACGTGATTGTGATTCTCTCCCTATTATCGTCAAAAAGATTCATGGCAGCATATTAGCATCAACTGTATCATGATAATACTAACTGCCATGGCATGACACGCTGAGCCGAACCCGCAGTTGAAGGTTTGACGGTAGATATGTATCTACGCAGCGTCGTGGGATGATATGAAGAATATAAATACTGGACTGTTTATACTCGATATACCGTGGCTTCTTTTCTTTTCCTGTGCTCTGTTATCTCCTCTCCGAATCTGAGTTCTGAATTTATGCATTGGTTGGCTTTAATTGAATCGATACATCAATGAAGATATCAAATTTAAAGCTTTCCTCAAAGGACGATACGAAACCCGCCGTTAAGCGATTGGTGTCAGACTCGACGCAAAAGGAGTCTTCGATACCGGTTCTTCCGCCAGACTATCTCGAAGCCACACAAGTCTATGACGAACATAATACTGATCAGAGTCCTAATATAATTGCAGGACCTCATCCACGACTAACCCGCCCGACAAATTATTTAACCCTGATCCGGGAAGATTCACCAATTCGAGGGACGTTTAAAGTTGATCCTACTCTGGCTATTCCACCGGGTGCCATAATATCTAAAGATCGGCACGGGAAAGAGTTGAATCTCAAGTTTGGTTCTACGTGTGGAATGGTGGAGGTTTATGTTGAGATTGTACGTGGGATTGTTACTCCGATGCATATGGGGCCTGCTAGGCTAGAGGTTGCATCGATACATTGTGATGTTATAGCGACGATAGTATGTCATGAGAGGAAATCTTTTTCTGTGGATCCGGACAGGGTTACTCATGATTTGATATACAGCACGATCGACGACAAAATCGATTCCGTCTCACCGCTATATCGCAAAATGGTAACATCGCCCTTTACATACCTCCTACATTCACGGGAAGTATAGTTGGAAAACTGAACAGAGGAACAATAAAATTCGGAAACGAAGTTCAACCACAACTTACAGTCCTTTCGGAACAAAATAAGGAGAGCCGGTACTTTATTGGGGACTATTTACGGACGGGGTATCGGGATGACGAATCGTGGACTATGGATCATCTATATTTAGAATCTAATGGTGCAAATGCGACTGTTGTGGTTGATTTTGTGCCGCCGGAGTCAAGCTCGGGTCCACCGGTTATTCCTAGTCGCGGCGCTCGTGGATCATCTCGAGCGCGAGCGAAGAAACCTCGTCAAAAGGGCTTTATACGACGACTGTTCAGTTGAAATAAAAGGAGTTGAGTAATGTTCGTAGATTCCACAACTACTATGATCTCGTCTGTGTACGTGTATGTACTATAAAGTCTCGATTTTAAGAGAGTGTATAATAACAGAACTATCAAGCTCTCTAGAAATTAATATTGAGAAACAATTTCAATTTGTAAAAGGACGAAAAATGTGACAAACTCGAAAAGGTATATTCATTGATTATCAACAGTGTTAGTGTTGAGCTACCCGTAAATTATAGGTTTAATATTCCTCGCGACCGCCAAAAATGTTGTGGAGAAAAGGGGGATGATATATTATGAATTATTCAATTTCTTGAGGAATTGCCATTTCTATTTGAAAAATGACAATAAGAACAGGGATCCACGAGGAAGAAGAAGGAAAACATGAGACATACGTCAATCTAGCCCGATCGCTTTCTAAGACAATCTTCGTAGCCTTCTCAACGACCTCTCTATCCGTCTCGAACGTAAGTCTCTTCAACGCCGTCTCAACCGACACAAACTCGCTCAAAAAATTCTCGCTCAAAGTCTGAGTTCCATCCTGTTTCGGCTCGCCGGTCCACTCGGCCACATACCACCACGTGAATTTAACATTCGTCGGACCGACCGTACGCATCGTAACTGCAAACGGCTCTTTTGCATTCGAGACTAACGCAGCTGAGTCTTTGGCATCTGAACCCGGTGGTGGAGCGCGAGTCCACATTTGGAGTCCGGACATCAGTCGACATGGATAACCGGTTTCTTCAAACGTTTCGCGTATAGCGGCGTTTTCTATTGATTCGTTTCTGTCCTTTCGGCCTTTTGCGAGGAGCCATTGGTCTTTTGTTTCGTGGTAGAGAATGCAGACTTCAAGACCGTGGGGGTGCGTTGTTCGTCTGAAAAGGATTGCACCGGCTGTGATGACGAAATTAGGCGAGAAAAGAAGTGTAGTTGGGAATTTTGCGGCTGCCATTTCCTTTTCTTTTTCTTTTTTGAGTTGTGGGTAGTGGCGAAGTGCAAAGCTACGAGATGTGAAGTGGAATGGGAGAGATTAGGGAGTGCTAAGACTCCAGACCTTCTATTGTGCCACGAAGAGTGTCAGACGAAGAGAAAAAAAAATATGAAAATGGGGCCAGGGGGCTGGAAATGGCAGTGACGTCTGTGTGAGGGGGTTACGTAATTCAGCGTGACTCTTTTCCCGTGACCCGGTCCCAAAAATGATCAAGTCATGAACGCCGTCACCCGCACCGTGTGCGTGCATGTCTTTCGTCAACCGCTCCCTTACCTCCCTACTTTGAATCTTCAAAACAAAATACACGAAATTCAGTTACATACCAGAAGAGCACAACCTGGATCGCACAAAGATGTGCTGTTGCTACTTGAGCATCGTCCAGTCTATACCACAGGCCGTCGTCAAACTACAGAAGAAGATATAAATCAGGAAGAATCAACAAGATTACAGAGCTTTGGAGCGGACAATGTTTCAACAAAGCGAGGTGGTCAAACGACATATCACGGTCCGGGACAGGTAGTCGGATATCCGTTACTCGACCTTTCTCGAATGGGGTTATCGATATCTGAGTATATCTGCAAATTGCAAACGGCGATGAAGACGCATTTCTCGGAACATTATGGGATAAAAGCCGCTGACTCCGATAATACCGGTTTGTTTTTGTCGAAGAATATCAAGTTGGGATCTATTGGTGTACAAGTCCGTCATCGATTGACGAGTCATGGTATTGCGTATAATGTTACGAGAGAGCCGTTGAGTTGGTTTAATCAGATTGTCGCGTGCGGGTTGGTAGACGTTAAAGCTGGGTGTCTTTCTGATGCGGCTGGTGGGCGGGATATCTTCGTTCAGAGCGATATGGAGCTCTTCTTGAGGACTTTTGCTGAGGTGTTTCATGTCGAGTTCAGAAGGGTGGATGCTGATGAAGATAAGGAGCTATGGGAGAGTATAAAAAGTTTGGAGATGGAAGCTGCGAGATACCCTGTTGCTCCTGTAGCGCCTGTTCTAACCTGATTAGGTGAGTTTTCTTGGTTCTACATGCCCTTAGATCCTTGGTGCTATGTAATTACTTTATGTTACCTGACTAGATTCTTCCCGGTTCTTTGCGTATTCATCATCTTATAATGCGCAATATAATCATATACCGAACGACTATACTACAACGATACAAAAAATAATAAACTGCTGTGTCCATACATGTAAGTACTATACATGTATGTCTATAGGCAACCTTAGACCAGCTCCAGGTTGCGTGTCCATTGATGTTTCTAGGTTTAGAGTGTACACCAACTTGCACGAGATTCAAGCCATTTAGATTCACCACCTTCGACATGAAGTGCAGCGTCAACCGCGGAACTAATAGAAAAGATCTCATCAAGAATAGGAGGAAGAGACCTGGAGCTGTAAGGATCGAAGCCCCCTGACGCTGTTACTATTCGTCGTAGATCTATAAGGAATCGGGAGACAAGAATTGCGGGGATTCTGAAAGAGTTCGAAGTTAAGAATTATTTTTTTAAACAAGTTGGTTTATATTGCAAAAGTCGCGTACGGGAGGGGGAACGCGTTAAGAAAACCTCGTAAATCCTGGGGGATCATTGTTTTAATATCGGAAGGGAAGGGGATCTTGTCGAATCACATACTGGTTTTATAACAGGCTAGTGTATTGTAAGAATATCAGTCATATGTGTAGCGCAGAGAAAAGCGTACGAGATTAAACAGAATTGCGGATACTTCGAGAATGAGGGTAGCACTGTATTCGGATTAAACCTACAACTCTTGCCAGGGTTTTTTTAAAAAAAAACGTACAAAAAAAATAACAGACCTAAATCGAATGGCTCGTTAACTACGACTAGGGTAGAGAAGTCTGTATAAATAGCTCACTTCTCTTCACAAGAAAATGTAATAAGCCACCATTTTCGCGCATGGACGAAATGAAATTATAAGTAGCAAGCTTGTAGTAGTGGCGAGACTGGTAGAGAATAATAACGATTGCAACTGCCTCTGCTGCCAATCTTAGCACGGAAACTACAGTCGCCCCTATCAACTCCCATTATTCAATCCGATCGTCAAGAAAAACAAGCGAATCGGACATACACCTAGGCAAAAAAACACGGCGTTGTTAATGGAGAATAACCTGATAGATGATTCTTTGGGACTTGCTTAGGACTGGCAACAACTACAAAATTAGACGAATCAGCGCATGATGTCTCAAAGACTTCATACTATCGAAAAAAATATCGATTTCAAAATGTAACTTTATCGTGTCGAGATGATGTGCTCACAAAGCCTATGATAATGGCTGCCAGAGATAGGAGCGCAAGGAGTCCTAGTGGAGGGCACTTTAGCGAATCGCACATTGCGTAGGTACGGATAAACACTGTGGCTGCAGGGGCATGAAATATCAGCGGTATCAAAGACGAAAACAGAAACTTACTCAATATTCCTGCTCTAGAAATAACACCTAGTATTCTCACAAAGTGATAAAGAGCAGTACAACTAGGGGTTTAAAGCTGAGAAAAAGGTCGATGTTGTGGGTGTTGAAAGACATACTGTGGAACCGTACACTCAGAAAAGTTGGAAAGAAAACCGAACGAAACTTACCTGAGAGGGTGTGCTCGAGGCAGCGATTATTACGAAGATGAGTTTGGCAGCTGGAAAATAGCGGACCACAATGTAAACCCAGGTAGTTAACTTCGGAGGGGCGAACCATATGTATGTTATCTCGTCTGATAAACAAAGCAGGTGATCAAAAACGAAGGCCGCTGTTACCGCTTGCGTTAGAAACGAAAGTTCAGAACTATCATGATATGCGTACATAAAAGCGCCACTTGCATGTAATTATGAATGGTCCTTAATTCACTTAGCATGGACGGAAATGGTGTCTGAAATTGAATAGAATACTTACAAGGCTTCCAATTCTCCAACTGTTACATCTTCATGCATTTTTCAAAAAAAAAAAAAAACGAACACGTAGATTCAAGGGAAAAGACAAGGAATATTTCCTAAATTTGGTGACGTTTTTTATAGATCACGAGTGGAGATGAGATAATGCAGGAATCGCAAATCCACCGAACGAAAGGATCACAATACAATAGGATAACATGCGCCGGGTTGACAGGTCCTTATGAGTTTTTTTTCAAATAAAGCGCAGTCGCGATGGCTAAGATTGAGGAAGCTTCAGTTCACTATAATTCATTCGTAATTAATCCGTTAAAAATTTAACGAGACACCGCCCATACTTACCTTGGTTTAACGTTGCAGTGCCAGGGAGGTAAATTAGATTTTTTGGAAAAGCCGTGGCTGAGAAGCCCAGGTTGAGATGAACGCGTACGGTCCATGGCTGGTAAAGTTGCCACCTATTTAACAGTTCAGCTTGAGTAGGAAGGATATAGACCTTTACCCAAGAATGCTTCGATTCTCATGTTCTTCCCGGTCACCGTACATGATTAAAAATGACGTATACTGCGCGAAAGAATGGTATAGCCGAATCGGTGCGTGAGATCTATGAGCAAAAAAATCAACTTTGTGAACTGATTTGAACTGTAAGTATAACGCGCCTGAAGAGACAGCCATTAACTCAGATGAGCTTCGAGCTCGATGAGCAGCCTGAGGCTAAATTTGAGGTAACGGGCGCTTGTGTGGGTGAAACTGGGCGCTGGGTGGAATCTGACCAAATCTAGACAGCTCTGGCCGCGCGACGACAGCTTATAAGCCTCAAGGCCTCAAATTTCAAGAAACCCTTGGGCTCTTTTCAAGGAGGCGACATGTGTCATGGATTGCTGAAATGAATTTCATAGATTTGTAGCTTCCCAGCCATGGATCATCATCTTAGAAGGCTTAATTGTCCTTCCTAAAACTTCTAGGGTCAAGACGCTGTTGCAGCCAGCAACGCCATCAATTTTAATTACTTTGGGCAGCTGTAGCCCAAACTTTTGACACCGTTCACCGTTTTGGAAGCTCGCTGGGTGGTACGCAAACATATTATTATTTTTGTTGATGCTGAGGAAAGATATTTGACATTCAGTCGTGTTTGAGTCGTATGGCCTGAGGCATTTGACTCATGCTGGGGGACCCTTGCGAATATTCAAAAGGGTTGCGTAAGCGTGAACCTTTCAAGCCCCCGAAGAACCCACATTTTACTTGAACGAGTAACATACAACTTTGACATACTCTACGTGATCCTGCATTGTCTACTAAATTTTTCGCCTCGGTGGGGGAAATTGAGAAAAACAAGAAGAAACCCGGAGGATCCTCAGTTTGTACCTAAGTAACCAACTACGTCCGAATCGGACCGGATCCCAATATACAATTACCTCCCCACGCGTTCAAAGGCACAGCATCACGGAAGAGGCGAATTATTACTTATCGCTTTTCACTCTCCTGCATAAACATGTCTTCACCCAATTCCATACTCACTTTGCTCCGTACCGATCCTGGACCTACATCATGGGCATCTCTCATATCTTTTTCCCCAGCATTAGAGGCCGAGGCATCCACGGACGCCAATTTGCATAACCGGCACCGCGCATTGCTCGAGCTACACAGCTATCATCAACCAGAGCCAAAAGGAACAGAAGACCTTGAACTCACCTTGTATCTCCTTGACGAAGAAATCCGGTATCACCAAAAGGCGGATCACTATCGCTCTTCACTTTCTCTCGCAAGCTATCTCATCGCGAGATATCAACGTCCTGTATATTTATGGGCTATTTGGACTGCCAGAGAGACGAATTACGATGCCTTCAAGTGTGTTGATTCGCATTATTTATATTATGCTGCGGGTGGCATGGATCAGGCACAGGCTTATGTGGAGGGCTGTAGCATTACTGACATAGTAATTGATGGCGGCACCGGGCGATCTGGTTGGTGGAAATGGGTCGTAGAAGAGGCGGGAGGTGATGAAAGAAAAGCGTTTGAGGAGGTCAAGTCTGAAGTTCTCGGACGTATCGACCGCGACCGTGAGTGTGGAGTCACAGATGAGGAGGTCAAAATGTTTGTAGAGAATTCTTGGCGTTCAGAAACGATTCGATGGGGCGAATCGTTGTTTCCAGAGGAGTACTGAGCTCAGACACTTGAACAGAGATAAAAAAATAATTATTTACAGGACGTACATATATGTATTGCACTGCGCGTCATACATACTTGGGCGTGTAACCTAGGCGTCCGGCACATCCCGAATTCTCCTTTTCTCCATCGTTGTCTGAATCCTCGGCTGTTTGATAATGGTCAAGCCCTATATACCACCTGAAGCTCACAAATGTCAAGGATGTGGTAAGAAGAAGGATTTGCTGCTTTGTACTCGCTGCGGAGAGGTAAGTAGGATGAATTCTGATCATGGTCATAACTGGCCGCTACATATTAATAATTGCTGTTTGATTTTTGATTTGACTTTTGAATCCTTTTTGGTTTGATAGGCATCATATTGCACTACAAGGTGCCAAAGGAATGACTGGAAATCCCACAAAAAGTCATGCGGTACGCAATGGAACACTATCTGTCATTTTATTATACTCGCAGTAATCTTCGTCCACAGAACAAACAGACCGTGTTGATCTTGCATCGTTCTTCCCTGTTTTTGCTTGTATCGCTGATATTTGCCACGCAAATCCCGACGAACACGTAGCGTTGCGCCACATCATAATCAATGCCCCAAATCCCTCTGCCCCACCCGAAACTCTTCCAGATGGACGTCGCGCTCGTGTAGTTCGACTTGGCCCCCCTGTAGACAAGGCGCGGTTCGCAATGGACGTAACTCACTGGTTCCCACAAGGCGAAACAATGGCTGTGCAGGCAAAACTGCTTGATAGAGTAATACGCGAGGGAAATGTACCTTCTATCGTTGTTGGAACATGCATCGCAATAATGCTTTCCATATATTGCTCGCCCCACCCCACCACACCTATGCAACCCGCCTTCGTTATAGATCTTCTGGTATAGCCGATTTCGGTGTCGTACGCGGAAAAGTGCAGGTTGATCCAGAAGACCAACTGGCCTATATTCTTCCGGACGGCAAGACAATCCAGCACGGTCAAGATCCAAATAATCATTACTGGATCTATTTCAAAACCCAAAAAGGCGAAACCATTTATCTGGATTGCAACCTTTATACATTCAACTACTGTGTTGGCTACACACCGACCATTTATCTTACTCCACCTGAAGCACGATCACACATGCGTCTCCTTCCGGCCCTTTTCTGGGATCGCGCAATGCGGCAACGTGCCAGATCAACAAGAGTCCCAATTCTAACAGAACACAAACGCATCTCGTTTTTGCGCGACGAAGCCTTACATCGTGCTATGGAAATGTGTCATGTAGAGGGAGTTGATACTTACCGCTTTTCAGTCGATTGTATGACAATATTTGCCGTTATGATGGGAAAAGTGGAAGGGAAAACCCCATCAGAGAAAGATTTAGAGACTATGATTGATGCGATGCGCCAGGGGGTTAAGTTCATTGTTCATGCACTGACTGATGGGAAATGGAAATCGTTTCCTTCTGATCCCCCGATGCGTGCTGATTCAGATGCTGATATCTGATACAATATCTGATACAATCTCCACATATGGTCTCTCCTGCATCCATCCCAGCGACAGAGCGTCCGACAAAACTGGACCATCAGTCTCCTTCAGTCGCCGTCAGGACCCTCAGGCTCGGTCAGATTGGTCTAAGGGAATCGTCTCCTTACTACAAGTGCCCCGGCCCGAGCACGATATAACATTCCCTTTTTTCTCCCTTCGAGCTCAAAAGATATAAACCCTCGACTTTGTACCTAGTTTCCCAGTTTTCGAATTGACGAAACATCGGATTATCGTCCAGTCTACAAATCCTTGAGACTTCACAATTGGGACCCTGCCAGATCAGCCCGAGCGAATTTTATTTTTTTGCGTCATGTTTTATAAATCACAACAAGTAATAATAGCAGAAGTGTGGCACGTTGCACAACAAGAAAGTTTCATTTAAGAGTAAAAAATCCTTTCAGAACGTACGATTGCAACTCACTAATAAAGGAACATAAATAAGAGGTGCTTATTGAAGTAGTAGGCGGAGATATTTAATAGCCTATTACTCACATGGTCACTGTCACTGCAAACAATCTTTCCATCCTCAAATGTATGATCGCCATTGAATCCAATTTTATCGAAAGACCAATCAAGATTCAAAGGTCTGATTACCAAGCGTTTTTTTGGTGAAATTGCAGGACAGTCCCATTCAACCCTAAGAATGCGAAAGTGGAAAGCCAAACCGATGAGGACAAAGGTACCCGTAGTCCCAGTAGGTGACCAAGAACGCCCGCAGGTATATATTATATAGTGGCCACCAGGGTTGATCACCGTACCGGAGATTTCATCCGCAGACATCTCGTTGTCTTTGTCACCTGCAAACCTTCAGAATGAGAGGAAGGTGCTATATATCGAATTGTTTACCTCCAGCGTAGAATTTTCCAGTTGATATAGAGACATTATCAATTCTGATATCCTGAGTTTTACTGTTGTTTACGATATCAAAGGATATCCATTCATTGTATCCGAGTGTTGTAGCGCGCTCGACCGACATTGTGTTAACGTTCGGTTAGTTCTAAGAGGATCGACTTTGGGCGAAAGATGTAGACGCTAGGCAAAGGTGATTTCACGGAGAAAGCAGTCTGGTTTGCGATGGCAGACTCCAATTTGATAGGTATATATGTATACCGATGTCTACAAATAATGAATGGCGCAATAGAATTAACGAGACTCAAAAACCATCTGCGTTTAGATTAAAATTGACCCACCTGGGTCTACTCCACGGATGCACCATTTAAAGAGAACGCCCGGAACAAGATAACCAAAGACCTATCGGGAACAACACCCTACGAAAATAGGGACCAAAACTAAACCAACACTCAGTGTTTCCTGAATCTACAGTAAAAATGATTTCCATGATACTTCACGGCCCAGGAAATGCACCAAACATAACAAACTCACTACCTAACCATATAGGAACAGATGACGACAAATGTTTGAATGTGTTGTCAATCTCTATATTTGTTGCTTCTAGAAATGTGGAACCAGCGGAATAATTTCTGTGCACAGTGCATGTTGCAATCATCCCACTGATTTTCTCCCTTTGATAATTAGTGTCACACCTACAGGTATCACCGCTCCTTTAAAGAAGTTGCCTCGAAAATATAAGCTTCAGGTCATTTTATCTCACAACAGTTGATTGTTTTTCGTTCATACCAGTACCCGAACACCTGTCTAAAAGTTCTGACTTTCGCTTCGAAATAATTGTGGCACCATGTGCGGATTCCGGAAAGTGGTACCTCATTTTTATTCCTGAGAAATCGGTTATTAACATATCGAACCGCATGTTTCCCAAAACACAAAAAGAAGTACCTTGATCAAATGGACAACGACAAGCTTTAGCAGACAAACAAAGCCCCTTTCAAAACATACAACTCAAATTCGAAAAAGCTAATGAGGAAAGTTAGTCAAGAAGCTATGCATGATGATATCGAAGTAGAAATAAATACTCACATTGCCAATATGGATGCAATTAAGCTTTACATTACCGACGACTTCGTGTACCAGATTCAAAGTCATAAATGAATCCACCATCCGCCTCAGTGGCCCAAAATGGTTCGTAGGAGAGGTGGGAGGCAATGAAACAAAAGCGTTTGAGGAGGTCAAGCCTGAAGTTCTCGGACATACCGCGACCGCGAATATGGAGTCACGATGAGGAGGTCAAATTTGTAGAGAATTCGGAAACGATTCGATGGGGCGAATAGTTGTTTGAGGAGTAGTGAGCTCAGACACAACTAAGAAAAATAAAAGTTACAGGACATGTATTAATGAAATGAACCGTACCGGTATAGGGTGCACTGCTGGGCGTGTAACCTAGGCGTCCGGCACATCCCGATTTTTTTTTTTCATCGTTGTCTAAATCCCAGGTTGTTTTATAATGGTCAAGCCCTATATACCACCTGAAGCTCACAAATGTCAAAAATGTGGTAAGAAGAAGGATTTGCTGCTTTGTACTCGCTGTGGAGAGGTCAGTAGGATGAATTCTGATCATAATCATGACCGGCCGCTATCAAATTGTTGTTTGATTTTGATTTGGCTTTTGAATCTTTTTTTCTTTTGATCTTCACCACAGGCATCATATTGCTCTACAAGATGTCAAAGGAAAGATTGGAAATCTCACAAAAAGTCATGCGGTACGCGACGGACACTGTCTGAATCTGTCATTTGTTATACTCACAATAATTAATACCGTTGTCTTCGTTTACAGAACAAACGGATCGCGTTGATCTTACATCTTTTTTTCCAGTTTTTGCTTGTATCGCTGATATCTCCCACGTCAACCAAACACACGACAAACACGTAGCGTTGCGCCACATCATAATCAATGCCCCAAATCCCTCTGCCCCACCCGAAACACTTCCAGATGGACGTCGCGCTCGTGTAGTTCGGCTTGGCCCCCCTGTAGACAAGGCGCGGTTCGCAATGGACGTAACTCACTGGTTCCCACAAGGCGAAACAATGGCTGTGCAGGCAAAACTGCTTGATAGAGTAATACGCGAGGGAAATGTACCTTCTATCGTTGTTGGAACATGCATCGCAATAATGCTTTCCATATATTGCTCGCCCCACCCCACCACACCTATTGCAACCCGCCTTCGCTATAGATCTTCTGGTATAGCCGATTTCGGCGTTGTACGCGGAAAAGTACAGGTTGATCCAGAAGACCAACTGGCCTATATTCTTCCGGACGGCAAGACAATCCAGCACGGTCAAGATCCAAATAATCATTACTGGATATACTTCGAAACCCAAAAAGGCGAAACCATTTATCTGGATTGCAACCTCTACACGTTCAACTACTGTGTTGGCTACACACCGACCATTTATCTTACTCCACCTGAAGCACGATCACACAAGCGTCTACTTCCGGCCCTTTTCTGGGATCGCGCAATGCGGCGATGGCAGCGTGCCAGATTAATAAGAGTCCCAATTCTAACAGAACACAAACGCATCTCGTTTTTACGTGACAAACACTTACATCATGCTATGGAAATGTGTCAGGTAGAGGGACCTGATACTTACCGATTTTCAAGCGACTGTATGAAAATGTTTGTCGTTATGATGGGAAAAGTGGAAGGGAAAACCCGGCCATCAGAGGACGATGTAGTGATTATGATTGATACGATGCAGCAGGGGGTTAGGCTCATTGTTCATGCACTGACTGATGGGAAGTGGAAATCGCTCCCTTCTGATCCTCAGATGCGTGCTGATTTAGATGCTGATACCTGATACAATCTCTCGTCATGGCGTGTCGCAGATTGCTAAAATGTTGATTAGATATAATCTCCAATGGAAATTGACACTCGGTTCCAAATATTGGAATAAAACTGAGTTATCGAGCATGCATGCTAAGACTCAAGATACAAAGTCGAATTTTACAAATGCCCAAAGGAATGGTAGGCCACGGTGAGCATTGTGAAATCAGATAGAATCTGGACAGAAGGGATATCAGTGGCAGAACCGAAAGAGAAGAAAATAATCATGAATGTTAGCCAGCTGCAGGCCTGAGATTTCCCTCAGCAATAGTATAGTTCACAGAAAACTTCCGTACGGCAGGATGCATACAGTCTGTTCAATATGATGCGATGCGAGAGAAAGCATGGTATTATTTTGGTATTAGATGCGGAGAGTTATAATGTTAGAATTAAAGACATCGAAAGCTGAAAAGAGAATCGAGTTTTTGTTATTAAATAAATAAACTGGTTTGAACCTAAAAAAGACTTGCTCGAATGGTCTCTCTGGTAAAGGATGATGAATGTTTGGTCAATTTACATCCTGCGATATTGAAGTCTAGATAACAGGGGGAATTCAAGTTTACTTGCTTCCGGGTCCGAGGCGTTTGACAGCTGGAAGGGGAGACACTCAAATGCCTGTTACTGGGTTGAATTGATATAATTGATTACAGTTCCGGACTGGCAGGAACAAGTTTGATATTGAGATGCGTGTTTGGAACAATGCTCCAAACCGACATGCGTTCGCGTACGTTGTTAAGTGACATCGACGATTCAACCATCGGCATGTCCATGTCCCTATCCGTATCCGCATCAGTCGAGTCGATTGTTCAGCATACAAACTCATTCAAAACTCAAAGTTTGGGTATCGCTCAGCGAGGCTCAAATGATAATAATTTTAATAAGCCGTTTCAATATCTCTGAATTTCTCATTGCCCAATTCAATTTTTTTTATCCTTTCAGATGCGGTGGAATAATGCGGTAGAATTCAAAAAGACTGGATTATGGGCCTACATAATACAAGAAGGAGGAGACACAGACCAATGGACACAAATTTTACAAAAAGTTTATGACAATTTAGGTTTAATTTTTTTTCAAAAATGTAGGCCGCAATGAGCATGAGACAAGACATGCCAGTTATAACTAGATGAGAAAGTGGACATTAGCGAAATGATCAGAAGAGAAAGGTAAATCATAAACCATATCATCCGATGATGATGTTAGCCTTGAGGTTATTGCCCTCAGTGACGGTGTAGTCAACAGAAAATTTGCGACCCTTGAGGTTGGAAACGTTGTAGGAAGTGAGCTGTTTTTCTCTCTGAGCATCTCTATCGGGAACACCGTAGTATTGTTGATTAATGACAAGGGCCGTTTGGTCATTAGCCAAGTTGGTGACAATATCACACCATCTTTTATAATTGTGCACACCGACGGTGACGACGAAATTTTCGCCAGTGTCAGAGACAAAGCGGATGGATCCGGACGTTCCGCTGCCTCCCATGGTGAGAGTTCTTTCACCGTTGGATTCGGACCAGGTGCCACCGTTGGCATACTTCCACACGGTCTGTTCTACGATATGGAAGAACGCATTGGGGTTAGTCTGGTAAATGCGGAGAGTTATGGAGTAGGACATTGCTGAAAGAGGGGAAATAACTCTTTGCTATGTAACGGGATAATGGGGTTCGAACCTGAAAACTGTGAGACTTGATGAAAGTGTGTAACTGGTGAGTGAAGAAGAATGTCGATTCAAGTCTAATAATGAGCAGCAAACGTTCACTCGCCTTTGAGAGGAGGGCTTGAGTTGTTACTTCTAGCCCTGAGTTGCACCTCTTTTTATATGCAGTTTTCATAGACTGTGAACCCGGAGTCCTCAATTCAACTTTTTTGGGGTGGTGTCGCAACAAAAACTTCCGATTGTGCAATCACTAGTAGTAATTCAAAGAAAAAGACGGGTGTGTTCTCCTTCACATGAAATGTCAAAACTCATGCCAGCTGACCTACTCGGACCGGATTCAGCGAAGCTGTTTCTTATGAAACAATAGACATAAATGGCGGATAAGTGTAGGAAGTAGGATCGGAAAATACAAAAGCTTGTCAGCGTGCGCCTTCTTTAGATTGTTACTGAATAATAGTGAAGCAGATCGAAAGAAGTAGTCAATATAAGCTTTAGTATAGAAAAGAAGATAGGTAAAATACGCAGAAAAGTCACATGACCCCGCAGAACAACTTGTGCAGCAGTCTCCTATAGATTCAAGAATGAAGCGTCCTTTCAGAGCCACAAACCTTACTGTAGCGGAACCGCAAAACTGTATCAGTACTATGCTTCGAATAGAAACGAAGCCAAGCCGGCGGCATGCAAGGCCCAGGCGCACTTTTTCTTCCCAATCAGCTTGAATTGTTGAATTCGGACAAGCAGCGGAAATTGGATTATCTTTAATACGCTCTGCCATCTGTCTAGCTGTTCTAACTCTAACCTGTATGCTGTCATGCATATCACGTGCTAGTGAAGCGGGTGAAGTGCCAGAACCGTATGTTTGCATAATTGATAGATAATTCATTGCGCCTTTAGCCCATCATCAAATATATAGAAGAGAGGACACGCACTAATCAATCTTCATTCCATTACCGGAGTTGGAATAGGACCGGGACATATTCGTTTTTCAAGAACTCATCGAAAACTGTCAAATTACAACCTGTCAGGTCTTCCATATGTCCAATTTTTTCAGAAATATTGTGTATACTTCTAAAAGGAGGTCCCCTTAGGAAAATAGGGTATATGCATCCCATGGGAGTTTGTTGCAGATAATGTGAAATCGTCGCTTGATGCCGTGTTCTGAACTTCTAGGTGCGCATAAAAGAAAACTTATTGTTATTATTAGGAAATATGTTAAAAGCATATATTAACTGATTTTCACCACGCGAGTCGGGAAATCACACTGTCTTAGATGGTAAGATGGATGAGAGCATGAACTTTATCAAAATTGTATATTTAGAACGACAGGTCACAGCCTGCCAGCCTTGGATTCGAATCAATAACTGAGGCGAGTCTCACGGAAAAAGGCGTCAGTTTTCCATGAGAACAGGCCGTTTACTAGCACTGAACGCCGTTCAGACTAGGAGCTATGAGTTGAAACTTGGTTTGAGTTAGATTTTGGCTAGATTGATTATTTCAAAAACCGCGGCCTAAGTTTGGGTATTAAGAAATACGCTGTTTAAACGCTTAGCGTTTGAGCGCCAGCTTCAAGTACTATATACAGTTTGTAAATAGTTCCGCGATTACTAACACTATTTTTGTCAGATCATTGCAAACCAATTCAAATTTCAGTCGATATATATTACATATAAACTCTTTGAATTCTGAGCTCCGCCCAGTATAAAACTATCTTCGCTTGATCTTCGCTTTTGACAGCGTGCTGCGTTGTTGACTGTCAGGTACCGCAGAGGTTCCAGGTTCTGCATTGTTCTAGAATCTACACTTGACTAAGAAGTCATTGACAGCTAATCAGGGCTCTTGAAGCTCGTGCTTGAGTTCTATAAAAAAACGAAATAAGTAGTTATGTACATAATACATTATTATATGGTGAGTTAAGCTGCAGCTCCTATACTCTGACCGACAAACAGACTCACAAGACTGCTTTAATCATGAATCGGAAAAAGTGACCTACTTATATTATTAACATTCAGAAGCAGATGAAACAATATTAGTCGTTACCGCTTCGTTTCTTTTGAACGAGTGACATGAGAAAGCTCCCATTCAGCCACATAATTCAATTTTGAGCAATTATATTCTCTGTCGACTCTGAAAAAAGAACCTGAACCACTCGTTTTTGTCCCCAATTGAATAACTTATTTTACGAGAACAAACAGAAAACGGTGTAATGAGAAAATGCATACGAGAAGGTGCCATTCAGTTTGTCGGGAAGATGTTCATCACCCAACTCACATCTTGTCTCAAAGATTCCAGACCTGAAAAAGGACGGAGCTCATTAAAGGCCGTTTTCTCATTTACGGCTTCCTCGGGAAAGACAGACCGAGCTTCGGAATTCGATTTTATGTACTTCCCCCCCTCAGTTCCTTGATCTCAGCTTCCTGTATCTTGTATCTCAGTTGTGACAGGCCCGTCTATTGCTCGAAATCACACAGAATTTGGACAAGACCAGCGACCTCGAAGATGATAATATGGAGGTCGACTCTGTTACCGAATTTTTATAAGGGAATCGACTCCTACAAGAGCCTCGGCCCTCCCCTTATTAGTTAATCATTCTTATCCAATTCCCCTTACTTAACTTTCCCTTCCTTTCTTCGTCTTTCTTTTCTCTATTACTTAATCATTGGGTCTCGAAAGATATATAAAGCGAGTGTTTTTGTATCTAGTTCCAGCAGTTTTCAATTAACGAGACTTTCATACACTCTGTTTATTGAACGTCTTTGTCTATTTTGAAAGCTTGTGTAGTCTACATCACGAAGACTTCACAATTTTGCATAAGGACTGGAGTCTACATACAAAAGACAAACAAAAGGATCGACGCAAAGGTTACAAGAAGAGTGTATGGCTTTCATCAATTTTTTTCACAAATTTACCAAGAAAATGTATGTCACCATAAGCATTGACATGGAATAATACAAGCTATTAGGAAGTAAACGTGATGATATCGATGGGTATCAGCTGAAGAATATAAACAAACTCACGAACCATTTCATCCGATGATGTTAGCTCTGAGGTTATTACGACGGTGTAGTTAACAGAAAAATTGCGACCCTTGAGGTTGGAAAAATTGTAGCTAACGAGCTGTTTTTCTCTCTGAGCATCTCTCTCGGGACACCGTAGTATTGTTGATTAATGACAAGGGCCGTTTTGTCATTAGCCAAGTTGGTGACAATGTCGCACCATCTTTTATAATTGTGCACACCGACGGTGACGACGAAATTTTCGCCGGTGTCAGAGACAAAGCGGATGGATCCGGATGTTCCGCTGCCTTCATAGTTCTTTCACCGTTGGATTCGGACCAGGTGCCACCGTTGGCGTACTTCCAAACAGTCTGTTCTACGACTCGGAAGTATGCGTTGGGGTTGGTTTGATAGATGCGAAGAGTTACGCTGTAGGACATTGCTAAAAGTGAAACACTAAGTCTTTGTTGTATGGGACAAGTGAAAACTGTAAGACTTGCTTAAAGTGTATACCTAGTTAAAGTTTATATTTTGTTAGTGTTCTTATGATCCAAACTTGAGAGGGATAAAAGAGGAGAGCTTACTTGCCTTCGAGAGGAGGGTTCGAGTTCCTACTGCAAAGTTGCACCCCTTTTTATACGCGATTTCACATTTTGCATTCTGTAATTTAGCTCTTGTGGTGGTTGGGAACGATCCAATTGCAAGGCACTGCACGCTTCGACCAATTCAACTTGCAATTGGGTATCCTGAAGCGTCAATATTCAATTCTCAGCTGACTCGCCGAATTGTACTGAAGAAGAGTTAAAACGCAAGAGGCCGACAAGAAGTAAGACTTCGAAATTCGCAAAGGCTGACGAAAAGTAAGGGCTTAGAGTTCCCAAATGACGTTTTGCATGGCACTGTTGGTAGTATTGAATTGTTTTAAATAAGCAGGAGTGAAATTAGGGTTGAATAGGGCAAGACAGGCGGTGAAGAGGTCAAATACTTACCTGTCACTTGACTCGGAAGGTGAATGCACTTGCCTTAGTTCAAAAATAGGGTACCCTTTTAGAATACAGAATTTCAAATTATGTCAAAACTAAAGATGCATAAGCGAGACCTACGTTGCTACCTGTTGAACAATGCCTCTTATTTAGTAATAATACGTACTCAATAAAGTATACACGTCGCACGTTGCATCTTAAAACAGCGGTGCTTGATTGATGTAAAATATGATGGATAGCCTTCAAATTCGTCGCGAGCCTTAAGGAATGCGAAAATGTATTATAGCACGTTCCAAATAGAAATGAAGCTTTAGTTTAGAGGTGTAATGGAATCTAAACAAGCAACAAAGAACAACGGTATTGTCCTGATGTAAACACTTCGTTATGAGACACCAAGGATTCGTATAATCATTTACGCTTAGAAAAACCATAGCCTTCCAATAGCCGTCGTTTGTTCTTGTGACTGGATGAGTTTTCGTGACGTTTAACGTCGTCGGAGAGGTAGTAAAACTGTGATGTCTACATAACAGACAATTAATTTATACATACTCCGCTCATCTGAAGTCTCCAACGCATGTTCATACTATACATACGGGTAAGTCTTGGTTCTTGAAGTTGACAGTTGGAAGAGTAGACATGTAGAACGCCTATTGGACTGTTCATTATCGGCGGTTGAATTAGATCAATGATGGAACATGTTCGTTTCCATGAGTTAATGAAAACTGTCAAACCATCACTTCAGTCGTGGAATGACGGAGCCAAAATGTATCTCACTTGAGCGCAACGTTATAGATGAGCTTTAAAAGCTGAGAATGGTAATATAGAACTGAACCTTACCTTAGAACTGATCCGGATATCATCGATACGTATTACGAAAGTAGCCAAGTCAAGTCTTATACTGACATGCCGAAATTTGCACCCGGATCGACTCGGAATGGTTGATTTCAATAGACAAGAACTTACATAACCTGTATTCCGTGTCAGGTGGAACGTAGAGCTCATGTTTCAAACCGAGCCTATGCCATGCAAAATCGGACGAGGCAGAGTTGCTCACGTTCCGAAGTCAGAGCTTTGGTTGAATCATTGAGCCAATGTCACGCCTGTCATGTCATAGTTACCAATTTTGAGATTTAAACTCCGCGCGGCATTATCCGCCACAGCACTGACGCTGCGCTCATTGTTGGCCACAATAAATTTTGGCATCCAAACCACATTGTAGGCTGTGTAGTTTTGGAAGTATTTTGTTTATTCTAAAGAGTACCGCGCTGAGAATTCGGGGTCAGAGCATGGTAAGTTGAGCAGCGAATTGCGGTACATATAAGTTTGTTTCTGACATCCCCAGACTATTTTTGACCATGAACTGGTGGTAGTCATTTATGTTCTTGGTGGTCCCGGAGCAGGTAAAATGACATTGATTCACTCGAATGACTGTCATCGTCTCACTTTCTAAAAAAATTATTAGGGAAAGGGACTCAGTGTTCTCTTTTAGCTAAAGAGTTTGATTTCGGACATATCTCAGGTAGATTTTACATCAATACTGAATAAAATGTTCAACCATTTACGCTTGCCACCAGCCGGAGCGCTTCTTCGCGAGGAACAACAGAAACTCACTTCAGAGCATAGCAAAATGATTAGAAAATGCATGAAGGAGGGTGCCATTGTTGAGGCGACAATCATGATCCGGCTCCTTGAAAATGCAATGAGAGCTACTTTTGAGTCGAAAAAGGGAAACCCAGCCTGGAAAAATGGAAAAGGTCGTTTTTTAATCGACGGCTTCCCAAGAAATATGGATCAAGCTTTGGAGTTCAATAAGACCGTACGTTTCCGCTTCTTTTCTTCTTGATTATTTTTTAGTACTCTTCCCAGATATGTTTAGCCTCGCTCGTGCTATATCTTGATTGTGATGAGGATACAATGTTAGAACGAATTTCTGAACGAGGTAAAGACAACGGCCGCGAAGATGACAATGTGGAGAGTATCAAAAAACGTCTTGGTAAGTCTATTCGGAAATAGGCTTTTATTGAAGAGAAAGATCGCAAACTCCTATAGTCGTTTACGAAGAAGAGACCAAACCCGTTATCGAATACTACGAGAAACTAGGGAAAGTAGCAAGAGTAAGATTTCGATAAGGATAATTTTGTTATGGTATCTTATCTAAATCATTAGATTGACAGCAGACCAAACAAGGACGAGGTGTCACAAAACGCTCAGCAAACTATTGGTCTTTTTCTAGAAGGTCAAGAGTAGCACAGACGGTATCAATGTCAGACGGCCACGATGTGTCCCCAGCTGCTGTCTGAGTAATAATAGTTTTATTTTTTATTTTATTTTTTATGTAGCTATAATCGAAAAATGTTTGACAAAGTCCCGCAGAATATAATACTAGTTTTAAGTACCGCAGCACGACTGTTATAAGTAAATTGACGTCTACAAGAGACTGTAAATAGCTTCAGCCTAGTTCCTTCATTTTGTACTGCCTAGTTGCTTTACGACGAATAATATTAAACACACAAAGCTTATGTGACAAAAATCGAAACCGAACTTGCGAAAACTTTAAGGTTTTATCAACGATTCTTGGATCTTCTTAGAGCTTTGGCAAGCCCAGCAAAAAAATGAGTCTATAGGCGAGACTAGTAAAATAAGTAAGTTGCCAGTGGGTCAGTAGAAATACTATCTCACCACAGGTCGACGTTTCCGACTCCTGAGGCTTGGCCTTCTCGAACGGTTGGCAAGAGCATCAAATTTGCGCTTGGATTTCCATCGATCACTGCCTTCCGTGGTGAAACTGACTTGTCTTCGAACAACAATCGTCTGAGTCCTGACCTCTTTTACATTTCGTGAGTTCTCAACATGGAGGCTCATGGACAATTGTGCTGCTGTGTTATCAAGACGGCGATGGTTCCTAATGTTTTGGGCTTCGTTTCGATTGAGCAGTGAAAACGATCACAATCCTCTTTGGTAATATCGTTACGGAGCTTGGGAAGTGGAGTCTGAGCAAGGTCGATCTTTCGAATTCGAGTTGAACACATAAATATACCGTTCGGGTTGTGCGAGGCCGCGACGGCCCTACTGTCTCAGAAACTATATAATTTGTTAAGGTTATCTTATCCATACGATCCATTATATCCGCTCTGTTCTCGTTTGCTGTTGAAATTCGCTGAGAAAATGGTCAGATCTTGTTCTCTACAAATGTATGAAAACGTAATTCACAATGCAAATGTTAATAACCTTGGAAACACTTCCAATCGCGCTTTTCACAGGGTTCATGTCGGTGGCCACCGTTAGCGCGGTCGAGAGAAGGTCATCTGGAATAGATCCAGCAGCTTTGCATGAACGTTCTAACTTTTCTTTCAGAGAGAATGCGTCTGAACCTGCTTCCGTTTTCTGGATTTTCCACGGGTCTTTAGATATCGGAATAAGCCATCTAGGAACCTTCAAAAAATTTGTATGCCTTGAATATGAGCATGCATGAGGAGAAGACTTCACCGGCTTCCCCGTCAGCTCGATCTGCAGATATGATCGATTTCATTGCACATCAGTCCCCCCACGGGGGCCTGATAAGATTGTGATCTCACCGTTGTTGAATGATACTATATCTTCCTCATGAGTTTTAGCTAGATACCTAGAAGGAGTTTGGTATAATAGCGTTGACAGCTTCAGGGCCTTCCCTCTCCATGAAACGGATGACGTTGATCCGTTTCGCACGAAGTGTGTCTTCACAGTATAGAGGGCGTCTTTAAGATCAGCCGCAGTGACCATCGGGAATCTGCCCGCAATGTTTCTAAAGTAGCACCATAAATTATGTATGGACGACGATGGAAAGGTATTACGAACATACGCAAAGTTTAAAACTTTAATGTCCTAATCAATCCACAAACGTATCTTCTGCTATTTTTCGATGTCCACTTAGATGAAGTACATGCAACCATTTATTGTCATGGACGCGCAAGGACAAACCGATTCGGACACAGTTGACCAACCCAAACTGTTAACGGTCCCGTCCATCCTACTTTCAAGCCCAACTGAACTACATATAAGCCTGGATACGGTTACGGAGAAAGTCAATCACGAACTTGCGTTCCCGTGTTTTCCTACCATCTCAATTACACACCCATCCTCTCAGCCTTCCAATATGCCATTTCTGCTAGGAAAATTCTTCACTCTCAACAACAAGTCCAACACCTCCTTATCAAACTCTTCCAAATTCACATACCCATCCAACCCTCCTCTACCTTCTGTCGCTTCAAACGTACCTGTTACTACCGCGGGCCTGCGCCATACTTCACTGCCCCCATACCCCCATGACGAGTTCCCCTTCGGGCCAATGATAAGAAATCGGCGCGATTCATATTTAAATGGGAATGTCCTTGCGACGGGTGTTGAAACTCCAACTTCAAACGAGGAGGAGAATGGTAAGAAATATTAGCTTTCGTCGTTCGAGTCAAATGATTGACGAGTTGGGATGGCCTTTGTGGACCTGATGAGGCTGCAGGCTCACCGACGGTTGATGGCTTGCTCCCTACAGGGGAACGTAGCTATCGCTGGTGAACTTGTATCTCATACAGGATCCCAATGGATCCCACATTGTATAGATGACCCTTTTTCGGATAGGAATCGTGCGAGCACATCAACGATTCGGAGGAGCCAATCACAGGCCCTGTAGGTGATATTGTCTTGCCTTGAGAATGCATTGTCCTAATTCATTGTTGATAGTTCTTTAAACAACAATCAATTAGGTCCACTCTCGCTAGAGGACAACGAGGACCCCTTAGGTGAAGTGCCCGTTAGGATGCGGGCAACTTCCACAACACAACAGCTTAAACCACCTCCATATTTATTAACGCGTGGCCTTGAGCCAAAATCCAAATCACTCCTTTCTCCGGGTGAAACAAAGGAAAAATCTCCCTCTTCTGATGACGTGGGGCCCGCGAGGGAGCCAAGCAAAGAAAACAAAGAAACGGCCAGCGAAGGCCCTTCCGGTCCGGCTGTTGAAAATGCCGACTCTGAATATGAATATGACTTTGATGACCTTTATGTATCTGGGTCCGAGGAAGAAGACGATGATTTTGCTGAGAACGATGTTCCTGTGGTACAAGTAAGTAAAATCGCTCCACCGTTTTTTACTTTTTCTGATAGATTTTCCAGGAAAATTCAAAAGACAAGATTACCAGAAAAAACGGGAAGAACCGAAGCAACGCTAGACAGCCCCAGAATGCTACCCCCGAAGTGGGGGACTTTCAACAGCGATATCCCAGCGCTGACGAAGTAGCCAAGGCATTGAAGTTTTACGAAGAATATTGGCCAGTCATTAACGACGCACAAGGACCTGAAGTGACACGTCCCGACGAAAGTTCTGCTCCACCAGTACAGGCGGCTACATCGAGGGCTTTCACCTCTTCCACTGATTATTCTTGTGAAAGCACTGCCCGCGCTGCCTCCTCTGTGTCGGCGGTCAGATCACCAGTCCGCCCAATCAATTTTGTGTCTGAGGCATCAACAGCTTCTTCCGATACGTATTCCTTCACCATCCACGGTGCCTCTGTCGGAACCCCTAACGAATTTTCTCAATTCGGATCGGTGTCCTCGACGAGCACCAGTCAAACCATTACATCGCGGCCTCCTACTAGTGAGACACCCTATCCAACCATTGAAATTGACGATTTGCCATTTGTGCCTGTTCCACCCGAAGGATGTACTTTGCTAGGCGTTGATGAATGCGCCGATTATTGGTATATCCTTTTTGAAAATGAAGAGGGGGAGGAGAGGGGGAGGTTAATTAAGAAATGAATTTGAGACGAGGGAATATAGATAGTTATTGTAGAAGTATGGGCAAAATACATGGATTTAAATTTTTTCTTCTGACCCACTTGAGCGATATAGCTGTGACATATGTGACTGAAGGGCCTTACTTAAAGGATCATTGGGCAATCATCGGAGCAACATCTGAGGATCTGAGGCCTCTTGCCGTTGACAAATGGCTATCAGAGGGTAACGCCGTCTGCATTATCTGTTTCATAATTCATTACCCCATGCCTTTAGTTGCATTTACAATGGGTTGCGAATAAATTGACTTGCCAAGTCTCCATATTTCTGCTGCCGGACACCGTGATTCTGAGTTCTCTGAGCTAGTGTTAGCACGCTCGCTTGAAGTTCAACGTTCAAGGTTTCGCTATAGGCGCGTCCTGGTTGAGATCATGGTATGTGTTAGCATTTATAAAAATTGAGCGCAATTAGACGAAAAAAATGCCATCCTTTAAATACAGATATTGCACCGCCGCAGCACTAGTACTGTAGCACGGGTATATACGTACAGACATAGGACAGCCAAGGAAAAAGTAGAGGCAGGTAATTTTGATTATAACAGTGTGAAGAAGTCGCCAAAGTATATGGGCCATATGTCAAGCTAATCAACCATCGTTTTCATACCAGTGCTCGGAGATTTTGATCTGAAGTTACAGTCAAGCGGATGTCTGTAGGCGACGACAGGAGGGACGCTCATTTGAATCGCATCCACTGTTTTGGAAACAGATATGGTCAATCGTTTGATGAATCATTGGGAATGCACGTGTACTGGCTGTGTTCAATTTCAAAATACCAAATACTCCGAGATGCCTCGCATAAATGCCCTTGATAGCTGCTTTTGAACAATTGGTTTATCAAGTACTGACAAAGATTTCCAAGTATCGTATACATACATATCGATATATCTTACGAATCATTCAAAAACTCAGGTCGAGAACAAACGGCTAAAAAATCCTTTCCCTTTTCCTTTAGCAGATTCATCGCCATCATCTTCTCTATCCGTGGTAAACTTGATAGTAACGACGCAATGTTCAGCTTGAATCTCCAAATGGTCCATATGCCAAGTTTCATCATCTTCATATCCGTGGGCAGCGAAATCGCCAATAAAATAACGCCCTTTGTTTGATACTTCAGATAAAGTTGCAACGTGCTGTTGCACTTCGGAATCGAATCGAATTTGACTATGTTCCGTTTTGGAATGGACACTTCCGACGAAAGTTGAGGGAATGCGGATAGTAGATGAGCCATGTATGGAAGTTACTCGAAGTCGGAATCTGTTTTGCTGGCGGTCATGCTGCAAATGGAGAGTTAGGGAAGAAGCACATATTTACGTCAAAAAGTTGGACATACAATTGTAATATCGGTACCTCCGTGTTTACAGCTCGTCTCCAGCTTTGCTGGCCCTTTAGCGTCCGGACCACGAACGACATCGATGACAGCTGAGATCGATCCGTGCTTGGCAGCCAGCCGGAGATTTAAATAATTCCCATCTTTATCTTGTGATTTAACGGCACCTGGAGGAGCAGGTAAGGTAGGGTCAATAGAGTATACTCCTTTGATCGGCGAATGTTGACTTTCAACAGTTAAGTAATTCGTCGGACGACTGAGTGGGGCGAAGTTGGCAGCGGAAGATAAAGGGTTTGATGACGACGACGATCCGCCAGGTTCTGAAAAGGATGGTGGCGGTGCATCCTGGTGAGCTGCTTGGGTGCCAATGGCTTCCATGTAGTCCGGCGGTTGACCCTGTTGATCTGCAGCGTGATCACTAGAAAGCGTGGTATCGGACTTGTCGTCTATGAGTGTAACCATGTTTAATGGGATATGTGGTGGGGGAAGGATGATAAAGAGATGATAGTGAAGAGCGCGAGATTATAAAAGGGCAGGCGTCAAGGCGTCAACGAGAAGCTGTGCGCTCCAGGTACGATTTTCGTTGGTCACGCGCATGCGGAAGATAGTTATGGGGTATAGCTTGGCGCAGTCCGTAGGCATATGCAGACGTTGGAAGTTTACACTGCCACGACATTCATAAGGATTAGTCTTCTAGTGCGCAGTGTTGTCTTGTGGGAGGCGGGGTCGAATTCTTAAGGTTGTAGGCATCGCCTTTGCTGCTTTGGAGGTAGGCCGTTCTGGCGAAAGACGGACATATAGACAGGCCACTTGGAACGCTCTCCGGAATATTTACAGAGGTGACATGATGCTTTATATATTGAGAGAAGACCATTAGCAAGTACTTTGCTGTGATAACAAAGATGACATACGTACTTATGCAATATGTCATCGGTGTTCACTCGATCCATACATAATTAATGTGCCCATTTTCCTAAATCCATCAATGTCCATTGAATGGTTCACGATGGGCAATTTATCCGGGGCATCCCTTCAGAACCCAGAGTACCAATCTACCAGCTTCGAGGAACATGCTCGTCCCACCTGCTGGACTAGTCCCGCTGACCCTCGCTTGTTTCTCCATAATTGCTTTAGCTTCTTGCGCGGCTTTCATTGCTTTCATTTCTGTAAGATCAAATTGTGGTTCCTTGTCAAATGAGATTCGCCTTTGTAGGTCGGTCAAAGGACGGAATGTCTCGGGATCTTCTGATATGGGGGATATCCCTTGATGTCTTATTTCATTCGGCCATGTGTGAGTAGGTATACGCCTTTGCTCGAGAGTATTGCGAATATGTGTGATATCTTGTTTGTACTGTGTTAGGGTCGAGAGATAGACGTCGTGGACGCAGGGACGGCAGTTTGACATACAACAGTCTAACGAACACGGTGATTCACTTCTCAGGAAGAAAGCGAGTCAAATGACAAGTACCTTCGGGTGAAGGTGGAATTGGCCTCTGTGATATTAAGATGCCTTCAAAGTATATCTTTGGCGGAGGAGGCTTGATTGTCGGGTATTTTGCGTTCGAAGCCGAAGGTAAGTTCGGGGTGCCAGTCGTGCTTCTGTCATCTTGAACTAGTAGTCGAGTATGTCTGCTAGCAAGGTTTACACCTCTTTCTCCTCGTTTAAGTTGACTTGGGAGGGTATTTATGCGGTTAGCATTCATAAGCGTAATGACCGATGGATATAGAGACGGAGAGCATGGATTTCGAAGGAATATGTAAAAATAGTGATATTAGGCAAGTATCAATAATGTGGAAGTGACATGAGTACACCAAGTTTGTAGTTTTTTTGCGCTGAATACAGCAGACTGGGAACACGATCGGACGGAAGTAGCTGCAAGTTCGCCCGCATTTCGGCGCACTCCGCAACTGGGCTGTATCACGTAATCAACACGGCGAAGCGCCCGTGTGCTCAAAGTCAAATCAAGACCCTCAAGGACGCAACGTCGAGCGTTGGCAAGACATCTATCAATGTAAGTATGCACTTTTTATGCTGCTAAAACATTTCTCGGAGGATATTCTGCTATTGGTGGTGCTTTTTGAAGAGTTTTATACCTGAATTTGGGATGGATTGCGTGGTGTAAATTTGGATGATGTCCTTCCAATCTCTTCCCCCCATTTCTTTTTGGGATTGAGGCTTTGAACCCTTTCTCTTGTTTTTCCTCACATTATACTTTGGTATTTTCGTACTGATTTCTTTGCTATCTAGATTTTTATAATCTCGCTTAAGCATGGGCCTTCAAGAATACCAAGTTGTAGGACGACACTTGCCTACCGAAAATGACCCCGAGCCAAAGCTCTACCGCATGCGTCTGTTCGCCAAGAATGAGGTTGTAGCCAAGAGTCGATTCTGGTATTTCTTGAGGTGAGCGGGATGTTCCATCTCCCCTTTTTTTATCCGTACTTTTCTCGGGATAATATGTCGTTCTGATGGACTAATCTTCTAATAGACAGCTTAAAAAAGTAAAGAAGGCCAGTGGTGAAATTGTCGCCGTCAATGTTATTCACGAGAAGCGCCCTTTGAAAGTGAAGAACTTTGGCATTTGGCTGCGATATGATTCACGTTCGGGAACGCACAACATGTACAAAGTATGTTTTAAGGCACAGCTATTGACAAAATAAATACTCACAGATTCAATTACTTTCTTTTTCAGGAGTTCCGTGAGCTGTCCCGTACTGATGCCGTCCACTCCTTGTATCAAGACATGGCTGCCAGACATCGTGCTCGTTTCCGGAGCATCCACGTTCGTCAGCTTCCATGGCACTGTTTCTGCATTCCTTCTCACTTTGAGTCAATTTAGATTCTCCGTGTGGTTGAGATTGAGAAGACCGAGGATGTCCGCCGTCCGTACATCAAGCAACTTTTGGAACCGGGCTTGCGTTTCCCACTTCCACACCGTGTGTCAAAGGTCAAGTCGAAGTTTGTTGCCAAGAGACCTGCAACCTTCTAGAAAAACAGGGACAGCAAAGAAGAGATATTTCCTCTATTTCCGTGTGTTGTGTTTGCACAACCTCTTCTTCCTTGTCACCGGCTTTTTATCTTACTATGTCTGCACCCTCCCCCAATTCAAAAAACGTGACACATGTTGCATGTTATTTAGTAATTGTAACCCTCTTTACACCGAATTTGCATGCCATTTATGCAGTTATGATATGAAGATTTGGTTATATTTTTTCTGACAGCCTTTGAAACAAATTTCTTTGTCTGAAGTTTCCCGATTGTAGTGATTTCTCTCACTCCTGACATTGACACGAATCGTGTTTTCTCATTCAATTCACTTTCTATTTGGAGACAAGTATCGTGTGAGTATTTGCGATATTTGCAAAAAATAAACCGGACAAACGTGTGAAATTCAGTAGTGGAGTGTGGGCCTCAGTATAATTATGGTAGGTGCCATCGTGACTGCGCACAATCACTGGCTTCTGCCGTTCTCTACGAATATATTGTCCGACCTCGGGCCATTCCAATTGACCACTCACCATCATCCAGGGTGTGGATCTGGGACTGAAAATTCCCGTAGGCTTCAAACACCCATTTATCCAATTGGTCGCTGTGTCAGCGAAAGCCAGGACGGTCGTCGCTTTTTCAGGCAGTTTGTCTTCCAGTCTTCCACCAATTCCTCTCGTAATTGTAAGTACACCAACATATATCTCACCCGTTTTGTTTGTTTCTTTGTTGATCCTTTTGATGTTTTAATTTAACCATCATTAATCTGGGTTTGATTTTTTTTTGGTTACAGGTTTTGCTATCAGACTTTCTTTCCTTCCCTCTCCATACCGTGATCCATGGGTGAAGTCGATTCAACAAATCAACCTAGTATGACGGCTGCTTCTACAGCACCAGCCACGATACCAATTACGACCACGTCAATACCCGCCGTAGAAATTACACCAGCAGTGGACATGTCTGAAGGCACGATCGTGGGCGGGACGACTAGCGGCTCAACCTCTCATCCGGTTCCTACTGCAACCGCTACAGATACAACAGAAATAACACGAATTCCATCGACAGAAATGCCAGCAAGGACGATTTCTCCAATATCCGGAGCAGCAGAAGATGTCAATTCGAATGTAAACTCCTGTGCTAATAGTGGTGTTACAACTGCTCCTCTAAATCAACCTCCAACACCCTCACCGATACCTGAAACGACAATAACATTCTTGTTGGTTACGGGTAAACGTCGTACAATGACGTTTCCTTCTTCATCGACAATAGGCCGCGTTAAAGAACTTGTTTGGAATTCATGGCCCGCTGACTGGTCAGACGACCGTCCACCGACACCTAACTTTTTAAGGATCTTATACCTCGGGAAGATGTTACAAGATGAAGACGTTTTGGAGTGTAGGTTCTTTTCGTTGTTCTAACGAAGCTTGCCCTCATATCCTTCTCTTTTCTTTCCAGCGGCACTACACACGCTCTTCCCGGAATCGCAGCCTGGCTCGCCGACACCTACGATCGTACATGTCTCAATTCGCCCAATGGCTCCATCTACCATTGCAGCTGATGTTATGAAAAAAAGGAAACGAATCGGTGTCGGCAGGATCTCGGTTGGTCGTAGCGGTGCCAGCTCATCGGGTGGGGGAGAGGATGGAGACGCCCCAGGGTGTCGTTGTGTTATTTGTTGACCACTGTGTTGGAGATTCTATGTTTCCTTTACACGTCTAATATCCGTACAGACATAGAAGGTAATTTTGTTTACATTTATCGTGGCATGCGATTCTGATGCGCGTTATGATAGGCAGCTTCAACAGAGGTACTTCCGCCTGTCTTTTCCGACTCTCTTGTAGAATCTTAATATCCTCTAAAGCTAGGCTAGCTTTCGAAAAGGAGACACCACTTTATACCATACTTGATCTCGCCGCTGTCTATTCCATTCTTTTTGTCACGCCCGCTGGTTTGTGTTGATGAAAAGATGCAAATGACGTTGTATACCTAATGCATCAACCTCTTGTAACAATAACCCAAATTCACTAGGACTACGTCCCAATTATCTTGTATTCCTCAAACCATCACGTATCCCCATCGACCACTCTATAGGCCACACGCCCATTGCTTAAACCTCGGTATTTTATCATGGTTATCAAATCCAGCCAGATCCACCGGTCATACTTCCCGAATGTCGATCGGGAGCCTATCTGTGTTTATTAGTGCACTTCCCTTGGCATGGCAATTGTGCACTATCAGATGTCGCCGAATCCCTATTGGATTCTATGATCGTACTCTTATCCCTTCGTTGTCGGCCTCGGGTGTAACTCTTGATCGAATCCCGATCTTGTCCCCCACGACACCGTTTGAGCCATACATAGATCGGTTATACTACGTGGGGTTATACGATGTTCTTTCTGTCTTCGGTGCACTAGGGTCTTGGTCACTTTTCTCTCTCTCCCTTTCTGCATTCGCTCTTGACTCATCATTCATTATTCCATGTTTGATAGATATCATTTCTCTTTCTCTCTTTCTTCATTATCATTTCACGGGCTCTTGGACATGTCATTTTTTCTTCATCTAGTATATATGCAAGCTTATGTATTTAGCGTTCTATCTTCGTAATGACTAATGACTTGGGTCATGCATGGGTGGACATATCAATAAGGTACATTGAGTTACAAGCATAGGCTGGCTGCGGAGACCGGTTTACGTGCTACGCACATGGAGCTCATCATACCTCCGAGAAATCAGGACGTCGACTACTTAATAACACGTATCTAGTTAGACGTAATTGGTCTAAACTAGCTAAAGCTGCATCTATGACCTACGAATTTCAATAGTTATATGACGGCATTCGTTTTTTTTCAGTTCTAGTTCGTATTCTTTCCCCTGAATATAACTTGTCAGTGGCTATGAAGAAGTTCTCTCGAGCCGCCAACCCGCTTACAACCCGCGCTGTTTCGGATAAGTCCAGCTTCAAATTTTATCCGGGAAGGGGTGTATTGTTATACAGTTCACAGGTGGTCTTATCTGACAAGTTCATATGGCAGCGATATTCCGAACAGTTGATCGTTTCACGCTCATGTCAAGCTCAGCATGTCCGAGTCCGGGACCTACGAAAATGCGGATTCGGCAAACCCCGTGAATTATGTCATCCAGTAGCGGTCACAACAAACCCGTTACCCCACGCGGCCAACGAAAGGCGTGCAAATGCCATGCCAGCCACCAACTCAAAGGGTAAAGTTGTAGCTAAGGCTAAATCAAGAGACACACGAACAGACTCAAACGACAATCCTAATGACGAGAATAACGCTTCCTCAGCTGGTTTACCAGGTGCAGACGACCACCAGTACGGCGAGGACGGCAACGGATATGACTACGACTTGCAACCGCAACGACTTCGAATTCCTTTACGACAAACATGGAAATCATATTTATTGACAGCTCTTCTTGCTCTTATTACTATCTTACTTGGGCTTGGGCTACTGGTTCTCACCATCGCCGATTCGTATGCTGCTCCAGCTATCAGCAGGCTAAACATGTTACTGGAGGGTCCAGCATCTGTCAAGATGAAGTTTTTGGAAAACGCATTGATTCTGGGAGGTCCAGAGAGTGTTTCGGTTGATAGTTTCAGGAGAAGAGATTCAGCGGGTGACCCCGAAAGAAATGGTTTAGAAGTCAATGTCACTGTGGCGGTTCGACTCGGTGTCGATACGGATTATATTATGGGATTCCCAGATATTGGAACTGGGTATGACCGGCTTGACCGCGTATGGATGAGGACTGTCCGATGGGCTGTTTCGCAACTTGGAGCAGTGACCGCTCGTGTTGACCAGCTGGAGATATCATCGCTTAATTCGGGAGACCATAGAGGCAATTCGTTAATCACCATTCGACCTACTTCTCTAGTTCCAATACCATTATGTCCTAACCTCCGAACTCATAATCCCGTCCGTTCACCTATTGCGGGTCATTGCAACCCTCCCTTGTTACACTTGCCAGTTTCTATCTATCCATCTGACAATGCGACGGATATTCTTGGGTTTTTGGAGAGTAATTGGAAAGATGGCTGGCTGAAGGTGGTTGTTAATGTCTCTGGAGTAACGGTTGTTGGTGGAGCACCTTCGGAACTGAACCATTCCGACCCTGATGGTTCTTATCCGGCTTGGGATGAACGACCTAAATGGTGGCAATTCAGTAAATGGCGGCGTTGGATACGAGTATATCGTCCGAGCGTCAAGACGAGAGTTGAGCTACAAGGTATGTCTCTATTTTCTTTTGTATTGCACTTACCCCCCCCCCCCTATCATGGTGCTGACATGAATTGATAATAAACTTTACCTTTTTAGTTTCTCCCCTCAAATTTCCAGATATGCCCCCTATAGGCCCGGGATCGGAGTTACCCGACTTAGCAGATCTACTCGTTCTCGAGTCGTTTGTCGCATCGACCTCGGCTTCCCCGCAGCCTCTGACATATCCGTCCTCGTCGGATTTTGTTCCCTCTGATAGCGATGTTCCCAACTTTAACAACTTGCAACATGTCTTATCCACACACAACCACGAACACTCGAAATCTATTGGACATTCACAAATTTTACATGATTCCGAGCAGGTTACACTAAACAGGGAAAATATTGTAATACTGGCACAAGCATCGCTAAAACATCCGTTAGGTGATTTAGCAGAGTTATTGGACTTGGGAATTCGAGCCTCGGCTATTCCGTTCATCGTGTCACTCCCTATTCCTCCCGCTGGAGATGGCGGGGACGGTGGACATAATGGCGATTCGTCATTTGCTACAGGAAAACCAGCATTGACCTCGTCCCAATCCTCAACCTCTATTCCCGTGGTCAAAGTTTTTACCTCACCAACATTTAACGAAACTCACATCCGATTGCCTATCTGGGGCTATGTGCTCCCTATTCCGGACCCTGATTCCCAAAGAAATTCTTCGTCCAATTACGATTTTACTCCTAATCGCGTTCCTGCAAGCTCAATTATTACCGTCCAAGACTTTACGAAAGCCGTTTCGACTTTCATACGGTCCTATCTTTCGTATGAACCCTCTCCGATTCTTCTTACGACCCCATTTTATCCGACCCTTGAGGTGGCCGCAACTTTTCCTCCTCCAGAGCAAAAAATTGAGATTATTCGTGACGTAAGATTGGAGAATATGTGGATTAAGCCTGGCGGCATATTCGGTATCAATACGAATTCAAACGAGGATATTAAGGAGATAGTAAGCGGTGTGATGGGAAGGTTTGCGGGGCACGGAGGAAGGGAAATGTTCCACGTGAAGAATCATGCGGTTCATTCCGAGGCAGCGGGAGCTGAAAGGGAAAATATAGAGAACACAGATGTTTGGTCATCTTTTGCATTGGAAGTCTTGGCTTCTGCAACTGTTCATGGCCGCGTTGTCCTGCCGCCCGGATTTAATATCGATCTAGAGGTGACTCGTCTTTGGGTAGATGCTCTTATATTCGACGGAGACGTTCCTGCTGAAGATGAAGGTGGGGGTGACAAAGATGAAGTAGATGCTTCTAAGACGGTGTCTAATATTGCCGGCGACCCACCACTTCCTACACCATTCCCGCTTCCCACTCCTCTTCCTCCTCGTGCGTTTGCACGCATAACCCCAAAGACATGGTTGAATGCTACTAGTTCGCTTACGAAGCCTGGCGAAAGAGCTGAAGCAGGAGATGAAGACGAAAAAGCCGAAGAAGAGGGTAACGAAGACGATAATGGTAAAAGTATTTATGTTACTGCTGAGGCGGTAGATGTTCCTCTTCAAGTTTTGCCAGGTCGGCAAGCTGACTTGAGACGATTTGTCACTAAAGTATGTCGTCTCGCAGTATATTCAAGTCTCTTCTGCTAATTCCTTCTGGTTTTCCTCGCTCCGTAGGTCTTGTTCTCTTCAGACCCGGTGATAGCAGGTATAAGAGGGGTCGTTGCTGTAGCAGTAAAGATTCCGGGACTAACTGTCCAAACCGGACTAGAACCTGCTTCAGCTACAGCAGGAGGCACTCCACGTCATAAGCGGGATCCCACAAACCCATTTTTCTCTACATCAGATCTATCATCTGACTCCAATTTTGATTCGCGTAAACCAGAATCGGACCCTAGGATCGAAGGATCTGAACTTATTCTTACAGACTTACCGTTCGAAGGGAAGGTACCTATTGGAGGGAGCAGAGCATGGATAAGTCAGTAAGTGAATGAGAGAAGGACATAAACACATGCAATCGATAGGGGCCGATTAGAAGCTTGCGGGCTCGCGTACTCATGAACTAAACCCAAGATCTTCGATCTCAGCCTCTTTTCCGGACCTTCACATTGGGCCTTAATTATGTCTCCTTATGATCGGAAACTTTAAACCTTTCATTTTACTTTGTGCGAATGGCTACGGGGTTTCTCTCTTTGGGGTTTTGAATGCAATCATGTAGAACGCTTAACGCGGCAAGTACGCAACCATTTTCCCTTTCTTCTCACATTTACTGTTCTTCATGTTTGTATTGTACTTGACTTGTACCGTGTAGAATACGTGTTCTTTCCGCTCTTCTGTTAGCAATTGAACGTGTTACTTCAAATGTCGTGGTCGAGGGACAGCAGTAAAGTGGCGTTACATAAGTCTGAATTGACTTAATAGATCCGTGAGTACTGAGTGCTTTGTAATTGTAACGCAAACTTTATTTCCATGACACCATGTATTCAAATGATTTCTCAGACACCATCAATTCACTATGATGATCTTACCTGAGGTTGGTCGGAGTAATCATTTCAATCTCGAAGGCTCAAGGAATTTATTCTGAGAAACGTTTTTCCCGTAGCGAAATATACATATCAACTAAAAAAAATAAAATGGGGCCATATGCGTATGTATGTCACAGTGACGAATATACGAGATGTGGTTTATCTCAAAAATGATTCGCGGGGGCCGGAGATGACCACCAGGCCCAAGTATTACTTCTCAAGGCTAGATAATGATGTTTTGAGTTCGTCGAGTCATTAATAAATCCACTTCTCAAGCTTCCTCTACCCACCAATCAACTATCCTGAGTGGGGAAATCATTTCTTCAACTGTAACTTCGAACGTTAGACTCATCATCCTACTAGGCTACTACGTTCAGCAGGTCAACCAAGCTGGCACATCGTATATGCGATAGTTGATGTTTTTTAATCTAGTCGTGTAGTCGGTATTTACCGACTTCAATTTAAAAAGTGTCGGTTCGCCATACTGGCCACGTGTTAGATCCCAAGTCAATATATAGTAATCAGAAGCACTAGTTGCAGCCGTGGCTGAAACCTGAGCCTGGGATAAAACCGGGACTTAACTGTGACCAGTACCGAGATTCTTCAAAAGAACTCTTTAAAATTAAATCTTCACACTTAACTGAATTCTAGACATGCGGAATTACCAATGCGTAACTTCTTGTCGAGACTGGCAATACGTTCCACTGCCATACTCCTCTACACCGGCTCAAATATTCGCGTCTAAAGGTGACACATTTCCCGACATTTTGATAGTAAACTGACCGCTGGTCTTAGGCTGAATTCAGAATTCTCCGCTGACTTGATGATACCGGAAATCAGGGGGGCGATAATGATAAATGAACAGCGATCTGTTGACAGGGACGCCACCATAACACTTTATCGAAGTCCCAATTTCAAAAATTGGACGCCCCATTAGTACATCCCAAGCCGTACTATGGCTTGTGATTTTCTTTTATATACACAGTTTGCTAGTAGTGGGCTCCTACCAAGTATTTCCAAACATAGCAAAATGATCACACTGAACTTAACCGTCCGATATAGCACATTGAACCTTAACTAAACGAAAAATGAACATGAACCTTAGACCACTATGGTTAGCCTTTATGTAAATGAGTGAATTACATAGCTACAGGTGTCCTATTTGAACCATTCTGAGTCATCCTCCCCGCTTTAGCCCGATCCATCGTCTATTTTACAATTCGTTTATTGACATCACATTCTGTCAATAGCGCACACTGCTTTCCGACTGATTGAAGTTTATTACTCCAGATGCTATTCAGTCTTATGGAAATCGAAACTTTGCTTTCACCCCTTGGAACGGAACAATTATTTTTGGGCAAGCGGCATTACATACTTACGAATCAGAAACTAAAGATATATCAAAAACGGTGGCCAACTGAATAACTTTGTCAGTCCACTTATTGATCATCTATTGATTTTGGCCTTTTTGCGGTTTCGCCGACAAAGGCCAAACAATGCCTTGGTACAGGCATACATTTTGTCTTCACCGTGCCCCGTGCAAAAAATGAGCTTAGTAATTCAGAGATGACTTGCCAGTGTATGGGTATCTTGCCTCCTCCAGAATAAGTCGACGAACTTTTTTTCAGTAGCAAAATCTCCCCAAGCCAAGGGTTCACGTGAAGTCTCTGGTCATCCTCTGATCAGAAGAATACTCTCCGATTGCCATACTACCGTACTAGGAGAGTATGCCTCTAAACATATACTCAATTCTGACCGGAATTTCCAATACATCAGGCACGACAATCATTTTAGTGCGAGCCGAACGTGGTATCCGCAAGTAGTACTTTCCGAAAGGCCAGTAGACTGTAGAACTACCAAGTTGGCACTACTAACTATTAGTCACTGGGTCAGAGTCCACACAGGCACGATCTTTGTATTGATTTACTAGTATACCTAAAAGGCTGACTTATGACTGCAATGATCTCAGCTTTCCTTTTTTTTTAAATATTATTTGGTAAGTCTTCTTGCAGCGCCTTTTATATATACAACATTTTTCCATGCCGATCTACGTGATCGTTGTCCGACGTACTGTGTCAAGTGTTAATTGTTGAATCCTCGAAATGGAGTGTAGAGTAAATGACGGAATTTTAGATTTTTCCATGAAAAAAATGGTCGAACTGTGATACTATATCACAACCGAGAAAGGTACATTAGTCTGATAATAATATGACAGCGGCATATTACTGTATGCGATATGCGTATTAATTAATACGGTACAATGCAGATAAACTTGGAGTATACAAAAACACAAACAACATCATAATAATTTCAAGTCCGAGTAATAAAATTTGCCAAGTGGCGTCGTAGCGAGCGTCATCAGCTAGAATCGTTCTCTTCGCACCGGGCGGCGTGCTCTTTCTTCCCAGGCAGCGGCATCCTGCCCCCCCTTCCACGTACTGTCCGCGTTTCTCTCAAAATCGCCGTCGTCATATCCGTAACTATTTTAAATGAATAAAATCCACAGAGATCCATATGAGCGGGCGGCTTACACTCTTTGCAACAGTTTCAAAAGGCAGTTTCGCAGCGATGGGTCCATACGAACATGTTCACCCGGCCAAAAACTTCCTACTCCGTTCCTCGACAAACTTTCCTCAAAAAGCGCCTCAGAGTAAGTACAACCGCAGTTCAACGTTCGGTAGGGGGCCATCCTCGGCGGATACAAACGACGCTCACGACGAGAGTCATGCCACGCACACAAGGCATTCCCAGCACGATTCAACGTGCAGAACTTTTGCTCTCTGAATCTCGTCCTTTCTTGCAGATCTGGAGGCGGTATACCAAGCAACCTTTGTGATTTTGTTCTCTCGAGCTCGATCTCCAGACCTCTAAGTCTCCGTTGCAGCGTTTTCAGTTCAGCCTCTGTGGCTTCCAAGCCTTGAGGGTCGGCAATAGTGTGTGGAGGGTATTGTGTAGATGGGTTAGATGGGTTAGATGGGTAAGATGGGTGATGGAGAAAGTGATGATGATTATGATGATGGAAGTCTTCGATAGAGGGCACTGGGTGCAACGGCGGATTTCGTCTCGGGGTCATATTGGGTGATAGTTCATGACCTGCTAAGGAATCGAACAATCCGAATGACGCCCTTGACGAATGTCCCGCGGTTAAAGCCCCAGGATCTTGCATCGGAGAACTCAATACCGTTGAAGAATAATAGCCGTAGATGGATCGGTCTGAAGAGCGGGGCTGGGCGATGCTTGTCAATCCAAGGGATAAAGTGGGGAAGCAAGGGAGAAACAAGCACTACGGGTGCTTACCGAATTTAACAGGTTGGAAAGGGGCGTGGAAACATCATCGCTGAAATCACGACCGTTTTGCTGATCGAATACTGAAGTCGCTGAACGAGGGACGAGGTAAGGTGATTCGTTGTGGTTGTGTCGATCTATACTATTTGAATAAGAAAAGTGGACGGTGGAATCAAGAGATGTGTGTTTTATTTCGCGGGTAGAGATATGACTTGGGTTAGAGTCGGAAGTCATTGACATAGAGGGAGGAGCACTGTGGGGGCCGGACTGATCAACACTGACGAGGTCGGATGGTAAAATAATGTTGGGTAGTTCGGTCATCGTAGTACCTTTGTTTTGTTTTTCAACTTCGCAGTAAATCGTCTTTTATGTAGTGCAATTTTTTCAATAATTATTTATTTAATTATTTTATATTTAAATTTATTTATAGCCTTTCGTTCCTTCTTATCAATGTTGTAATCCAAATTTATAATCCTTTCTTTAAGCGTCGAAAAATTTATTTTCTTTTGAAGTAAGTATTTATTTCAACTGAGACATGAGTCGTGTCCTATATTTCGGTTTCTTTACTACTCATTTCTAATCAATCTATACAATTTGGTAGTATTTACATGGCATAACCAATGCCGTTAATTTCGATTTTAATCTAGGTCCTAGTGATCCCGAACAGAACAAAAAAATTCTAGTTCACATCTCTAAAAAGGGACAAGCTTTAATACACGGTCTATCATTTCAACGTGGAACATGTCGGCGCTGATCCCAAGACGATCTACACTCATCGACACCGAACTGTTCTCTCGCACAAACGGGCCCAAGTTGTCCGCCAAAAAATTTCTGTTGATGGCCACGCAACTACTGAAATTCAAACTTGCTGAGATCGTGAGTTCGAGACTCAAGTCAGCTAAAACAGCCAGTAACCAAGCTTCATGCTCATTGAAAACACCGGTGCTATCCGACTCATGCACGGCATTGCGTATCAATTTGAAGACGATCGAAATTGATTCAGAGCAGAGCTTCTCGGCAGTTCCTATGCACTTTAGAGTTTTTTCGGAGTCTCGGAAGTCCAAGAACCTACGTGAATCATCTTTTTTACAAAAACTATGACAACTCGTGGTGTTCTCGGCCAACTGCTACAATGCAGGACCCAGCATCAGTTTAATAGTACAATCACATCGACTTTGTGGCACACAAATATATGCGAACAGCGAGAGGGAAAACGGTATATGTGTCGGGTATTAAAGGACAATTTTCCTCCCAAGAATGCTACAGAATGAAGCCTGTACACGAAGGGCGTGATGGTGTTCGTGGAAGTACAAGGATTTGTTTTATGTCTACTCCAGCGATGGTACCCTTTCAACATTGTATTTACCTTGCCAAGGGCCTAGTCTATTCTGACTCGTCTTGTCCAATCGTGTGTGCATCTAATTTGTAATGTGAACGAGTTAAAACTTGTCTCCCGGCGGAAACTTAGCCCCCCTGCCGTAACGCACTAAGTGGACAGTTGGATTTGCGGCGCTGAACAGGCTGTGAGCAGTCGTAGAGACACGCGATCCTTGCCACTTACTTGATGGTGAGAGACGATCTCCAATGGGTGTAAGACAAGGCAATATCGTTGATGCTTCTGATGGGCGGCCATCGCGGAGAATGTGAGGTGTTCCGGCCAGTGGGGCTGAGATGACAACCAATATTAGTATTAGAGTAACGTTGTGATACGATAAAGATATATCACCAACTGTTATTACATATTGTATTGTCCCTCCTGAGCTGGGTTCGCAATTGTCGAGAGCTCGGTTCATGATAGTAAAATTGTCGACGTTTGAGAAATATCATGATTCATGCTTGCTCAAACCACATGTTTGATCTGGTTTCAACGTCACACTTTCACAGAGAAAGGTGCAGGGTAAAGCACGCATTGCACTGATTTCCTTTACATTGAAGCAAAACAGGCGGAGTAAGTACTTCGTGGGTAATTGTGAAAGCGTCTCTGTTTTCGAAAAGCCAGTGCGGCATACCAACCAATCAGCGTGGAGTATAGTGGTTTGCAAGGTTGTTTGTACCGTCCTCAGAAAGGCTGACAGAATCGAGCTTTTGGCATACGACGGGAAAGGACGTGTTCTTCGGTGAATACCGGTTTGTAGTCTGGTTCCTCGGTGGAATCTTCGCTTAATTTCAAAGAAAATTCTGCTTGGTTTGAATCTTATTATCTATAGCACTAGGGTGATCACATAATAACAGGTGATTCCCCGTAGCGAACGAGAAATGTAAGTACTAATAAGGAATAGCAATCATACTTACCTCTTCTTGATTGCTCTCTCTCTCCTATACTCCTCTTCCGGAATCAGTGTCAAAAAAACGTCTGATGACTTAAAGCTGTGGCCACATTTGAAAGGGCCCGAATACACTTGAAATGATTGTTTCTGGACCGCCAATGAAATACGCAGTTACGTGATCTTAACGAGAGCTATGGACCAGCTATTTAAACTATAAAGCCAGGGTCCGCTATGAACCGACAACAATTTGAGCAATAGAAACGGTCCGGCTCTTCATGTATTAATGGTGAAATCGCCGGAAGATCCAGAGAACACCCAACACATTCGGGAAAAGTAAAAGGCATAATAACTCGAAAGCTGATACGCATTTGAGTGAACCATCACCAATAATCTCGGGTAATCCAGACCATTTCACAATGGTTTTGTCTGTGACATAACATATATAACATGTGACACAACTTCCTGCGGTTGGGTAACAGGTCTAATAAACAGGCATGCTTTTGTTCCGCGTGTCCATGATGGATTCTTCGAGAAAAAATAATTTGAAATAGGTTGGTAGGTCCAATTGGATCCGTTTCTCTTTTGATTTTAATAAGGAATATAAATCAAAGTGGGGTACATACCTAATAGTTTCATTAGTAGCCGACTTAAAAATACAGAGCAAACATTCTTAAAGGAGACAGATCAATGACCGCTAGGATGCCTTTTGAGAAGAATTGAAGTGTTGCGAAGCAATCCCAGAGGATGAAGGCATCAACAGAAAGTCTGGGCTCAGCTGCTCAGGACCAATGATTTCAGGGCGTACTCTGGGTTGGGTGAAAAAAAAAACCCCGGTTTAGGCGTAAGAATAAAGGTTGCCATTCAACTTGATATTATAAGCTTGTTGAACGTGCCCATAAACTTCAAGACCACACTAATGGCAGTGTGATCGTAGCGATCTGAGGAGAGAAAAACGAAAAAAAGTAAGAGCATGAAGTACTGACGGTTTAATTTGTTATTTCGGCAGGCTAAAAGAAGGATTTTGTGATTGAGGGACAATCACGGGATTCCTTACCATATGTAAGTCTTCTTTGAAACTTACAAGGGGAAATAGATTACTGTTTGAGTCAGTGAGAAATTCCGATAAAACGTCGTGGCGATTCAAGCGGTTCGGTCACACCCACGTGATCGTGACAGTTGGCGTTTCGTCACTCGTGTCCTTACCGATGCATCATCAAGCGTCGTATCAAGGCTGGCGTTAGCTTTCTTCTGATTCAAGGTGGCCTCTCATATACTATGGGAAGAACGACGCTTCTCCGAACATACATATGTCTAAAGGAAATCTCAGGAATACTTGTAAAAACGTTTTTCCGAAAAAGCAAGGCTGAAAATATCTGGTACGGATATGTAACTTACTCTACGACATCCTTATAGCGACGTGGTCGCTTCAGATTCTGTCAATATCAGTGCCGCTTGTATGTTTAAACTCAAAAGTAAATCATACTATCAGACTGACTCTACTATGTTTAGAATTGCTCCCTTTTCGTATGGATAATAATTGGCAGATATGACCTCAACCCCTCGGCGGTTTTTAGAGAAGCTGCTCCAATCCTTAAATGGGTACATTCTGTTTCCACGCTTATGCTTAAAAATTGATGATCCATTATTTGAATTCTGGTAGGTGGTTTTCACGTTATATCAATGACACAACGGGAACCTTGAGAGCTTCCCTCTAACCTTTATATTTCTTCGGGGTGAGCACCATTTCACATTTCATTTTCAAGGATTTATTCTGTCTTCTTGGGCACATCTTTTGCAACCTTTGACCTCATGATGAAAATGGTTCTCGGATCTCACTGCGATCATCGTTATCACGAGAAGCGACTGGTTTTTTTTTTTCACCGCGTATCTAATGATGTTCCACACGGTGGAATCAAGCCATGATTTTTCTCGTGACTCTTTATAAAAAATCGCATGCCAATAATAATACCCAAGGAATCTTGTCAGAAAAATATGAACTTCAAGGCTCTATTCGAACAGTTCTTGACTACGGGATTGATCGTCACTTTGCGACAGCATCGTTGAGCTTTAGCAAGGTTCTTAGCAGTGAAACCAGGTCGGTGGAATAATTTGACGGAACTGAGATGCATGAACATTTGGAAGTTACAAGAAAGCATGGGTTATTGTAATCTCGGCTGAGGCGATTACATTCTCACTGGCATAGGGCTACCAGGGACATCACAGCATCGCTGAAGCTTACCCCTTATTATTTTTTCGAGTACACTTGATCCCAACTAGTAACTACACCTTTTCATCCAAAATACATACGTGCTATTATGTCGCAAGTCGCATGATTTCTCCATGGATCTCGCTTACGAGACGTCTTAGATCTCATAATCATAAACAGATGCCAGCGACAGATAAGCTATAACCCCATAATTCATTTGTCTGAAAGAAGTCAGGATTTGCGATCAATCGTGGCTTACCCATTGCATAACTTGGCCCAGAGGTCACGGTTAATTGAGCCTCTGCCGCCTCCATACACAGGAACACCTCTGAACCCACATGGTCAGATACATTCTTCTTCTCTCGAAGTTTGAATTGTCGGTAACTCACACTTCCGGAATTTCATATCAGAAATGAAGATTCTCCCTTCAAATTATCATCCACTAACTCCATGATGCCCTACCCTCCGGATTTTCCGGAAGTGAGACGTAATGTATAAAATGATATCTGGAGCGACCTTCCTGATGCTGAAAAGTTATTTACACATAATCGTAAAAAAACACCATGCCTCCACGTATTACTAGGAGGGTAAGAAGCCGTTGTTTCGAACTATTTCATTGTCTGCCAAAATGTCGATTCCACCCCGAATTTATCCGTGGATCCACGCAATACTACCATCGTTCCGCAGCGCTTGGACCGGGACAGCATCATAAAGACATAATGTTTAGGTTATTTAAATAAACGTAGCGCAGTGCACGGACACGCCTTCGAGTTCCACAATTTTGAAGTACCACACGTATGCTATCTTCCCGTATGCTCCCACTGTGTTCTCTCGGTTAGTTTCTTTCCATGAGACTTTTATCCCCAGTCCAAGCGAAGGTGTCTTCTTTGGAAGAATAGATCCCTCATGCTATTTTGGAAATTGAGCGCAGTCGGCTGTCAAATTTGATATTGTGTCAAGTGGTTCGTATTATTATAATTAATTAGTGACATGCACATGAAAAAATTGTAAGAATAGTTCCACCCCCAAGAGAATAATTGATTCAAAGCAAAGTTGAGTTCTGGGTTTAGACCTTAAATGGGAGGTCTTACTTCATAATAGCATTGAACAGACTGGTTGATTAAAAGGAACCTCATTGATGGACATCTAAATAAGATCAGGCCTTGTCATTTACAGTGTTTGAGCTAAAAACGAAGTTTATATATTGCGTAAAGACAAATTTTTGTAAACGCCACAACTTTGTAACAGCCCGCAGCCATCTGTCAAGTCTTTCTTTGATGACTTCCTGGCTTCCAGATTTGTCAGGGAAACACTGAAGACCGAAGTCATGTAACGCCGACACAGTTCGCGACTCATCTTGGCCCAAGCTTTTTTGCGGTCACGCAGCATTATATACCATCCGGTTTATTAAATCACAATTGGTCTCTAAGTTCTGATTCTTTGACAGGATCCATTGGATAACATTAATTATCAGCAAACATCCTGCGGTGCCGTTCTGTGCCCACATGATCCACGTGCCGAGCTTCGAATACAAGTGGTAGCCAATAGAGCTTTGACAACGGAGAATTTTTTTGGCATGATAATACCCATGCTCGTAGAACATCAATGGTTATCATCCCAATTGAATACTTAATCGCATTTGGTAAAAACTCGTGTCTTCAATGATGTAATTTAAGGGTTCAAATGCTTCCTAAAGATGAAAGTGGCAGTACGTTGTCGATCATCTTCAATGATGTGAAAATGGGCTGTTGATGGCTGATGACCAGCAGGCCTGAGAATACAGAAATCCTCATAGCCACCTTCAGGTTTACAATAACTGCATAGAAATCTTGAGAGAGAGAAGCAGCTGGGATCACAAACCTGGTTTCATCGACTTCTTTTGATAGTTTGGAGATGTCATCCATTCATTGATATGCAAGATGAGTTTTGTTTTAGCCAGAGGTGAGCGTACTACTAATGCTAAAGTCATTGATCGTCAAGAGCTTAAAACCTCGGTGATCTACATAGCAATAAGTGGGCATCGGTCTTTCTGTCTGTCCGTTCCCCTTGAATTAACTAGACACGAATCACTAGACACTTGCCATAGTGATCTGTGTTTCTCAGGCGGTAATTTGCATCGCCTATATCTCAATCGAGAAGAACAAATCCTCGTTGTTCTCACCGAGATCATACATACAAACAAGGTCATTAATCAATAACACACCACGCCCTGGTTTCTGGGAAGCCAAATAATCCAGCAATCATCCCAGTGATGTCGGCCGGTTTCCCTCCGACAAACTATTTATATATATATATGCATCCTGATGTTTAGCTAAATTGGAGCCCAAACACAAGTTACACAAGATCGTATCAAAAGAATATCAAAAGGCAGTGATATTCGACAACACTCAGGCTCTGCTCACTTGGTTAATTCTTGAGTTATGAGTGGTTGTGAGCAGGATCTGCATCAATGTTAACTATAACCTGGCCCTTGCGCTTACTATAAGGATGCGTCTATTCTACCTCAGGCATCAAGAATTTTCAGGACTCGGAAGTAGATGGTACACCGATAACACCCAGTTATATAAGGACATCGGACCGCATAGCGCACATGCATATAATTTTCACTAGCTATTTTTGCGAGGTACTATCAGAAAACGCGCGGGCCCGAAGCTCCTAAAGGCTCTTTCTTTCTGTTGCTTACATTGTTGTACCATTACTTACGGTCTAGAAGGAGCAATTACGAGGCTTTGCTCGAGTCAGAATCAATAATCGGCGATCGCAGATAAAATTTTGCCGAATCAATAACAAACAGAGTCACAAACAAGAATTATTCCGGTGGCGAGTTACATACTGTTTGTAACTTGAAAAGAGAAGAGATGGTGATTTAGTGTAAAATACAGATAAAAAATGTGAGAACTTGAAACTCGAACATTGAATTACAGCCTGGGGTGCTAGGACACGTCGCATCTTTTCTGTAAATGGCGGTTGAATTCAATTCATGGGCTACTCATAATTCTCAACGAAAATAGGACAGATGAAGCATGGAAGAACCTGACTTTGAAATTCGAAGGAGCTTTAAGTCTTGATCGGCGCTCGACGGTTATAGTCAGCTCCGGCGACAGAAGTTATTTCCCAACCCGCAAGGTTACAGTACACGCTGCGCAAATGTAAACAAAAAGAAGCCGAAACATGCTGCATGTCAGATTGTGCCAACTGGCAGCGCCGGTCAATATTTGGTTTCAATAGTCGCTGGCGTGCGGGCCGAATTACGTGGGAGGCTGCGCAACACAAACGAGTTTTGAATGAAGTTATTGAAAGCGTGTGGAATGATGCCTTTCCTCGGTCCAAACTAGTTCCGCCCGTGCTGTGGAGGTTCAACGCGTTCACTCACCTAATTGAGCAGGCGTGCCCCCGGCTAGAAAAAAACCTTATCGGGGTGATTGGCTTGCCCGATAAGTCCGATTTGAAGCTGCAAGTTACACGGCAAATCTCTTGAGCCAAGAACTACAAAAGTCTCCGATTCCTATTCCTTGTTTGATCGCCTTATAACTTCGCTAGTCTGGCGGTTTTCAAAACCGAAAACCTCTCTCCGAGCTATATGGACAAGCCACTTACACACATGCCTCTGCACTCCGTGCAAATAACCCGATCCATCAAATTCTCAATTGCCTTTTCAATTTCTTAATTGAAACTCTGTCTAGCTTTCAAAACTCGCAGCAAGGATATATGAAAACTCAAAGCTGTATCAATAGTTTTTACAAGAAAAACACTCAAGAATAATACAATGTCATCAGCTGAAATAGAAAAGTGGGAACATATGCGGGGCAGCAGTGAGAACTTTTACGAAATTGGTAATGCCCGTAATAACGAGTCAGTTTTCCCTCATAGGAGAGAAAAGAGCCTCAATTGGTAGTTCCATAAGATGGATGGGATACACCACCGAGACCGGGGGCGTTGTAAGCTCGTTGATATTCTCCATTTCCGACATCTATGAAAAGAAAAAGCTATCGGTCATCATCCCAGCGTCATTGGTTCGAACAGGAAAGGACAATTTACATAAATATCCACCACGACCGTATTCTGACGGTAATTAAAGAACAAAGATCAAGATCAGCAACCACAGACACAGCATTTCAAAAAGATCCGCTTACGTTCTTCAGCCTTCATCCGTTTATAGATAAGCCAGAATGCGTGCTTGAGAAAGGAGGAAGAAAAAAGGGAAGAGATAAGTATAGGGACGCCTTTTCGTCGGACTTGAGAAACAAATTTGATTTCCACATACCAGATGACCCGGGAAATAGCCGAGAACAGTAAGTAGTACGTTGATTAAAAGGTCGCATGAGCAGCCACTTATAAAGAAGACAGCCGCAGGTGGAAAGATGATGGCAACCTAAACATGAAGTTGACAAGGTGCACATTAATCAGATGTGCCGTTCAAAGCAATGCATAAGGTTTTTAGGGCCTACAAGTATAAGACAAATGTCACTTCCACGGATGGCCATTTTACAATTCAGACGAGGATGATGAAATAATAAGAGGTAAAGGGGGAAAGGCAACGTCCAGTTCAAATTGTAACGAGTCAGTGACGCCAACAATTCAAGTTCCGATGACGTATATGTTATCATTAGCACGTGACGTTTCCTCATGGGTCTAGGTCGCAAGTAGCTGTACCCTTGGGAACAAAACTTGGCATTTTTTTATACGAACTACAATATATCGAGTAACTAGTAACTTGCTACCTTTGTCACCATCTAATGAAGGGGTTGAAACCTTCCATCCCAAAAAGGTGTAAACCATCCTAGCCCAGACTACACCATGCCCACTTTGTGGAACAGCGTCTTCTCAGCTCTTATCCCAGGGGGTTGAAGCCCAAGTTGTTTCAGGCGCGTTGAGGCGACCAAGGTTAACCAGAAAGTCTAAAGAAAAATGAGGTGATCCGGATGAACGGAACGAAAAGCCATCATCAACTAGTAGCGGTAGTGCTGGGGCTTGTAAGGTCCAGCAACAGGTAGGTCGAGATAACTAGCCTGAGCGGATGTAAGAGTAGTGAGTTTAACGTTTAACTGGTCCAAGTGAGCGCGAGCGACTTCTTCGTCGAGGTCTTTAGGCAGGACATGAACCCCGAGTGGGAACTTGTCGGGCGTTTGCCATAGCGCTATCTGAGCAAGGACTTGATTGCTGAAAGAGCATGACATGACAAATGATGGATGACCAGTCGCACAACCGAGATTGACGAGACGCCCTTCAGCGAGAAGAAGAACATGACGATTATTTGAAAGAAGGTACCGGTCAACTTGAGGTTTAATGTTGACGACAGACTTCGCGTTAGCCTTGAGCCATGAGACATCAATTTCAATATCGAAATGTCCGATACTAAAAAAGGTCGAACTCAAAACATACTTCATGTACAAAAAAAAAGGACCTTACTTGCAGACAATGGCATCCTCAGGCATGGCGATGAAATGCTCAGCTCGGATGATATCTCTGCACCCAGTTGTGGTGACGAAGATGTTACCACGGGATGCTACTTCCTCCATAGTAGTGACTTCATACCCAGCCATAGCCGCTTGCAAGGCATTGATAGGGTCAATCTCGGTAATAACGACTCGGGCACCAAAAGCACGCAGAGACTCCGCACACTTGGGGAAACACGAATTAAGACCATTATCATCAAACAACTCGAACTCAAAAGCTTACTCCTTTACCGACATCACCGTAGCCGGCTACAACGGCGACTTTTCCAGCCAACATCACATCCGTGGCACGCTTGATACCGTCAATAAGAGATTCACGGCAACCATAATGGTTATCTAGTTGCATAGCAAAGTTTAAAACAACGGTTATTCAAAGAGGGACGGTAGAGCATACCAAATTTCGATTTGGTAACCGAATCGTTAACATTGATGGCTGGAATCTTCAAGGTGCCCTCGCGCATGGCCCGGTATAGGTAATGAACACCGGTAGTGGTTTCCTCTGAAACACCGCGAATGCCTGCCAAATAAAAAAGTTGAACACCGAATAACAAATCAGGCACTAAATCAATAGAATATACCCTTCAAGTATTGGGGGTACTTCTCGTGGACGTGTCTCGTGAGATCACCACCATCGTCAAGGATCATGTTCAAAGGTTGACCACCAGGGAAAGCAGCCAAGGTCTGCTCAATGCACCATATATATTCTTCTTCGGTCTCCCCTTTCCAGGCAAAGACGGGAACACCGGTCGCAGCAATCCTAATAAGCGCACGCAATTCGTCAAGAATCATGCTTAAATTAAACAAAAAGGCTTCCTTACGCAGCGGCAGCATGATCCTGAGTGGAAAAGATATTCTAGACACGAACGGGAAAATAAGCGTGAGACCCTTAACACGTTACCCGATGTCTTGTTTTCGTTAGAAGACGTACGCATGATGACCAAGCCACTTCAGCACCCAAAGCCACGAGTGTTTCGATCAAAACGGCCGTTTGGATGGTCCTATTAGTAATTGTCAGAATGTTGGTCGCTGTACAATTACTCCACTCGAAACGCACATGTGCAAGCATCCAGCAATACGAGCGCCTTTGAGAGGCTTGTTTGCGCCATACTAATCGGAAGGAAAGACCTATCAGCTATCTTGTCTCAAGCACAGCAGATGTATACATACCTTTCTTCGGAAATACATAAGACCAGGCATTTCATTCTAAACATAAAAAGGATCAATCTCAAATTTCTGGCTCATTTGACCCAATCAGTTTACCTCTGCCAACTGGATCTCCTTCCGACCGAAAGCGGCCAAGGAAATGTCTGGTTGCCATGATAATAATCAATTGTCATAACGATAACCCATGCAAGCCAGTTTTTTTCCTTTACCTGCAACTTTGTAAACCATTTTCAAGAAGCTAGAGTGTGATGGAGATGAAGGTGGATAAGAGACGAAAAAACACCGAACTTCGAATTTGTAGGTACGCCAATTTCTCCCACGCTTCTTTGTATTTTCAATCTCCGCCGCCTCCCTTTTTTATTCGGCATCAGGCCCGCGCCCAAAACAGCTCACAACTCACAAACGTTTTAGGAACACCCTTTATACTTTTTTTCATGTCTAACGGCAGTAGAAACGGCAATGGTAATGGCAAGGAATGTCGATTGTATGAACTGCAGCAATTTATGTGTGAAAACCATGAAAGCGAAGAGAATGCAAGGATCAAGTGTTATCCTCTTCCTCGAATATTTTACGAGTAAGTATTTTATCTCAATATTGGTTTAGGTTTATCTTGAAAAAAATTTTCCAAGGTGTCCAAATAGACCGGTAGTCGAAATTACGTCGTTAGTTACCATAGATCCCCAGACCGGCGAACTGTCTATTCCTGACAACTTGGAGTAGTACTTTTTTTTTATTTTCCGTGATCGCATTTGCTGATAACAAGGTCAGTGAGAAACTACCAAAAGGGAGACTTTGGAGGGATATAAAAAATAAGCAGTCCTAGGTGCCTTTTTGTTGGACCGGATTAGGCACGACGGTGTCTCAAGTGATGAATCCGGCTTGTCCGATTCGTCCTAGTCAATGTCGTTCGTCGTAAGGTTGGCATTTCTGTTATGTTATGAACTAACATCTAACTTCTCGAAGGAATAATCCCTATTTTCTTCTCGCGCCGCGGTTCTCGAAATCTCAACTATTTACGATACGCTGAAGGCAAACAATTCAAATGCTGCAATTTTCAAATACTACAGACGTACTGGAGTTCATATCACCACATTACATGATAAAGAACATTAAATTACAAGAACAAAACATATTTCTGTCTCTATCAAATTTTTGTCCGGTTTGACAAGGAAAAGATGAAGGATACAGGATAGTACAGAGATATTTTATCTTTATTTTGCGCGCTCTACAATGATCACCCTAGTATAACTTTCAACCTAATCGCAGCTGAAAGAATACCCGAAATTGAGTCGTCCCACTCCGCAATTTGGAACCAATCGCGGTCACTGTTAGGGGACGCTTTGGAGTCAAACAGTGCGAGCACTCTCATAGGTGCATATCGAACCACTTCAGTAGTCTTTGAATCTACTTCAGAATGTGTGGCTTTGACTCCTAATATATCGGTTAATTCGCTATATAACGTCTAAAAATATTTTTTGCGATCAGTAACCGAATGAAGGCGTGCGCTGATTTGGACTCACTAAAACGCTATGGCATGATTCAGCCGCCTGTCTCGAGATGACCAATGTTGTATTTCGACCCCACTCAATGATTATGTAGGGCGGTACTCCAGATACTGCAGAGCGAAACTTATCCAGCTCTTTACGAAGCTGTTTGACCTCTGCCTCGATATCCTTTGTTTTTATGACGACTATTGCGTTTATGAGAGTTTCCAACGCTTGGGTCTGTTCGAGAAGATCTGACATGGGTGACATGGTACGCAATGCTACGGTGCGGATGAAAGAGAAAAAGATAAAGGAAAATGTTCTTAATTTATAGTTACAAAGTATATATCTACCCGATGTTTCTTTTTTTGCGCTGAACGCTATGGTAATGCATGGCAATCACGAGACGTTGATGGCCTTACATGTTGATGTGACTGATTTATTAATGAACGACTCACATCGCAATGACTCCATCACCACCAGTCTGTGGTTCGTTTGATTTTTAGGAAAAGGTATATACAGAAGTTGAGATAAACAAAAGATGGTAGATGGTCCACCGGACTAAACTACACATTGAAGTCCCCATAGTGGACAGAGTTTGAACTTCAATAAAACGACACATGCTGCATCAACCCACCGCCCCTACATCTTTTTAGCCCCGCAAAAATTGCTCACTTGATTGACGCAATACCATTGTATAACAAACAAAGCCGCCCCTCAGGCTCGATCAAGAGCCGCGTTTCCGTCTCTTCGGTAGTTTCGGCGACTCGGACGTTTATCAGATCAGTTGGCCGTGTGAGGCTACGACATGCACTATCTACGCTTTTAGAAAAGCGAATCACCAAAGCTAACACCAGTGCTCCGCGGATCCCGACGATAATAGATATCACTAAGGAACGCGAGATATGTGTAGATGGGGATTGTCTACCACTATCCGCTATAACACCTCCGTATTCACACACCCGGAAACAAGATCTACCTGCAGGCGAAACGCAAGAGAATCAATCATCCATCTTCAAACCAACGCCGACTGAACAAGTCACCTTGACCTCGCAAGATTTGCCAAGGGAGAATATTTTTGAGTCACGGCTTGCACAACCAGAGCCACCGATCTTATGCGATTCCTCTGCGTCTTCTCCTCGACGTTGCGACTCCTCGGTTTCTGTCGAACTACCGACAGAGATGAAGTCTCGCCGTCAGTCCGCCATGTTTTCTACACGTGACAATATGATGCGTGACACGCGTGACATCCGAGCAAAGGGAACATCAGGCCGAAGAACTATGCAGAAGAAAATACTCAATGTGGCACGACCACGTAGAGAAGATCTCACCCGTAGATACGCCACCTACTTTCCCTTTGCTACATTTGAGGACCTTACGAAAGAAGTCGCCAAGTTGGACAGCAAAGAACCGGAGTAAACATCTCACCCTACCGCCTTTCATCTTGAATTATCGTATTTATTTTTTGCGATTATATGTAGCTGCCAACAATGTAAATTTTATTGTGATTATAAGAATATTTTGTGCACCAACAATTTTAAATGTTATTATATCCTTTTGACCCCAACATCTTGCTGGGTGCCCTACTCAATCCTATTTCGCTCGGGTCTTTGGTCGTGAATGCAGGTAGCCTCTTTCCGAAAGATAAATAGAATTGTAAATTCATACACCAGTATCGCGAAGCGGCATAGGTAAGGACTTAAAAGATGACCTTCGTTTTTGCCGAGCTATAAACACCATTTCTTTGATACAGTACACCCATTATCATGGTACTTACCATCACCAGAAACCATATGGTTCTCATTTTTTTTTCAATGATGCATTGCCATATTCTGAGATAATATTGACACTACTAGTCTCTCTGATCGCCTCCGGTCATAAGTACACACACAAAACAACGCCGTCCCTCCCGCGCCATGAGGTTCTGAAGCTCGCTTTGTGGGATTAGCGGTGCTTGCTATTCTTGCCGAGAATTTCGCAGGGATCACTGCCTCGTCCCTCTTCCTCGAGTGTTGTATTTAATTGCATGATGGATGGAGGATGCTTTAGTCTTTGCGGTGGCCACGTGCGCTGTCAAAGATCAGAAATTAGGCTTTTTTTGGTTAGGTGTTGTGGGTTTGGGATATGTCATCTGTTGTCCTACACAAGCCGAGTAAGCCAATGATATTTAACTTTCGCATCTGAGAGTAGGAATTGATTATAATCAATGGAAATCTTATGAGAAAATACGAAAGTCGGGCGGGTACTCACCGAGTCAAATTTATTTTCTCACCAAATACGTAGCTCCGCTATGGTGCGTAAGGAATCCATTTCCGCAAAGGCCACTTGAGGTTATCTTGATAGGTTCCACGTATCTAATGTGCCATATCATTCATGAAAAAACTTAAGGTAAAAAACCACTGTTGGAATTCAGGACAGGATTTGACGGAGCGAGAAAAGCGTGTAATCATTGCGGTAAGGCTTGCTGTGCATGCGCGTGCAAATGGAACATAGTATGTAGCACAGAGTAACGACGAAGCTTGCACTCGCACGTTCAGAACACCGCAACATGCGCGACCGTAAATTGTTTCGGCACTGTCCGAAGCCTTCTGCTAATGACACTGGCTGCAGCTGGCTGGGTGAAGTTAGAAAATGAGAAATCCAAAGCCTCCCAAAACTAACAACTCAAAGTTACCTGAATGAACATGTATTATTTGAACGCAGAACACAAATGTTATGTGTAATCAAGAGCAACCCTGGAAAAGTGCTCCATCTAAGGATTTCCATACCTTGTTTTCAGATTGAAGGCGTGAAATTTTTAGGACACAGCCTTTGCGAGACACGTATGCGAGACGGTGCTGAATAAGGAACTTCACTAACAATGCTAAGTGGCATGTTGGGATGGAAAGTGATACAATAGAGAACATTTTCAAGCCTTCAAAAGCCGGATTCACCGTGATTTTGATACCAGAGTTAAGCGAAAGCAAAAGCTGTTGTGGCCAGGGCCCAGCACAGCAAGTGTGTTCGTAGTCAGGAGACCTTCAAACGTCTGGTTTTAATAAGATCTTAAGTATATTAGTTCTTAAAAATGGTCGGAAATCAAGGGAAAATTTCAAAAGAAAACGGTGAGGAATTCTCTATCAGCCGACTGTTCTTCTTCCACATTTATACAGAACATTTGTAACATGGAAACAAGGTGCCTGAATTGAGGGAAAAATACATTACGCCACCATTTTCGATTGTTCGTCGGCAACAAATAAAATCATAGATCTTGAAAGATGGAAGCAAGTGTGTTTGGAAGATGGACAAGCCAATGGCGTGTTTGGCCACGAAGAGGGCAAATAAATATATGCAATGATGCAGATTTGGACTGACGGAGTATTTTTTTCGCTTTTGGTTGAGATGTATGTGCAAGGTAGTGAGGTATAGTTGAATTGGATAAGAGTGAGATCCTTCATGAGCGACAAACATGCGACACTCCTAGTGGAAGGACCATTTTCTCCAATTTGAAGTGCCCCGTGAACGTACGGTATATACGCATAGCATTTTAATAAGAAGATTTTGTAGAAAACGTGATCGAGTAATGACCGATACCAACCTCATGCGTATGCATCATACAACCGGACAAGAGTGAAAGCTGCAGCGTGACCGTGACGCGTAACATGTAACATTTCGGCACCCTCCGTTTAAATCACTTCTTCACTGCACCGTTTTGGCACCGTTCGAATTCACGCCGCTGTACATAGTAAAAGATTAAGGTCTCCTTCGAATTTAAGAAGAACTTTTAAAGGCCTGTTAGGGCAGATTTATTATGGGCACCTGAAACTTTAGTTATCTGAATCTTGTTCACACGAGCGCACTTTAGCTTCTGAAAAATCCGTGAAATTACTATTTCTTTTATAAAATTCTCCATGAACAACTATTAGTCGGTTGGATAGTGCAGTCTTCAAAATCCCCGGACCGGTATTGTTCGTATTGACGTTCAGTGATATCTTTCTTTCTTCGCACCTTCGTAATCCCCGTGCTGAGTTTGTGACTAAATTAACTTCCCTGTGAACGAATAACAACACCTATCTGCCCATACATATCAAGGTTCTTTTTCTGGATCAGAATGTTAAGATTGTGACGACGCTGATTTTGAACAAATATTGATGACAACAAGGGAAGATGTTGGAAATGAAGGGGGCTCAAATATATGCATTGATAAAGATCGTTGAAAATCTTACACGAAGAAAACAAATCGAGATGTCAGCGAGACAGGGCAACCTAATATCTCATTGTCATGCATGAAGGAACTTCCAAATGAAGGTAAAACCTTACGAAAACATATAACCTTAGCTGTCGCGTAAAGCGGAAACCCCTTTTATAGTACCATTTAACAGCCATTGCCGGCATTTTGTCAGTGTAAGAAGCAAAGATAGCCTCGGCTGCTCAAAGGCAATCATGAGATGTTGATGACTTTAAAGTGAAAATATCAATGTGACTGATTTACATATACATTATCTTGACCCATTACGGCACCACCACCACTGATCTTTCTTTTAGTTGATGATTTTCTTTAATTCGAAGGACAAGTACACGCGGAGGGGCTCGCAGGACAAACGAGATAAAAACAAGGGAAAACCGTCCAAGTCCAACAAGCCTTATTCAATGAGTTAGTTGATAGTTTTACATCCCCCCCTCCCATCTTGAGCCGCATCACTTTAGTTCATTGAAACTTTGCAACAGTGATGAAGCAGCATCCCACTCCTCTTCCCACCCATCTCGCACATCCTTTTGACCATCTCTCACAGGGATACCCAAAACACCGGTATACAGCATTGTCTCCGATCCTGCGGCATGCTCCCCAATTAACGTGGGCAACACAGCCCGCGCGAAAACCAAGTTAGAGTTCGCGTCCAGTCTCACCGCTCTACCTTTCCGTTCGTTTGTCCCCGTCGTACTCATACTCGTGTTCGTATTCGTATTCGTCGAGAGATCAACGATGCCCGATACCCCTGCCGAGGATTTCGCTAACGCTGCGCCGCCTCTTTCGAGTTTCCCTTGCGTCGAGGATAAAGGGCCTAGGAAGTCTTCTAACGCACGGCCGTCTTCACGTTGACCGTATATCGCCCAGCCGCCCTCTGCTGAAACGAGGTTCCTTCCCGTTTTGATAATGTGCCTTCGTACGTGCCATACATTATGTTGAGATGTGGGAGGAATGAGCAAGGTGAGGACTTCAACGTCGGGCCATGGCTTCCAGCCACTGGAAAGCCGCCCATTTTCAATCTTCGCGTCGAGAGTGTCTCTACGGACTTTCCACGTCTCCCCACCGTCGTCGCTCAGCGCTAGCGTAGAATCGCCTCCAATTTCCTCAAGCGATTCATTCCCAATTGGAACACTGAATCCAAAGCTGGCACTATAAGCGAGTTTCCCATATTTTTGGGCACTGTGGCGAAGTGGGTAGTGGCATTTCTGGCCAGAAGATAAGAGAAAAGTGTGATCACCCATATTCGTAACGAATTGTAGTGGATGATCCAGCCCGACTGTGCATTCGCGCAAAATGGCGGGATAGGGTTCTTCAACGGAGGACCAGAAAGGATGGGATTCTGGAAGTGCGAGAGGTATGAATGATTTGCAACACCAGTAAGGTGAGCCTGGGGAATTGTAGTTTTCTAATATGTTGTGATTGGGATATACGTATCCTAACGTGACGATTCCGTCGGTGTCGAGGAATGGTTGTTTGGTCCAGTAGCGCAGATTACGGAGTAAGAGACCTTTGATCACGCCCCATGTGAACGGACCGTGAGGTAGGACATCTGCAAATGCTAAAGCACCCCAAAATGAAGCTTGAGCGAATCTGTAAGTAGAACTGCGACCAAAGGGAATTGCGGGACCTGAAAAATGTTGTCTGTCAAAAAAAACCGGCATAATGGCGTGAATGGCCTTTCTTTCTACTTACCGTCCGGATCGAAGTAGTGGATAAAATGGGCAGCAAAGAGATTTGCTCGTTTACGATATTCTTGACACCGCTCGGGATCTTCTTTCTCGGCTAATTTTGAGTAAACGAGTTGAGCGAATTGGATAGCAAACGAAGAGGAATAGTAGTCTAGTTGACGGACACCCTCAGGACCATCTCTGGACCATCCTGCAGGACATTGTTAGCTAGAGGGAAGCAAGGACTAGACTCGAGAATAACCTTGTCCAAGGTAGAATGTGTCAAGGTGATCTAGATCCGCTTTCATCCGTGTAGGGGAGAAATGGGGCGACTCGACTTTGGAAAGGCCGAGATTTGCAAATACCTAAGTATACTTAGAGAGATTTGATACAATCAAAAGTCGGCAAAGTTACTCTAAACCATAACCAATTCGTATCGGGCATTTCCTGTGAGAAACAAAATTCGAGTTCACGTCAATTTCCAATTCGGCTTCCTCTTTACCTTATCGTTCATTCCTCCAAGCCATTTTTCCAAACTCTTTTTCGCATTATCGTCAAGGACATCCCAAACTTGTTCCTTGGCGACAGAAAGCGTGAATCCAATGGCGGAACATTCTACCATACGCTGATCCTTATTGCGCATATTTCCCCAGAATTCCTCATGGTCTGGGTTTGTCCCGCTAGCAAAACCTTTGATCCATCTGGCAGTGCCTTTATAGTATCCCCCTCCAGCTAAAAGAGATGCCAAGGCCCAAAGGGGCCTCGAAAAGGTTTCCAATTGGGCTGCGCGTTCGTCATAGTGCGTAGCAGTATTTCCAAGCCGTATCAAAGCACCTCCGGGCGAAGTATGGCGTTCAAGAGGGTGCAAGATGTCTTCCAAGAACGATTTTAAATGTTCCCTGGTTTTGAGAGGGTTTTGTTCAATTGAACGGGAGTATGAGCTAGCCATGAGAGTACAGATTGCTGGAAGAAAGTTTATCGGCCACGCATTTTCTTGGAACACTTTGTGTATGCAGACCAGCTGAGCACAGACCGGAATGACCACGACACCAGCGGCCCGCTCGGCAAACGAAGATCTATTTTTTCCGCGCAAACTTCGCGCTCCGCTCGAAAGTTTTGGTGAGGTGTAACTCGGGTGTGACTGTGACGGACGTGCTATTTTTATTTTCTTTGTCTTCGTTTTGGACACCGAATTGACACCGAAAGCAGGGACATACATGTGCGTGCATGGACACGCACCCGACATTGATTAATAGTCTGGACACTTGTGACCACATTTCTCATATGGACAATTCACATTGGCCAACAACAGAGTAGGAAATGGCCAAAAAGGAGTGGACAGAACAAAGCCATTGAACCTAACCTTGGTCCCAGTAACGTGTTTGTCGCGTTTCTGTCCATCTTTCCTTTGTGTCCCTCTGGTCCACATACATACAAGTTCAGTTTATGCAGGACAGACAATGTCCTCAAACTCTGCATGGACGCCATCTACTATAAAACAGACCAAATTGTTAGTTCGAGGTCCCTCCATACGTTCATAAATAGCGTTTCTCAATGGCAACCTTCCTTGCTAAAACATCTTTTTACCTCAAAAAGTTTTGGTTTTCCTCCAAGAACATCGATTCAATGACATTTCCCAAAGGCAATGCATCCTCTTGGTTTACGTCGAGGTGTCGGTCTCCTGAAAATGACCTGGCGTACGACGGTATCACATCTCAAACAACACTGTCTTCCACGTCCACCGATGACAGCTCATCAATGCACCCCGATATCGCGGATTTTCGTTGTAAAAAGTGCGACTCGGGGTTGCCATGCGGACAACGATCTCGCTGTCTCAATGTAATAAAGTGCGTTAGATCTCGTTTCAGTACGCAGCCCAAACTAACATTTGTTTCATCTCCATTAGACGGAACATGCTAAACCTCTTAAGCCATTTTCCAGAAGAAGACGTGCGACAGGAATTAGCGGCATATTACGGCGCGCACTGCGCTTACGAGTACTATAACCAACGGTACATAAGAAGTAAGGCCAAGCTTTCGCGCGCCTACTTGGAACTTGCCTACTTCGAAAAGCAATTCAAGAATCCTCATCGAAAAATCCTTTCACCACGCCTTATTGAGGATATGGAAACGGCTAGACAGAAGATTGCCGCAGCAGAGAAGGGATGCGAACAGGCTGCCGCTGAAGTAGAAGTCAGAGCCAGTACATTGCTCAACCAAGGCCGATTTTAATCTCTTTTGGTGTCATCGCTTAACGCGTTGACATTCTCTTTTTCTGCTATTCCGCGTGTTTTTACTATACCATTTTCGTGTATCTTATATATGTAGCTGTATTCCTTTAACCATTCTTCATCAGTCTAAGGCGGGTGCTATCGAAATCATAGACTCTTGTTTATGCCAAAACTTTCCGAATGGACTTCCAGAAAAGCACACAGAAGAATATAATAAATCGATGAAATTCGAAAACAGTTGCACACTTCACTTGGAACCTCTCAAACAATCAATTTTACAAAAAAAGAGGAAGTAGTAAGCGATAAAAGAAAACGCTATTTTCACTTCGAAGTAAATTGTAAAATGTTTAGACAGGGTCTAGCATTTACCGACAGCTATGGCCTAACTCTACTTTTCTTCCGCAAACATTGGGAAAACGCGTTTCCTAAATTCGGCTGAGTCGTTGACGTGAGGGAATGGTTTGTTGGGTTCGGGCCTAACAGGAAGTTTATATGAATTCTGAGCGAAAGTACCGTAAAACGTACACTCCCAGGTATGCACATAGCGGACCCCATCCTTCTGCAACATTATAGAGAAGTAATTTATCTGCAGGAATAAGCTTTTTGATACGTTCGTTATGAACGATGATGGCTCGTTGTGTGTCTTTTTCCAGGAGACCTCCGTGATAGCGAGCTGGAGAAACAACATTCATTACGGTGACCAAGTAATGACGACGACTAATAAGCTTCAGACACAAACCTAACATATCCTCTTCAAACCATTCCAGAAGAGCTTGTTGATACGGAGTACGATTTTTGTTTGCGCGTAAAATATCGATGGCTGGTAAAATAGTTTGCTTCATACTGGCTTCCCACTTGGCCGGATCTCGAGTTGCCTGGGCGGAAAGACCGGATGAATTTAAAAGAAATAAGTGTAAAGGTACAAACCAAAATATATTTAGCATCGGGATAAGCTTTGTAAATTGCTTCAGGGTAAATAACCAGCGGATAATCCAGAAGGGAGTTATATGAATCTAACAGGGCTCGAACATCATCTGTGGTTGCTAAACCTGATTCGGCGATCAAGCATTAGTGCCATCGGTAATAACGATTTAGAATATCGCTACCTTTTCCAATGTTGTGCCATGCTTTGACATGATTAGGATCCTTTCTCTGTAACAAAACTCCCATCTTGTGAAACGGTCCCAAACCCAGCTCAACCAACGCCGCTGCTAGACTCGCAGTCTATGAATATATATATACGTGATTGTCCATTTGTGATTGGGCTACTGAACTACTTACACCAGTACGGCCCAACCCCAGTGAAATGACCTTTGGAGGCCCTGTTTTTGAAGTGTCGCAGTTCGAGGACATTATTGAGACTCGGTGGTCGTTGAGAACGTTGAAATTCGAAAGACAACGCCGCGGCGATAATCTGTGTCAGCTACATTTATAGATATCCCGGCAGTATGAAAACACCGTTTTTATGTAATGCTGAAATTAAATATCGATAACAATCAGAATTCAATCTAGTTCAGCGTACATAAACGAAAAAATTATCTACGTAATTTGATTCAAATGCTTTGAAGAGAACCAGGAACTAATCAAATAGCGGTGGCTGAAGCTCTGAAGCGCGAAGCTCCTCCTTTTCAGGGTTCACATGCACAGTGTTCTTGGGTCTTTTCAAAAGCTCGCCTCAACTAATTATAGAACATAAGGGCCAACATCACTGCCCAATACGCGTACCACAAGCGCGTCACCTCTTCCCTACTAATTGTCTTTACCGACTATAGAGAGGAGCCTAATTAACTTATAATTCCAACTTTGTCACAATAGCGGTAAAAATAAAGTGTCAACAGCTAAAGAGACTGTATATTACGAATTCTATAGAGGATTTTCGTGCGCTATTTGTGTCTTCTTATATTCTCAGGGCATACCTCTCTTCCAGGAATTGGCATGGCCCTCGCGGACTCGCTTGACGAACTGATTAACACCGCAGTTGGCGATGAAAGTTCTCGCTGACGTGGTTATATAGTCTTTCTCGAAGCAGACACGCAAGTTGTATTATTAGCCGTTTGGGATTCCTCTGTCGTTTTGTCCACTCGCGTTTATTTCTGTTAGTTTTGGTACCCGCAACATGCAACGATACTCACTAAATTGATAAATAATAAGACGTTAATTTTTGCGACCCCTGAAGCTGGTCAGTTAGGTGGCGGAATCTGGACTTGCTATTTGCGGTTGAGGGCTTCACTGAAGCACTCATTACGAATTATCTTCACAAAACGTATTGTGCTGCATGAAGGGATCGCACAGACTGCTTCGACAGACGGCATCGCAACCAAAAACTCTGAAGCAAAAGACGAAGTGGCGGAAGCATACAAATTGATCATGGAGAAAACCGTTGCTGCATTCAGAAAAATGGCCGTTGGATTGAAATCAACTTCGGAGGACGCCGCAACAACTGTTCTCGAAGTCCCAACGGACAGAACTGATAAACAACGGTATTTCACTGGTAATGATGTGCGCGGGTTCTTGAAGCTTAAATACGGCGAGAAAGGCACAATGCGAAAGAGAAGTCTGGGTCGTATCTCGATTATTGAGCACCTGCTTAATTCTTTTGAATAGCAACGCTTGAATCTATTTGAAGCCCCGTGTAAATCTCTAGCATTCTTCCTATCACGTAACCTTACCTACATTATTGTATGTCATTCGGGAATGCTTCACAATGGAGTTCTCTAAACTCATTTACAGAGTGGGTCGCATTCAATCTTCGGCGACGCGAAGACATATTTTGACTCGAAATGGTTATTAATACCGAACTGAAAGGAGATGCACAACCTCGCATAGAAGACGTCTTCGGAATCCGCCGCAGTGACCATCGCGAATCTACTCGCAATGTTTCTAAAGTAGCGTCATAAATTATGTATGGACGACGATGGAAAAGACATTACGAGCATACGCAGACGGACCTGCTTGAAATCCCACTATGTCCTAATCCGTCCACAAACGTATCTTCTACTTTTTTTCTCAATGTCCACTTAGATGAGGGACACGCAATCATCTATTGTCACGGACGGACAAGGACACACCCTTTCGGACACAGTTGACAAACTCAAACTGTTAACGGCCTCGTCCATCCTGCCTCGCGGAACTCCATATAAGCCTGAGTACAGTTACGGAGCAAATCAATCACGAACCTGCGTTCCCGTGTTTTTTTTTTACCATCCCAACTATACCCCCCTTTCTCAACCTCCCAGTATGCCATCCTTGCTCGGAAGATTCTTCAATCTCAACAACAAGTCCAACACTTCCTTATCAAACCCTTCCCAATTCACATACCCATCCAACCCTCCTCTACCGTCTGTTGCCCCAAGTTTACCTGTTACTACCGCGGGCCTGCGCCATAGTTCATTGCCGCCCTACCCACACGATGAGTTCCCCTTCGGGCCAATGATAAGAAATCGGTGGGATTATTCAAATGGGGATGCCCATGCCACGGGGCCTGAGCCTCCAACCCCAAACGACGAGGAAAGTGGTAAGAAATAATAGTTTTCATCGTTTGAGTCAAATGACTGACGAGTTGGGGTGGCCTTTGTGGACCTGATGAGACTGCAGGTTTACCGGCGGTTGATGGCTTGCTCCCTACAGGGGAATATAGCTATCGCTGGTGAACTTGTATCTCAGGCAGGATCCCAACGGATCCCACATTGTATAGATGACCCTTTCTCCGATAGGAATCGTGCGAGCACGTCGACGATTCGAAGGAGCAAATCACAGGCCATGTAAGTGATATTGTCTTGCCTTGAGAATGCATTGTCCTAATTCATTGTTGATAGTTCTTTTCCACCGCACAACAAATTAGGCGCACCCTCGCTTGACAAGCGTGAGGATAAAAAAGCGAGAGAGGACAACCAAGATTCCTCAGATGAAGTCCCCGCCAAAAAGCGAGCAATTTCCACAACACACCAACTTGAACCGCATTCGTACTTATTAACGCGTCCTCTTGGGCCAAAATCCAAACCACCCCTTTCTCCGGGTGAAACAAAGGAAGTGTCTCCCTCTTCTGGTGACGTGAGGGAGCCAAGCGAAGAAAACAAAGGAACGGCCAGCGAAGGCCCTTCCGGTCCGGCTGTTGAAGATGCCGACTCTGAACATGAATATGACTCCGATGAAGGCCTTTATGTATCTGGGTCCGAGGACGAAGACGATGCTTTTGCTGAGAACGGTATTCCTGTCGTTTCGGTGAGTAAAATTAATACCCCGTTTCGTACTTTTTCTAACAGACTGTGGAAACTTCAACAAACAAGGCTACCCAAAAAACCGGGAAGAACCGAAGCGACGGTGATCAGCCACAGAATGATACGCCCGGAGTGGAAGACGTTGAAGAGAGACATCCATCCGTTCCCAGCGCTGCAGAAGTAGCCCAGGCGTTGAGGTTTTACAAGGAATATTGGCCAGTCATTAACAGCGCACAAGGACCTGAAACGACACGTCCCGACGGAAATTCTGCTCCCTTAGTACAGGCAGCGACATCGGGTGTTTCCACCTTTTCCACTGGTTGTTCTTCTGAAAGTTCTGCCTCTACTGCCTCCGCACCTAACCCTGAACCATTCCGTCCAATCAATGTTCTGTCCGAAGCATCAACAGCTTCTTCCGATACATATTCCTTCACCACCCACGGTGCCTCCGTCGGAACGAGCCACAACTCCGTGTCCTCGGCGAGCACCAGTCAAACCATTATACCACAGCCTCCTGCTAGTAGTGGGACACCCTATCCAACCATTGACGTTGACGATTTGCCATTTGTGCCTGTTCCACCCGAAGGATGTACTTTGCTTGGCGTTGATGAATGCGCCGATTATTGGTATATCCTTTATGAAAATGAAGAGGGGGAGGAGAGGGGGAGGTTAATTAAGAAATGAATTTCAGGCGAGGGAATTTAAATAGATAGTTATTGTAGAAATATGCACAAAATACATGGATTTGATTCATTTTTTTGTTGTTATACGTGTGACTTAAGGATCTTACCGTTTACGTATCATCGGAAGACGCCCGCCTCCTGCCGCCGCCAAATACAGTTTGATCCGTCTCTTGACTAACTTCCTATCAAGTCCATTAAATTGGGCCATTGAGCTGCTTTCGCACTGAACTCCAACCTAAACTCCAACCTAACCTCCAAAACCGAATTCCCGAGAATCCGGACGACGAATTCAAAACCGAATTCACGTTGGAATTCACTAACGTGGCACCCTCTATTAGCCAGTCTTTTCCGTGCATTTCAAAGTTTTCTGTAAACCTCGTGGACACGTCTTGGTCTGGTGCGATCTATCAAATCGCCCGTTATGACTAACATTCAGTTGATTCAAAAAAGTTCATGGGATGTGCAAATGTGATTGGATCTTGCGCTTGAACTATTTGGATGCACGCGGATAGGAAAACTGACAAAGGGAAGGGTTACTGGTTACGTGTCGGCACCAAATGGACACGCGGCAGTCTCATTGACAGCGCCTGTTCTCCAACCTAGACGACCTTCACCAAGTTGAGGTGTTCTATGTGAGGAGATATATGGGTGGGGGGCAAGTTTGGTTTGGCAGGATTGTTCGGCTCAGTAACGGAATTGAAGGGAATCAGGCAGTGCGCATGGAATTTGGAAATAGTCTTTTCACTTTTTGACCGCTTTTTTAGATTTCAGTTCAAATTTTTCTCTAGTTTTCTGTTAAAGACATGTCAGTTAGTATTATTCTTACCAATATATTGTTTTTTTTTCAAGACTACGCGGCGGAGTCAGTCTTGGTTCTCGGATTTCTCCGGAAATCCGTTCAGGCTCGCCTGGCCCTGTGTCGGTCGTCCCATCCCCGGATTCCCCCCATCCACTGATCACGCTTACCTTGGTCCAATTCCAATCACAGTATAATCATTTTGAAGCAACAAACGTCTACTGTGCTCGTCCAATCGGAAATAATTCGGTACAACCACAGCAGGCTTAGCTCCCGAACTGTCGACGTGGAAGTAACGTGGAAGTTGGGTGTCAAAAACGATATTTTCCCCTGCTTATAAACGCCTCCGTTGAACTTTCATCCGTGCTCCAACTTCTGTGAAGATGTCTAACGAAGAAGAAGCCCAGCGCGCTTTGACCGAACGAGAGAAGATGGTGCGGGGATTAGCGTACGATGCGATGGTAGATCAGGATCTCGTGGCTGGTCGACTCCGAGCTCGGAAATATTTGAAAGCTTATAATGTTCGCGGTCTAAAAGCTATTCCCTGGATTGGTTAGGTCTGATGAACCATTTTCCAGGATTATCCCCCAGCGACATATCAGCCAGAAACACCTGGTTTTAACCCTTTCGGTCCAGACGAGAGGTTTCAAATACTTGCAGGTACATCAATTGAAACTATACTTTATGTTATTGTACACTCGCCTGAAGTCCATACCTTCTTTAGATTTGTTTAGAATGCCGTTAGAAGATGTCAAACGCGATGTTGCTATCGAACCTCCCTTCTGGTGTGATTATGGTACCAATATCAAGTTCAAGGGATCATGCGTATGATTTCCTTTCAGCATTAGAACATGACGCAACTCCTCACTTTTTGAAATCAGTATATGAACTTTAATTGCACTGTATGTTCTTTCGTACCTGAGGTAAAGTTTCAACTTGAACATAGCCTGATACAAATGTTTTTTTCTCTAGATTTTAGGTAAACGTTATTGTGACATCACTTGATGAGCTGATGAAAAACTTTTGTCCAAGATTGCGCTAATGTTACTATCGGTAGCCGAGTGATGTTTGCACCTAGCGTTCATGTGAGGGACCCCCGTACCTAACTTTATTTGCTCGCTAGACTTGACGATTCAATTTAGCTTTATGCGGCCACTCACTCCGTAGACGTGGTAGAACGACGAGCGGGTCTAGAGAGAGCTTATCCAATTACTGTGGGTTGTTTCTTAAATACAGCTACGGAAGCATTATGTGTTTGTTTTTTCCCCTAGATTGGCGATGATGTACTTGTATTTCAAAAATCAAATATCATGCGTTTGATTGATTGTATTCTAGGTATGGATTGGTGGGAATGTAACCATAATAGGACCATGCACTATAGGAAATGGTAACGTTGTGTTTTTTTGGTCATCTGATTGTAGGTTTATCCAATCGTTTTTTTGAAGGGGTAACTATTGCCGCTGGCGCTGTTGTATGTGCTTCCATTCTTTGCCATGTACATAAGACACATGTTAAATCCTTACAGGTGAAGGGAGTTATACCCGATAATGTTGTCATCGGGGGTAATCCAGCAAAGATCTTGAAATACCTTGACCCACCACCCCCACCCACCTCATGAATAGGTTTTTAATTTGCTAGCCTCTGCAATGTAGCTGAAGTTTTAGAGATTCATTGTATTTTTGAGATCCGATCAACGTCGGTTTTTCGTCTTTCAAGGGTTTCGAATACAAGGACGTTACAACATTCTTTGCATTGAGAACGTTTATGGCATCCGCGGCCCAAACGTAACTGTCCGACAACTCAATAGAGATTGACAATTGGTGCTACTGTTTTCACGCGCAGCTGGGTATACCCAAATCATTGGAAAATCCGCGTCAAACGGTGATAGGCATAACTTATTCACATTTTTCTATTTCGCAACGGTTCGTCTCGAGGTTCTCGGGCCTCCGCAGCGAGAGCTATGCTTCACAACGAAATTGCTTCCACATTGCTACTGCGCAATTCTCGTTTAGTGTCCAGATCTGACTACTAGTATACGTATGCATTCATCATCCGTTTCTCATCATTCCCGTTGACACTTTTGTACCCCTACAGCTTTCTATAGCACTTGAGCTCGACTATACGGTCTCGGTTATTAAGTTTGTTCACCATGTGGTGAGTGTTTTGTCCTGTTCTTGTCAGCGGATTTGACTGGCCATGTAAGTTGTAATGGCATCTGAGCGTGGACCGACTGTCTGTCGGAGTGTTGCTCTGATCCGATTAGTGACGCTTCCTCTGTTTTTATATACATTTGACGGGTATGAAAAGCATAGGAAAAAACGCACAGCATACGCAAGCTCCGGAAGAATACTGATGCGCTGCATGGTGTGCTTTCACTGAAGTGTATGGCATGTCGTCTCAACCCATAATTCATGCATCACCCTTGGCGGTGAGAATTTCTGCAATTCTTATGAAACGCATTCTTTTTTACAGGAATGGAAATATCGCCGAAAACCAGTGTTGCATGGCGAAATCAATTCTCAATGTGGGTGCTCGAGCGCTTGAGAGGCACAAGGGCTTGCTTCGGTGCCATTGTATTATTTGGTGTGGTACATCAAACACACTTCTTTCGCCGACCAACTTTTTGATCAATTTGGTAATTACATATCATTTCGCTATATCTCAACACCTGAGCGAACGCAAACCATCGCACGATTTTTTGACGCATCAATTGGCGGTCCCTTGTATTTTTTGTTTATTCGGCATCCGAACAAAAAACGTTGGAAAGACGTTAGTCGAATCAATGAGAAGATAGAATCATTTGGCAATGAGCGCAATTGCGCCAAAGATGCCCTTCAAGGTGCTAACGATAGCGCATATGTACAATGTCTAAATTCAAACAAGGTAGTGTTTTTCTTGATACTTAAGGCTACTTATCCTATCTGAGAATTTCAACAGCTAAACAGCGCCCCCTCCAAGTCCTACGTATCTCTTCCCTCACCCTCACCATCCTCTCCCTCTTCCTCCATCCCACGACATGTCGGAGCCAGCACTACCAGCAAAGGCAGCGAGCAAATCCGTTAGGGTCGTCAGAATCCAACCACCCCCTACCCCCGCAATGCATGCCAACGGTGGAAACAAAAATGCCCTACGAAAGCCAGTTGACCAAAAAGGCCGTCGAGAATGGAGTTACGATTTGACAGATTGTGTCGGCGATTGTGGTACCTGTAAGCTAATTCATTTTCGACAATCAAAATGCAGATTTTTTTAAAAAAAGGTTTGGAATGATAGGTTGCTTTGCATTGTTCTGCCCTTGTGTCGTTTTCAGCAAAAATAAGTCTCGTTTCGAGCATTTAAATGAGACTGGAGAGCGACATCCAGACGGGGGATCAGGTTTCACTCGCGATTGTTTCTATCATTCTCTCCTGTGTGCCGTCTGTTGCAACTGTTTGATCCAGGTATGTTTTTTTTTTTAATTTTCTTATTATTATTTTAGTTGTAAAGACCTAATCATCTCCTTCATCCGACTAGTCGCGCGTTAGATCAAAGATTAGATCGAGATACCGCATCAATGATGTCGGCTCAGACTGTTGCACGGGTCTCTGTTGTACATCATGCGAACTTACACAAGAAAGCAGAGAGTTGGAGCTAGAAGAGAAGAGTTTGATTCAGCGTAACATCAACGTTCGAGTTTAGATTTGCATTCACATCGTATCATATACATTTATGTTTATTATCCTTTTTTTATACCACTGGCAACTTGAAGGCTTCCTTTTATTGGGTTCCGAGTCATTATGCACTTGTGTTAATATCACTTGTAATTTATCCTTTTCACATCCATGCACCCATTCATATATAATATATATATACATTTCACCACAGCCGGTGTTGACAAAAATGGAATGGAGAGAGAACCCAAGAAGCATGCCTAGCATTATCATCGCGGGACATTAGATCAAAGAACTACGAATAAATTAAAGTCATGAGAGTCATAAGTGACATAGAAGTGATAATAACGGAGGAGAATAGGAGTACACGTCCGCATTGGGATACCTAGGCGTGGGTGAGTATGTCCATAATCGTTGTACCAGTCGGCTGACACGCAGACCATCACATTCAACCAGGCTTTACTAAATCCCTTTCTTCCAAAAACAACTCCTTGCTGGACTGTGTTAATTCACACGGATAGCAGCACCATGAGGCACATGTGTCGTTGAAGTTATCGCCACGGATACTATATCGTCTCCGAATTCTCTCCCGTAGTCGTCTCTGTTTCAAATCATTAATCAGAGACGAAGATGACAGTAATGACTTTGGGACGAACTTGTAAAATGCAACTTGACCAGCAGAATGGAAAAAGCAAACAATAATGCAAACAGTCGCAGCCGCAAGGGTCGCCCACCAGGGGATGTGCAGTTCCTTCTTTTTCTAGGTACTCAATCCGTGATTTGTTTTGATTGTAGATTATACATGGGCATATCCACGCAATAAAACCTATATTCTTGGGTTTTCGTTGGCAAAAAAAAAAGGGTTGCTGTTCCTCACATGTGCCGGTACCATATCCGCCTAGACAGTCAAAAAATGTATAACTCCACTCGCGTAAACCGTTTGAATCGAATTCTTTTTTGAGAGCATTTCGGCTGTTTCGACGGTGTCTACGCATTTGAGGAGTTTGTCTAGGCTGTTCGTCAATTACATCGCGACTCGGACGCGAGGTCGTGGACTAGCGAAAAACAAAACTCTTCGTGGTTATGACTTTCTTGTCATGTATGATGGGAATCCAAAAAAAAAGACATACCATTAGACGGCGTTGAAAGCGAGGGGATCGGAGAAGGAGGAGATCTGGAATTAGATTCATGTGCGTTAAATGCTTTTTCTCCATGTGGACGGATTCTTCCTTGCCAGGTCCCACGGGAAGCTCTTCGTTCATTGGGCAGAACCATTCCGACCCAATATGGTAGCATTACCGTCATTTTGCAGGAGCGGTTTAGAAAAACCGGCATTTCTGTTCGTTGTTAATGATGTACGACTTCTTTATCGACTACGAGGAGGCTAATAGTCCGTTTATTAGTGGGGGCGACTTCCGGTCATGGAAGGGTGACGGCCAAGGTAATTATTCTTCGGGGGTATCAGAAAACCGGCCTGGCGACTCTTCTATGTTTAGAAATCCGTTGCCTTTCGACTTTTCTGGGGGAGGTTTAGAACAAAGAGCAGTTTGATTTGGGATATATTATTTATTAGAAGTTTGATTCGGCGTCTAATGAGTTGATATGGAGCGGGTTAATAGTTCAAGATCTTGCTTTTTTATATGCATTCTTTATACAAAATGAATGGATCAAGGGAACGTGTAACTAATCAACGCTAGTTATTGACATAATTTTAGAAATTCGATGGAAATCAGATATTATCAGGTTCAAAGGTTCAAAGATCACATGAGAAATCAAACCTGCTGTGATGCGCTTACTTGTTGAAGTTTATAATACGCGTGTATGTGAGAAAAGAAGCTGCATGGTAAAGGGTGAGGGTTGACCTGAACCTTTTGCAACGTAAACGTATATTTGGTTTGTAAGTATTATATAGCGTTTCCGGGCCTCGGAATTGGTCGTTATAATTGGAACACTGTTGGCTGTCCTGTGGTCCTATGGTCCGGCGTTCCTTGGAGGTACTCGCGAAAGTATTCTTGAGATAGGAACAGCTACCTCGTTACTGTGAACCAATGGTGCAAAGTGTAGCTTTCCCATACACAGGACTGAATTTCATGGATGCAGGTGAACAACACACCGCAAAAAAAGGCTATCGATCGGTACGCATGGTTATCTTCGGGGATGACAATCACTTCCCCTAGCGGATGATCACATTATGGGGACGTTAGAAAAGGCTTTGATAAACTTGAGTCCGATGTCGGTTCTTGGAAAGCCACCAGATATCTAAAGAGAAGAATGTCAGAGCTGTGAATTTCGTTAAAATTGAAAGATTGAGCCCACATTCTTCATTCAGAGCATGAGGCTGTTTTCGGGGGAAAAATGTTGTCCCTCAATTGAACAAAGACTCCCGATGTGACCGTACTAACCAGTGAATTGAAGTCACTCCATTGGGCTTCAAGCTTCAAGTGCCAAAGCTCTGTTCCGATGTCGGCATGAGATGGGACCGCAACTGGAGCTACTGCAGAACACTTAACAAAACCGCTTCCCCCAATTACTATAGCTTGGGGTTTATCAATGCACGACCTGCTGAAGGTATTATTTTTGTTGGATTTCTGCTGAGTCGCGCTGACGTGGAAGCTAATACTGGGAAGTGATTACTAACGAAGGTCACAAATGTCACGCGTCACGCAACGTTACTCTTTGCTCCAGTGTCTTCACTTGGTCTTCACACGGGACATAGTCAAGGCCATAAAATCTCATTATTACGATCTACAAAGATAACTGCCAACATAAGGTACATAATTTTTCTGTGGGATCTTCTATCCTCTTATTCTCATTGTGTTCATCGTGACGATGACCTTGGTGCGTAATAGACATTTGCGAACATGAAGCACATAGCTCCGTGACCGCATTCTCGGCCTCAACGTAATCCCAGTTTTGCGACTGGGCTTGCTTGAGCTTGTCTTTTCCAGAGGAGTTTGAACTACATGAGGAGGAATAATTGGATTCATCTGTCAGAGTAAAGTGACTTGGATCCAAGTCAAGAATGGTTGGCGGCATGGGCGGGGACTTGAAAAAGTCTAAGTCTTCTGTAACAGGCCGTTGTCCCAACATCCAGGCATCGAATGACATCGGGTTGGCAAAGAATGGGGGGCCATTTTGCGCCATTCTTCGTCTTCGTATGGTGCCTGACTGGGATACCACAAATGCTTAGCGGGACTGCCGGAAAAGAAAGGCCATTGTTCAGCCATTAAATGGGACAAGAAAGTATGTTGACATACGGTGATTTGAACCCAGGGTCAAACGAAATTGCCAAGCCGTACTTTTCTATCCATTGTTTTGAATTCGTGACTGGCTCACCCATCATGGCAGCAAGCACGGGATCGGAATTGTGATCAATTCTTGGTTAACTGCTAGTTGCATTTTCTGATACGTGATGCCAAACGTTCTTACCACATTGATTCATAGTCTCTCTTTACTGCGTCAGCCTGCACGCTGGGAAGCGGCTCGCCCCGAATATGCCCCTCCAGGTCCTGCCAAAATTCTTCATGCCCTGTTTGATCATAGTGCTTTGCTTTTAACAGCTGCTGTCTCTGATATACCAGGTCCTCTGTTCTGAAGAGAAGCAGACGCATCAGAAAGACCGATGATAGAATAGGTAAGATAACGAAACAATCAAGAAATAAGCTCCTCGACTGATCATACAGTCAATCTGTTGCAAGCAGCGTGCATCATGGTTGACGAGTTGACCTGAAGGATCATACATCAAGACGTTGTTTCAGGACTTACTCGTCATAAGCTTGCATAGCTATTAAATCCTGGTCTGCCATCATAGTTAACCGTTGAGTGTGTTCTCGAAGTAAGTTTCGTTTCGTTCTTGCTACGCTGCTAGAGTTTAGCTCACAGTTGCAGATCGTTTATATTCTTTTTTTGTGAGCTTAGGAGGTGGACGTGGACCTCGCGTGGACACCGGTGTTCGTCCTTTAGGTTGGACTTCTGCACATCCCGACCGCCCACACTGCTGATATGTCCTCAATCTTATGATACTGGACGATACGGGTTTACTATGGCACATGATTTAGGACCAGCAGGACTCTCCGTTGTTCTAATCTGGTTCCGAGGCTAGTTTGGTCTTGGACTGGGATCATTCCTCGGCTCATTATGTACCAAGAATTCTATTAAAACTTAAGGGACAACGCCATCTAGCCTCGGAACCAGCCATTGTCTTACGTCACCCGCCCTTTCGGACATCGAAGGACGAGGTTCCTTGTTTGGAGGGCTGGTTCCGAGGCTAAACGCGATCATTATTCGCTGGAGCTTCAATATATCGCACTTTGAAAAAATGGTCTTTTGTCCAGATTGCTTCTCCAGTCGGATTGCCCATGCAATTACGTCTTTCGTCAGTCTCAGACATTAATATCCCTAATATCTAATTTTAACTTCTGTTTGTTGTTAAGAATACGACATGCTATTCAGTCAATAGGCGCTTGACGCCAAGCAAGACCGCTCTACATACTCCGTCAGGGTTTGCCTTGGCCTGTGAACAGGTGAAATGGCTGTTATATAAACTGGCGTTACTGTTGTTGTCGCACTAGCACTTCTCTAACTACTATTACCACCCACATTCGCCTCAGCTAAGAAAAATAATGGTGCGCAATCACGCTATTCTATGAACCTTTCTGACAGATTGTCACTTTGAAGGCTTATTATGCGCAACCGACTCATACACCCCAGATGCAAATAAGCGGCGGCAACAAGAATGCACTCAACAAACCTATGAACTCTAACGGGGAGAGAGAATGGAGCCACGGCTTGTGTAGCTGCTGTGGAGACTGCGGAACTTGTATGTCCCCCTGCTAATTCCTCACCTTCAGGTCATCAACTGATAATTGCATCAACGTTCTCCCTTATTCTTAGGCTGCGTTTCATGGTTCTTACCCTGTGTTGTCTACAGCCAAAACAAGTCTCGTCTCGCCCACCTTGAGAGGAATGGATACCCTCATCCTGACGGAGGTGACTCATGCACTGGCGATTGCTGTCTTCACGCTTGCTTGTTAAGTTTTGGTGGCTGGTCATTCTTCCTTCAAGTCGGTCGCTTTGTCTTCTCTTCACTATCCGCATTTGTCTCATCGTTTTACTACTTAGATCGGTCCTCGGGGTCGCATTAGGAGACGGTATCGCATTGAAGGTGGTGGCTGTGGAGACTGCTGCACGGCCTGGTGCTGCACCCCTTGTGAACTTACGCAAGAAAGCAGAGAAATTGAGCTGGAAGAACAAAGCATGGGAAAAGCTTAATCAATGTTCACCCTGATTCTCCTTATGTTTTAGTTTCTTTTTCTATATTTATCGCCTACCAATCTATCAGTGTTTATCTACTATACTCGAAAGCTTGAGTGGGTAACGACCCTGCAATTAGTATCGCATTACACGTAATGATATATACCAATCCGCGGCTTCCTTCTCTGTAACCTCTACCGAACATGCCTTATTATATAAATTGACAGCAAGTTATATTGAGATGCGACTATACATAGTAATACAAGGGATACTTCTACATCAGGCGCTGTTGCAGGTTTTCAAGCATCACCCACCCTTAGGTGATACTTATCCTTTTCGGAGCTTGTTCAGTGATGGACGGGAATTTAACCGTAAGGACTCCGTTTTCCATTTTGGCCCTAACGTTCTCAGGCTAGTAATTGATCCGTAAGCGGTCATCAGATTCAAAAGAGAATCAAACGGACCTTAGTCCCGGGAGGAACAGGAATCGTCCTTGAGAAGCTTCCGTAGCGTCTTTCCTGGACAGAATAGCCCTCTCTGGCTAGGTCATTAGAGAGAGCGCTACGCCCAGAGACTGTGAGACGATTGTTCTGAATATCGATGGACACATTATCCTTCTTCATTCCGGGTAGTTCAAATGTGGCGGTCAGCTCGCTACGTTCCTTGGATTCGTGAATGTCCACTCTGTAGACACCTCAGTATCTGACGGAGTTAGCTGAAACCCTGTACCTACCTCGGCCTCATAAGCCCTTCCTGCCTCTGGAGTTGACCATTAGGAGAATGAACCCGAGCATCAAAAGCTTGGTTGAAGAGACGATTGAAGTCGTGGAATGGCTCATCGTCGTAAACGTAAGAGATAAGAGACATCGTTGCTAGCTTCAAAGGTGTAGTCGAGGACCTGTTATGTCAATCATTGACACGAATGCCCTGGTGCCTTTATATACCACCCTTTATCGTAGTCATTTGGGACTTAAAGGTCAACGGTTTTTCCGTGGTGTAGCAAGTCCTGGAAGATGCCGAAACAAACCAGAATGATGTCCTTTGCCGCAAAAGATGTCATTCCGGTATGAATCATTATTTGCGTATTGGCGTCGTAATGTTTGCAAATAGGAATTTCCGGCTGTGGGATTGTATAACGTAAGGTTTGTTTTCCTTCCACGGTATGTCAGTACGAAGACCCGGAAAAGTCGAAAATGGCTTACCCTTGATGTTTTGTCTTTTGAAAGAAATTGTTGCGAATAGTTCAGAAAAGATTGAGTTGAGTGTATAGGCGTCACTGGATAAAGTTATTGATCCATAAGATATTACGATGAAGTCGTGTTTCTGTTGGTCCCTTTTCAGCACAACTTCAGAATTTCTACATCGTGTCAGAGCCAGAAACATTCATTGGCCCGTAATGATTCAGGATTACTTTAGAGAAGTAAACTATTGGGTGCTTCACAACAAACAGCGTTAAACAATCCCATCGAATGCACGATAACTGATTACTCACTTCATCGGACCGCGAATTGTCACATTTAAGAGTTATACTGCATTACAATTCCTTTAAACATCCGAATGTGCAATGTCTCATACCAAGCAGTGGGGTTCAGTGCCAAACTAAAAGCACCTCTCTGGAGCCTGGGGAGCCCCAACGAGAGGGATAGAACATGGCAATTACGTCACGCGTGACGCGTCACGAACGTTACTAATCACGTGCACCGGAGTTTGCCTCCGCGTCCCGGTAACTCACGTTCAGCCCCGATTCAGGAAGGACTAACCCGTTTGGATTCCGTCCCTTCTCTTTTACCCTCATCTTTTCCCGTTCTGATTTAAAAATCTCTCGATTATTCCAAAAGAAATTCAACATTGAATATGGGTGTCCTAGATATCGTTCCCGTATGTCTTCTAATCTGCTCTTCCGTATTACTTTTATGCGGTTCATTGACTGGCTGTTTTTGTTTAGGCTGGCGTTTTGACTGGCGACCAAACCAGAAAGCTTTTTGAATATGCGAGGGCTAACAAAGTATGTAGAAACGTTTGCTTATTCAATTTGCATATATCGATCTTATTATCTCGTCTAGTTCGCTATACCGGTGTGTAATCTTTTGAGCCATCTATAATCAAAAAAAATGAACCATTTTTTCGGATTGTTTCGTTGCACTTGGGTTTAGGCCATAGTATGTGGATACGTTGTTCGGATTCTACGTCCCTTGAATTTCGTATGTAGAACGTTACCTCTTCTTCAACTGCAAATGCAGTCCTCGAGGCTGCTCGGGATATCAAATCCCCCATCATCCTCCAAGTCTCCCAAGGTGGATCAGGGTACTTCGCGGGAAAGGGTATTCCAAACGGAAACCAAGAAGCAAGTATTGCCGGTGCCGTCGCAGCAGCAAAGCACATCAGAACTGTTGCTCCACTTTACGGAGTGTGCGACCATTTCTTTCGTTATGCCCTGAGTTTTTTTTTGTACTTAAGATACTTGACAGCCCCGTCGTTTTACATACCGATCACTGTGCGAAGAAACTCTTGCCATGGTTTGACGGGATGCTTGAAGCTGATGAACAGCATTACAAAGAATTCGGTGTCGCGCTTTTCAGTTCGCACATGCTTGATCTATCCGAAGAGCCGAAACACGAGAACATCGAAATTTGCGTGTCGTATTTGAAAAAACTCAGCGCGATCGGAGTTTGGCTTGAGATGGAAATCGGTATCACCGGTGGCGAAGAAGATGGAGTTGACAACACCGGCGTCGACAATGCCGCTCTATACACCCAACCTGAAGATATCTATGACGTCCATGATGCTCTTGTCAAGATTTCACCAAATTTCAGTATTGCCGCTGGATTTGGAAATGTGCATGGCGTTTACAAACCTGGGAATGTTAAACTGCGTCCCGATCTGTTGGGAAAACATCAGGCATACGTTTCTGAGAAGACTGGGAAGGAGAAGCCTCTGTGCGTTGTATTTTATCATTTATGAAATTCTTGGACTTCGTTTGTTCACATGTTCTGATTAGCTTCCTTGTTTTCCACGGCGGATCAGGTTCAACTAAGGAGGAAATCCGTACGGCCGTTGAAAATGGTGTAGTAAAGATGAATGTTGATACCGGTGCGTATATCGAAACGAGTCCTTTTTATCAATTCCTGGTTCTGAGCCGTGCATGCAGACACTCAATTCGCTTATCTCACCGGCATTAGAGTCTGTTTTTTCTTTCATAAATTTCAACCCTATATTCATAATTTAAATTTGAATCGGAACAGGATTTCGTATTGAAGAAGAAAGATTACCTCTTGACCCAGGTCGGTAACCCAGAAGGACCTGACAAACCTAACAAGAAGGTGCTCCATCTATTTTCTACCCACGTGTATCATGACACTAAATTTCATTTCCCCTCGTCTTCTCTTCTGATCAATCGGTAATTAACGCTTTGTTTTACGATCACTTTCACAGTACTATGATCCTCGTATCTGGGTTCGTGAGGGTGAAAAGACATTGGTCGAGCGTGTCAAAGAGGCATGCGCAGATCTCGGAAACGTCGGTAAGTCTTGAATTCTGGACTTATTTTCGCGATACCTTCTGATTATGTTTTTCATTAGGGCGACTCTGATTGTTTTTTTGTCGTAAGAAGAGTGGGTTTCTGGTCCCCGACTCGGATACTGCGATTCAGAGGATTTGAATAAATGAAAGGAAATAGATGAATGTACTAAATATGTAGAGAATGTAAACATTTCAGCGTCTTTGGGAGGGGGTTTTTGAAGTCAAAACAGGAGTGAAGTCTGAATGTATTTGGTCACCTATGTTTATGACGAAGTCAACCAACGCTGACGTGATTGGAACGTGAAATATTTCTTCGCAACCACTTCCTCTATCAGTCAAATATCCACTTTAGGGGTCTCCATTGAAGAGTTTACTGCCACCTTGAATCCAGTGGAGTCACACCGCTTCCTACTAATTCCTTGTTTTGACAGTAATCCGGATTACGGCGGGGGATACTGACTTAAGGAGAAAGTAGTAAATGAGCATGCGCTGAGGCTGACTGGCTAAGACTTGAGGAGAAGGTAGTAAGTGCTGAGGCTGGCTAAGACTTTTTAGAGCCTCTTGGTAAAGCTGATAAGATTATGTTTGATAATACGGAATTAACGTTTTGGGTGGAAATATTCAGCCTAAGATTCACAGCATGATTAAATAAGATAGCGATAGAGAGTGTATGTTTCTTTGAGCTAAAACACCGGGATCCGGCACTTGCCACTGCCACTGTCGAAGCACTCCGATTTCGAGAAAATTGCGCCACTTCAAATTTCTAAAGTATACAATAATATAATAGAATGTGAAAATACAAGCCACAAAGTAACGCTCGTTGAACTGTGTCGACGATGGCATGAAGCCAGTGTCAGGCTGTCAGCCACTTCGTCGAAGCCAAGTGATGATCGATGATCGGGATGAGGCACGAGCCCGTGGTTGGGCGCCTGTGACGTAAACAGGTGACCATAAAGTGTCACAACGCGTTTTGTCTCTTCCGCGCCAAGTTGCCAATTGTCCTCGTCATCTTCTCGGAGACTATGACTTCCGATGTTCTTATGAAATGTGGGGTCTTGGCGCCATTGTTGACATTGAAATAATAGGGGTTAGGAAATGGAGAATTGAACTCTTCGTATATCCAATCGACAAGTTAACAAATTCACGGGGGTTCTCAACATAACCCGATCAATTAACTTATCTGATCTTCACAGTATTCAATATCAACGGCGGGAAGTCATTTTGTTTTCGTTATATAAAACCTTATCGAGTTTCTTCCATCCTACCCATCAACTCCCCCGCCAGCCAACTCTCGAAGGTCTTCTTCTCGTTTACACATGCCAACAACCAACTATGGTTCTACCGACTACTTGAACAACGACGAGGAGGGTCGTACTCTTCGAGATTCTAGAGATGTCGATTTATCAATGAAACGACGATACAGCCGACTTGTGCGCCTAAGAGAGCATTTCTCCGGGGATGTCGATCCCGACCAAGCAAGTCTTCCACTGACATTTTATTGCTTCATGACTGGCTTCATGTACGTTTTTTATGGGAAATTTTCTTCTGAGTGGACCTCATTTACGTCTGATTAGGGACGCTCTTACTGTTACTGCCGTGTCCGTCTGGTGTGCCTTTCAAACGGTCAGTCATAACACAGTTTTGTTTTCCATGATTAACTTAATATATTTGATTTAGGGAAATACCGTCCAGGTGATTAACTTTTATACGACACCAAGAGTATCTCCAAAACTGAAAATCCTGTTGTTACAATAATAGCTTTCACTGGCCCTCGCCCGTTTCTTTGCAGCGTCCGAAGTCCCGGGATCTACCACTACTTTCCAACTCACTGACCGACTGACCCTTACATCTATCTCGGCATTCCTAGCCGGTGCTTTTTTGGGACGTATAGGTGATAAAATGGGGCCCAAATCACGTATATGGTTATTTCTTGGCACGATGTTGCAGGCCTTGTGTACGGTGGCGGCCGCTGTTCTCATTTACCAGAGTAGACAGTCCAGTTTCATTTCAGAAGACGTCAAATGGTCTAGTTCTGAAGGGTTCGCCGCTCTTGCTTTTGCGAGCGCTAGTATGGGTTTGCAATCAATTATGGGTAAACGAACAAATACTCAGTTCGCTACGACGGGTGTGTTTAATTGCCAAATCCCTTTCCTCTCCCTCTTCTTCTGACTTCGCTTTCTCCTCTTATTAGTCGTTCTCACTTCCGTATGGTGCGAACTAATGGCCGAACCCGCGCTTTTCAAAGCCAAATTCGTCCGTTCACGAGATGTAAAAATTATTGCTGTCTCAGCAGTTTTCCTAGGAGGTTTTATAGGACGCTCTTTAATGATCAGGCTGGGGGATGTAGAAACATTGGCGATTGGCACCATGCTGAGAGTTTTGATTTCTTTTATGTGGCTTTGGACTCCTGCGAAAGCTGGAAGGGTGGATCGCAAATGAACTGAATAAACGACTTCGGTTCAAGGAGGGACGGTATTACAATAATAAGTAGGTGTGTAGTAACGAAACCTTATTAGGAGATTGATAATTCTTCTGGATTAGAATAGAGACATGGCATATTTCGTGAACTTTCGTCATTGATAAGACAAACGCAAACTTGAACGATCGAATTAGTCTTGGTTCATTATTCTGAAGACAGTACCTAGTGGAACAAATCCAGAAACAGATAGAAACCCTATTCAACTGAAAGCTGCGAAAATACCGCTAAACCACTTTCTGCACGAGATAGGAAAATTGGAAGCACCCCTGTTGTCAAGCGTGTGGATTGCGAGAGAAGATGTGTCACATCACCTAATGAAATGCCCAAGAGGCGATGCGCACCGCCTCGAAATGTAACAATACTACCGTCAGCACATTATTCCGAAGAAAACGCTTTTAACAAGCCCGGAAGCGACGAGGTCCCTGTTCGGATTCGTCAACAAAACAAAACGATTCGAAAAGCCATACGGAAGACGAGCCCAAGACAAGTGACCGACGCAAGACCTCGAAGAGGAGAAGAAAAAGACCGGATACGCAATCGGACCGGCACATAAGCACAAGACGGAAGAAGCGCTAACCGAGACCATGCAAGAGATGGAACAGACCCGGGCGAGACAACTCTTCGTGCTATCAAGACGAGGGAGGGGGGGGGATCAGGTGAAGAAGAAAGACAAAGGAAAAGTCTCAACACATAGGGCCCAGCCCTCAGCCCTCCGAGAAGGACACACGTGTTTGACTCGATGCAAATCTTGAAATTCGAGCTGCCCGGCGCCCAATATGGCGGTACTGATTTACACATTTTCAAATATTTTAATACATAAAAAAAATTTACAATACATGATGGTTTGGTATTATGCTATAAAAGAACGCTTTCTAATTGATAGTTATCTTTCTTGGAGCCTCCTCAGGCGTATTCCTCGGGAACCTGATAGTGAGAATACCGTCCCCCATAGTGGCTTTTATATCTTCATTCTAAGTTATGTGCATCAATACCCAAACCCTACGTTAGTCACATTTTTAAAACATACCTTTATTCCCTGAGGAAGTGGAATTGTCCTTGAAAAGCTACCGTATCGCCTTTCGCGGACATTGTAGCCGTCCTTCTCGAGATCGTTCGACAAACTACTATGGCCAGAGACAGTAAGACGATTTGAGCGTATGTCAATAGAGACGTCTTCCTTCTTCATTCCGGGTAATTCGAATGTGGCAGTCACTTCATTGCGTTCTTTGGATTCATGAGCATCCATTCTGTAAAAGCAACGTTAGAATTGTTTATTAAAAAGAATGGCCTATTTGGTGATTTACCTTGGCCTTAAAACAGTTTCTTGCCTTTGGCCTTGATTGTTATTTAACGAGCGACCAGTTGCAATTCGAGCATCCAAGGCCTCGTTGAAGAGTCTGTCGAAGTCGTGGAAAAATGGGTCGTTGTAGAATAAGAGAGACATTGTAGAGAGATGTTGTAGAGCTTGAAAATTAATCTTTTGCTGTTGCAACAAGGGCCATTTTGCAGCTCTTTTATACTTTTTTTGAAGACGCTAAGAAGTTCTGGGAGTGGTCTAGAAAGTTCCGGCGAATGCCGAAATCGTGTGCTTCCGCGTCTTTCGTTGACTCAAGTACGTGTCCCCTCGAGAATGTTCTGTAAACTACTAGTAAAGCTCACTAATGAACCATGGAACGCGGTCATTTCCTTTGTCGTAAATACGAATACACAAGTAAGCGAAACCCTCTCAATGGACGGTAGAGTTCTGATATTCTTTTCGGGCTTGCTTACTTTAGATGTCGGCGCCGAAACAATTAAGAACCAAATTCGCACTTCAATTGAGAGATTCACAAGAGACGCGTTTTAAAACGAGATAGCAGTATATGACTTGTTTTGTATTAGCAAACAATCATGCGTTATACATCAACGTCTATGGGTTTTTCGAAATTCGAATCGTGGCGGTGTTCGGATTCACATCAAAAAAATTCAAGCATCCGACATGGCCCCCCCGGATTTGGAAAGTTTATTTACATCTATATGTGAGTATTTGTTTCTTCTTCAACAGGCGCTTTCCGACGAAGTTTCCTCATTAGCTCCTTTGAATTGGAACTGGATGTTTTGAAAAACTTTGTTGTCTGCTAAAGTTTGTTGTTTTCCATTTGATCAAGGTACTTCTTTTTGTGCTTTGGAAAACATGCGGGTTGATATGGTAATAACCGATTTTTTAGGCATAAAGGTGCTAAATTGTCGACTCAGGACGTCGTGATATAAGGTACCGTTGGAGAAAGGTTGTTGCGTTGATTTTGGGGGCGCACATGGTGCCATAATAATTACGAAGATAAAGCCAGGCCATCTGTTCCTATATGGTAGGCAGTGAGTTTGTTATGTTTAATGACTTTTTTAACTGTCAAGTATTATGCTGTATTTGTGTACGATTTTGATCGTTTTATTGTAGATTCCGGAAACACCGAGTATTGGTTTAATTTTTGTTTCCATTTTTGTAGGAATATGTTCATTATTGTCTCTGATAGGTCTATTTTAAAAATTTTTTTTGTTGAGCGCTTTCTTTTAAATCGTGCACCCATGAAGTAGACATTAGGTAGACCATTCCTCATCTAAACGCAGACAGTTTTTGGGCTTGGTTAATTCTATCGCGTCATTTATTATTTGTAGACATGGGTATATATACCCTCAAACTAGGGCCTCCATCGCAAACCGGATTTCTTTCTCCGTGAAAGTGTCTTTGTCTAGTGTCGGCCCAAAGCCAATCCTTCCTCTCAGAACTCTGATTCAGACCTAACGTCAACTCAATGTCAGCTGATCGCGCTAAACCATTCGGATACAATCAATGGGTAGCCATTGATGTCATGAACGAAAGTAAAACTCATTCTATCAGAATTGAAAATGCCTATTTATCATATGGAAAATTCTATACTAAAGGTAAACAATTCGATATATAGCCCCTTCCTCTCATTCTGAAGGTTTGCAGATGACAAAGACACCGAGATTCTCGCAAGTCAAATCTCAATCACGGTGATCAAGCCTGGTGACCACTATACAATATATTCCTGCGGGCGTGAATTTTCACCTACAGGGACTACGGGCTCCTTTGACCTTGTCGATCTGACTTCCCACACTGGCATTCTTAGTGTTGAATGGGACTGTCCTTGGGGATTGACAAAGAAGAACAAATTGACCACCAAACCTTCCGACCCCTCCTGGTCTTGTACTACAACTGGATTCAATACCAAAAGCCAAGCACTTGGGGATGGAAAGATTGTTTGCGCCTACAATGGCAAAGTGAGTATAGGCTGTCTCTACTTCAATAAGCATTTCTTGTTCACGTTCCTTCATTAGTGAGTTGAAACTGTATGTTTTGAAAGGAATCTTTGTTGCTTCTGAGAAGAGCTTTCTTGTTGTGTAACGTAATACACTTTTTTGTTGCTTGTTGATTCAGAAAACAATACGATACAGTATACCAGTAGTACTTGTAATGCCAGTGCAAGTCCCTCACCCTGGCTTCACTGTGCTCCTGGCAGGATCTGCTTGCAGCTCTCCTTACAGTAACTTGTCAAATTGAACAGGACTATGGTGAACCCTCAGGGTGGGTGAGACACCTTCCCAGCCAAACCTTTCTCAGGTGGGGGGTGACCGTACGCGTTGTCATGGTTCATAATCGCGTGATCGCGACAAGCCCCACGGCTTCGAAACACGATGAAACAGAAATATATATCACCATTTTGCAAACTCATACAATTATTATTTAGGTCAGTCTATCCTCAGGTGAAAATACTTAGGAATAAACTTGACCATCGCTTAAATGAGCATGAGAATAATCAGGATGCCAGTTATTATTATGAAGATGTAAGTTACATAGATTCAAATATGAAGAGTAACCATTAAATACGGGAAAAGAGTTGTCACCAAGGTTTCTAATTAAATGATCGTTGGGCGATACCGAAGCCGGATCAACACGGCTCTTCAAGCTTCAAGCACATCGGGCCATAAGTGATAATGAAGCACCCGCCTTTCAGTTTCTTTCACGCCGCGCTTGAACTACCTCGGCAGTATGTGTTGTTCAACGCGGCTCTCCTCGCACCCCTCCTCTGAGCAATGGGACGATCATCAATATCGTCGCTGGGGATGACATCGCCACTAATACCCCGCGTTGAAAGGGACTTGATTTCACCCTCCTGTTGATACCCCCCTTGTCAGATTACCAACCTTTTAACAGCCGTGTGTTAAAAACTTACCCTTTTCCTCGGTGTTTTACGCGCTGGAGAACTTGAGACGCTGATGAAGCAAACGGTCAGACGCTGTAGCGTGAAGTGAATAAAAGTGGTGATGAAAATACCTGGTGGATTGAGAAAGTAAATCAACTTTTTGTTCTAAGGTCTCGACAAACAAGCTTGGCTCAGGAGTACGCTGAGGATGAGAAACCGGCGTCATTGCATGGTTGGAATGCCAGCCAGGCTTAAAAGCGTTGGAAACCGGTTGTGGTGTCCTACTAGTAGCATATGCGGATGGAGCAGGTGAAAGGGGCAAAACCGGTGCGTCTGTGGGGAACAGTTGTAAGAATAATGGCGAACAGTAACAAAACGTTTCTTACTGGAGTGACGCTGGATATGGGAAGGGTGATTCATACGAGCAGGTGCTTGGTTATTTGGGGGATAGGACTGAATATTGCGAGAACTTGAGGGTGTTCGATTTTGGTAGTTTGGGAAAGAATGTCCTACCAAAGTAGTTATTATGGATTAGTAAAAAAAAACGGCAGACGTGATTTTCGACGAACCAGTTTGAGAGTTAGTGTAAGATCTACTACTAGTAGACGCGTAGCCTGACGCGTTATTAGAAGTTATTCTTCCGGACGATTGACCTGCCCCTCGTTTCTTCTGTTGGTACCCAGATTGTGGCGATTCTGTTTCGCCTAGAAAGAAGACTTTTCATGAGAAGATACGGTGGACAATACAATTCAGTACTGACCAACAATGAGACGAGGGTCTGAATTCAGAAGGAACGATCTGTCATATCCGAAAGGTATAGTTTCCGGAGCACGAAAATGGTCCTCCTCCGGGAAAGGGGGTAGAGAAGGGAGGTAGTCTGGAGTCGATCCATGTGGTGTTCGTCGATAAGAGGTATACATATCGCCGGGTTGTTCTTGAGAAGGGAAAGAAAGTGACGGCCTGTCATTTACAGGCCTGTCGAAGAAGTCTCCGCATTCCTCAAAGGGCACGTCTTCATAAGCCCACAAAGGGGTGTCATCAGAATAATAGTCGGTGTTTGATTTTGCGTAAGACATGGTATAGAGGAAGCTGAAAAAGTTAGGGAGTGTGTGGGTTGCCTGACTCTGGGAGACGCGGCGAGTTATAAATTATAATCCGCGTCCGTAATGAAGTTGACGTTGATTTGGACTGAGTCACTCATTGTTTGGACGAGAAACAGAGCGCGACGATCCATGTCCAAAACATGGACAAGGTCAAGTGAGCGAGCGGACGAGCATTTGGTGGCCAAACAAGGCGGGTGACCTTGCACGAACATATCAAACCGCGAGGTCGATGGACTCGACCAACTTGTTGGGGCTGTGCGTTGTTATTGCCGATACCCGAAGCCTCTGAGGTTTAGACACTTGTTACTTGTATAGAACCTTTCAGCGTAGCATCATGCATCTAGGTTCGTACCAAGCCGCTGTTCCGAATTGAAACTCTGTCAGTCACCGTGAAATCGTTTTCGTTGTTTCAAGTCGTTTCCAGAAAGTCGAACTTAGCTAGGTAATCAGTTATCTGAAACTGTTCTTCAATCTAAAACTAAAACATTGCTTATTGGGACATCGAAGTATCGCATATTTCCAAATCACAACAAGCTGAAGGAAGAAGTACATTAGTCAAATTGGCGTTACACAACAAGAAGGTTCCGTTGACTCCTTTTAGAAAATACGATTTTATAATGAAGGGACCTAAACAAGATGTGATTATTGAAGTAGAGACAGCCAATACTCACACTTAATACTCGTAGACGCAAACGAGCTTTTCAAAACTAAGTGCATTGTCAAGGGCATAGATGAATCCAATCTTATCAACAGGCCGATTGGGATAGGAAAGTGAGATTGTCAATGTTTGCTTTCCCTCTTACCCAAGAACAGTTCCAACTAACAGTGCCATTGAAGAGAAACAATCGTGTTCAGCGAGCGCCCGTGTCACTCGGTACGCACACACTGCCACACACAAACAAACAAGGCTGGCAACGTCAGCATCCAAATATGCGATAGTGACATCGACATCATCCAGTCCGGATGCACTGAAGCGTCTGGTTCAATGGTAAATGATGGCTGATAAGCCATGCTGAGCTACGGAGTTTCTCGTGCAGTAATATTCCAAACTTCTAAGCATTGGTCAGTTCAGCACGGTGTTTCAAGCAGACCTCGGATGCGTATTATTTATCATCGGTGTAACTATTCGGACTAAAAACGTGTTCAAAAAAGGTATCGCAAGGACTGCGAATATTTATCGGGAGCCTGTTGAACGAGGTCTCAAATCTGCCCAGTGATGTTGGTAGTAAATGAACTTTGTTCTTAGTAGGAGTATCATTATTGGTCCCATCGGATGTGCTGCGGGGGGCCAAGAATTACCTATGAAAATAACCTTCAGGTTAGAAATGAAGCAGACTGCGCTTGCTGCTACCGTGGAATGCAAGGTCTAGAATAATAGGAACAAGCGATGAGACATCATCAAATCGACATTTCACAAGACTCATACTCCGGGTCCTCGCGTTTGGTGTGAATGATTTTTGAACTTCCTATTCTCTCCTATCTTATTGCTATTTCTCATGGTCCCTCTAGAATCTCGTTAATATTACCAAAAGACTGTTTTCATTCTTTCTGAATCGCATGATGATTAAAAGAAAACAACCATTCTGAAAAACCTTCGCGTGGGTTGGCATATTGAAAGCTCACCATGCCAAAGACACCTCCCACTGTCCCCTTTTGATATTTGATATTTTCCTTGATAAATGATGTGGTAATTAAATCCTGAAGTAGAAGAATGATGAACACATAAAACGCACGAAACTCGAGAGAGAAATTGTGGGAATGCCCTCGTCAATGGTGAGGAGAACCACCTTCCTCAGACCTCAGAAGGATAAGCACAGCTCGAGGAAGGTTACGTTGAGTGAGTTCGTTGCGCTTTTAGTGAGAGACCGGGCCTATTGAAAGTTGGACCGAAATTTCAAATGATAAAAAAATACCGCGCGTACCGGATCGGGGTTGTGTGCATGCCACGACGCTACGACTGAATACACAACGCACGACGGCGGCTGTAAGAAGGCAGATATACGTGTCTTCTTAAGGCAGTGTGTAATATGAGAATACTCCCTTTTTAGCATAGAAACCGGTTCTAAAGATGAAATCATATGTATAGTAAGTTATTTTGAAAACGAACCCGGCTGTAATTCAATACCGAAGCGGAAGACAAGTCCGTTCCACAATTTTCTTTATCAGATTTTCTTTGTCGAACAGCTACAGCTTTTTTTACAAAGCTTCCGACTCATTTCCGACGTTTGTTGAAGCCATCAGAGGTTTTTTCTTTCGTTTCATGTAGGAGTATATTGGACGAGGAAATGGAATGGCTGGTTTTTCTTGCGTGTTCTTGTATACCACGCGGTCTGCCAACTCGTGGGTTTTTTCATATCTTGGCAAATTTCAAAAAGGTGTTCTATCTTGCTATCGGGTTTAATCAGTGATATGGACGAACAGCTTGATAAAGTGAGACACATCTTGCGAAGACGGAAGCTACTTACTCAACAACTAAAATATATATGGAAGAGCGAATAGCTTGTCCGGGTTAATTTTATTTGGGAACCACCATGCGAAAATCATGTAGCTGTACGGTTCGAAGATCAACTGCTTCAGCTTCATCAGGGTGATTATGATGGGACGATATTCCCTTCGAAACAAAATTCCAAGGAACACCGTCGGTGTCCCTGTAGCTTGTTTAATTTCCACGTTCCATGGCCAATTTAAGACACTTATTTTGCGCCGTAAAGTTGAAAGCAATTGAAAGAGTCGGAATTCCGTTGCGCCAAGGGAGCCGAGACGAACAAACGCTCATAAACGTTGACAACAATGTCGCCATCGTCCTCCATCAGCGTGGCATGATGGCTGTGGCTTGGGCGTTTCCGTCACGCATAACGCGTGACAAAACATACCCAAACGAGAAATTTTGTCCGCCGACTCGTTTGGTTTGCGGATTCCCGTGTTTACCCGATACCCTCCTCCAGATTTTTCGTATTTAAACTGCACTGTGTGTGGGGTATCGTGTTCTCCAGCCAGTCTGTTCCCCGTTCCCATCTGGTCACTAAGGCGTTAGATCCCACCATTACGACATGACGATAAGCTCTGGTTCGATGAAATACTTGCAAAATGACGAGGAGAATCGGACACTCAGAGATAGGGATTCTCGAGAGATTGACTCGTTACCCCTCGAACAGGTCAAGCATAATAGTCAACTTGTACGGATTAAAGAGCATTTGTGGGCAGATGTCGATCCCGACCAGTCGAGTCTTCCTCTTGCGTGCTACTGCTTTATGACTGGTTTCATGTGTGTTCTTAAAATCTCACCTTCTTGCGAGAAACTTATCATTTTTTTTCTCAAGCGACTCTCTCACATTTACCGCCGTATCCGTCTGGTGTGGCTTCCAAACGGTCAGTTCTGATTCACCGAAGACTCTGTTTCTATAATTAACCCAGCTCACTCCACCCAGGGAAATACCATTGAGGTAATTCAGATTTGCATATTTCCATGTCTAAAGTACCTTCGAAAAATTAAAAGAACCGTCTACACTTATATCATAGCTTTCGCTGGCTCTCGCACGTCTATTTGCAATCTCAGAAGTTCCAGGACCGAGTTTCCGGATTATAGACCGACAGTCACTCACCTCTATTCTATCGTTCTTGGGTGGTTCTTTCTTAGGGCGCATCGGCGACAAAATGGGCTCAAAGTCACGGATTTGGCTGTTCCTGGGTACATTTTTGCAGGCTTTGTTTACTATGGCCGCCGCGATTCTTTTGTTCAAAGGGAGACAGTCCAGTTTCAGTACACCCCATGCTACATGGACTAATGCTGAAGGATATGCCGCTCTCGCTTTGGCTAGTGCTAGTATGGGCTTACAAGGAATCATGGGTAAACGAGTTAATACCCAATTCGCTACAACAAGTACCTGCCCTTTAGCTTGAACGACTCATCCTTTCTTTACTGATCATTCTGTCTTCTCTTAGTCGTTCTCACCACCGTATGGTGCGAACTGATGGCCGATCCCGCACTATTTACAGCCAAATTGGTTCGCTCGCGAGACCTAAAAGTCCTCGCCGTTTCCGCCCTTTTCTTGGGTGGTTTCGTAGGACGTGCCCTCCTGGACAAGATTGGAGATGCGGGTACTTTCGGAATCGGTACCGGGTTTAGGGTTATAATTGCTTTTATGTGGATTTGGACTCCTGCGAAGGTTAAGGCCGTTAAGGCTTCTGAGAAGACTGAGAAGAAGTAATGATTAATGAAACGAAGCAAAGGGGAAAAGTGAGGTCGGGAAATATATATCCCAAAATGCGACGAGTATATTTTAGAGAAGGTGTGTGTCATAAAACGATTTGTATCTTTCCATCGTATACTTTCTAGAATAGAATGCCACACATTTTTATTATCAGAAAAGGAGTTGATTTCGAAAAATTCTGTCGGGGAAAACGGATGAAAATAATTAAACTATGGAGGCGTTGCTGAATGTATGAACCTGCATTGGTCGTATCCGAGTGCCGTAGCGCGATTAGCTGACATAGGGTTGCAACAAGTAGTAAAAGGTAAGTCAAATTGACATTACTCAACAAGAAAGTTTCATTTAAGAGTAAGGATTCCTTTTAAAACATAGGATTTTAACTCACTAATAAAGGAACGTGAACAAGAGGTGCTTATTGAAGTAGACAAGCTATGACTCACATTGCCATTGTAGAAGCAAGCGAGCTCTCCATGACCGAGCGCACCAGAGCCATCGTTGAATCCAGTCCGTGAAACGAACCAAGAAGGATTGGTTTTTTTGATAATCATTTTGTTTCGTGCTTCTCCCCAAGGACAGTCGCAATTGACATTGCAAAGGAGACTTCCGGAAGTCGTGTGATAATGATCAAAATCGTACACAAATACGGCGCAATACCTGACGACCAGGAAATATTATTACCAAACATAACAAACTCACTACCTAACCATATAGGAACAGATGACGACAAATGTTTGAATGTGCTGTCGATTTCTATATTTGTTGCTTCTAAAAATGCAGAAGCAGCGGAATAAGTTCTGTGCATCTTGTATTCGTCCCGTTGATTTTCTCCCTTTGATGATTTTTTACACCTACAAATATCACGGCTCCTTTGAAAAGTTGCCTCGAAAATATAAGCAAGGAAGCTTCACGCGCTCCACAGAGGCGCTTTGAGGGCCATCACCATTTTTTTTCGTTTACATCTTGCTCCAAACTCGTCCACATGAGACGTCAATGCCATCGATGTTCCCGACAGTGGAGAACTCAACAAGTAGATATTTCAAATTCGTCAGCAAAGTGAAAATATTCCAAACCATGATGGAATTCGTTTCAGAAGAGCCGTCCAGGTACAACTGTATGGTATTTGACAGCGGAAACCTCTGTAATAAGTTGAGAAAACCACTGCCATCAATAGACTCGTAAGTTATATAGGTAACGCATGATGAATTTTGATGCTCCCTTACCCGGACGGTTTCTTCAAAATAACGAGGAACAAAATTGAACAACAGAGTCAAATTGCCCACAAGAGTGTGAAGCTCGCGAACGTCGCCCGAAAAACTAGACTATTCAGGCCCAAGGCGTGACGCGTGACACTTTGTAACTGGCGCTCGGCATCTGCCGGTAGAGACGCCCAAGCTTTCCACCACCACCCCCGTGCTTCTGATGCGCGCGACCTCAAGATAAAAAATATTACAGAAATCTTCTTTGCTTGTATTGGCTCAAGTGTTTGTACCCAAACTGGTTGGTCGACTTCGCTGGAATAAAAGACGGCTTAACGTGGGACAAGCTGGGTTCTATATCTCACGTGTCTCTACGCCTTTCGGTACCAACCGTACCATCAGCTAACCGCAAACAGTCGCTCTCAAACAAATTTTCCAAGACAAGAGTATGGATGACACGTTGAAATGGCACAAACATGAGAATGGCACGAGCAATCCAACTTATTCGACGGTACTTATATTAAGATATGTAAGCTTTAATGGGATACAGAAATATTCAAACTGAGATGTAAAACGATGCGAGAAAGAAGTTTAATGTGTATCGAGTTTCTGCCCGGATAATACGTATACTAAAGCCCAGATCGATTTATCCTGTTCCACTCAACGCCTAGTAAACGTTAAACCCTAAACCTTTCTCAACCTTCCCCATGTAAATAATGGCTCAATGACATCCATTATTTGTTTGACCATCCATTACCATTACCGTCTCTTATGAATGCGTGGTTTATAGCTGCCTGTCTTTTCACCCTTCTTTGGGCTATCGGCAGATCGCCGTCTTCATCCATAGCGGCCTCACCGCCTCGCATAGGGTAAGATTTTTGGCGGCCCACCTGTCAATTGATTGCATCATGTTCCCCAAGCCTATATATGTATATTGGAGACTTACTGATTTACTAACTCGGGGTGATGAGTTCGAAGCCCTACTTTGTAATTTCAGACATGTGGGCAGTGGCTATGACGAATAATTGGAATTAACATACCGTGCTTGGTCAAGCAACGAAACCTTTTGTTCTACGGTTTCGGGAACGAAATTTGTTCCAAAATTGGGTTGAGGATAAGAAACTGGGGGGACTGGGATGTTGGATTGCCAGCCGGGAGCGAGGGTGTTGGAGGTGGATGGAGGTGAGTGGAAATTAGCTGGAGTAGCTGCGTCTGCCAACAATTGCGTCAAAAAAACGATGGGGACGACGATTGATTTTTCACGTACTAGGTCGATGCGGAGTCCTGGAAGGCGTGTTATTTGCAAAGTTCGGAGGACGAGGGGGTCCTATCATGCGCAACAATTTACAAGTGAACAAGGAAAAAAAAGAATTTTTGGGCGTACTTGTTTGGGGATTGTTGTTTTCAAACCCGGACTGATGGGCTGGGACCGTTTTTGGCGGTGTTTGATGTGAAAACACTTGTCTCTCCCGGGGCGGAAACGCGGCTCTGTCTGTTTCACCTGGAACGATGTTATAATTGAGAAAAATGCATACCCAAAAAAAAAAAAATCGGCAAATACTTACCGACAATAAGATGGGGATCTGAATTGTAAAGGAAAGACCGGTCGTATCCCGGTGGTATAGTACTTTTCTTGATGGCCTTATTATAAGGTGGTAAAGAATTGATGTCACCTAATGTTGATACGTGTGGCCTTCGAGAGTACGAGGCCGATGGGGTCTGGGGATGGTGTTGAGAAGGGAGGGAATGGGATGGCCTGCCTACGGCTTTGTCGTCGAAGAAGCCCTCACATTCCTCAAAGGCCACATTTTCATAAGCCCACAAAGGAGTATCATCAGAGTAGTAGTTGGTGTTTGAGTTTGTGTGAGGCATATTCGTCGGATAGGATGTGTTGAGAATGTAAAGAAACGATATAAAAAGACGGGGTGTTATGTTGGTTGTTTTTGACTGGAAGAGGCAGCGAGTTATATGTATGGAAGACGTACTTCCGTCCATAATGAAGATATTTAGTTCGGACTCATCTATTGTCTGGACGAAGAACGGAGCGCGAAGAATCGCGTCCGAAACATTGGGGAAGGGACGGGGTGTTATAGACGAGTCAGCGACGGACGCGCACCGTTTCTCAAAGTGAATTCTGACGGTTGGACAAGATGGGTAACCGCCGCCAAAAGTTATTGAATGAACGTATCGAGCTTGTCTTTTGAAACTTATAATAAAGCTAAGAGTTTAGTGCAATTCCACCTTCCAAATCTGTTTGCGTGAATATTTGATGAATTTGATAGAAAAGGCATTGGGATGTAACATTAGAACAATTGCTTATACTTAGTAGATTGCAGCGCAAAACAAAAATGCACACGAGACTATTCATCCGTCACACAAAAGAACTACGAAGAGCTGTGCAACGTAAAGCCCAAAATTACAATGACGGCTTTGATACCTGCAAGGATATTGAGTAATAATTGAACAGATCTTGTTGTATCTTCATCCGATACTAATACTATTCAGAAAATTAGCCTACATAATCAGTATCTTGCAAGTTGTTGCCTACACTTTATTCATAATTTGTAGTATTTATACACCGTAAAGTCATTTTACTGCCTCAAACCATTTAAAATTTGTTCGGCTTCCAGCCAATCGTTTGTCAAATCCGTAAAGGAAAAACCCTCATGGGGCCGCAGGTGTACCAAGGCTGCTTCCCTTAACATCGATTCCACAGCAAGAATCTTTATTGCTTTAAACGGGCGTCCCGCCTGTCGTCGAAAATCGGCATATCTGGAGACCATTTTGGCATATGACTCATCCAACTCGAACTCATCGTCAGGAATAATTTCTATCTCCAGTGTATGCAGAAAGGGGCAAAGGATCGTGCTGTTGTCACTCCGGAGGTCATCTTGCATGCATGTTGTGTCCGAGCTAGCATCAACTTCTGAAGAATGCAATCCGTCATCCAAGTTTGTTTGCGATGGAAGGGTTGGAATAGTACTCGGAGGCATCAGTGCCATCAAGAAAGATACACTTGGTGAATCGGACACATCTGAATATTCACTCGGAATCCCATGGTCGATATGTAGATGTTCTAGATTTTCTAGTGAGGCAAACAGGTTCGTGAGCATCGTAGGGTTGAACGGACCATGTCCTAAGCACAAGTACGTAATATCTGACAGCACAAACATTCGTAAGAAATCGGGGAGGTGGTCGACGGGTTCATGGATATTGTCAAATGTTGTTACGAATGATCGACCATTGATACGATTGATGAGCGACACATCCACCTTTTCTCTCGTAGAGAAAATGAGTGACAGTTGCGTATAATGTTGTTGTACAAGCAGCTGCGATAACGGTTCCACGCCGAATCTTTTTGGACGAAAGCCATCGATTTGAACATAAAATTCGATATTTTCAAGTGGAAAGTTGAGATACCGGAAAACAAAATTTGCCGCAACGACTCCAGGACTACAGGAATGAGCTTGAAGAGAGAGCCGCCGTAGACGTGGCAAGTGAACCTGTCGCTCAGAGAAGAAGGAAACTGCAGATTCTTCACACGATGATGTAATACCAAGTATCCGAAGGTGTGGCGATAGTTCAAGAGCGTCGAGAAGGGCATCGCAGTGAACGAGCGTGGTGTGACATCCTTCAAGATGTATTTCGGACAAGTTTTGGAATAGAGAAGAAGACACAAGTCCCTGAAAACCTGGGGAAAGGCGTAGATATATATGTCTGAGACTAGGGGTGTTCCCAGAAAACAGCGTTTGAGGAAACTCTTCATCTGGAGCCAACTTCATCCCGAACACTTCAAGAGACAGGTATTCTAACCTTGGCGCAGGGTGTTTAAGACATGATAGGATTTGGTATACCAAGCGCTTCATTCCGTCGCGACGTGCAAAAACATCTACATCGAGTATTCGGAATCTGTGTGTCTCTTGCAGAACGGAAGCAAGCGCATGAGTATCCAACTTCTTGTCAACCATTTCAATGAACACGTCCAATGAAGCAGAACCAGAGCGAATAAGTAGTTCTTCCGTCTGACCTTTATCGTTTGTCGGAATAACAAAGCATGTCCACATGGTTGGATCGGATAAAAGTGCCTTTCTCCATGAACGACAAACATGAGAGGCTTCGATGGGCGGGAGGCTTATTTCGCCCATAGTGTCACGAAGTGGAGAGAGAGAGTTACGTGTAATCGAGCATTGCACTATCCGTTTGAAGATTTCGTATGGAAGGCGATCAAGCATTGGTGTGGGGAAAAGCCAGGGCTCACTGTCGGTCACCGGCACAAACCCGTCGATTCCATCTTGGGCTTATTTGTCGCTTTGGTGTTATTTGTTTGTATGTACGAGAAAATTTTTGACTCCGCCAGTGCATCTTAAATTCGGTGCCGAGACATGCAAGGATCACCTTTCGTTTCACTTTGTCAATTACAACCTTTTGGGAGTACCATTCGTATTTTTGTATGAGGCTTTGCTTAATGCGGCGAACAGAACAAAGCTCAACAAGGGAGTTCCAATTTCTCTTGGGTCATTGAGGCGAATGGATTTAATTATGACTTTGAATCTGGTGCACGAGTCGGTTTACGTACATATTGGCAATGCGAGTACATGTTTCTACTTTAATAGGCATTTTTTGGCTAATTTTTTTTTGAAAGGAACTTTGCTGTCTGCTGAAGCCTGTTGTTGTCCATTTGATCAAGGTACTTCTTTTTGTGACTTGGAAAACATGCGGGTTGATATGGTAGTAACCGATTTTTTAGGCATGGAGGTGCTAAATTGTCGATCCAGGACATCGTGATAGTTTTCCGTTGGAGAGAGGGTGTTGCGTTGATTTTGGGGGCGTACATGGTGCCACAATTATTACGAAGCTGAAATCAGGCCATCTGTTCCTATATGGCAGGCAGTGAGTTTGTTATGTTTAATGACTTGGCTGTCAAGTGTTATGCCGTATTTGTGTGCAATTTTGATTGTTTTATTGTAGATTCCGGAAACACCGAGTATTGGTTTAGTTTTTGTTTCCATTTTTGTAGGGATATGTTCATTGTCGCTTTCTTTCAATCGTGCACCCATGAAGTAGACCCAGGCAGGTAGGTCATTTCTCATCTAAAAACGCAGACGGTTATTGAGTTTCGTTGATTCTATCGCGGCATTTATTATTTGTAGACATCGGTATATATCTTCAAATCAGAGTCTGCCATTGCAAACCAGACAGCTTTCGCCGTGAAATCGCCTTTGTCTAACGTCTACATCTTTCGGCTCAAAGTTAATCTTTTCTCTCAGAGCTCTTACTGAACGTTAATACAATATGTCGGCCAAGCGCGTTACGACATACGATCTATGGGTAGCCTTTAATATCATAAATCAAAGCAAAACTCGGACTATCAGAATTGAAAATGCCTCTGTATCATATGGAAAATTCCATACTAAAGGTAAACAAGTTTGAATTCGATGTATATCCCCTTCCTCTCATTTTGAAGGTTTGCAGGTAACAAAAACAAAGAGATTCCCGGGAGTCAAATCTCAAATACGGTGATCAAGCCTGGTGATCACTATATAATATATTCCTGCGGGCGTGATTGGTCACCTACTGGGACTACGGGTTCCTTTGACCTTGTCGATGCGACTGCCCACACTCACATTCTTGGGGTTGAATGGGACTGTCCTTACGGATCATCAAAGAACAAATTGTCCACCAAACGTTTCGATCCCTCTTGGTCTTGTGATATAATTGAATTCAATAGGAATAGCCCTGCACTTGAGAATGGAAAAATTGTTTGCGCCTCCAAAGTGAGTATAAGCTGTCTCTACTTCAATGAGCATCTCTTATTTACGTTCCTTCATTAGTGAGTAATCGTATGTTTATTGTTTCTGAGAAGCTTTCTTGTTGTGTAACGTCAATTTGACTAATACACTTCTTTTATTACTTGTTGTGATTTATAAAATATGCGATATTGAATAACCGATGATTTGGGTCTAGACTGATTTACTGATTTCATATCACTGGTTACCTAGCTACGTTCGACTCTTCTGGAAGTGACTCGGAACGATTATAATAACAGGCAGTGCTAGCGGTACAGTCAGAATCTGGTCCACGCGGCGAGACCTGACTTGCTACTATATCCTCACTCCGCACCTTGGCACCTCCGCTGGCGACATATTCTCACTCGCATATTCACCCACACTTAACACACTCTACTTTGACTGTCAAAACACCAGTTTACAATGGTACGGTCTATCAAAGTTGCCTCGTCATCGCGGTCAGCGTCGGACTCCAAGCGCGGAACCACCGCAACCACCACCATCACCACCACTACCACTAGACAACCACTGGGCGTCATTCGACCAAATAGACAGAGACGGAGACGGCGAAACCGGGGACACCGGTCTAGCACTTGACCGTAAAGAATGGCACTGCTATAACACTCCTCATCTCGGTTGTACCGTTCTCTCACCCGCTCAATCTCAATCCCAATCTGGGTCCACTCCAGCAATCCACTCTCCCCATGCGTCTTACATGCGCTTGTTCCGTACGCCGAGGAAATTTTTGGAAAGCTTCGGTCTAGTAATACTCTCAAACTTCAAAGTATGAAAACTCTTTCTTTTTTATCGGATACTTAAGAATCTATTTTTCAGCTGGTTAGTATTGATAGAATGGCGGGTTGGTGGTTGGGTAGTTTGGAAAGTCGATATTTCAAGATTCTTGGGAGAGCTGTGGAAGAAGAGTGGGGTGTTAAGCCTTTGCGGATTAGAGAAGGAGGGGTACATGCCATTTTTGGAGAAGGAATTTGGATGTCCTGGGTTGCATTCACCTGTGGGACAAAGTTTGGTAATTTAAAATGTTTGCATTTGTTTGCTGCTTCCTTTCTTTTAGATGGATGGATGATTTTTTGTTTCTTCATTTTCATCAACGTCGGTATCAAGAGGCTGACTCGGAAGCCGTTGCGAAAGCGGAACCAAGGCGCCTGTCAAGGTTGAAGCTGAGTGCTGATGCGCTGATAAATTACATACCAATCCATAAAGAAATATCATTCAAGTGATATTGTACCGTACCAGAAAAAAATAAAGCTAATTAATAGGTACATGTGTGATAAAGAGACTTGAGACTACATTCAAGTTGGACAAAGGAACGTACCTCACTCGAAGTAGTAAAGGCACCGGTTCGAATGAGGAGTAGACTCTGACACTGAAACTATCAATTATATCCTATTTATGAAGTGTCCGTGTATCTCAACAATCGTTTATTGATTTCACACACAAATGCAAATCACGATGATGGCAAAACCCTTTCTCATTGGAAGGTTTTACATATTAATATTCACATCACGGTGCGGCCTCAACTTATTGATTAAGGTGGTGGGCCTTGTAGCAATCCACATCACGCTCCGCTGAAAGCCTTGCTATTTCAATTTCAAGCGACACCCGAGCTCTAATGCACGATGCATGATAATTGACATGGTTTGATCTGAATCATGACTCAAGTCTTATTTAAGCTCTTTGAATGTAAGGATTGCACCGAGGCCAATTACCCCAAGCCATAATCCCCCAATCATTTATCCTCTTTATATGAACAACACAAATAATACTGTAACTGCTATGACTGCGGAAATTATTCAAGAGGTTTATGAAAAGTATGTGTCTGATCTGTTTTACACCCGTCATTACATTTAATCTCCAGATTAGTTATGTTTTGAACTTGGTTACTTTCAGTTCAATGAGTGAGCAATCTGACATCTCGAAAAAAATCTTAAAAAGACAGCACACCTCCAGCAATTGTTTTCTATGCTACTTTGACAACATTCTCCAGAGAAACAGAGCTTATATGGTTCAGGCCATTCAGTTTGCCTACACTATTGTACATTTTCGCCAGATATGGGACTTTGATATACCTAGGACTTACAATCTCAATAGACTTCATCTCAGTGAGTTTAATATGCATAGCCTTGGTACTAGCGAGCTCTCATTATTGTTATATCCAATTTCACTGAAGCTGGGGAGGTAAAATATCCTATTACACACTCAAGATTGACTGAAATAACAGAAACTTGAAGATCATGTAATATACTCGCTGATGTACAAAACATCATATCATTTTTGCCATATATTGGTGTTCAAGGTCTGTGTTCTATCATTTAATTATTTTGAAGGGATTTGTGTAATGGTTACATTAGGCTTATTGGTCATTCGAGCATATTCAATATGCCAAGGAAATAAAATCATGATTTCAGCCTTAGCCTTTGGTTATTTTCCTTATGTTAGTTTGGATTTGTATGGTAAGAATCTGATAATCATGAAGCTAATAATTATCTTACTCTTTGTTGGTAGGTATAATAACATTTCCTGGATGTAGTCCAAGGTTAGTAATTCATGCAGAATTTTCAGATTCCTCATGCACTAACAAACTTTGAAGCAATGCAACCACCAGTACGGCTCATGCTCATAATATCTGAGTGTTTAATTTAATTCATTCTAAATTTGCATGTGTCAGCCAAATTGGCCCTAGTTAACCTTATCGGTGAAATCATTGTCATTTCCACAGATGTATTTATATTTGGCATTTGCATGTGGAAAGTCTGGGGCATATGGAGACTAAAATGCAACAATGGAATTCAAAGTAGTAGTACCCTCATTTCCGTGCTTCTTACACAGAGTAAGTTTGTGCAAGTTTTAGTAGAAGGGTTATTGAGCAATTTGCAGGTATATTAAGATGTTGGTAGGCATTCAATATCTATACCAATCATCTCATAATTTATCACCGCTTTACAAGCCTTGTTATCACCATTAATGTTGCTACTGCACCCATTCTATGGGTAAGCTTTTAGTCATATAAAGTGGAGACATATTTGAACTGATTTTATCTAGCTTACCAGAGTGATTACTTTGTTCTCACACATCATGTTCATCAACTAAACCCCATTAGTCCTCCCAGTTTATAGTGTCACTGACTTATAATATTATGCAAAATGCGTGAGGTTGATGTTTCAGTTCATATCCTCAGTTATCACTAACCTATCACAAAAGTCTGTCAACAATTCTAGTGGCTGATTTCACTCTCGATCTTCGTCACCTTAATTCAGCCAAAATTGAAGCTAGCCAAATGTCTTTACCACCGCTTCAATTTTCAAATGTTCTTCAACATGTGCACCAATCCTTCCTTGTGGAAATGGCCACTCCTGAAGAAAGAAATATGGAGCCGGAGGAAGCTGAAGACAATCATCTCGATAATTTACCTGGATCTACGGATGACATTCAAATTGCTGAGGTCTACTAGTAGAACATTTCCGTGTGTGATTTTTACTTGTTGGGTCAAATCGGTTGACAATTTATCTTAGCCTGTCATTGCGATTTTTTCGGGATGCTATCATTTGCCCCGGATATTTTCTTGTGCTTTCCTTATATATATTTCCTTCATTTACCCCATGCGTCGGTGTCGATGATCTTTCCCGATGTGCCTCAGGCCTAGGCACTTCCCTTTTCATCAGATTGCCACTTCGTTCCTTATTATTTGAAAACTATTAGCTATTAGTAGACACATAATAGAACACAAATTCATCTTTCTAAAACCGCCAAACATCCTGAAGCATCCGGCATTCGAGTTTTGTATTACGCACAAGTCATTTGTTCAGCGTTTTTGGGAAGTGTTGCAAGAGGCCGCAAGTATGAAGGTGCAGACTAGTAGTTTCGGTGTTATCCGAGTGATTGTGATTAGGCGTCAAGTCCCTTCGGGTTAAAATGTTCTAACAGAACCACGAGACTCAACTCGGGAGTCGTTTGTTATTGTTTTTACATAAATTTGACATTCAAACTCGTCGCCCGTCGGCGACAACTTCCGACCACCGATAGCAGACATCGCATTGAAGCCAGGCAGGTTCATCCTGCTTTTGTCGGGTCGCCTGTACCTCCCCCCAACTTGGTCTTGCGGACTTCTATTTCTTCCGCGTGGTGAAGCAGGCCCGGATCTGTAATCTCTATCCGAATCTATGTAATTTTGAACGTGCGACGGGTTGAGTCGAAGTTGTCCGGGTCAGGATTCGCTTGTCATCTCCGCCATTTTCGCCCAACGTTCTGCTCTAATTGAAGGGCGATCAAGATGCCTCGTCACTGGTTCCGATTGCAGCTTGGATTGAATTTCATCCGGCCTTACAGCTCCATCCAGTCGAAGTTTTGAACTCATGTTCATGACAGACAAACATAGGTCTTGGCCATTATATATCTATCCTTGGCTTTAGTTTATAGTCTTAGTATAGTTAACTCGAATTATGACCCACGAATATCGACATGCAAGACAGAAACCGCTTGTGCTTTTCAATCTTAAAGATGGTAACATGATAGTTTACGAGGCACGTTGAATAATTGGTCAAACATTTGCTGGATAAAATCAAGAAAAGTAGCATAAAGCATCGGGTGAACCGGTGGCTATTTGGAGAGTCAAAAGGAAAGTGACGCAAGTGACAAGACGTGACTCACGTGAGTCGTTCATCGTGGTCCACATTGCCTCTTGACGGTGACTGAAGTGATAAGGTGAACTTGTTCCGAACGTGTCCCATCCCTTTTTCATTTCAGTGGACACACATTTTCACTCTCCATCTTTAACCTGTATCACAAAATTCTCGAATCACTGACGGTCACTGACCCGATTTGCGTCGGCCCATACCTAAGTGACGGCGGTGTGAAAAAAACACGAATTTAGTATTGTCAACATCGAGCACCTCTTCCCGATTCACTTCTCTCTCTTTCGTCTTATTTCCATTTCTTCTCAAACCCACCTTCCCTGATAAAATGAACCAAGAACCAATCAATGTGTCATCGGAATATCGGAATCGCGCAATATGAGACTCCTGTTGAGTAGACTGTAGTTCTGTCTTTTTCCAATATTGTCACTCAGTTGGTCATATTTCAGGTGTTCGAATACCTAAGCTTGTCAATATCAAATTCCAGACAGTCGAGTTGCGAATTGTACAAGTTGCTGCCCCCCCCATATTATTCTCAGGCTAATATCGCTTCAGCTTTTGGTTTGTTTCAATCGTTCCTCCTAAGCAACGGTTTTCATTTCGACCCAAAACTGTATATCTACCACCAGCCAAAAGGGGTTATCGTTCCGCAATTGGTCTTTCTGTTTTAAACAAAACTTGAAGCTTGCATAAGTGGGTGTTCGTCTATCTTTTACTTCAAAGCGTTTAGTAACCAAACGTGACCCCATTTATCACTACTTCCTCACTTCTGTAGCTTGATTCACCAATTGGCTAGCTTAAGACGATGCGCTGATTTTGAATAGTGACTTTATCGGTCAGCTGGGGTGATCACTGGCGCGGCGCAGCGCACATCTGTCAAGAGAACGGCGGATCAAGATAAGCCCAGTTACGGACCTTCGACTTTCTACGCCAATTCGCGCCCCACCTGACTCTCCAGGAGATTAAAAAGAAGAGAACGGCTCATAAGAGTTCACATGCCTTTTAAACAACATGCTTGGAAGTATGGAACGTACTGCCTAATTGGGAAGAAAGGCTGCGATGTTGAATGGCTGGAGCCCTTACCGATGGATGATCAACTCTCCGGTCCCTGAAGGTATTTCTGGGGAGAATTTCTATTTCAAAGGCTACATAATATGACGATAGAATAGTGGAGTAATGGTTTGTGATCGTTGATTACACACTTTCTTTAAAAACTCCGTTGCATCATTTTTCGGGGGTACATATTTATGTGAACCATACGGCAGACTAAATTTTTGCAACCATTTGAATTGTGAACTTCTTTGACATTTGAAAAAGTGACGTGACTCAAAGTGGTCATGTTACGTTCGCCATTGTCCAAAAGTTCTTAGTGTGTGCCTTAAAGCTGTGAAAATATTATAGTTTGGGGGCTTCTCCTACGTTCATGTTTAGGAATCGTTTCGTCCAAATCAAAAACCTGTTGTCCTGAGCCCTGCATAAATGGCGCAAGAATGGGTATATATTGTGTGGATATTATTAACCACCATGTGGTGTTTTTTTCTCTGGGCATACTACTAGAAGCTTCAAGCTTCTAATTCGAACAGCTGGCGTATCCTTGAAGATTCGAGGTGTATTGCTACATTTGAAATAACCCCGAGAAGTAAAGCCTATATAAATAAATTCATTCCAAAAAAGATTATTTGCGTGTATTAATTCAAGCCAGAAGCATGACGCAGACGACAGTACATGATGTGAGCAATGTGCTTACGCATGCAAACAAGGTGCAGCATAAGACCCTAACCGCGTTGGATTGCCTTAGAAACCTTTTTCACTTTAAGATGACAGAGAAGAAGGAACATCTGAACTTATATGGAAAGAACGCGACTAGCTCCAACAGGAAGCTGGCTCCAAAATTATGCAATGACATGCGTAAAACATTCCATAAATGGGAAAGTTGCGTCCCGGGCCCCGGATATACTTTGTTTTTACTGAAGCGCGGAGGAAAACGGTAAGTACAAGCGAATTGTATCTTCACGTGTGCTTAATAAGGACAATATGAAGAATAGAGTTCGATTGCATCGAACATCAGACAGTGGATATGTTCTTTACAACGGGTATCAATCCACGGGTCAACATTTGTAACGAATGGCGATTCGACTTACTAACACTTTGATAATCCATTCGGCTGGAGCCAATTGCAAACATCAGACTGCGATATAAAAGCCTCCTTAGAAGGTGTTGCGTCTTGACATCTTCTCACATCATTTCCCTTCCGACTTGATTCTGCCTGCAAATACTAGTCCTTCACCAATGGCTCCAAGAGTGAGGAGATTTGGTTGCATGTTCATTTCGAACTGCTAATGCTCTGTTTGGCAGGTTGCTATCATCATCTACTCGATGTACGGACACATCGCAACTTGTATGTCCTGTTTCTGATTTTCTTTTCTAAATCGCGTTTGATGATCTTTCTGTCAACAATAGTGGCGAAATCCGTGAAAGCCGGTGTTGAAGCCGCAGGCGGTCAAGCTAACATACATCAGTGAGTATAAGCAAACCCTCTGTTGGGTGGGACAGCACCTTCAGAACGAGTATCAACGCTATGTTTCTAGAATTCCTGAAACTCTTCCGCAAGAAATTTTGGCAAAGATGCACGCTCCTCCCAAGCCCGACTATCCCATTATTGCGCCCAACGACTTGACGGAATATGATGCCTTCATTCTCGGCATCCCTACTCGATATGGTAATTTCCCAGCGCAATGGAAGGCATTCTGGGACGCGACGGGTCAGCTTTGGGCCACTGGGGCCTTGCATGGGAAATACGCCAGCGTGTTCGTTTCCACTGGCACGCCAGGTGGTGGTCAAGAAACTACCATTTTGCAATCCGTGGGGACCTTGGCACACCACGGAATCAATTTCGTCCCATTGGGCTACAAGCACACAATGCCAATACTCTCTAACCTTAATGAAGCTCATGGTGGAAGTCCATGGGGCGCTGGTTCCTTTGCTGTACGTCGCATCTTCCGTTCTCTACCGTTCTCTACCGAAAGTGTATGGTTTACTGACATGAATTCATCATACTAGGGTATCGATGGCTCTCGTCAACCTAGCCAATTGGAACTTGATCTGGCGAAGATCCATGGAGAGCAATTCTACAAGACTGTTTCCAAAGTTAGCTTCGACTGACTGAGATGATCGACTTCAAAGGATTCAGAACTAGTGCCTTTCCCCTGTCATATTTGTATCCACGCGTGTTACATTTGATTAGTGGTAAAAGTATAGACGAAATCAGTATAGATAACGAACTTGATCGACGATAAGCGACAGGAGAAAGGAGGTTGCCGAGGCTTCGATGTTGACGTTCAATCTTCGATGATGATCATAACAGTGCGAAGAACCAATCCTTGTCTGTCTTTTTATCAAGCGTGGGTCATTTTTACCTTATCAAGAAAGCCATAATTCGACACATGAGACACATGGAATAAATCTTCTCCTAAATTAAAGGACCTAGGGACAGCAGGAAAGCTTTAGTAATTCTTTAGGAACATCAATCAGGATGATAGGCAAACGACGGGAAGAAGAGCCGGGGAAGGTATCTGTAGACGGGTCGTGAACTTCAACAGTCTAGATTCACATGAAAAATATTTGATCATGTTTGGGGTTCAAAATCCAGAAATAGACATTCCCTGAGCACACTTACTACATAAGTCTGAGTACTGAGTGCTTGATTCAGAGTTGTCGCAAAATTGTCATGCTGACAGCGGAGAGGAAAATTCAGCGTCCAATGGAGCAATCAGAATGATGTCACCATCAGTGTGTGGAAAAATGCAGTTTGGTTTGGGATAAGAGACTAGTAGAATACGACTTTGAGGGGGAAGACGAAAAGACCAAAACTGGTGCTAGATCAAATGTAAATCTATAATACCAATGTCGGAAATCTAAACAACATAGGCAAGACCATGAAATGACACCTGACTCGTGCGTTCACGGAACGCCGAGAATCTCCACGAGCTCAACGACTCGCATGAATTTGGTGTGACCATCTTCCCTCAGGATATCCCAACGCCACCATTCTTGAGGCCCCGTATCTGCGAGATGTTCAGGGGTAGAGTGGGCGGCTTCAACTTGTCGTCGCTCTTGTCCATCTCATAGAATGCGATATGTGTGCCGAAAGCACTAACTGCATGAATTTCGGGGATAGATTACTCGTAGGGTTGAAGGAATCGTATTCGCATCTGTTTATCGGCCTGATCCCTGTTGTACCGCGATGGCAGACACTTCGCCGCCTTGACCTTCACAAAGAATACCGTCGCTGAATTCTTTGATACAGTCAACAAGATAGTGAAGTCGATCGTTGTGTCTTCCCCACCGACGTTGAGCTGCCCAACAGGAATCGGAGGGCTGATGATATAGCCCCTTATGGCCCTCTGAAATTGGGAGAACGCCATTCCAGGCGCCGTAGTATTCGTGCTCGTCCGCGTTATCCGGGACCAATCTGAAAGCCTGGACAACGTAGGGAGGAGACAGGGCGTGGTGGTTAGGTCATCTATTTCAACTCCGACAGAAATGCCGCGCGGCTTCCTTTCAACTTCATTCATTGTCCGTGCAATGCTTGAGCGTTTTCCGTACGAGATCTTCAAACGAGTAATACAATTCTCGAATGTCTTCCAGCCATTTTCGCTGTTTGGAAACTTAGCCATAACTTTACCCCCAATCAACGCCTCGCATGTTTGTCGTTCGTGGAGGACCATACTGCTATCCGATCCAACCATGTGGACATGCATCAGGATCCCACAAATGTCTCCTGATGGGATAAACGAAATGCTTCATCGGTCCCGGTCTGCCAAGCTGGAACTATATATCGAACCGTTTGATTATTTTTCCCGTCTGGAAGCTTTCAAAGCACACCTATCGAGCGTACTGTCTTCCGTTTTCCAAGAAATGCACAGATTTCGGATACTTCGAATAAATATTCCTTTCGAAGGAGTCGCGGATGGTTTATTAGACCAGATTTTTCCATATCTTCAGCAGCCTGCGCCCATGTTACAAACGTTCTGTTTCGATGTGCAAGGAAAAGAAAGGGCAGCGGGGAAGAAATTCCTTCAAACCCTTTTTTCTGGACGCGCCCCTAATTTGAGACATGTAAACCTACCCGTTTACGTTGGTTTCCCAAAACTTCGGTCTTCTCCCCTGCTTCGAAATTTGTCCGATTTTCACCTCGACTTGAGAGTTGAAGCAGCCATTTCCGGCGATATTCTTCTCGATATTCTTGAACTGTCCCCGTGTCTTCGTGTTTTTCGACTGGGATGGGTAAAACCAAACCCAACGGTTGTCTTTCCAATATCCTCAGACCGCCAAGTTTGCCTACCGCATCTTCAGCAGCTTGACCTTGCGGGTGATTCTGACCTAGCGAATCTCATCCTGGGACATGTTGTTTTTCCCGTCGAGGACGTCTTCTATTCTATTACGTTCGCCGACTTGAACCCTGAAAACTTTGACACAACACCGTTGATGCGGTTCCTTGCCCGATGTCGTCTCACGTTTTTATCTTTATATCCCCTTCAGGACGAGGTGTTCCTAGAATTCCTCGAACGTTATTCATGCACTGGGTCGAATTCGACATTTGCAGCAGGTTACAACAATATTTATAATCCTGCGGAGAACCTCCCCAAGTTTCTGCAAAATTTTGAATTATCAAATATCAAACATTTATGCTTGATGTTCGATCGATGGGAATACACGACACTTAGGAGCATTTTTGTCATGTTGGTAAATTTAAATCATCTGCGCGTCTATGACAGTGATAGTGGTCAGTCTCTGGGGGATTATTCGCTGCGGACATCCTTCTTGAGGGCACTAATACCTCACCATTCAAACCCACCTGCGCAAGCGGGCTTGGACCAAGAGATGGCCGATAAAACGCATCCAAACCAGGAAAAAGCATCCGTACAGAGTGAGCTTGGACCCTGGTATACACACCCCTCTGAACACATGTTTCCTTGCCCGTCCCTGTCCAAGTTGGATATAGACATTGGTGACCCCGAGAAATTGGACGAGCAGTACGCACAGTTGCTTTCTGTATGTTCCTACATCCGACATCAGGCGGGACGCCCGTTCAAATCAATAACGATCCGTTGTTCAAAGAAGCATGTAACGGAAGAGGCTATGACGTGGCTCAAGCCTCATCAAGGCTTTCCCGTTACAGTTCAATATTAAAAGGTAAAACATCCATTCAACTGCTGGTCCTGAGTCGTTAAAGAGATTTCAAGCTTGCAACTGTGATTGATGATGTCAGGTCCAATTACTGCCTATAGTCTATGCTTTAGGCAAATATACAGTGTATGTATGGTGGCACATCTTCAAAACATATGGGGTTTTTTTGTAGAAGCATGTTTGGGCGTAGATCCAAGGCCTTCATTATTATCTGTCGTCGAAGCCTGAACTTGAGGTCTTTAGAGCTAGCAGCTGATTACCTCAACCTCAAGCTACGCAAAAGAATATAGACACGAATAGATTCAACAACAAGGCATGTGACTCAGCCATACAAAAATTCCAAAAAAAAGATACAGGACACAACAAGAAGGTCGTGCTACTACTACTTAGCTCTGTCATCAACAATATCGCCGCATAACTATTCCACCAACTCCCAGGTCCACCCAGAGCTTCCGTCCTCTACATTGTTCAACGCCCCATTCACTTGGCTATAGCCAATATTCCTCTTAAAGTCGCCAAACAAGAACTGGTGGGCATTATTACCAGCAACTAAATCACCGGCACTGTCAAGATTGACAGACAGGTTTGTGCGCTCGATTTCAATCGTGATCTGGTCAGTTCCAATGAGCACTTTCCCTGCCGTAGAGGCTTGTACGGCAGTGATGCGGAAACGGGTGCGTCCAGTACTGGAAATAGTGACGTTGTTGTACTGATTGGTTTGGTTGTAGTACCAGTAGAGGGTAGGGTCAGCGGTTGAGCGAATGAAGAACCTACGAAGTATTAGAAAGTCAATCTTAAGCCTTGCCAGTAATTTATAAATGCCCCACCAGTTTCCACTGATTGCGTTTGCTACATTCAGGCTTGGCACAATGGGAAGACCTCTCCCGCCCCTGTCGTCAATCAACGTCATAAAGAATCGCCCTCTAAAACTAGGGGCAAAACTCTGGGTTCTAGCATCTGTGAAAAAGTTGAGGACGTTGAGAGAACCCGGGGTATGCGTGTAGGATTGTGGGTTGATACGCGTGAAGAAGGAAGCAATGTTGGGCGTGTCTGAGATAGCACGCTACCATTGATCGGCGACACTGGAATCAGGGAAAGTGAGCACAACGCGGTAAGTGGCGTCGTCTTGAATCTGGGGGAAAATGTTAGAGGAAATTGTTTTTGAAGGGGAATAGGTGGAATGTGACTGACGCTGCTGCAATATGCTTGGAAGACGGTCATGGTTGGGTTTAGTGGTAAACTTTAAAGATGCTCGGTGATCTGTTTGGTAGACTCGAGTGGAGATTCACTTGTGGGTCTGACTTTTCCGTGAACGAAGCTGCTCATTTTATACTATTTTTTCCCCTAGGAGACTTCATGATGTAGAACCTTGATTTGCAACTGCGCTTACAAATTTAAGCGTTGGATTGACACACGTTCGAGGTACAGTACATGAGGGGGATGGAATACATGTCAACAGAAAAAGGTCAGGAGAACACACGCATTGTTGAGAAAAAGCGGGGGATTCGTGTATCCGTTGTTCGATATATATTTGACTCAACTATGACTTGACATGCACTGACTTTGCTTGACTTCATTCACATGGTGATTGTCCTTTTTCCAGGCCCAACAAAATAACTTTGGTCACCGACGGTATGAATTGAATTACCGGACAAAGATGTGCAAGTAAAGAGGGAAAGGCCCTTACATCGACCATTCAAAGGCTATATATAGTCGTGGCAGCGATGTAAACTTCAATGAATGTGCTGTGCTGAATTATTGCACGCGGGCTCGTCACAAGACCATGAGCGAGGCTCGAACGTCAGGATAATAATAGAACTGCCTTTACAGATGACTTTGTCCCACCATTTCAATATAGGCAACCGAATTTCACGGACGTTCCTTTGCTCGTGAGTCATCGTATGTAAAATGTTCGTTCATAGTAGGTAGTATATTGACTCATCTCAAATATTATATGACACCGAAGCTTGAGTGAGTGTTAGAGCCTGAGGTATCACGATCAAGTTATACATAGCGGAGAACACCATGCGATCATGAAAGCATACGTAAATGCATTTCTCCTCCTGGCTAGGTGTGTTCTATGTGCTGGACCTTGTCCAAATACCATAGTCACTATAGGTACTCCATATTAAAAAAAGCAACGACCTCTTTTTCTTCTTCGGCGGACATGTTTGCATATCGTCTGTTTAATACGGAACGACATAAATAATCGAGTAAGATCTCGATGCGGCAAGTTGGTACTTTTACTACATATCAGCGGAAAAAAAATTGCACCTTTTCCCAGTAGTCGCGTCAACGGTAGCGATATTGTTCCTTCTTAATCCGGGGTTTTTGTTGGTGGCTGTGACTGTCATGTGTTTTGGTCATTTTTTTGGTTGAGTTCGTGTCGTCATTTGACTGCCCAGTGGGTGCCATCTGCCATAAACTGAGAACGACAGGCCGTTCCGCTCACTGGAATATTAAGCTGTGCCCAAAATTTTCCGAGGATTTCCAGGCAGTCAAATGTTATAGATATCAACGTTAATAGCTAAATCTTGTAATTTAGAGATAAGAAATGCTCAACCTGAGTTTTTAAATGCAAGCGCCCCGGCGAATGCCGGAACAATGCTTCCGCGTCTTTTCACCCCCAAGGACCACACGCTCTTACGGCTAGTTACTTGGTCCTGAAATACTAGTGTAAATACAGGTAAGGTTCTTTCAAAAGTTCCTATATATCAAAGTTCGAAGTTCAATGATCAATGCATAGCGACATGTCAATTGTTTGCACGTATCGTATCGTGGGGAACGGGGCAAATCGCTAGTTAAAGTAAATCCTGGTATGATGTGAAAGCGGGATTACCAAAGGCCGTCTATAATAACGCAGGGATAAAAAAAACTGCACTTCCTCTCCAGCGAGATGTGGCTCACCTCATCACACCAGATGTATATGCTAAGTCTGGTAGTTGAGGATTTCCCGCGCTGTCCAACACAGGAAGTATGTCGAAGCAAGTTGACACGGAAGCGAACGTTAACAACAAGGTGACTTCCGCGAATTTCTCTAAAAATGTCTTGTCTTTATGATCGGCAAATCTCAAAGCCAAACCTACCTTCGTCCATAACCATAAACATGGTCTCTCGGGTCTGGGTCGGAATTCTGATGGTTGAGGATACAGTCATTCATCGTGAAAATACCCCTTTATTGACATGTAAGTAATCCAATTATGTGGCAAATTTGCAACTTGATCAGCGTACCACTGGACGTTGCTCATGACAATACTCCCCTTAGGGATTAAATAGCCGTTTTGGTAGCGTAATGAGGAAGTCCTATAGTACCTTATATTCAAGTCCCTCACCAAAAGGGCTACAAGAATTTAGCGCGCGGCCTACCGCGCTGCCGCGACAGTGTACCGCGCGAGTCCCACCCGCCGCCCGCTGCAAAATGTGCCCTCCTAGTGGCTGCATTGATTATAGGAGGAACATGTGCTGGCCCCGAAGTGACAGAATCGGGCTGAATATGCTTATCTTGAAATATTGAATCTACAAAAGTATTTGAGTTACTTGAAGTTATCATATAAAGGAAAACATATACGAGGATAATCAGGATGTATAAAATAGCCGAATGGTTTGCCTGGTATATATAAATATCATAAGCTACCGAGTATTTTACTTAGAAGATGATGACCTCTTTGATTATATCCAGGTAACATTCTTGGAGGATATGAATCTGCCTGATATATTCCAGCAACTAGAAAGCAACAAGTCAGTCAGAATATTGAGTTGGTGTAAACTCAACTAACTCTTTTCTTTGGGTTTTCCAGTAGAAGAGAAACGATTGGCTAGAAATGCAGCCTGCTGATATAGATATGTGAACCAATCCTGTATTTACAATTTAATTGTTAGACTTATATAGCTTATATCAGAAAAGTAAACACCCGAACCATTAAAATATTAATAAATATATCAAATTGATAATGAGCAGTTGTCCAATAGCGAAGCAAGTGCTTTGAACAATGCTTATCTAATGGCGCGGTAAAGATTCCTTACATGGCAACTCGCGCGTTAAGAATTCCTTATGTGGCCACTCGCGCGGTGAAGATTCCTTACACAGCAATCGTACCGCGCCTTTAGCGCGATAATTTCCATACAAGGAATTCTTACCGCGACTTCACCGCGACATATCATATGCCACAACCTATGCCAAACTCTCATTTTATCTCTCTAAAGTATGTTATATAATATTCAGATCCTTCTACTCATTATATTCAACACTCTACTGAGCCTTACAGCTTGAGTTTGTACCCTATAGGAGGTTTTTTTTGCAGGTCGCGGCAATGTCGCGGCAGCGCGGTAGGCTTGCGCGTCAAATTCTCATGGCCCTCACCAAAAGCACCAGGCGCCGGAGCCCACCGCGAGTTGGTCTATCGCTAGCAATCCGCTGCCTCTGAGTCTCATGCTTGTATAAATGATATGTCAAAGAAACGTAAACTCAATGTCGTTCGCCTGGCAGCCTCATGTTGTTGGAATCTATACAGTTCTAAATACGCCACTCAACAATTAAATGCTTATCGGGGACATGTCAATAAGTGCTCACACGCTCACTGGCACGACTCGGGTTATGAATCTAACAAAACCAATACAAGCAATTCGAACGGTCGAACTATTACTGTTGTTAGGACTTGAACACTGTCACCCCCTTATTCCACCAACTCCCAAGTCCACCCCGAGCCTTCATCGTCTATGACCTGTAACACTCCACTGGTATCATCAACCGTAATTCTCTTATTCCTCAGGTCTCCAAAGAGGAATCTGTGGGCACTGCAATTATGGCCGGGACAAGTATCAAGACTGACAGTAATTCTTGGACGCTCTGTCTCGAGCCTGACAATATCAGTGCCAATGAGCACCTTGCCCGCGGCAGCTTGTACAGCAGTAATACGAAATCGAGTACGCCCGGTCTTAGAGACCGTGAAAGCGCCGTCATTCTTTGGGGTATAATACCAGAACAGGGATGGGTCAGCGGTGGAACGGATGAAGAACCTGGAGAGTATATGAGAATTAGCATCATAGGAAATTTATTTTGTAATTAAAAGAAAGAAAGAGAATTTCACCAATTTCCACTAATCGCATTCGCGACATTCTGGTTTTGGACAATCGGAATATCTCGTCCGGCCCTATCAAAAATCAGCGTCATGAAAAAACGCCCTTTGAAATTCTCAGCGATGCTCTTGGTTCGAGCGTCTGTGAAAAAGTTGATGATATTGAGTACGTTTGGAGTATGCGTGTAAAATTGTGGGTTGATGCGCCTAAATGAGGCAGCAACGGAAGGTGTATCCGAAATGGCGCGCCACCATTCATCAGCGACACTGGAGTCAGAGAAAGTAAGCACGAAACGCCAAGTGTTGTCATCTAGGGACTGATGAGAAATGTTAGGAGGGTGCTGTTAAGGGGTGGAGTGCAACTGACATTGCTGCAGTATGCTTGAAAGACGGTCATGATAAAGCTGACGGATGAATTCAAAACTTGAAAGGCCTGGGAATCTGTTCAGTAGACTCGAGCGCAGAGTCGATTTCTAGTCTGGATTTCACAGTGAAGACATTCGCCTTTTATCTGATTTTCGTGTGGGTCGACAGATATAGGTTTGGGGGCAACACGTTTTCGAGTTGCAAACAAGTAATGACCTATATCGGTACTGAATGATCTTTCATCTAAATTGGATTATCTTTCATCTTAATTGAATTATCTTTCACTAAATTAAATTATCTTCATCTAAATTAAATTATCTTCATTGATGTCTTTTGGTCTACAGGAGCACGCTTCTCCATTCCTCTCAGTTATGTAACTCGGACGGAGAAATAATATGTCGCAAAAATCTAAATAGGCTTATTAACCCAAACTACATGTTCAACGGGGGTTCTTTTCCCATTGATTCAGTGATAATTGTGATTACCCGATGAATGGATCCCCAGCCGATCACTAGCACTACTGAGGCTGGATATAACTCGTTAATTAGAGGAAGAATCCGAAGATTCGGTAAAATTATATACATTGCTCACAGGAAAATTATTGGACGATCATTTAGAAATTAGATGAAATGCAAATCCAATCGCGTATTGATTCCTTTTTCAGTATTCACCCGATAGTTGATACTTACACTGAAATCATCCGCCTGTTTCAGCTTGTTGGCGACTTTTCCAGGCTCGTCGCGCTAAGGCTAAACATACCGAGCAGTCTTGCTGGGAGGGAAACCTCACCTGCGAGCACCTGGTAGGTTAGACTCGTTAGAGCCAATGGTAGCCGTCATGCCATGAGGTAATGGTCTACGTGGTTGTCTAATATTAACTCTCTTAGTCGTTCTATAGGAACGACGTAGTATTTACCTAAAGGTATATTAACTACAGTCACGCACAAAACCGTACGCACATCTGTCACTTTGGGAATGTACCTTAAATAAAAATCTTAATAAAATCCTTAAAATCACCAAATTATTTGAGAACATACCTGGATATGGTGAGAACATAACTTGTTAAGATGACTTGTGCTCATCGTTTCTCGCTCGCTCGCCTTTTATAAATTATTAGGCAGAGATCATGTGTACAGTTTTGTGCGTTTTGAGTTTTGGAAAGTAAACTAAGGTTTTGCATTGCTTGTTTTCTATTGGCTTGGGGTCACATGACTGTATGCAGATAGGTAATATAATATCGAAGACTTTTGAGATGGAAAGGCCAGGAAAATTGAGCATGATTCAACTTCCTCAGGAAAGAGTAGACAACGTGCTCAGTCTCCTCGATTCGAAGGCATCGGTCAGGGAAATAGCCAAAAGAGCTGGTGTTAGTCATGGGGTTATCACTAAAATTAGAAAAGAATATCGAAACGAGCTTGCCCAAGCCACCGGTGGTTGTCCTCGGTCACTTTCTCCTACTGACATCCGGCAGGCCGTCTATTGTCTTACTTCTGGAAAAGCAACCACAGCAGTAGATGCCCAGAAAATACTTCAAAATGCAAGTGATATATCATTTCATGCTATCACAATGCGACGTGGCCTCAAAAATTTTGGTCTTAAGGCAACGACAAAGGTGAAAAAGCCCCTCCTCTCATCCCGGCATAAGAAGGAGAGGCTCGATTGGGCGATTGCACATGAAAATTGGACGATTGAGGACTGGAAACGGGTTGTCTGGTCAGATGAAACAAAAATAAATCGTCTTGGATGTGATGGACGAAAGTGGGTTTGGAAACGGCCAGGGGAACCCTTAAATGATCGACTGGTGGATAAGACTGTGAAACATGGTGGTGGATGTATCATGATCTGGGGATGTTTCTCTTGGGAGGGGACAGGCTGGGCCGCCAAGATTGATGGGAAAATGGATGCTGATTTATATTGTCAAATATTGGAGAAAGAGTTGCAGGGATCTCTGGAGTATTTTGGGAAGGAAGTGGATGACTTCATCTTCCAGCAGGACAATGACCCAAAACACACTTCAAAAAAAGCGAAAGCTTGGTTTAATGATCATGAAATCGATGTCATGGTATGGCCTCCACAGTCTCCCGACCTAAATCCAATAGAGCACCTTTGGGGGGTTGTGAAGCGGCAGCTTGCTGGGTATGAGACAGACCCTACCAGCATATATGAACTCTGGGAAAGAGCCAAAGATGTTTGGTTGAACATGGATGATAGGATTTGTCAGGATCTCATTGAAAGTATGCCAAGGAGGGTAGCAGCAGTGAAAAAAGTTAAGGGAGGGCATACGAAATATTAGATTTCTATATTTTTGATGACACGAACAAAACTGTACACATGTACATGTCACACAAAGTAGCCTATATTGTATCAACGGACAATAATTACCAAAAGTACTTATAATAAACTTTGTAATTATTATATTCATGCATTCGCACAATTTTTTTTGTGATTTAAAAGAATTTATTGAGCACACTGTGTTCATTATATACCAAAAGCGACGCGCGCGCGTACAGTTTTGTGTGTGACTGTACATGTGTATGAGTAGTAATTAATAGATTGTCGGCTATTCACTCAAACAGCATACAGCTGGACTATGGGTCCCTATGAATATCAAGTACATAACTCACTTCTAACATTACCCATGCCACGGGCTAGTGACCTGCATATAAAGAGTAGGTCGCTCGGACTCTCCCATCAGTTTAGCTGGGAGCTCTGATGAAACCCTTTCACAAGGGTCGAAACTGTAGTACCTGCCTTGAGTCTAGCTTAGTCCCTCCACCACCAGCCAGACTCGACCTTAGGGGACAGTCCGTCTGTGGTCCGCCCCGACGGTGCTCACAAGGCTGGACGCCTATGCCATTCCGGCATTTGGCTAAAGGCATTGTGACTTCTGAGATTTGAGGTTTAGTGAGATATGGCGGAGCATTGAGTTAAGAAACTGAACAAATATTTTGAGACTGTTAGATTATGAACTTTGTGTAGCACTAGTGATTTGACTATTGCTGGGTGTAAGAAAAGTGAAGCGCGGTGATAGACTAGTCTGAACTGTAAACATGACATTTTCAAACGAAGGGCCGACTCAGGCTCGGTTTGACCAAGAAGTGATTCAAAGAGCTAGTTGAGAAACACCGGGCTCATATGAACTGTGGAAAGATACCCGAGGCGTGGAAACCGGTTTAACAGTGACTTTATGACAAGAAGGTCACTCGGAACAAACTTTGAAACTACTAATGTACATAAGGTGGAGCGCTGAAACCGGATTGTTCAAACGTTCGACATTTAGGTTTCCGTAGCGAGTATCATATCGGCCTGAAATAAATCTGTAAATATTATCATTGAATAGTCTGAGAATTCGAAACACTTCGGAATTTAAGTATAAACCATGATAATTATATCGTTCATTTTCTATCGTGCAGAGCAGATCGTTTTCTTGTCGACGGACAGATCATTTACATACTTTCGTACTTAAATAACTGCTCTTCCGAATTCGATGAAGATGTTGTGTAGGAATCGACTAAATTTTATTTAACAGAGTCGAGACAACCGACATTCCGGCAATTTGAATCATGGGTAGGTTTTTTCTCGTAAAAATGAAAGCTTAGCGGCTGACAAATGTTACAGATAGCATTTACTAGTGTATCACACTGCCGTGCATGATTTTTTACATCAATGACTACGAAATTTGGTTGATCGAATTCGGAATTCCCCAAGGCTCTAAGAAGGCTAATTAGGGACCTCAGGTAAATAGAGTATAGTGAGCCTTAGCGAGCTCTGAATTACGTTTGCGACAATCGACAAGCGAGCCCGAAACCGGCTGGCTGATTGTACTCAGTACTCAGCCGGGTGCCTGGAGCGTTTCATCATCAGCATTTTAGACGGGAGGGTAAAAGGAATGCCCCGTCCACCAGTGAAAAACAATTCAATAGCTTCTCGATTTTGTTCACGAGTTCTCACGAGTCACAGCAGAGTTAAATATAGTCGCCGTAAGCACGGCATGGCGAGCCGCACCAGGCCGCACCTCGGTCAGTCCATTCTAAATTCGGGGATAAAAGCGACCCTGGAATTACTTTACGGGGATACGTCCGTATCGGGGGTAGTTAATTGACTTATTTGGCAGTCGCTCCTTACAAAGTGTCATGAACATTTTGGCCGGGAAGAAGAATGGTGATTTTTGATATAAAAGCCTACCTTTGGATGGCTCTTAAAAATTAACTTCCTTCGCAGTTCTTTTCAAGTTCTGTTTTTTTTCACTTTGAACTCAAAGCTCGAGATGTCTAATATATCACACATCTGCATTGCTCCAATGCCAACATGGGGTGTGTCATCAGCTTTCTCCGTATAGACGGCCCTCCTTTCTTACCCAACATTGATTAGGTCATCTTCTGCCCGTACTTCTCCTCTCCGCTCGACTCGTCCAGCAATGCCCCGATATCCATGTCACTATCGCTACCGCCGGTCTTTATCACGAAAGATCTGCAACGACCATTCTATACTATTTCAATGAACAGAATATTCATCTCGCAAAGAACATCCGGTAAGTTGAGCGTAGTGACGTGGTGTTTTTACCGGATTCCTTAGCCTCTACAGAGTTCTCTCCCTTGCCGGAACTGGCGACAGATTCATCCAACTCTTCGGACCTTGGATGGAAAAGATCCCAGAGTTTTATTCCAATCTGTATCATGAGAAGGAAGTTATATGTTACGGATCGGGAAGGGCATACCCCGCTCTTCCACGGCCCAAGTACGCCATTGTCGATGTAAGTGACAATGCCCCGCGTCAGCTGTTCATTCAATTGAATTTCTATCGTTCTTGGCAGATGTTCGGTATTGGCGTCTGTCAAATAATCCGTGGTATCAGCAAGCACGAAGTACCAGTATATTCCTGGCAAAGCGCTGGCTCTACCCCCCTATACTGGTTTGCTGCACCAGAGGACCGCGGTGGTATTGGCGATGTAGCCGTTAAATCCCAAAAATTATCCAAAATGTCGGGGAAAACCCCCAGAGAAGTCGAATTCGAAGTATGCTGTCCTCTTATTTGATCAATTATCTCCCAGTGTCTGACTCCATGTTTCTACAGTTTTGGCACCCGACTACGGCAAAAGTCGTCGAGCTCCCCGGTATAGGCAAAATTTACAATTACGAGTGCAGTTTGCAACTCGGCGCTGAAGATGTATGTATCACTCTATTACCCTTTTCTTTCCCTTCCTCTGATTTTACGCGCCTCCTCTTTTAGATGGATGCAGTCGCTCCGATGGATGGCTTCCACACTAATCTTCACAGGTGCGACTTTTGACATCTTTCACATCGTTTGATTTACTGATTCACGTTGTATTCCTGTCCAGCATGATGCGCGATTGCGATGGCGTAATCCTTCACAACAACGTTGCCTTGGAACCGGAAACGACCGAAGCGTTCCGTAAATGGTTCAAGGACACTAATCGACCTTGCTTCTCCGTTGGACCACTGATTGCCTCTAATATGGATTCCAAGGGATTTATTGAAGCGGAAATTCAGGCTTCCCCCAATGGCGACAGAATCGTTGCATTCTTAGCAAGAATAAAAGAGCAATATGGAAAACGTTCATTGCTCTATGTACGTAACTTTCTCTCATAGATTCTTTTTTTTCTGAAAAAAGCCAACCCTTCTAGACCGCCTTCGGAACATTTTGGTGGCCTTCGAGTTCTGCAGTCTGGCATTTTATCGACGTAGCGATCAACATGAACATTCCGATGGTAAAAAGCTTTTCTACTTTTCAGTACAGTTGAAGAGCTGAATCGACTTTTCCTCGATCAGTTACTTACCCACAACGAAGCCCAAGGCAAAATTCCTCCACACATGCTGGAAAAATTAACCTCTAACGAGAATGTCTTGATTGTTCCATGGGCTCCACAACTGTACCTCTTAAACAACGACGTAAGGCAAAAACAAACCAGACGAAAAATGTCGTGACAAACTCATAATTTCTCTATTTCTTATAGACCGTCGGCTGGTTCCTCAGTCATTGCGGAAACAACAGTTGCATGGAAGCCATGTACTCAGGTATTCCCATGTAAGTCAAGCGGTGGTAACCCATCGATTAGTCTCAAAACATGATAACCAAATGACATATACAGGATCGCATGTCCACTCGACGGAGATCAGCCCCTTAACGCAATCTACATAAGCACAATCCACGGTGTAGGTTTCGAACTGATCGAACCTCGCGAATGGATAGGCACCAGGCCTTTCTATCGAGGTATGCGCCGTACGGGCACGGAGCAGGGTGCACGTGACGAGGCTCGTAGGGTATTGTATCAGGCTTTTGGACCTGAAGGAGAAAGACGTCGGCGGAACGCTAAGGAGTTCCGGGAGCAAATGCAGGCTTGCTGGGCTGAAGATGGAGTGGCTCGGAAAGACTTCCTTAGGTTGGCTGAGGTACTCACTAAGTGAAGAGTCGATGCTGGTGCTGTTCGTTTTTGTTCGAAGATGTATTAAGAGATATTTATTTTCGGTTCTATGGAAGACCTCCGAGCGCGGTTCGATTACTGCAGGGGGGACTCTCCGGGTTTACGACTAAAATTTATATATAAAAAGTTTGTACGTCGAAATTTAAGACATAAAAATATTTTCACGGTCCCCTTTGAATACATACATAGCTAATACCTAAACCGCAAATGGATTTGGAGATATAATGATAGTCATATTTGGAGGGAACAATGCTTGATCAGTCGAACAGATGATCTCATTCAACTCTGGGAGCTTTTGAAAAACTTCAATCCATTTTACACACATGCTACCGAAACAACGACCCACCGTGAAATAAACCATAACAGTTGACTTAGCAGTAGGAGCTTAGTTTTGACTCTCCGACTTCAACTCCGCCGGGATCACTCCGCACCACCGTCTGGATATTTCTATGGCTCATGACCTAGCGGAACAGATATCCAAGCTCCGTAAGAAAAAATGGGTCAATCTGCAAGGCCTAATCGACTGCTCGACTGCCCATCTCTCTAGCGCAGGATCCAGTCCGAGTTGCTTGTTCATCTCCCTTCTTGGTCGGGGCAGCTACAATAGCGTCTACCGACTAGTCTTCAGCGATGGCACCCAACTAGCTGCCAGTATCTCGAACCACGACGAAGAAGACTTCAACGCCCAGGCGAAGCAGTCCGAGATTGAAACGATGAAATTCGTGCGCGAATCAGGACTGTATCCAGATATTCCTATACCAAAGGTACATGCATGGGACACCACGTTCAATAATCCCGCGGGCGCGCCCTATGTCCTCATGGATGTTGTTCAGGGGGAAAATTTGGTGGGCTTGAGGGACGACAATGGTCTACATGGCTTGGACACTCTACCCCACGCGCAGCAGCTTTCCATCGTTAAGACACTGGCAAAGCTAAAAGCATCCCTTTCCAAGCCCGTACCACTCGACGAAATAGGGAGCATCACAGCGAATGCACCGAGAGGGGGCCACTCTGTGGGTCCGCTCATGACTCTCACGCAGGAACGTCTGGGAGGACCTTTCAAATCCGCACATGAACTCTGGCGTTCTCGTCTAGAGCATGGAATACTACATGCTGTTCAAGAGTGGTGTAACCTCGAGAACGACCAACTCTCGACGTCGCTCTCAGAGCCAAACTGCACTCCTCAAACATTCGCAGAGCTATTTCAACTGCTCTCCTCACTTATCCCACACTTTATGATACCACGGACGTATAGTCCCTTGGTCCTGCACCACCCCGACCTCGCCTTACGCAACATTTTCTTTGACAAGGAATCACTCTCATCAGACCAACCAAAGATAACGGGCGTCATCGACTGGGGCGGCGCACAAATCCTCCCACTCATACTTACCGCCCAGTATCCCGACGACCTCATGACCACAGCCGACGATCCATTTCCACGTCCTGGGTATCCAGACGAAAACTGGCGCTCTGTCCCTTCTGATTGGACCTCCATTGGAGACACCACCCAATGGCCACAAGCGTTCCACAGCCCAGACAACCCAGTCGACTACACACCACACGTCAGCGCGATGGTCCGCCGGTTCTACCTACGCACGTACTTCAGTGCGTGCTACGCGGAACAGTTGCATCTGTTACATGAAAAGCAACACAATTACCCTCCCCACAATCCGTTAGGCGACAACGGTCAAAAGCATTGTCGTGAGTTACCGTAAGTTTTCTTAAAATTTGTCTAGCCTTAGCTCCTGTTAGCAACACGTGACGACGAACAAATTAACACACTCCTCCGCAAGTTCCAAGAGGATGGGATATCGGATCGAGGGAAAATCAGCGAACTCCTTAGGAAAGAAGGGATCCAAATGAGGTAGGTATACTAAAATCACATCTTTAATGCTTATACTGTCACGGCTGACACACTTCATAGTGAAGGTACGGTTGCAAGACATTGTCGAGCGCTTAAAATTGCTGAAAGGTCTGGTCTTTCGGATCCAGTTTTGGCGCATGCCACGCTGTTTGCGGACGCGCCGTACTACTTGAAGTTCCACGAGACGGTGTGTGGTGGATGGACGAACTGGGTCGAACATGCAAGTTGGATACGAGAGACGTACTGGAGATTAAGGACTCTTGCAGGGCAGGGAACAGGCGAGGAGTCGCTGATCATTGGGCCAAACGTTTATCGAAGTTCTGTGGAGCCGGTGGTACGCGACTTGGGAATCTTTGAAGAGTCACCATGTTCTGGAAATGCAGATGATTCAGAAGACTAGCGTTTGACGACAGTAATCTCTCTTCACGGTTGCTTTGGATTGTCAATACTATTCTGTACAAATCGGCTATACATTCGACTGATTCTCTGAACAATAGATGGCACTGAGTCGGTCATTCAATATTCAACATTCAATATTCAATCCTGATCAAAGGCGCTTTCAATCCCATTGGCCCCAACACCCTCATCCAAGCGCGTCAATCATTGCCTCAATCATTGCCTCAATGATCGTCTCCGCCGAATCCCAAGTCGTCGACTGATAAGTCACATATGCCTCCGTCTTCTTTTTCTTCGCCACAATCGTGATATACGTCGTCGGCTGTCCTGACGTCTTCTGGGACTTGGTCTGGAACGTGATGTTCGTCTGCGACTGTGACTTCCCGTCTCCGTGCCACGGCTTGTACTGCCCAACGCCGTACACCTTCTCGATCTTGGAGGTGTCGATGTTGTCAAGGTACTGTGCGACTTCCTTCAGTGCTTTCTTGGAGGCGTTGGACTGGCTCGGGGGTAGAGCGTGAGTGAGGTTACTGAGGATGATGGGTTTTAAAGTCGGTGGACTTACGTTTATGGTTACAGACATGGTGTTGGTATTGGGGTAAGAGATAGTATGGAAGAAGTGAGCTAGCTGATGGACAAATGGCCTCGTACAGTACAGTACCGTATTTATAAACCAGACGATGGTCCCATGACCCGGGTATGAGATGCTCCGACTTCAAATTTGACAGCACCTGCATTGTGCAATGAAGAAGAAGGCGTACCCAGCCAACCAAGGGTCAAGACGAAATTAGTGGGGGCGGAACTGGCTCGGTTGCACTTCCACGGTGATGCGTAATCCGGCGTGACATAGTATCAGAGCAGAAAAAAATCGTGATAAAATAGAGAGTTAAATTTGATAGAACTAATAGATTATAGATTACATATAAGTATAATGCAGGAGGTGCAGTGGAAGAGGGAAATAAAATTGCATCAATGTCACCCATAATCCGGCACCTGTCTAATAAGGACTCCATAGACACTTGGTACTTCAATGCAGATCCGGTGGTAAGTCATCTTGAGCTCTGGAAACACTTACTTGAGTGGCATAGGGCAATGTAGACTGAACTAAATCCGCCATTTCAAAGGACTGAGGAGGTGGCATATAGAGGTGTATCTCCTGTGTCCGGCTGCTGAACATTGCATTCAGGCTTCGAGGGAAATCCGTCCGGTCTTGATTCCTTGCTTCTTAGGTAAGAGTTGTGATTTGTGCACAGAGCTGAGTAACCTTGGTCTCAGTCTCGGAGAAGACGTATTAAGAGATATTTATTTTCGGTTCTATGGAAGACCGTCGAGCGCGGTTTGATTATTATTGCAGGGGGGACTCTCGGGGTTTGATTAAAATTTATATATAAGTTTGTACGTCGAGATTTAAGACAAATATTTGGGGGGGAACAATGCTTGATCAGTCGAGCAGATGAGAATCGATGACAAAAACTTAGAGGCTATGAAAGAAAAGAGGACAGATTAAAGATGAGAAAGTATTTACGAATCAAGGAGAGTCCGAGAAGCACGTCTGTTATAAGAATTTCACCGACTAATAAAAACAATCGAACCTCGAAACTGTCCATGAACGAAGAAAGAACATACAAAGAGGAGATATTTGTTGAGAGACATTGACTAGTGCTTCGAAAACGCTTTGAGTGGTAATCTCTGGCTAATGATCAACGCTATCCACGCAAGTAACGGCAAGCTCACTAAGTTGATGTCAGATTTCTTTCAATGAATTTTGAGTAATGGATGAACTAACGAGACAAATGAGGCTACATCAGGATCTATGATCGTGTCGGCGTCGACGACTTGAAGTGGTATTAAGCATGTTAAACCGACTGGAAAAGTTCAATCTCTGGAACACCAATGTCAGACTGAACGACAAGGAAGACCATAACGTCCTAAAGGAACTCTAAATTTGTGTAACAAAGATTCGAAACAAGTCACATGAAATATTAAACAGACGTACTTCTAACATTATTGAATCGTTGTTTAGTGAGATTATACGCGGTCTAGGCGAAAGTGGTGTGAACAGGTGGCTGAGAACAACTCAAAGAGAGATCATATGTCGACTAAAGCCTCTAACTCTAAGAAAATCTCTTCTCCAGTTGAGTTAGCTTGAGCCATTCAGCAGTTTGCGGGTCAAGCTGAGGCGCAGCCACCAGAGAAACCGAGTAGAACTTTTTCTGCGTTGTTCATAGCAACTAGACAAAATTCAATAATTCAGGATACGAATAACGTCTGGGATCCCCAATAGTTTACTGGACTTGCCTCTTCCTCGATAGCAGGATTACGTAAATTATAGTTTCTCACGTTTAGAGTTTACATCCGCATCCTTCCACCCAACACTCATCATGGTGAGACCCGTTTGAACTGTCCGAAGGGAACTAAACTCATTATTTTTCTATTAGCCAAAAGAACTCAAAGACATCAAAGCTTTTCTCGAAGTTTGCGGTCGTCCAGACGCCCGATGTAAGTGGAAACTGTAGCTATTGTAGACACAACTGTTTAAGCGAAAAACTTTTTTTTTCTTTCTTGCTAGCTGTACGGGTGAAGAAGACACCCAAACGACTATCCTCAGGATCACAAAAAATCAGAACGAAACTGAAGGTCCGATGCTCACGGTACCTGTACACATTGGTCCTCGACGATGAGGAAAAGGCGGACAAGTTAGCGTCCAGTTTGTCTCCATGTTCGTTCAATCTCTTGTTATTGTTATGTGCAATTTGACTCATACTACTCTTTCTCAAGCACTGAACATTGTAAAAATTTCGAAGAAGGCCGCTAAACCCGCCAAAAAATAAGCACCTGTGGGCGTAGGCGTGGGTGTCTTAAAGGGTGTCGAGTGTTTTCTATGAGGGCGAGAGTCGTACCTGTTTTACTTACCTTATTCTATGCATTATTGCGTACATGCAGAATATACGACTAAACAGCATTACTCCCGGTAAGACCGTTTAGACGAAAACTGAAGTACTGACCCCTTATGTGTACATCGCTCCTCCACATGTGTCTCGACTGTCGGCTACATATACGTTTGTGGAACAAAAATCCAGTGACAAATGTCAATTATCTGAATAAGGTCATTCTGCTTCAAAGTTTCGACAACACCAAGACAACACGCGTGAAAGTCCGTTCAGAAAATGTTGACTACAAGCGTCGAAACGTACATACAAAACAATCCCTAAAAAAAACAAACTTATCACCTTGTTTCCCGCGGTGTGGTGCTCGATTAGTTTTCTGCGTACCCGCCCCAAACTCGCCCTCAGAAATTGCTGATGTAATCACAAAAATTATCCAAAAAGTCATTATAATAGCGATACATGGTAATGTTCTACAAAATAGAATCCATTTCTATACAAGTTCCACTTCCCCTCGAAGTACATGGTTCACGATGGACGAATACCGCAATAAACTTATGGAGCCTTTTTTGAGATCAATCGAGCGACCACTTGCAAAACGTTCCCAATCAGCAAGGAAGGCGGCGCGGAAATTTGGACTGATAGAGCTTACTCAGGCAATAAAATATGATCGCAGTTTTGGAGTGTACGAACAAATACAGGTGTATCCCCATTTGGTTTGGAAACTAACGTGAGAATAAGTGAGTATAGGTACATATAAGATATAAAGGTGATACTTACCTGTGCTTGGACCAGGCCAATTCGATCCCTCTCTTTCAACACGAATCCAGGACGGCAAATCTTTAAGAACAGTTGTGTTGAAGTGGTTCTCCAACAGCCGTTCGTACCTGCAACGAAATATGAACGATATAGGGACGAAGAGACTTCAGGGAGAGGTGACGTACACTTGCAAGTATCTGAGTTCCATCATCGAAAGCCGTCTTTGCATATCCAGATTTTGAAGAATAAATTTTGCATACTTCTCAATCTGCTTCGAAGCTCAGTTTTCCGAGAATCAATAAAGAGAAAGACGATATCAAAAACCTTAGCTATACGTGCCCGGGTGTACGATCGTATAACAAACCGAATCCGCTCCATTTCCGTCTGCACAAGAATAATCTGATAATGCTCATCTTCATTTGCATCCGGATCACCTCGCAATTGCGAAACCAGCGTAGCCTTGTTAACATAAGAATCTCAAAAAAAAAGTATTTCACATTTCGTCCGGAGCCCATGCCTGTTCTCGAATTCTATCCAATAAAGTTTGCAACAGATTCCCACAGTGTTGAAGCAACTCCGGAGAAAGACGCTCGTTCACCCAATGTCTCATAAGTTGAGTGACGTGCGTATCTTGTTGATCGTCTTCTATAACCATAGGCTCTATGGGTCTTTGGTCAACTGCAACAGGTCCGAGTCCTCTTCGGGCATTAGAAGAACTTCCTCCAGCAGAAATGTTATCTGTCATGAAAGAAGGTAGCTGTAAAGGTCTGACGTCGAAAAGGTCGTCATCGGAGTTTTCGGCCAGGCTCGTACTTTCCGTACGAGGTCGTTTGGCACGAGGAAGCATCGTTGGAGAGTAGGAACGTGCTGTCACGCTGTAACGCTGTCACGCTGTAACGCGTTGAAAAAATCCTACTCCGAGTCCCAGCTGCAATTTCCAATTCAAGATATAAAGCATTTCGTCATTAATAAAATACTCAATCTCAAATAGACAGCATATCCCGGGCTGTCTGTAAAACAAAGCGCGTCATAACTCGAGCAGCTAAAAAAGTGGACTGGATTTACGAACCACGGTCCCCACATATTGCAAAAAGTCACTATTAGCATCGGCACACTGTTGCCCAATTTTACAAGAAGTTCGTCTGTGTCATTTACTTTGGAGAACAAAGACGCCAGATCATCTTCGTCTATAAAGTTACCGCGTGCTTCGATGCCGTTGACGAGTATGCTGTTCCCAAAGAAATCCTGAAAAGATTCTGCTGTCGAAAAGTCACAGGTAACTAGTGGTCTGTTATAAATCCATGAGCAATAACCCAGTAACAGCGACCTGATGAAATAATAACCCAGAATGATTCACACCGCGAGGACCCCAACCTAGAGATGCAGACGGTCGAATTGAGGTGCTCTCGTGAAGCTTCATGCTTACTGATAACTTCAAAACTCCTAGTTATATTACTTATGAGATCTCCCGCTCACGATATAAGAAAGTCTACACCCGAACCACCCGGGCCAACATCCAGTTAGCTTATCACATGCACAGCCCAACATCCCAAAATATTATACAGGACGGAACAGCCTTCACATCCCGGATCACAATACCGCACATAGTATTACTGCTGTGAAGGAATTATGTTTTCCGCATCGTTCTATATCACCTTACAAGCTTAGCATTTAGATGCCGCTATTTGTTCTGCCATATTTCAATATCAGCCTCGCCTCACGCGCCCTCAATTTGACGTTCTCAGGGAGAAAGTTTATAAATCAATAATAAAAGTCCTTAGGTAAGATGATTTGCTAAAGAGGTTTGACTCGCAGAGGCATCTGTACACCCTCCTTCTCTCGTCCCCTAATCATTGGTTTCACCGTATTGCCACCTAAATGGTAGAAGTCCAATTGATTACCAGTGTCTTCAAATTCAAAATGGCTTATTAAGGACGCCACCACAATCTTTTTAGAAAAAAAAGATATCAGACCGGTTTCAAAGTAAGATGTGTGATGCCCACCTTTAACTCTGCGATAGCTGGCAGGGGAAAAAAGGAGCCTTTTAGCCAAGTTATCACTTGTTTCAGACGGAAACTTACCAAATATGCGACCGAGGCAAACCTTAGACCTATCGAAATTATGAGCATATCCAACGGGAACTGACAATCGAAAAGTAAAGGACAAACCCATCACCAAAGGTATAAAGATGCCCTTGCGCTCGAATCAGCTTCACTAGAGGTGGTAAACTACCATCTTCTGACCATCTATCTGGACGGAATTCGGCAGTATCAGGGCCCCAAATAGATTCGTCAAAGTTTACACCATCTCGAACTGCCACTTGAATTACTTGACCAGCTTTTACATACACTTCCTTTTTACCAGTTGTCGGAACTGGAAAATGAAGCGGGATGACGTCGTCTTCCACGGCCTGTGTAACACAGTGAACATCAGCTTTTTTAAGTGAAAAATTCCACTATGCAGAGAATGCGAACCATCCGGCCAATCTCTCGAAGCACGGCTTTCGTACGTAAGGTCTCACGAATTACTTGCTCAAAATACGGAAGAGCTGTTCCACTCATTAAATCCTCGTAATTTGGAAAACGGCCGTGTTGCGCCTGAAAATCCTGCAGTTCTTTTCGTACCCTCGTTTGAATATCGTGATGACGAGCAAGTTCATACAGACATTCCTAATCAAACTATCGTATGTTTCCACGACAAGCAAGAGCAATACGTACGGCCACGACATTAGCAGTTGTTTCTGAGCCGGCGAACATGACCCCTATAATCTATAAGACTCATGTCAATATATATTTCTTCCTTGAAAGTGAAAGTAACCCTCACTTGAGCTATTGCCTCTTCCTTATGGATATTTGATCCATCTGCATATTTTTCTTTTGCTGAATGTATAGTTTATAGTCCACGTGTGTTTCAAATACCAAAAGGACAGTTACCTAGTACATCTAGTACTTTGGCATGCATTCCTGCGCCTTCTTTTCCAGCCCATACCTCTTCAGCAATTTTACGAAATTCTGATCGCAGATTATTTGTATATGTCTTGAGAGGATTTGGAAGTAATAGAAGAGAAGGAAAGATCGAGGCCAGTGTTTCTATTAAAATGGTAAAATAATCGGCTGTCGGTGAATTTGTGATTTCATGTAGCAGGGAAGGGATCCGTCCTTCACTCGCGCTAATATTGTACATAAACATGGTCATACTGATACCATCCAACCTAAATTGTAGAATGAGAACGAAGAAGGAACGAATAAACTGATGTGCGAACGCTAGCATATGAATATTTGGAGCAATGTCGATAATGCCATCATCAGTCTTTTCCAATAAGTCTTCGTATTGTCTTTTCAGCTACAGTAAAATGAGCCCAATTCGTCAGGAATAAGCGCTATACTAACATTCTCAACCAAGTCATAGAACACGTGGGAAACTTCTTGCACGGATTGAAGCCTTTTGATTCAAACTTTAGAGTCTCGCTCACCAATCAGCACGGAGCTTTTGACATACGAAAACGCTGCGCCAAGAGATTTCCTCATTCTTTTGTGTTCTTCCCCTAATCGAAACTCATCAAACGAGATTCATGAGTAAGTATGTGCCGCACATGCCTTCGGCGCAAAACAGTCCCTTTCCGAACTTTAGGCGTTTTCAGTACATTTCAAAATAGACCTAATCAGATACTTACAAATAACTCCAGGACCTGTCTATCACTATCCGGTCGTACATAATTCTTGCCTTGAAGAACATGGTTGACTCCTCTAGGATCACTTAGTATCAACCAAGGCTCCTGACGAATAATCAAGAAGTCGATACAAAGAGATCGTTATGGTCAACTTACATAGAGTGGGCCTCTTATCTTGTACGCCTGTCCGTAAGCTTCTGCCCAACGAGTCATTATTGTTCCCATTCGCGCTCGCTCGAGTTCTAACATGTTGCCTACAAGAACGCTTGGAACTGGTGGGCCGGGAATATCGTCCAGCCTCCTGACGGTGTTGCGGTACCATTGTATGAGAACAGCTACAGCACCTGCAGAAAAGAGAGAAAGGATGGAGATAATCATATTTAGAGAGATATGAGTGTGTTAGGAGCGTATGGGTGATGCAACTTGAAAGAGGTCTTACATACAAGTCCGGAGTTATGTCCATGTCGGGGTGTATTGAGGCCGTGGCCTATCCGCGGACTTTGTCATACGCTCGGATTCTGCCGGCCGCGGAACCTTAGTTGCCCACCCCGTCTTTGGCTTAACGATTACTTACACGCCCAACTGGGGGGACAGGTTATTTTCACCTGATCTAGCTTCAATTCAGTTTTCTATTCAGTCGTCGGCGTCAAATATTAAGCGGCATCAAGCGGATTGTTGTGATTTGCCCATTCCAGGTTTTGCTAGATCAGGTGAAAATAACCTGCACCCTCAGTTGGGCGTGTACTATACTCCATGTTAAGTAGATATCTTTGAACCTCATTATGGAAGTTTTAATCTAAACATGCAAATGCGAGATGGCTTTGGAGTTTTCATAAAGGAAGGGGATTGCTGATGGCAAGACTAGATGCTAAAACAGTAATTCTTTCAAAAAAGATGAGAATGCTCGCATCGAGGCCACGAGGAGTCTTCCATCATGACGGGGGGATCTATACGACTATTTCCTGTCTCGTTGGAAGTGGTGAAACATGCTCCATTTCCGCTGGCCAGTGTGGACTCGAGATAACACTGGCAGCAACTTCTGAAACGAACTAAGATTTATTTATTATAGCCCTCGTAAATGATAAACGAAAGCGTATAGGAGGCCATCTCACCGTGAAGTATAGAGGATTGAAGACACCAGCCTGTTGTTTCGTGGCGACCGAGTAAGATATCTGACCAAGAGTCTACAGTTGTATTTAGTTTCGAAGTAGCTTGTTATGTGTAAATCATCTAATTGCGTGATTATTGCAGCACGGGGTATATGTTGGGATGGTGGGAGCCCTACAATTTTCGAGCAATTAAAAAGTAGTTCGTGAATTAACAAATTAAACTGATACCTCTCCGAATCCTATCACTTTCACCGTCTTCCAAGGGTTTATAACCAACATGAGGCAGAAGATGTTCTCTCAAACGAAATGAAAGAATAAGACGGCGATCGTTATAAAATTGTGAAAAACACCGGATGAAGCAACACGAATACGGGAGACAGCCTGAGGGTTCTGTTCCTTTAGAGGAACGAGCTCTACAAATGCCGCTGGAATGACGGCAAAGAGATTATATCCCTATCTTGTAAGTGGAATATTCTCCCTGAAAATAATTTTTCAAGTGTTATAATGTATAACAATGGGAAAGTTACAATGAGGCTGTGACGGCGTGTCCGTATTCGTGCATTCCGGTGCAAATTAGTAATGCAAAAACTATGGGATAAACATGTGAAAGAGGAAGATTGAAGCCGGGAGTCTTGCAAAAATTGGAATGTAAATAAAAACGTTCAACTAAACGTGTAATGGTGCCTACAAGTAGTCGTGGGTTTAAGATTTGGGTATCGTCAGCGGGACGAGAGGTAAAAGCTGCCAGTCCTCGTTTGACAAAAGTTGTTGATGATGATGTAGCCGAACTTCTAAGTACGAAAAACCGATAATATCGTCCGAACAGAAGAACCGCGGACCACCAAAGCTCCCAACCGTAAACATTTGACCAGAAAAAGCTATGAGCTATTAGAAGCCTTAAATTTGGGTATTTCTTGAAAAACGATCTCGGCCCGTGGAATCACTCGATGTGCTGGCCAACGTCGCTTCCGGTTTTTTTTTACCCTTTTCAACATACAAATTGGTCCAAAGTCGAAGTAAAAGGAATCCAGCAGGCTCGGTACTGATGACGGAAGTGCCGATTTTCGCGTTCCACAAGGAGCCTTTTATTGGTACGTCTTCGGGTCTTGCCGCGGTAACAGGTAGAAAAGAAGGGCCATCTCAAATAGTAAATATAGAGCCAGAATACAACCACAGATCCGCAGAGCAGCAAGAAAGACATTGGAAAACTGTATCATAGAGGGTTTTACCTCGCTGTAAGCCTGTAATGTACTACGCATCTGATTACGTCATCGACATCGCATACTAAGTTGTGGCTATCAGCCACACATACTTCTTCTTGTCTTTCTATTAATCTCTTCCACGTTTCTGAATCAATACATCGAAACTGCATCATGAAGATATTCGTATTGTCTGTTTTTTTGCACCAGCCAGCGGCGCAGTTACTTTACTTTCATCTGCCTCCGATCTCTCATCATTCTCGTTTTATCAGCGCCCTAGCCTCAGAGAATTCCTAGTATTCTTCACGAAAATTGTGGTTGAGCGGACAAAGCCGGGAAATAGACAAAGTGTACAAGAGAATAGTTATGTCGCCCACATTTATATGTATGTAATCGAGGTGGTTCTGAGCAACTAGCTGGTTCGCCGAAATGTCCGCTTTTCATGTTGATGGTACGTATTTAATGTATTGATGTATCCTTTTCTTTGGTCTCTTTCAAAAGGTGTCATCGTTACTGATGAAGAATATCCTACTCGGCCTGCGTTGTCCCTCAATCATCTTATTCTACTCCATCATCAATTTCTTTTCCTCAGGTATGACAATCTATCCTCGCCTCTTATCCTTGTCTGATTCCTTATTTGTAATGCAGATCGAAACCTATCTTTCAAAGTATCAAGATCCCAAGCAGGCCGATACTATTATGCGAGTACAGCAAGAGCTAGATGAGACAAAGATTGTCTTGGTAAGAACCCTTTCATTCTTCTCAACTCGTTTAGTACTGATTGCGTTTTTCTCACTTTTGCGAACATTCAATCAGCATAAAACTATCGAGTCCGTTTTGGAACGTGGTGAGAAATTGGATAATCTAGTGGAGCGTTCGGCTTTGAGCGCTCAAAGCAAGATGTTTTATAAGACGGGGAAAAGCGTATGCTAATTTCTTTTTCCTGTCTTGTCCCTGACCCAATTGACTCATCCATCTAATAGCAAAACAGCTGCTGTAATATATGATTCCGGAGCCTGTCGCTGATCTTTCTTCTAACATGGCTCTACGTGATTCATTCAAAATTGCGGTTAGCCTAGTGCTGCGACTTGTCCACCGGGCATAAATTTAGTTCGACATGGCCGTTCATTTGGACGTGTTTTGCCACGTTGTTGACCCAACACAATAGGCCTCAATTAAAATAATAATGATCCATAGAATTTCAAGAATCCACGTAACAAGTCATAAAGAGTCATATTTACTTCATTCCGCCAAGTTTTCTTAGGTGCGTGTTCCTAACGACCCGACCATCGTACTCAACACCTTCCTGCTCCGACAACGGTTTTCCATCTCCAATAGCAAGAGTTGTCAATGCCTTCGCCAAAGGCATAGTCCCGATGTGTAGCGATTTGACAAAGTTTCCGAGAAGAAAACCCATGGAAGACGAAAAGGCTCGTTTATGGAACTTTTCCGGGTCTTGACGAAGATTGTTTCCTTGAGGATCTATAAATCCAGGCCTGACTGCATAAACGTTGAAAGACGACTCTGTGTTTAGAGCGAGCTCAAGAAGCTCTTTTTCCGTCTTCCCTTTGGTCTTGGCGAAAATTTGGGATGAGCGCTCAGTTTGGTCGGCCTGAATAGCAAACACATGGTTCTGTTCAGTGTGTTCACAAAACGAAAATGCTCACTTACACCTTCTCCGGAAACGTAAACAAAGGTGAAGGGTGATGTCGAAAAAGTTGAGAAAGCTCGGGCTGCTGCCATGGTATAATCATATGTTATCTAAGTAATATGGTTATAAAGGGTCGAGCTGAAGAAAGAAGAGGGAGAGGTTACTTTGACATATTCTCTTTGGGTTTCATACGCTTATCAGCAATAACACTCCTATGACGAAAAGCATGAATGACTACTTACTCCTTAGTAACCAAAGTCTGACTTATTCCTAGTGCCCAGATACAAGCAGTTGCACCTTTCAGCTGTTCTAGAAGGCTGACAGGGTATTCAGCAAAGTTCTCGTGAAGAATCACATGAACTTTGTCCTGTCCCTCTGCTTGAGCAACTGGCCTGCGTGAAAGCACGCTTATACGAGTGATTCTGGCTTCAGAAAGACAATATTTGAGAACTGCTGAGCCACAAGTTCCCGTTACTCCGGTGAGAATAATATGCATGAAACTTCAGAGCTTCAGAGGTAAGAAGGAGGTGAAGATTGCGCGTCCGGCGTTAAGCGTTAGGGTGCACGATGCCCTCAACACCGGCTCCTTAAATTAACCTTGCTCGGAGACGCACGCCGGACAGGGTCTAACTGAGACAGACTCCTTCAAAAACGTGAAAATGTTGATCATCAACCCACATCATTATGTCCTTCTCTGGATCTGAGTATGCACCGGTTCTGTTCAGTAGTATGAAATCCTCCGAATCAAGGACAAGACCCCACTACGTTTTATGGACAGTAAGTTCTACTATTTGACTGTCTTGCTATCGCTGTGCCGATCTGACAGGCGACTGGCCGGTAATGTTTAGTCTTATCGACTCACAAACCGGAGCGCCTTCCCAAATCTTTCGGATGTCCGATTCTTTATTCTCTTATCTGAACAAGGATTGTCCTGTGAATCATGAAAGTGGATATATGTATAGAGCCGGATAGTACCGCCGTCGAGAAAAAAACAAGATTTGGTATTTTTGTTGAACTCCTCTTATGATTAATTCATGCTCAAAAAACTAGCACCAGCCTTTGATCTCAGCCCTTGTACCTCGCTGCGTCTATTGCCCATTCCGTAGGAGTACCTTACTGAATTACCTCTCTGGCTTAAGGGCGCCGCGGTCGATCAGTTCACCCCGCCCACGAGTCTGAGGCGAGCAGAATAACTCAAGGTCGCCGCGGTGCAGTCTCGAAAGTTTTTTACGCAACTATTTGTAGAACTCTGTAAGATTGAACATTGATTCCAGCGCTCACGAAACTCAGCTTACAGGATTGGCATCGAAGGGTAGATTCACTATTTAAATAAGTATTAAAACCTCGATTTAGCTCTCATGAGAGACCTTTTAGTACTGCGATTTGCTTGATCCCGGCGGTATAGATGTCCAGGGCTAAGGCTATTCTTAATTTTCGATATTATTACGGTCAGGCAATCTTGACGTGTGCCAATTGCTGGGTTTTCAAATTTCAAAGATCGACCACGACAGCACTAATCTCGGACAATTCCTCCGGTATAGATAGCTATTACTCGACCACACTAAAGAAAAAGATCGCCTTCAACCGTGACGCTGCCCGAGGAAGATCTGCCCCTGGCATACAATTCTTCAGGATATTCTTAACCTCCGGCAGATCTCAAGGGTATGAGAACGGCACTCCCAATCGCCAATGCTCTCAATTTCGACCAAAGGTTTTGAGACGATCGAGCCCTGCTTCTAAGCTCAGCCAATGCAGTTTCACAGTACCTGCTTTTGGCGGTGCATTCAACATGCTGTCTTTCCTACACAACATTGAAATGAGTGTCGAACCTTCGTACATTGTCAGCGTCGAATCCAGGATAGTTTAATATCAATTTATGCGTGTAAACTTGACTAACCGTCCAACACTTCCTCAGTGTAATTCTGCGGATACCACAGTAATATTGGGAGGAAATAGCGCTTGATCGGTGGGACAAATGACGCCATTATCAGGCAGCTGTTCGTTGTACATGAACAAATTGGGCTCAGAACATCAACTAACTCGAAACTTACAGTTCCATTGAAGAAATAGTCCCTGACGATAGATTGAGTGCAGTCAGAATTCATCGCAATAGAAGTATGCTGTTATTGTAGCCATCATACAGGTCGTTCCATCGAAACCGTAGAAAAACGCTTACTCCAAAACCGTCCTGTTCAGCTAAGCGAGCACTTGATCCGAGTAGATTGGCGATCTTTTGGGCGCCAATGAATGGTGTAACGGGATCGGCCTTGGTTGGAGTAGTCAGAGCTAAATGCTTCAAAAGAGCACGACTCCAACAACTTACTTTGTTCCCTATGACAAGAATAGGGAACGCTAATTCATGATTAAAAGGCCCCATAAACCTCTCGGAAGCACGTATAGGGAATCAATGGCAGAAGGATGGAGGCTAGATAATCATGGGACTGTTCCAGAACACAGTATCAGCACGCATTTCATGAACAGAGTACCTGATTAACCAAGACTTCGCCGACTAAAACAAGTGCATTGTCGAGTTAAATCAAGCAAAAAGAACACACTTCTTTTTGAATAACCTACAGACGGGAGAAATCTGCTGAGTCACGTTAACCAGAACTTCGAAAAGAAGCTGGGTGGTAATTTCGGGCTGGTCAACACTATCTACACAAGTGATAGCAAGTTCACTATCAAGGCTGATTTGTTACCTCCCCAAAAATAATAAAAGCTGAGGATGACTGGCCTGATAAATGAGGCTACAGTCGGATCTATAATTGTATCGGAACTAGGTGGTATGCCTCTTTTCGAGAATGATCTTCGGCGACTTGGTGAGGTCGACATGAGGGATGAGGCTTCAGCTTCTAAAGCCGATGCGAATAGCTCTATTTCCGGAATACCGGTACTAAACCAGAGAGTTGGGAAAAACATAAGAGAATCTGGTATCCCTTTTTTAAACCAGTATTTAAGTGCTAAATAACTCGCGCCATACCTCTACCCTCAAAAGATGTCACATTGTTTAATCCCTATTATACGCAGTCTACGAAAAAAGAAGGTCGTCAGGGAAGGGCAGACGAACAAGTTTATGAATATCAAGAGAAACCCACGTCAATTAAATTCAGGAATTGAGAAAATATCTCCGGTCCAGTGGAATCAGCTTGTGCAATAGAACAATTGGCGGGACCGGCTTCGGCGCAATTCTCAGCGAAACCCTGCAACGCTGCTTCTGCATCGTTCAAAGTAACTGAGGGAAACATCATGTGAGAAGGAGTAAGACAATGCAATGCTATGAAAGACCTGATGTAAGTACGGACCGAGCCAAAATACTAAATGTGCTTACAGCGACTGTAGGTTCCGTGGCCCAACTATAATCCCTAAGCTGAGAAGTTCAACGCTTTCGAGGGTTGACATACCGTACGACATCAACAACTCCATCCAGGATGACCCGACCAACACGCTTTCAGTTCCCACGGAGATGAGATTTCAGACAACGTTCAAGAAACTATTAGCACTACATACCTGAGGAAACACTGTATAAACGTAATTTTAAAAATTGTCTCATGAAGCGTTAAAGGAGACATACAGTTTACGAAATAATTCCCGATTATTGCTCCGTAGCTAGTGGCCGACTCGGAAGGTGATAAAAAGGTAATCTCTCGAGGAGAAAAATCGAACCTGAAACCCCAGAAGTTCAATGGGCTACCAGGTTCTTCAATACAATCCCAAATAGACGCCATATCTTCAACCGTTGAAGTCTATTCGTCGTTTCAGTTTTGTCATATATGTATGCACTTCAGGATGAATTTACCGTTCCGACATATTGCAGGAAGTCGCCATTAGCTTCCAAACATTTTTGACCAGTTTTTACAATAATGTCATCTGTCTGGGGAACTTTGGAGAAAAAAGAGATCAAATCATCTTCGTTTGTAAAGTTGCCAAAAGCCTCGACGCCGTTGTTGATTATGCTATCTCCGAAAAAGTCTTGGAAGGATTCGGCGGTTGAAAAGCCACAAGTGTTAAGAGGTCTAGAAAATCATTATGAGAAGGATTTATTCAACGATCATAAAAAGAATTCTAACCTCGAATGGTTGACTCCACGGGGATCCCAACCTTAAAAAAATTGGGATGTTTGTCATTCAGGTTCTTTCTGATAGAAAAAGAAGACTACTAAGAATGTCAAATTTCCCATCCGTCATATTGCTGATTAGATCTCCAGCGCGTGAAATAAGAAAGTCTACACCACTACTTCCTGGACCGCCTATTCAAAAGGTAAACAGGTACGTCCCTGAGACTGGATGGAGAAGTTCCAAATATCTACCGGGATTCATCAAAATAGATCCCTGGCGACTGGGACTCTGGCTTTTGAGACGGGCTAGTGCTAAGGTGGCATTTCCTTTATGGGGATTTTTATAATCTAACGGAGCCTGATAGGAAATTGAGACAAGACGTGTTATCACAAAGGAGATCATTTACACTGAATGAGGCGCAGTCGAAGTGCATGGCGTCTGGACAAGGACTATGGGTGAGATGCATTGTTTCTTCGCATAACGAATATGTAAGCTCAATAATGGAAAGACAAAAAAACACTGACTTGCGGTTTTGTGGGTGTCGCGATGACCTTGTGAGAGATGATAAATCCTCCAACAAAGAATGCTTTAAAAAACGTCAACATGGTTAAATGAAGGTTTAAAAGAAATAGAAGTTAAGAGACGTCGAAGAAAAAGAACGGTTGCTCTTTTATATCGAGCTGAGAGATTTATGGATCAAATCGCCGTCAGGAAGAGTCAGGAGTAAAAATCATTTATTGTTCGTCGCACTTTACGACGTACTTCAGAGTGATGAGTTATTAAAAAGCATGTACTCAGCCAAGTGCAACTTGAACGGTATAAGCGATAGCCCAGCTTCACAGAAATTTCTCTGCAATTAGTTCCCGCAGCAAGGCCGCAGCGGTGATGGCCGATGGTTCCAAAGGAAACTTCTGACCTAACTACTAGTGTCATACGTAGCCCAGGAGTTGCACCCGCGGTTATCAAACTCTTCGGAGGGAGTATGTGACCTATCAAAGTTTAAAGCGAATAACTACTATTGTATCATGGTTCAGTGAATTGCGACCCGTGAACTTGAATGATTCCTAAATGCTTTGAGGTGTTTGGAACAAACCAAGATTTTGATTCAAAGGGACAAGGTGCGCTGCGAATTTTTGACTGAAGTCTTGAGTAATAATTGCCTTGAAATCGCGTGCATCCGTCGGGGTGAGAGAGAGTAACTTAAAAGTACAACGGCATACTGTGACATGTGACATGTGACATGTGACATGATGTAGCGTCCAAAACTAAACGTAAACAACGCCAAACAAATGATGATGACTAGTTGGTCCAGTTAAGACCCTCGAAATTATGTTATGTCTCGTGAGGATTAAAACGAAACAATTTTGAGCGGCGTCATACGTACACCAGCGGCGAGGCCCAGACCCCGTTTTACTGTGGAAAGCAACTGGAAAGTTAACATTCTCTGGGTCACCAGTGGTACTGACGCCGACTTGAAAGAAATTACAATCTTGCTCGTTATCGTACCTGGCATTGAGGACCAGGGGTGGCAAAGCTTTGCGCTTACGTATCGACGATGCATTTTGAAGTGTATAAATGCCGTTGTACATCATACATGTACGTGTATACGGCGGCGTACGCACATCGGTACCTTCTGAATTCCAACTGAAGATATATCATATTAGTAAATAGCAACTGTGCAGTGTGGAACTTCCCTCTAGAACATTCAGATAACCCTGAAAAACGAACACATGCAAGTACGTACGGTGGAAGAACCATGGTCAAACAGCCAAACAGATGCGATGACCCGGGCCAAATGTACCTGTTTCCCGTCTTGCAGTCTACCCTGTTTACCTCGTGTAACTTTTAGCCGTCTACAAAGGGATAGAAGTTTTATTCCCCCAAGTCCCCCTTTCAAGCACCCTCCCAATGCTTGCCGTGCTATATTCACAGTCTACTATTACGAGCCAAGCTTTTCTAAGCGGTTGATTATCTACGATTCTCAGTTCACCCAGGTTCACCCGCAGTAACTAAGCGAGAGGAATGCTGCCATCTCCGTTACTATAGGGTCAACCAAATTCGGACTAAGGACGTCAAGGGCGGAGTGACGACATTCGTTTACGGGTCCTTTCAGGTCCCTTCGTGGCATACGATCGTCTGGACTGCGAGCGCTGACGGTAATCTCACGCCGTGCGAAGTCAATATACAACAATACCTCGTGAATTTCCTCTGGACTTTTGCAATCATCCCATGGTTTTTATTTCCGTGTTCCCGTCGATTGTAGTCTTCATATTATCAACTTGAAGAACAACTGAAATTTCGTGAGTTGTAAGTAACACCGTGAATCGTGAATGTTAAGTATCTCAGTGACAATCTTGGTCAGGGTTGAAATGCTGTAATGCACCTGGTACCTCATAGTCACTTTCCGCAGGGAGATCCGCTAGCCCGCTAGTATATCTTAATTTAAAAACATGTGGTGAGGAGTAAACCACGACGAACCACATGATTGGAGCTTTTTTTAGAAAAATTCCACGCTCGCCGTTGTTCATCAAGTTTTTTGCAAGAAACAGAGATCAGTACACTGCACTCTTTCATTTTGATTCGGAAATATAACCGTAAGTTACGAAAGTACCATAAACCCTTGAACTGAAGCCTGGTATCTTTTTCAGATATCTAGTTTTTCAATATATTAATGCGGGGGTGCAATTAACGCTCAAGGAACAAATTCTCATGCGACCCTGCACGATAAAGCAAAAACAACCGTGATCTGCCATGAAGCATTTAAGGGATAATCAGCTTATAGATTTCGGAAACGTGGCCGTGGAACGTGGTTAATATACATATCAACTCCCGTTAATGGGGAGATATTTTGGACTATGGTAACAAACTATTTAATGGCATGGTCTGGGGGGTTTATTCTTCACCTCCTCACCCCTCCATCGCATTGAAGAGTGTTTGTAATTGATTCTATCAATTCTCACCTCTAACGTCGACGCCATGAAATTCTACTCTTTCATCGCTATCCTCACTGCCGCTTTCATGGCTGGAGTGGCTTCAGCTGCACCAATCGAATCCTCCGGTTCGGCTGCACCAGACGCAGGGTATGTTACTACATTCAATTAACCTTCATCTGTAGGACGGATTGTCTGACTGGTGTCATGTCGCCAGGTCTCAATGCCACGATGGTGGGTCCTGCGTAGGCGTTGCGTAAGATAAACGTCAATGGGATCCAGATTGTCTGGTAAGCCCGAATCATCCTTCTGCATATGAAATCTCACGCACCCCCAGTTATCTCGCTTTATGCATTTATTAATTACTATGTTCATGGTTACTCTTCACATGCTTCACAGCTGTTATATTGTATGGTGATTATGGTTATTTGAATTAATTTTAGAAAAAAAAAACTTTGATATCGTCCTACATATATAGATGATTAAGATGTCAATGCATAACCATATTACAGCGATTCGGGGTGATTTCAGTTTTAGCATAGTTGATAACCGGTAATTCCTTCAAGTTGTAGCCTCGATTTATTTGGCAGCCCCGGGTGGAGTACTACTCATTGACACAGAGGTGTTATCAAATGAACTTTCATCATCCTTAGTAAGGAGCCAACTTCAACCAAGTCAGAAGTGCTATAGCCATAGTTAAATTGAAAGATGTGCGCAAGCTCGGAACTCATACATCTCTCTGGGTTTTCTACGAACGATAACGAATAAGATGATAGACACTCATTTCTAAGTTCTGCCCGCGCGACCATAGATGAACAAAGTTCATCTTAGCTTAGTCCCCATACTACTCACGCCCTCGTACGTTTATTTTGACATCAAAGTCATCGTAATGATAGTCTGACGTCAGCCCTCTTTTTTCTTTATTTGGTAACAAGATCGGGTTTAATTAGTCTTTTCCACTTTATTTCGATTGGGTAGAATGAGCCTTTTCATACGAGGAGACGGTACTACACTAGGTCTAACCCAAAAGGCCAATGTGACATTCTCACTTTGGACAAAGCCCGGAATATGCCTCGGCTCAGCAGTGAGCTAGTGAGCGCTTGAGCCGGTCACGCGCCTCACGTTACTCTTCCAGATATTTCCAAAGCCCCTCTTGTCAGCTTCAGCATCGTCTCTAGAACATGCTGAGTAAAATTAAAGATACTTACTCAGATTCCGGTTTTCAGTTTTGTGAGTCTCTACACTTTTTGCGCATGCAGTGGGATTAACTGAATAGTCTGACCTGGCAACCTAGGTTCGCATTTTAATTTTTAAAAAGTAACGTTTTCGGGAAGCTGAGCAATTAAGACCTTTATATGATGCTAATGGAACATTCTCGAGATGGATGACACGTTGGAGATTCGGGATGGAAAGGTGGAAAGACGAGGAAGCATTGTTTCGGCATCCGCCGGAACCTTCTAGACGACCCCGGATTCATGACCTTCAAGAATTTGTATAAAAAAAGGCTCAAGATGGTTGGTGGAACGACAATAATACCAGCTAAACATCATCAGCATACACTTCTCTGAATCTTTAAACAATGTCCTTCGTACTCTATAATGACCAATTTTTCGACGAATTCGATAAACTTCGACGCTCGCCTTGGGGACAATCGTGCGTCGAACAATGGTCAACTTCAAAAACAAAATACCATTTTAAGACCGAGGTAAACTTCTTTATTTCGAAACAGATATAAATTTCTGACTTGTCCATGATATAGAATGGACATCCATGAATCTAAAGAACGTAATGAATTAACGGCTACTTTCGAATTACCCGGGATGAAAAAAGAAGACGTCTCCATTGAAATTCAGTCGAATCCTCTTACGATCTCAGGACGTAGCAGTTTATCCGACGAACTCGAAGAGGACGGTTATAATGTTCGTGAAAGACGATATGGTGGTTTTTCACGGACAATTCCACTCCCTCAAGGAATAAAGGTATGGTCAAGTCTTGCATTGGTAGAAACCTGAGGACTAAAATATGTGACGTAGCCTGAAGATATTAGAGCGACTTTGGCTGACGGTATCCTTACGGTCAAACTCCCGCGGGATACATCTGAACAAGCTCCAAAGAAAATAACTATTATGTAATTAGCCCTTCAAATATCTTATAACATAAAATAATTATGCATTAATTAATATATCCTGGTCGTTCTTCAAACTGATATAACAAACGTGTAAAAAACATGTGAGGAGACTCAAAAATCTGAACTGGTGAGGCTGATCGAAAGCTAATGCGCTCAAGTTCTGGGCTATGATTGGGAGGATTCATAAAACTGTTCCTGCCAACAAAACGCGAGAGAAGCAAGTAATGATACGTAATAAACATGTTATCTCTTTGAAAGGGACATCTATCAGGAGTCCAAGTAAACTGAGCAGATGAAATGCAATAACGATTGTTTATTCAGTCAATATGCTTCAAAGCTAGGCTCTAGGAATATTTAAATCGTATAACGTAAAAAATGACCAACATGCGATGGGGCATCAGCGAAGGGGTGCGTTCGAGAGGTTCGAGAGAAGGTCGTAGGCTTCATTATTGATATGCGACCTCAGAGGAGCTTGAACTCGGATGACGAAAACATAGCGTTACTTGTTGAGAAGCATACAACGAGGAAGCGCCAAAATCTTGGCCTTTTTTCGCTGAATGATGTAGATTGAATATTAAACGTGTTGACTGCCCCAACGTGAGTAAGTGGGGTATGACATTGAAGTTTACATTCCTTTAATGTATTACTTACACAAACACTGGAAGCAGCGAAGGACCAACTGAAATTATTTAATAAATAATTTCTTATTTGGAAAGTTTCCTAAATTTAAAAAAAAACTCACAAAAAGAAAGATAGACCAAGGGTGATTTGAGTACGTATATAAACACCGCTCAAGATGAAGCATACTAGTACATAAAAAGAACCTTACTTCAGAAACACGTTAAGAGTGGGATGTTCTAGTCTTGCTTACAAAACAAAATGCAAAACATCCATATACCGTCTCTCAAAAACACCTGGTATAACTCTGAATCCGGTATACCCGTTTTCCACGCCCTGAACTGCAAAAAAGCAAACCGTGCAACAACACAAGCAAAGGCGACAGTTTGGAACGTAAGTTCAAAGAACCTATGATATTTACTTAATGTCGGCGAAGATTCATGTATTCGCCTGATCAAAATCTCACCAAACAAAGGCCACTATTCCAGAATGTTTCTCAAAAACGCAGCTTCCAAATAACTCTGGGAAAGGTGAAGGGAAAGGGTTGGGGATAATTTGATACCTGGGTATACCCAGAGCGAGAATTATCACGACTCCGACTTCATTAAGTATGAAAAATGAACAAAGGAACCGGAGCAAAGGTTTCGAGCGTCCATAGAATGCATATACTAAAATGATTGCCTGGTTAACCATTCTCAATGCGGGAAAGCAAAGTGGCGTAAATACCTCGCTGTACGAACAGTACATTCGAGCATGATACAGTGATCACACCCATAACAGAAACGAACCATACGATTCCCGGACACATGATTTGGATTCCTTTTATATTGATACCAAAGAAAACGAAGATAGTTCCACTCGGGAATGTAAGGGCCTGTCAAGTTTGCTAATCAAAGTAAAACCTACCTACATATGAAGTATGAGAGCAAGATATCGCACTATAAAATACAGGACCTTAACGAAATTTAACCCAGGTCTGAAAATCAGCTACATGGGTTGTTAGGGCAGAGGAGTAGAGGGGCGGTACATACGACCACATAAACTCTATCTATTTCAGTGGTCAGCGTAATATATATATCGCGTACGGAAGGAAGACGCTTACTTCTTCATCAATGGTTAAGACAGTATACCATATGATGCAAGTTGTACTAGCGACTACAACGTTTTGTCACCCACGAGTAGAACAGAAGAATCTGTGTCCTTACCCAGATTGCAAAGATACTGAAAAAAGGGCGAAAACTCTTGTACAATCTGTGAATCGTTAAGCTGCGACATTGTGCTACCAAGAGACCTTCGCTTAGGGAAAGACGAATTGGAACTTGTCGAACCCCAACATCCATGAAAGGTGATATAAAGTAATGGTACGATCAAAGCGCAGTCCCTTCAGTGGCGATGAGCTAAGATGCTTTGTTCAACAGCCAAGCGGTGAGGCTTCGAGGAGAAGATTGATATCTCAATACATTTCTGATAGTTCCGATGACTGTCAGAAGACGCAGCCACGGTGCCACGAAACATTGAGTTAATCTGGTCCTGAGCGTCAGTTGGTTAATCAATCCAGAAACATTGACACAGTTGACACATACAAGATATGTAGAAGTCAATCATCAGGGAGGTTTGGCTTTAAATTCATTTACGTCAAACCAGCTTGTTGAAGACACGTATCATTGAGCCAATGGTATCCAGTTCTTCCATTCATTATATATTTTGCTATGATATCGTCGTTACCTCCCATCATCTTCTTCATCTTACATCTTCATCGTCACATCCGACGACACCGCGTCAATTTGACATCTGGATCGTTCTCCAGGGTTACATAAATGCAAACAAATTGTTGCAAATATCCTAGTTATTTCTGATATGTAATTATCAGCCTTACTGAACGTTTGCGGAACTTTCTTGGCGAGATATGAAATGGAAAGATACAGAATTGTTTCGGCGTTCGCCGGAACTTCTTCGCCGTATATTACCGTGACGCCTTCACTAAATTCCGGGAAGAAAAAGAGACAAAAGCCTGATATTTGTTGGAATGCAGCAAGACGTCAAACGCTCACATCTCTGCAATGTTTTTCATATTTTGAAATGATTACGACGAATTCGTCAAGCTCTTCAATGTTAAAGTTTTCGACCTCGCGTTGGGAACGAACGTCGTCGAACAATAATCAACTACAAAGACAAGAGACTAGCTCCAAAGAAATTCATTATTCTTCTTTAGTTCAACGTGATGATAATTAACATACCTTAATATTACGACAAACTTCGGGTTCTCTGCTATGGTCGACGGCGTATTATAATGTGAAGGAAGAGGTTGTGAAATTCACGATACTTGTGGTGAGACAATAGGCAAGACCAAAGCTTGCCAGTCAAAATTATGTAGTATACAAGCCAAAGGTTTGAGCAATAGGAATGAGAGTATCAGGACGGATCGTAGAGAGATTTTGCGAGCACAAAAAGAGATGAGGAAACAATGACATGTACTAATACTTAATACGTAGAACCCGTGTTATCTTGTCAAGATGACCTTTGATTTGTTAATACCATAATGGGAAAACCCTCATGGCGCTGCATGCTGTTGAGGGCCGGAACGAGTTACATGGAGATGGCACGAATTCGACGGCTAATTACGATGACGCGTTTAGACCAGCGCCTAGAAAACCAGAAGTGACGGCACTACTCGTCGGCGGTGTAGGCCAAACTAGAATAAACTTGGCATCGCAAGATTATAGCCCCGTATATGCTCAGTCCCCGTGTTCATGATTTTATTAACCACTCATATGACTCAACGCCCCGAGTAAAAATAGTCGCCTAATTGGTTATAAAAACCTTTGTTTCTGGCACTCGTGTTCGTGTTTTTTTTCTTTTTTTTATTCAAAACCCTTCTCAGCGTTCATTCCAATCGCGATCGACATTGAGTACAATCTTTTTCGCCTTAAAACTTTTCCGTTTCACAATGCTTTTCTCTCCTTCCATTCTCTTCCAAGCGTTTTTTCTTGTTTCCTTTCTCTTTATAGATATCACAGCTCCGTTTGTCTTGGGCTTTATGCAAGGAAAATGTCTATAAAAACTAGTAGTTTAGATACGAAATATTATGGTATTATCCCCCCTCTAGTTATATTCACTCGCTGCAAAGAACGATTTCATTGTTCGCTGTGTCGAACTACTTCTATCCTCTATTCCTCAAATCTTTATTTTACCTACACTATCTCATTTTATTTACACATCTCTATCCGACATACGCTGACACCGGTTCCCTCTTTCTCTGCGTACTCCTGAGCGGCGCATATCAATGCACGCAACAACCTCATCCTGTAAGAATGACTGCGGACAGCGTATGGTTATAGCTTTGAATGGGTGCCCTGCCTGTTGTCGAAACTCGGCGCATGTAGCCATAGTTTGGAAATACAGCTCACTTAATTCGAAGTCAAAGTCCAAAATATTTACCCTTAGTGTATGCAAAGAGGAGCAAGGAATATTACTGAAGTTGTCGCGCCGAGAGCCACCCTGCGCTGGTGTTGTGTCCTGGCTAGCGTTGATGTATGAAAAGCATGCTCCGTCATCCATCCCTGTCTGTGATGGAATATATGTAATGTGAGGCATCAATGTCATTAAGAAGGATTCCGATGCTAAATTATCCATGGCCGGACTCCCGTGATCGACATACAACTGTTTTAAATTCACCAGCGAAGTGAAAATATTCCTAAGTGACACGGACCCTAACGGTGTGTTTTCCAAGTTTAAGAACGTGATATTTGATAATTGGAATGTTCGCAGAAAATCGGAGAGGTTCTCCTCAGGCTCGTGGGTAACATCGTATTTGGTTGAAAATACCGATTTATCGATGGGGGGGTCGCTGAATGTCAGGTCCATATACTCCTCAAATGGAAAGATTGACAGTGATGTAAAACGTCGCTGGGCGAGGACATGCAGCAGTATTCTCTGGGTCGAATTTTTTGACTTGTAAATCATCGCATCAGATATGAAACTGGATGGTCTCAACAGGAAAGTCGAGATGCCGCAAAACAAGATCTACCATTTGGACTCCAAGACCCTGATCGTTTCCGAGTACGAGTCGCCGAAGATATGGCAAATGAACTCGTCTTCTGGAGAACGTTGGCAAATCAATTGCTTGTCCCCGCCATTGCGGCGGGATTTTAATCATTTGAAGCTGTGGTGATAGTTCCAAGACGTCAAGGAAGAGGCCGCCATGAATGACCATAGTGTCCGTCATTTCAAGATGTATTTCAAACAAGTCTTGAAATAAGGGTGAAGAGAAAAGTCTATCAAAACCAGGCCAAGCTTCTAGATGTATATGTTTTAGATTAGGCGTATTTCCAGAAAACAAGATTCGCGGAAATTCTTCGTCTGCCTCCCAGCCGGTTCCTCCCACCGCTAAAGACAGACTTTTCAACCTCGGAGCAGGGTGTTTGAGATATGGCATGATCTGGTATACCAACTGTTTCATGGTGTCTCTTTCCACATAACCAGTTATCTGCAGAGTCCGGAACCTGTGCGCCTCTTGCAGAACGATAGCAAGCGCATGGGCATCCAATACCTGGCGAGATATTGGGATAAGCACGTCCAATGACGCAGAACCAGATCGACGAAGCAGTTCCTTTATTTGACCTTTGTCGTTTCTTGGGATTTTAAAGTACGTCCACATGGTCAGGTCGGATAGAAGTGCCTGTCTCCATGAACGACAGACATGTGTCGCTATGATTGGAGGCGGTCTTGTTTTGTCCGCCAATTCAAGACCCGAAGAAACTGAGTGATATTCGTTTGTGGATTCTATGATCCACTTGAAAATTTCGTAGGGCTAGTAACAGTTCGCATAACCGTGACCGGCGGTGACCGGGTTGCCAACACAACAGAACGCAAAGCAAAGAATTTTGTCAATATTTCTCTCTCGTTTCTGCTGAAAACCCGAAAATACGCTGTAGGACTGTAGGCTGCATGGTACTCTATTTTTTTGGCAGTCTAAGATATGACTGGCTCAAATTTCGGCAACATTTCTGCGAGCGCTAACGCGTGACTTACGCGTTACATCACCCTTTTGCATCTTGTTCTTCCTCAATGCCTTCTGCTGGCAAAAGCCTAAGATCACGAACTATCTTCGATGCCATTTCAAGCTACTCTCGGTGTCCAATCCTTGAAAGGTATTGATTATCCATTCTCTCGCATATCTCTATTACTCAAGCGTCTATGTCGTAGTCTTTACTAAATGTCTGGCGTGTCTGGCGCGTTACGGCGACGACGTTGTTTTGCAAGCAGACCTTAGTTCGGTTTCCTTGAGTAGCACCAACTCTTCCAAGTCCGCGTTTGGTCAAATCAAGTTCAATGCCGTATTCTTTGAAAAGTACCATGCTCAGGCAAGTCAGCCGCCAGGCTCGACATTCCGCACGCCGCCTAGCCAGCAAGACCCAATTCTAGGCCAGTTGATGGTTAAAGTATGTATATCATATTAGCATTATTATTAAAAAGCATTAGCGCATTCTCTGACATCGACGTATTAGTCACTTCTGTCAATTCTGAGGCATAAAACTATTGACAAAATAATTGAGCGCTGTCGTTTGTCGATACTTGACCCAGGCCGTGAAAATGAAGATGGTGATTCTGATGAAGAAAAAGATAGTCTAGAGCTTAAGTTGATTGTTCGTCTGTATTGCAAGCACGGTATGTAACTGTCTTCCCCTTTCGCTTCGCTGTAAGAGACGATTCGTACATCCCTGTTTTTAGGAATTGTGAAGACGCATAAGCTCGCTTTATTGACACCAACAAATGCTCTCACCCCTCGTATTCCGACTATGCCTTCAGAATCGCGTGTTGTTATCGGTCCTCGAGCTCTCAAAGACGTTCTTGAACATTTTTCTCATACAAAAGGTCCAAAACACGATCCTCAACTGCTTTGGATGTTTGGTCTCAATGATGTAAAAGTCAAGACTCATCAATTTACGACTGATGGGAAAGGTTAGGGCATTTGATTGGGTTTCATTGATAGTTTACAAGTACATCGATTTAGGCAGCAAGAATCAACATCTGTCGACGGAGATCTCTATTAACGCAGATGAGTTTGACCTGTATCAAATCCATGATCCTCCTTCTAGTATTGGTTTTCATTTAAAAGAATTCAATGCAAGTCACTTCTATGCTCCAACTCAGTGTCTCGTGCTAATTAACATCGCGTTGCAGGCTACCATAGCTCTCGCCGAAGCACTTTCGACGGCACTCATCATACGATTCACGGAGCCCACGGAACCTATTTTGATAGAATTTGAGTCAGATGTTACAGATTACGAATTCCTTTTCATTGTCTCGACGACTAATAGTACCTATGATCATATCCCTGGCAGTCACAACAACCTCAGAAAGCGCCAGCGCGAGGCTGAACGAACTGAAGCCCGAGACACTGAGATGGAGAACTCAGAAGATGGCAGTGCTTCACGAACGCACAAAAGGCGGCCAGAACATGTTGTCGGTCCTTCTCGTCCGCTTTCTTCCGCTAATAGTACCCGAGAAGGATCCTCTGTCCTAAGATCCTCGAGTGTCTACAAAGAACCAAGTCCCAATTTGAATGAAACCGATACACGACAAGGCTCAATCAGTCTCCAGGTACAATCTATCTCCAAGAATGTATCGTTATTCCTTCCGGGGGCTTCACAAGCATCTGATCATGATATGGCGTTTACCCATGGTGCTTCAGGGGTGGAACATCTTGCGTATGAAGACTTTGAGGCTATGATGGATGCTGAAGGCACAGAAGTTGGGATGAGTACAAAGGTTGGAATAATGCCTGTGAGACAACATGGTCAAAATTTTGGTGGTACGGATCCGGAAAATGATAGTCATATGGAAGAGGATAACGAAATGTTTCCTGCAACGCAACCTTCAACTGCCGGTTCTGGCCGCTTTAAAGTGAGTGGCTGGTTGATTGACAGACGTTGCTTCATTTTTCTCACCAACGTGACTGATTATTGTTGGTTAGCCATTTCAGCCTTTATTCGACGATTAATTTAAGAAACTCTTCATGTTCTCGGGAATGGGCTTTCAGTCTAGAAGCTTGTTAAGTAATATATATACGGAAATGGTGCTCTAATTGGGTAAATATTACAACTGAAGTTGAATTAACCCCCTCACACGCGAAGAGCGGCAACCGATGTGATAGGCAATGTCTGAAAATGGTTTTGAAACGGGGTTATTATGCTCAGCTGAAGAACGTGAAGGACAATAACATACTGGTGCTGGCTAAAGCTCGTTCGCTTGTCATTGACATCGGAGGAATCACGAAATGCAAAGGCGTTCAATTCATATGTAAAGTCAGGTCACCCCTATAGCCTCACAGGTGAGAAACAGGCGGGCGTTCCTTAATTTAGCAGTGTGCTGATTGAAGTCTGTCAGTTCCTTCATATATATAGCATTGGAATGGTCAACTTCGCTATCACGTTAACGACTTCCTCTTCCTTTTCCTAGTTTTGCTTTGCATTTGTACGGTACCCATGACCCCAAGTGGTTTTATTTTGTGAAGTCACGGCCGGAACAAGGATGGCCCGATGTCAAGTCAAATATATGCAGAAGGGCGCATCCGTATGTCCTCCGATTTCTTCTCAATACAAAGGTTAATTACCGTTTTGTCATTCGGATTTTCCTTCGGCTTATTGTATTATTCCATTCCCGAATGTATGTCAATCTCACGTCCAAAACTCTCAAATCTGTCAATATTAATTGCGCGATTACAAGCCATAGTCACGGAATCTGTGTCCTGAAATCTTTCAGAAAAATCAATATAAAAGACAAACAACGTTATAGAAAAAAATCAGACTCGAAGCTGAATCTAATCCCCAACAGATTACTGAGCCTCTTTGAAATCATATCCCAACCATGACCGTCTTCCAAGCATATTGCAGCAGCGTTAGTCACATTCCACCCCCTTGCCTCCCAAGATAATTTCCTCTAACATCTTTCCTCTTAGATTGAAGACGACAGTACCTGGCGTTTTGTGCTCACCTTCCCTGACTCCAGTGTTGCCGATGAATGGTGGCGTGCCATCTCAGACACGTCCTCAATTGCGTCGTTATTCACGCGCATTAACCCACAAGCCTACACGCACTCCCCAAGTTTGCTCAACGTGTATAACTTCTTTGTTGACGCTAGAACCCAAAGTTTCGCCTCTAGCTTTAAAGGGCGATTCTTTATGACTTTGATTGACGACAAGGGCGGGCGAGGTCTTCCTATTGTGCCAAGCTTGAATGTAGCAAACGCAATTAGCGGAAACTGGTGGGGCATTTATAAATTATTGGAAAAGCTTAAAATTGACTTTTTTGTAATACTTTATAGGTTCTTCATTCGCTCCACCGCTGACCCCACCCTCTACTGGTTCTACAACCAAACCGATGAGTGCAACAATGTCACAATCTCCAAGACCGGACGCACCCGTTTCCGCATCACTGCCGTGCAAGCCTCCATTGCCGGAAAAGTACTTATTCGCACTGACCAAATCACAATTGAAATTGAGCGCACAAACCTGTCTGTCAATCTTGACAGTATCGGTGATTTAGTTGCTGGTAATAATCCCCATCAGTTCCTGTTTGGCGACTTTAAGAGGAATATTGGCTATAGTCAAGCGAATGGGGCGTTGAACAATGTAGAGGACGGAAGCTCTGGGTGGACCTGGGAGTTGGTGGAATAGTTATGCGGCGATATTGTTGATGACAGAGCTAAGTAGTACTAGCACGACCTTCTTGTTGTGTCCTGTATCTTTTTTTTGGAATTTTTGTATGGCTGGGTCACATGCCTTGTTGTTGAATCTATTCGTGTCTATATTCTTTTGCGTAGCTTGAGGTTGAGGTAATCAGCTGCTAGCTCTAAAGACCTCCAGGCTTCGACGACAGATAATAATGATTCAGAAGGCCTTGGATCTACGCCCAAACATGCTTCTACAAAAATAAAACCCCATATGTTTTGAAGATGTGCCACCATACATACACTGTATATTTGCCTAAAGCATAAACTATAGGCAGTAATTGGACCTGATATCATCAATCACAGTCGCGAACTTGAAATCTCTTTAACGACGATTCGGGACCAGTAGTTGAATGTATGATTCACCTTTTAATAATGAAACTGTAATAGGAAAGTCTTGACGAGGCTTGAGCCACGTCATAGTCTCTTCCGTTACATGCTCCTTTGAACAACGGATCCTTATTGATTCGAACGGGCGTCCCGCCTGACGTCGGATGTAGGAACATTCAGAGAGCAACTGTGCGTACTGTTCGTCCAATTTCGTGTAATCGGAAACAATGTCTATATCCAAATTGGACAGGGACGGGCAGGGAAACATGTGTTCAGAGGGGTGTGTGTGCCAGGGTCCAGGCTCACTCCGTGCGGATGCTTTTTCCTGGTTTGGATGCGTTTTATCGGCCATCTCTTGGTCCAAGCCTGCTTGCGCCAGTGGGTTTAAATGGTGAGGTATCAGTGCCTTCAAGAAGGATGTCCCCAGCGAATACACAGACTGATGCCCATCCTTGTGATAGACATTCAGACGCTTTAAATTTACCAACATGACGAAGATGCTCTTAAGCATCACGTATTCCCATCGATCGAACATCAAACATAAACCTTCGATATTTGATAATTCAAAAATTTGCAGAAACTTGGGGAGGTTCTCCGCAGGATTATAAGTATTGTTGTAACCTACTCCAAATGCCGAATTCCACCCAGTGCGCGGAAAGCGTTCGAGGAATTCTAGAAACACTTTGTTTAGATGAGGATATAGGGATAAAAACGTGAGACGGCGTCGGGCAAGAAACCGCATCAACGGTGTTGTGTCAAAGTTTTCAGGGTTCAAGTCGGTGAATACAATAGAATAGAGGACGTCCTCGACGGGAAAAACAACATGTCCTAGGATGAGATTCGCTAGATCAGAATTACCCATGAGATGAAGCTGCCGAAGATGCGATAGGCAAACTTGGCGATCGGAGGATATTGGAAAAATAACCGTTGGATTGACTTTATGGCTCCACCACCCCAGTCGAAACATGCGAAGACACGGCGACAGTTCGAGAATATCGAGAAGAATATCGCCGGAAATGGCTGTTTCAACTCTCAAATCGAGGTGAAAATCGGATAAATTTCGGAATAAAGGAACGGACAGAAGTTCTGGGAAAACGACGTGGACTGGAAAGTTTACATGTCTCAAATTCGGGGCACGTCCAGAAAAAAGCGTTCGAAGGAATTTCTTCCCTGCAACCCCTTCTTTTCCTCGCACATCGAAACGGAACGTTTGTAACATGGGTGTAGGGTGCTGAAGATATGAAAGAATCTGGTCTACTAAATCATCCGGGACTTCTTCAGAATAAATATTGATTTGAAGGATCCGAAATCTGTGCATTTCTTGGAAAACGTTAAACAGCACACTCGATAGGCGTGCTTCATCAGGAAAATTCAAGTCTTGCGGTAACGCGATATAACCGTCAGCGTTTATGATGCGCGCGCTTGTGCTATGTAACGTGACAGTGCTATGTACACTCTATAGCAGTTCATAGCTATGTTGTGTCCACGTCGCCGCTACATTGTTGTCCATAATTCCTCCATATCTAAAGTAAAACTATGTGATGCTTCGTGGCTACAGGAGCTACCGGGAGCTACCGGTCTAATATTTTTTTTTGAGTCACGTTTTAGCCTCCTGATTACTACCTCGACTGACTGTATTTGTGCTATTCAATGCATGAACTTTTGCTTCTCCAACCCTTCTCTTTGCTCTGCGAAACTTTCAAGTTCCCTACATATAAGTCCCGGAGACACAAGGCCGGTATTATTCAGGAATGACGAACGTGTAAAAACGTTTGAACAAGTCAGGTGATTCATTCCGTCAAAATTTATATAACAGAAGCTTTTGTCATTTTACTGCACAAACTCCTTAGAACTGCCCTCATTCATCCCTCCCCTTTTCTCCTCTCCTAACGTCAAGAAATGTCGAATCCGAGTTATTACCCAAGTCAGTCAGTTTCACGTACATAGACTTTTTAGCTTTTCTAAACTTGTCGCTGTCCTCATTGTTCCATAGCTTATCGACTAACAACGGAGATAATGAAGGCGGCAGATATTCGTATGTCCACCTCTTTTACCATCCTTATCATTGACACTAACCTTTCCTTTCTCGCTCTCTATCACGTAAGTTAACAATGCAATGGAGGATGGAAGCCAAGAGGGATAAGATGGAAGTGAAGGTGATAGTGATAGTGATGATGATAGTAAAAACGATATATATACATATCATGAAAACAATAGTTCCGTTGTAATTACTTTCTTTAATAAATGATTCAGACATTATTGTAATCAAACCATCCTTGTGTGCATTACCTGAGGCATCCATAACCAATAGACCTAAGTGTAAGCAACAAGTTCATAAATCCTGTCATAGTACTACGTAGGCCTATATAGAAATGTTTGGCATTTTTTGGTAGCATCGTGTTGGTTTCTATATAACAATGTAGTCCGAGTCTGGCTATGGTGCACTACAGCGGCCAATAAAACAGGGGACATGGCAATACGGCTACACGGCCTACACGGCCTATATCGGACCATATAGCCACTTTTAGCCATGTCTTTTTTTCCTGATGTTGGAAGGCTTCCGTACGGGTGTATTTATAATACGGTTCGATATACAGTTCCAATAGGGCAGATTGCGACCGATGAAGCATTTCGTTTATACCATCAGGAGACATTCCTGGGATCCTGAGGCATGTCCACATGGTTGGATCGGATAGTAGTAAGGTCCTCCACGAACGACAAACATGCGAGGCGTTGATTGGGGGTAAAGTTACGGCAAAGTTGCCAAACAGCGAAAATGGCTGGAAGACATTCGAGAATTGTATTACTCGTCTGAAAATCTCGTACGGAAAACGCTCAAGCATTGCACGGACAGTGGAGTTGAGAGGAAACCAGCTTAAGCGTCAGATCTCAGATATCACATGACTACTGAATTAGCGCCTTGTCGGATGTCCATGTCAGCGACGTCGCCCGAGTATTTGACAGTAATAGTATGTCAATCAATAGTAGACCATACAGGATAGATACCGGCCCTTCTTCCCCTCGTTGGCCCATCATCCAGATTGATGTTCCTATACGATTACTAAAGCTTTCCTGCTGGCGCGATCAAAACAACCACAACCCTAAAATCAGTAAGGCAGCAAGGATGGGCAAATCTGCTGCTCATTGGAGAAAAGCAAACGGCAATAAGGAAAATGGAGCTCAGATGTGTTTACTAATCGATAAAGGCTTCAAAGAGGCAATGATATAGTAAGAAATAAACAATATTAGGCCCATTAATTTCATAACTTATGGGATTGAATAAGAAGCGTCGGAATCATGAAAACGCAGCATTGTCTGAGGAGTACTCCACGAGGAAGCCTCACCAAAATCGCGGCGTTTGTTTGCTGAGTGGTGAAGGTTCAATATTAGACGTGTAGACTGCAACAACGCGAGTGAGCCGTTAGAATTTACATTCCTTTACTGCAACTTACGCAAATACTGGAAGCAACAAATGACCACCTAAATGCATGTCGTTACTAACTAACGTATCTTAAAGGTGCCAATTTCTCTCAAAACTCACAAAGTAAGAGACAGGCCCACTGTAGTTGGACTATGCACATTATAAATGCCAGAAAACAGGAAACAAACTAGTGAATTTACCTCGCTTCAGAGACAAGATAAGAGTAGAAAATTCGAGACATGCTTACAAAACAAGATACAGAACATCCATATTCCATCTCTCAAGAATACCTTGTACAGCTGCGAATTCGGAACGCCTGTTTTCCATGCCACGTACTGCAAATATGCAAACCTTGCAACAACACAAGCAAAAAGAATGGTTTGGAACAAAAGTTCAAAGAACCTTTTGACATCTTATATGGGTGAAAGTTTACTACGGTTATCGGTTCAAAGCCACTCACCACACAAAGGCCGTAATTCCAGAATGTCTCTCGAAAATACAGCTTCCAAATAACCTTGGTAACGGTGGAGGGAGAGAGTTGGGGATAATCTTGTATTTGGGTATGGCCATAGCCTGGATAATGACCACCGCAACCTCATTCAGTATGAAACAAAAAGAGAGGAACCAGAGTAATGGTCTAGAGCGTCCGTAGAATGCATATACTAAAAGGCATTGCGCGATCAGCTTATTCAACTCAGTATATAAAAACAGAAAGATGTACCGCGCTGTATGAACAATATGTTCGAGCATGCTATTGCAAGTGTGCCAATAATACAAAAGAACCATATAATTCCCGAGCATAATAAATTCATTCCTTTCCTATTTACGTCGCCAAAGAAAACGAAAACGATTCCACTTGTATATGTTAGGACTTGACAAAACAAGGAATAAACGGAACACCGGAACACCTACATCTGAAGTAAAAGTGGAAGATATCGAACCACAAAATACAGGACCTTTACGAAACTTAACTTGGATCTGGGGCATTACTACGTCAGGAGTTTTTGAAACAAAGGAGAAATTACATACGGCCAGATAAACTTAACCTATGTCAACGCTCAGTATCATATGTACATTGCTTAAGAACGGAAGACGCTTACTTCCTCGTCAAAGGTCAAGGCAGTATACCAGATAATGCAAGTTGTACTAGAGGCTGCGACATTTTGTCAACCACACACAAAACGTCGAAAGATTGGTTCCTTTACCCATATCGCATAGAATTGAGAAAAAAGGTGAAAGTTCCTGTATAATCTGCGAACCGTTTAACTGCGACATGGTATGAAGAATACCCACTGTCGCAGGCGGACGAACTGGAGCCGATTATGGCTCAAAAACTGGGTTGAGAGGCAGATCAACAGAGCGTAGACTCGGAAGCGCCTCATAAATCAGTGCTGACGCCCTCAGTTGACAATGACTCTTGATCGGCTATTGTGTTCTCGGCTTGGTAATTGCTGGAATATAGAAATTGTGACGGGGGAGCGATATCAGGCTTCAGTTCGAGTCGGGTATGAAAACTCCCCGTCGTGTCGCAAGCTTGTGGACTGCCTAAATTTGATTAGACGTCTCTCCAAATCGGGGCCAACGGATGCTGACAATGGACAAACTGAGAACGATCGAGTACACATGCACAATAACCTGCGAAAACATGTGCTCAGAATGTATAGAACGTGCCTGCCAAGAGAAGGCATTCTCATTCGGAATCACAAAAACTGCAGTTCGGAAGACCGGGCTTTCTGTCTCAATGGAAGTCTAATGAAAACCCGGACAATAGAGACAACATTACGTTTAAAGGGAAGTTCGGTTAAGGGATCGGGGAGAATGTGCGAGATATCAAGTTTTTCATCATCGGATCATCGGGTGCAAGCTCGTTACGCGTTATTCCGTACACGCATGCATGCACGTATATGCAGTGATTTAGTTCACAGCATTCCAAGGTTTCTGAATCAATATCCATTAAGATGCGGACATTCAAGGGTTTTGATGGGGATCCTACCAAATAATGCCAAATCGTGTTGAAGATAAATGTGCCGTCCCAGAGCCAGAAGGATGGGAACCACCTGTACGAAAAGTATAGGCAACCTGCAAATACATCATAACATTTTGTATCGTGCTATGCGGATAGAAGATATCCTACAAAATATATGTATGATTCAATATTGGGTGTGTTCAATACTATACGGGGTACGGCCGGTAGTTGGTGGGTAAAGGGGTTCGCGGCGCTTTGGATTTTAGGCAATGCTGTTGCGATCAAGCGCTTGCGACAGCCACAAATGCAACAGCTTCCACGGCACAAAGCGACCTAAGTAGCGCCTTGTTTCTCCCATACAGTGCACACACTAATGATTTCAGTATGGTCAACATTCTGTGCAAGTTGGCGAGTTTTAGAATACCGCTTCTTCCATAAGCAGTTGAGGCGCATTGACAGAGAATAAGTATGTGAAATCGCTGAGAAGTATGTCGGTATAAATTTGAAATTAGGACACCACGTTCGCGGTGCATACTCTTCAGAAGTAACACTCGGTATGGTAGGTTTTAAGATCGTGTAGTGTTTAGCGGGACTTCCACAGTGGTGTGCAGTATCTTCTAAGTCGACCCCATGCTGCGAGAAGACAAAGATGGAGAAGAAGGGCCCTTGGGTTTTGGTGCTGCACGAGCAAATTACAACGTTGAAGAAATCCATCAAAAGACGCAAAAGACGAAGGAACCGCGTATGAGACGCCCGATCAAGTTTCTTCCGTATTGGGGATTGCTTGTAAACTCGTGTTTCTCAATTGTCTCCACGAATTCAAAAAGATCAGATATCTTTTTTCCTGGACTGGACCACTAATTTTAACGAGCCACCCTAAACCCTAATTGCAAAGGAGGAACTAGCGTAAGACGTATAGAGCGCGTCAGGAGGTTTGTCATCGCGTCTTCGTCTGATTCGTATAATTGTTGATTTCGGAAGTTGGGAATCCATTTGATATCAAAAACTAAAAGAAAGAAATGTGAGAAAGGCGACAGTTCCTTTCGATGGGGATGCCAAGACGACCGTGCGTTAATGGAATGAGATGCGTGACGCGTAACGAGCGCAGTCACTGACCCTGTATGACGTCCAAATGTTGTCCGAATGACGTCCTTATAAAGACCTGGGCTCGCGGAAAGTATGAAGATGAGATAATAAATTCGTCCTTGACGCGCATCCACAGGGTCCAGTGGTCGATTGGCTATAATATATAAAGGTTTTTGTTTGCTCAACTATCCCCAGGTCACTTGGTTTCAACGTAGTTGTAATATGAACACTACATAGTGCAGCGACGTGGAAACCCGTGTCAGACCTGGAAGACGGTCATGGTTGAGCAATTTTTGGGTTAATCCTTACACCCCCCAAGGATAGGTTTCTACATACTAATACGACTCGGACTCGGACTCGAGTGTCTGACTCTACTTGAAGTTCATCTTGGGGACTGGCAGAACGGGTGTCTGGCACGATGAACTCGAACCAGAACTCGAGTGATATCAGGATTTGGGAACCTATCCCTGGGAGATATAAGTCCATGTATAAGCCCATGTATATCTCCCAGGGATAGGTTCCCAAATCCTGATATAACTCGTTCTGGCTCGAGCTCATTGCGCCAGACACCCGTTCTGTCAGCACCCAAGATGAACTTGAGTCAGATACTCGGGTGGTATCAATATCTGGAAACCTATCCTTAGGAGATGTAGATGAACTTGAAGGGGTTGGCAGAAACGAGCGAAACAGGGAATGCTAAGTGTCCGTCCGTCGCGCGGGTAAGGTTCCAGACCGTTACATCAAGCTTGGACAGTTGAATGGTCCCTTCACGAACCATTATGTATTAAAGCTCTGAACAACAAACTACCGTCCGTCGCCACGTGCTCTGCCTGTGTCCTGCGAGGTTAATTGTACACGGCGCCTCGCAGAAAAGACTGAAGCATCAGGTCGTGGAGTTAATATCAAAGATACTGGACGTTAGACTCACAGCGACTAGTGATAACATACCGCGGTGGTACGTACTTCGGTAATCTTAAAATATGATTTTGTCCCAATGCAATTCTCGACCAGGGCGTAAGTTACTTGCGAATGCGCGATGGAGGTATATTTTTTGTGAGCTTTCAAATGACCGTTCATGTAAAAATGAAGCCATCACCAAAACCATCACATAGTTTTACATCAAGCCATTTGATTTGAATACTTTGATATAGCGTCATGGTGCAGGTACATGAGGTGGCCTTGCTTCAGACTCCGGTGTGGAGCTGGCTTATCTCTGAGGTGATCTTCATCGCTGATTCCATAGGACTCGAGGTAGCACGAATCCACTAGAATATGAATGTTATAGAATGATAGCAGGTAAAAACATGAACTTGGAGAACAAAACAATGATGGGGATTGAAGCAAGCTGCTCGGCAGCCTCGGAGACTCGTGCCGAACCTAACGCCGTAATCCTATGTAGGTACTTACTTTGAGTAGGGAGTATCATATTACATACTGTCATACTATGGGTTATATACATACCATAAACATATTGCTAAAAAAATGCGGTTGTAGAAAACAAAATCCCAGAGGAGATACGATATATAACAAAGGCCGAAGTTTATAAAACGACCAAATCGCCTTTACAAGCATGACACCAAAAAATATGACTTTCATCCCATCCTTTCAAGTGGTATCTCGGAGCAAGTTTGGTCGTACCAGACGCGACGGAAGCAGCCTGAGATTGCGTTTGCGATTTTCGTCTAGGAGAAGAATAATTCCCAACACCATTATTCTCGCCTTCCACCGCCCCCTCGTCTATCTCGACGATACTCGACACTCTAGATAACGGCGATCCAGTTGACATCCCAAGACCGATCCCAGTCATTGACAGTATACCCGCCGCCCGTTCGCTCTCAATCCGGGCTTTGAGCATCCCAAGAGAAATCTTCCGCTTGCGTCGTATATCATTCGACAAGTTTTCTTCATAAACCACCCGTGGATGGATAGCCCGATAAGAATGACGCGATTGCGAGAGAGATGAGGGAGTATGAGGTCGGGTGTCGGTCGTGCTCATACTTCGACGTCCACTACCCGATGCAGATGCTTCACCAACACCTTGAACGCGCGATTGCCGAAGCATGTGGCCCAACTCATCTTCGAGAGCAGCAACACGCTTTTGCAAAGTATGTTCGTTCGCTTTGGCCGCGAAAACTTCCGATTCTAACTCACGTATGCGAGATTGCGCATCCGACATGTCAAGCGCGTGCTGATCCCGAATAGAGCTAAACAGCTCATCGCTGAGACTCGGAGAAGTTGCATGGCCCGGTCGATTATCTTTTGATGATGGTGCAGTCGCAGTAGAAGCTCGTAAATTCGACACTTCTTGATCCTTCTCAAAGAGCTGTTCCCGCAGCAGTTCTAGCTCCGCCCTCATTCCTTCCAGAACTTCATTACTGTCAGCCTCGCTTTTCTGCAACTCCTCTGAAGCGAAACGGGCGTGGTCCAATTCAATCTTAAGTGAGCTAATCTCCGCTCTAAGCATATCCCGTTCTTGCACGAGTTGAACCGAGATATCTTCCGCTTCTTGCCGTTCGTCTTTCATCTTCCCAAGGTCCTCTCGTAACTGCGCAATGATAGTCTCTAACTCATCGTGCGTCTTTTTGCTTTGAGCTACTTCATGTTCTACTTCTATTTTCTCGGCTTGAATTTGAACGACATTCTCTTCTTCCTCTCGAATGCGAGTTTCCGCATTCTCCAGCTGGAGTCGTACATCATGCAAGTCCGTTTCGAGCGCAACGACTTCCTTCTCTAGACCATGAATCTTCCTATCACGGGACGAAATGTGTTCCTCGTCTTCAGCTCCCTTGTTGGCCAGTTCGACGAGTTTGGGTCGTACTTCTTCTAACTGAGCTAACAGATTCATGTTCTCGGACCGCAATGCCTGAAGGGACGTCTCGGTATCAGTCAGCTTTCTTGACGTCGTTGAGAGGTGTAACTCAAGTTCGTCATGATGGCGTGTTCTACTAGCGAGATTCGCGGAAAGAGTTGACATCTGTTGTTGGAAAGATGTGATGGAATCACGGCTGGTATCCAGCTCCGTTTGTAAATGAGCTCGTTCTTCAGAGACGGTTTGATGTTGCCGACGAAGCCGCTCCAACTCTTCGCTGACAGATGATAAATTAGCCTCGAGATTTGAACATCTCTGGAGATGTTCTCCCTTTTCTTCCGTTATTGTTTTGAGCTGAGCTGCAAGATTGTCCCCGTTCTGGGTAGCCGCCGTCAGATTCTAGCAAACAAAATAAAATAAAAAACATGAATAAAAGGGAAATAATCAATTACAAACCTCCTGCAAACGAGTCATACTCTCTCCCAGCTCTTCAACTCTTTCCCTACTAGCGGAAAGGGCTTGCTCCAGAACCTCTACTCTATCGTCTTCTTTCATGATACGCAATTCGTTCTCACTTTCTTCAAGTTTTTGTCGAGTCTCGACAAGAGCGTGTCGATTATCATCAAGATCAATCTCCTAAAGATAGCGTGAATAATCAGAAAACATGAACAAGATGGTACGCACCAAGGCTCTTAGCTGCTCCCGCAATGACTGTTCCTTCTGTTCGCTGGTCTGTAGTCTCGACTTCAAACCTTTAATCTCAGTCGTAATGCTGATCTTTTCCTGTTCCGACGAGTCCAGCCTTTCTTGCAGACCGGCAACTTGAGAACGAGCTTCTGAAAGACTTTCCTCCGACTCTGACAACTCTAGGAGGATACATGAGGAGGAGGAAGGGTGAAATGATCAATCATGTTACTTACTGCTCCGCAGTGGACCCAGTTCAGCCATCTGATCTACCAACGCGGTTTTTTCATTGACAAGTAACGTAATGGTTTGCTGTTGCGTCGTCGATGAACTGTGTAGGTTCGCCAGTTCTTCTTGCGCATGCGACAACGAATCTTGCAGTTCATATACTTTGAGCGCTGATGATTGTAGAGCGACTTTAGCCTCTTCAGCTTGAGACGAAGCCTGTCGAACTTCACTGCGGAACGCCCCAGCATCCTTTGCAGCATCCGCGCGAGCCAATTTAAGATCATTATTTAGCTGCGCAATCTGTGCTTCATATTTTGAACGAACGCTTTGCAATTCTATTTCACTTGGTGAAGGACCTTTTTGAGCGTGTTGTTGTGGTGTTGAAATAGGTGTCGATGTTCTGTGCTCCAGTTTAGACAAGACCGGAGAGTGCGGGGTGTATTGTTGATGTTGATTGTTATGAACGGGTGGTGGGGAGGATACTGCTCGGCCCAAAGCCATTGGCGAAGGCATAGGCCTCAGAGGTGAAGGAGCCAGTCTGAAAGATATGAATGAGAACCGTGAACAGAGGATAGTAACAAAGACTCGAACACTCCGAATTCTCCAAAATCAGTATCCTTTGCCAATGCAGGTTTTCCAAATAATACCGAGGCATCTTGAATGTCTAGAGACGGTGAGTTGTTAGACGGTGAATTGGCGAAGTTGGGTGGTGGTGTAGAGGGTACTGGTACTGGTGCCGGTGCTGGAGAGCCGGTTCTTGGCGAACTTCCTCCTGCGTCTCCATAATTACCAGAGACCTTTTGCTGTTGTCTCTTTTTTAGCTGTATTTGAAGTCAAGTTAATTTTGACACGAATACCGGGCAGAGCATTCTAAGAAAGGGCGTACCAAGGCTTTCGCCCTTGCTGCTTTCTCAGCACGTTCTGCAGCGTCGGACATTTTTTTTGGTGCTAAACAATGCTAGAGCTTAAATACTATTGAGATATGTGAGTTCAAATGTGAGGTTTCAATGCGAAGTCATGAAGAAAATGCGTTTTATGAGTGTAAGAAAAGCGAAAGCAAAGTTGGAAAATGGTAGCAGGCAACGTGCCCGTGACTGTGTGACTCTAGCTCGGCGGCGAGCGAGCGGCAGATGTCACTGTATTTTCTTCTTCCACTGGCATATCACAAAGTCCATTCGTTTTCCCTCCCCATACCAAGGCACATGATTGATTCAAATGCACATTAAAAATCAGGCCATCTCACAGACAATTTCCCGCAGTTTTCTCCCTTTAAGAGCTCCCAGTTGAAAATGAATCTACTCAAGTTGTCAGCCATCGCAACACATAATTAACAATCACAAGTAACCATGACCGTCTTTCAAGCATATTGCAGCAATGTCAGTCAAATTAACTTCACCATCTCCCACAATCCACAATTCTAATATCTCTTCTCCCCTCCCCAGATCGACAACCCAAGAATTTGGCGTTTCGTACTTACTTTCCCTGACTCCAATGTCGCTGATGAATGGTGGCGCGCTATCTCAGACACCCCCAGCATCGCCTCCCTGTTCACGCGTGTCACTACACAATTCTACACGCAACATGCAAGCTCTTTCAATATCAAAAACTTCTTCAGTGATCCTCGAACGAAACACTTCGCCCCAGACTTTAAGAGGAAACTGTTTATAACACTGATCAATGATCAGGGCGGACGAAATATTCCGATTATAAAAAGCTTAAATGTCGCCAACGCAATCAGTGGAAACTGGTGAATTTCCCCCTTTTTTTTCTTACTTGGTTTGATACTGACTTGACAGAATGTCTTGAAGGTTCTTCATCCGCTCCACTGCAGACCATAACCTTTACTGGTACTTTGACCCAATGAGTACCGGAAACAATTTCACAGTCTCCGCCACTGGGCGTACTGCTTTCTGTATCAGTGCTGTGGATCAGGCCATTGCTGGTAAGGTGCTCATCGACACCGACCCTGTTACGTTACAGGTCGAGTGGACAGATTTGCACATCAACGTGAACAATGCCAAAGATCTATTTGCGGGAGTTGATGTCCATCAGTTCTTGTTTGGAAACTTGAAGAATAAAATCGGACATACGGTCTATGGTTTCTTGAAAGATAAAAGTGACTCTCCTGCGAATTCTGGGTGGAAGTGGGAGTTAGTAGAATGATGTTGTCGTAGTTATTGTTGCTTAGTACTGCCCTAACTGCATTAAGATGTGTTTCGTTGTGTTTCTTGGTAATTTTATCGCTATCCGCGGCGAGATTCCGAATTTCAGGCATTTAATTACCAACACCTTTGATTCGTGTTTTATCCAATGAATTAGACATATTGATAAATACAGTTTGAATACAGCTTGACCAAAATAAATACTACATGTACATGCAAATCTTCTTCAATTGACAGTTATTTTCTTTGGAGCTTGCTCGGGTGTGTTCCCCAGGAATCTCACAATGAAAAGACTCAAAACCCCGTCAGTCATACTGGCTCTAATATCTTCAGACTGCGTTATGTATTTCAGTACTCGGCTGTACACCGACTCAAATGACTCGAATATACCTTTATTCCCTGAGGAAGTAGAATTGTCCTTGAAAAGCTACCATATCGCCTTTCACGCACACTATACCCGTCCTTCTCAAGCTCATTCGACAGATTGGGACGTCCAGAGATAGTAAGACTGTTCGAATGTATCCTGTTTCTTCATCCCGTGTAATTCGAAAGTAGCCGTGAATTCATTCCGTTCTTTAGATTCAGGAATGTCTATTCTGTATGAGCAAGTTAGAGACTGGCATTTTTTGATTTATAATGAATCGCTTACTGGTGCTGGTGCCGGTGCTGGAGAGCCGATTCTTGGCGAACTTCCTCCTGCGTCTCCATAAGTACCAGAGACCTTTTGCTGTTGTCGTTATTTCAGCTGTATTCAAAGTCCAATTAATTTCAACACGAATAATAAGCAGAGTATTCTAAGAAAGGACGTACCAAGGCTTTCGCCCTTGCTGCTTTCTCAGCACGTTCTGCAGCGTCGGACATTTTTGGGTGCTAAACAATACCAGAGCTTAAATATTATTGAGATAAGTGGATTAAAATGTGTTTCAATGCGAAGTCATGAAGAAAATGCGTTTTATAAGTGTAAGAAAAGCGAAAACAAAGTTGGAAAATCGTAGCGGGAGACGTGCCCGTGACAGTGTGACTCTAGTTCGGCGCGAGCGGCAGGTGTCGCTATTTCTCCTGTTCCTCTCTACCACGTCACAAAGTCCAACAACTTGGCCCATACTTCTTTATGCGAGACGGGAAGTGATTTAATGAAGGTGTCAAGCGGCTGCGTTAATGCTTAGAATATCCTCTTGCATCCTCATCCGACGTTTTCGTTATCGACGCTGACTTTCCTAACCGGTACTAAATATCGTTGACTTCCCTTCTAATGTGCGATATTGATAACAAATATCTAGACCACTTCAGAAAAAGTATAGCCCTCGCTGCGCTGTGACCATATGACACGAATTTACTATTTTTATGAGATAGAAGGATTCGGGCACGAATGGCCCGCGGACATGTTATTGAATTAGAACCGGCGTATATATTTTCTCAATTTCGGCGCACTAATTACTTGTTGCTCTGCTTTCATAGTTAGAAACCATATAATCGGTTTTTTCCAAACCTAATTGACGTGATTCCACTCTAGATAATACCAATCTATCTTGGGAAGGTCGCCATATGCGGTTACCTTCAGACGGAAATCGCTTCTATGTTTTTATCCATGTCTTTTCAGTCTTTTATCTTTCCTTCTTGTATCAAGACACACGACGAATTCAAATAAAAATCAGGCCATCCATTTAATTCCCGCAACTTTCTCCCTTCGAGGGCTCCCAGTTAAAATCGGATCTACACTCAAGTTCACCTAAATTTCCAGCCATCAAAACACATAATCACGAATAACCATGACTATCTTTCAAGCATATTGCAGCAATGTCAGTCAAATTAACTTCACCATCTCCCACAATCCACAATTCTAATATCTCTTCTCCTCTCCCCAGATCGCCGACCCAAGAATTTGGCGTTTCGTGCTTACTTTTCCTGACTCCAACGTCGCCGATGAATGGTGGCGCGCTATCTCAGACACCCCCAGCATCGCCTCCCTGTTCACGCGTGTCACTACACAATTCTACACGCATGATGCAAGCTCTTTCAATATCATGAACTTCTTCACCGACCCTCGAACGAGTCAATTCGCCCCAGACTTTAAAGGGAAACTGTTTATAACACTGCTCAATGATCAGGTCGGACGAGAACTTCCGATTATACCGGACTCAGTCCTCGTCGCCAACGCAATCAGTGGAAATTGGTAACTTTTTCCCTCTTGTTTACTTGGTTTGATGCTGACTGGTGAGAATGCTTTCCAGGTTCTTCCTGCGCTCCACTGCCGACTCCAACCTGTACTGGTATTTTGACCCAACGAACAAAGCGCACAATCTTTCGGTCTCTGCCACTGGGCGCACTGCTTTCTGTATCAGTGCTGTGGATCAGGCCACGGCAGGTAAGGTGCTCGTTGACACCGACCTTGTTACGTTACAGATCGAGTGGCAAAATTTGTACGTCAGCGTGGACAAAGTCCAAGCTCTATTTGGGGGACCTGATGCCAGTCAGTTCTTGTTTGGAGACTTGAAGTATAAGATAGGATATATGCCGAGCTATGGTTTCTTGACCGATAAACGTGATTCCCCTGTGAATTCTGGATGGCAGTGGGAGTTAGTGGAATGATGATTTCATGCCCTAACTGAATCGAGCATAAAGTTGCGTTTCGTTGCGTTTCGTTGTGTTTCTTAGTATCCCTTTCAGAATTAGAATTGAGTTTCGGACACTGCAGAGTTTAATGTTGAGAATTTGACTTTCTTGCTGTTGTTCTCATCGACCATCTTGAGCCTCTTTTATACGTCTTTGAAGGTATTTGCCATTTGGTTAAAGTCTAGAAAGTTCCGGCGGGTGCCGAAAGTATGATTGCTTTTGCTTCAGCTCCCCCATCTTTCTACTCCGCCGAACGGTCTGATACCTCGCTCAAGAATATTCTCGACACATTCGACAATACGCTAGCATTCCGCGGCACTCTTGGTAAGAGCTGACTCGCAGAAATCTCATCCTTACCGTCACGTAGAACTTGTCTTTGGTTCCATGGTGGTTTGATTGCGACTTATATAGACTTATATGTATATATAATTATGATTGATCTGATATATTCAAGCCCGGGTTTGTAGTATGTATCGCCACCCTATTAAGAAAATGCGTAAATAAGTACAAACAAAAGTCCGGCATGATGCATAATACGTATATCTCGAGGACCACAAATAGTAACACATTGACTGGCTTGGATGCTCTCATGGAAGCAGATTCGTAGATCCATCAATTGCATGTGATTGGATGCCCAAGTTGGATAATGGTGTAATCTGCGGGGCCAATTCCTTCCGGCTTCCGGTAGCAAGTCTTGTTATCAGCGCGAAAGTCATGTCTATGACGACGATAATGAAGAGCATTGAAGAGCCCTGGTTCGTAAAAAAACAAACGAATGTGATGAGTGCCGCTCCAGTACAACGTCCTAGAAGACTTGAACAAGGAAGGAAGATGGTTAGTACATGATTAGGGCGTCATGTCACAAACTGCCAGTGCTTCGCTTTTTTTGCATACCTCAGCTCAACAAACGATTTTCCACCGTAATTCCAGAATGGACCAGCTTCTAAGAAATACACTGAACCCATCGCGAAGATGAGAATTCCATACGCTGTTATGGGTCGCTGTTCTTCGGGAGTAGCTGGAACTGGCACATGGGGCTACATACATATGTCGTCATAATATGAAAAAAGTTGACTCTTGTTAAAAGCAAAAAAAGAATCTGACAAGGTGTGTAACGCGTTCGAGAAGCCTTATGAGAGGATTGTCCATGAAAAGTGACGGAGCCCATAGCAGCGAGGATCCTACCACCATCGCCCCAATGCCGACGAGAAGAAGCCATGGTCTACCACGATTACAGCGTGCTGGGAAAACGAGTGCGGATTCTGAAACAGACGTCATTGCGATGAACTTGTGTAGAACGACGAAACTTTTTCAGTGTTGGATGGAGTGTGGAGTATAAGGTGAACTGAGCGGAGAAAGAAGTGGCTGATAATTTGTAGGGTGTTGCCAGGGATGATTCGCTCCCGGCTCTCGCTCATTGGGTGCGCAAGCAGCCGCGACGTTTAGGAGTTTTCATCACAATAATTTCACCCTTTCACGTGCGAATGGCACGTTTTAAAACTCATGTTTGTTGAATTTGTGAATCCCTATAACCAAATATTGACATTTAAGCTTTGCCAACTAGGAAATAAGTGGGATCGTGCACCTACGCAGGGCATCCAAAGAACGAACACTGTCTCGGAAATATTGTCACAACATGTGAGCGTATCGTCGAGAATATTCTTGAGCGTATCAGATCGTTCGGTGGAGTAGAAAGACGGGGAAGGGAAGCAATCGCGTTATTCTCGGCATTCCCCGGAACTTTCTAGATTCTTATTAAGCGCCTTCAAAAACGTATAAAAGAGACTCAAGATGGTCGCTGAGACGACAGCAAGAAAGTTAAATCCTCAACGTCAAACAACTCTACAATGTCTCTCCTATTCTACAACGACTCATTATTCAACGAGTTCGACAGACTCTTCAATGACGCTTTCGACGCTCGCGTTGGAAACGATCGTTCGTTGAACAATAATCAAGCTCAAAGGCAAAGTACCGTTCTAAGGCCAAGGTAAGCCTGATTCATTGTAAATCAAAAAAAAATGCCAGTTTTCAACTTGCTCATACAGAATGGACATTCACGAATCTAAAGAACGGAATGAATTCACGGCTACTTTCGAATTACCCGGGATGAAGAAAGAAGATGTGTCTATTGACATACATTCGAACAGTCTTACTGTCTCTGGACGTACCAGTCTGTCAAACGAGCTTGAGAAGGACGGGTATAGTGTACGTGAAAGACGATATGGCAGCTTTTCAAGGACAATTCCGCTTCCTCAGGGAATAAAGGTATGTTCGAGTCATTTGGGTTGGTGTAAAGCCGAGTACTGAAATACATAACGTAGGCTGAAGATATCAAAGCCAATATGACTGACGGAGTTCTCACCGTGAGATTCCCTAGGAACACGGCCGAACAAGCTCCAAAGAAGATAACTATCAATTGAAGAAGATTTGCATGTACATACATGTAACACTTATGTAGTTTCGATCAAGCTGTATTCCAACTGTATTATGTTTTGGTTATCAAAAGCCGGAAACTCAGTTCTAATTCTGAAACGGATAGCGATGAAATGACTAATAAGAAACACAACGAAAAGCAATTTTATGCTCGATTCAGTTAGAGCACGAACAACATCATTCCACTAACTCCCACTTCCATCCAGAATCGATAGATAAATCACTTTTATCTTTCAGGTAATCAAAGTTCGGCATATATCTGATCTTATTCTTCAAGTCTCCAAGCAAGAACTTATGGGCATCAACTCCCGCAAATAGATCCTTGGCATTGTTCACGTTGACGTTCCAAGTTGTCCACTCGACCTGTAATGTAACAGGGTCGGCGTCGATGAGCACCTTACCTGCGTTATCCTTATTTACACCATTGATACAGAAAGCAGTGCGCCCAATGGCAGAGACCGTAATATTGTGCCCGGTGGTCGTTGGGTCAAAATACCAGTAAAGGTTATGGTCTGCAGTGGAGCGGATGAAGAACCTGCAAGGCATTCTTACCCGTCAGTACCAAACCAAGTAAACAAGTAAGACAAAAGGGAGAAATTCACCAGTTTCCACTGATTGCGTTGGCGACATTTAAGCTTTTTATAATCGGAATTTCTCGTCCGACCTGATCATTGATCAGTGTTATAAACAGTTTCCCTTTAAAGTCTGAGGCGAATTGGTTCGTTCGAGAATCGGTGAAGAAGTTCATGATATTGAAAGAGCTTGCGTCATGCGTGTAGAATTGTGTAGTGGCACGCGTGAACAGGGAGGCGATGCTGGGGGTGTCTGAGATAGCGCGCCACCATTCATCGGCGACGTCAGAGTTAGGGAAAGTAAGCACGAAACGCCAAATGCTTGGGTCGGCGATCTGGGGAGGGGAGAAGAGATATTAGAATTGTGGATTGTGGGAGATGATGAAGTTAATTTGACTGACATTGCTGCAATATGCTTGAAAGACGGTCATGGTTATTTGTGATTGTTAAGTATGTGTTTTGATGGCTTGAATTTTGGGCGAACCCGAGTGTAGATCCGATTTTAACTGGGAGCCCTCGAAGGGAGAAAGTTGCGGGAATTAAATGGATGGCCTGATTTTTATTTGAATTCGTCGTGTGTCTTGAGACAAGAAGGAGAGATAAAAGACTGAAAGGACATGGATATAACATAGAAGCGATTTCCGTCTGAATTTGAAGGTAACCCAATATCGCTAAGCGACCTTCCCGAGATAGATTGGTATTACCTGGAGATATATTGCTGTGGAATCACGTCAATTAGGTTTAGAAAAAACCGACTATATGGTTTCTAACTATGAAAGCAGAGCAACAAGTAATTAATGCGCCGAATTCAGAAAATATATACGCCAATTCTAATTCAATAACATGTGCGTGGGTCATTCGTGTCCGAATTCTTCAATCTCATAAAAATAGTAAATTCGTGTTATATGGCCACAGCGAGGGCTATACTGTTTCTGAAGTGGTCTAGATAGAAAGGCAATAAAAGGGAAATTTACGATATGTAATACCGGATCCCGGTTAGGAAAGTTAGTTTCGATAACCGAAAACGTCAGATGAGGACGCAAGAGGCATTAACGTAGACTGCTTGACTTCACTAAATCATTTCCCGTCTCACATCAAGTATGGGTAAAGTTGTTGGACGGGTGGTGGAACGAAAAAAAGAAATGGCGACACCTGCCGCTCGCGTCGAACTAGAGTCACACCGCAGTCACGGGCACGGTTGCCCGGTACTATTTTCCACAAATTTTCCAACTTTGTTTTCGCTTTTCTTACACTCATAAACGCATTTTCTTCATGACATCGCATTGAAATCCCACATTTTGAACTCAAATATCTCAATAGTATTTAAGCTCTAGTATTGTTTAGCACCAAAAAATGACCGACGCTGCAGAATGTGCTGAGAAAGCAGCAAGGGCGAAGGCCTCGTCGTCTCCTCTCACCGTGAGGAAAATGGAAGATCAGCTATGGTATCATATCTTGAAAAGCCCAGCTGCATGACCTGTCAACAGTCCCAGCGGAATTCAACAAGCATCCAATCCGCGACGTTCGTATCCGGAAATGACATGATATGTTTGGTGGATTGAGCACAATTATGTGTTGCAATAGTCAGTGAAACCATTTCCAGCACTTCATATGAAAAGTGTCTTATTCGGGTATATCATCTTTGCTGCGATTCAACATTTCTGAATTCGGATGACCGGTGAAAGGTCTGGTCAAGCTCCACTGGTTACGGGCTAGATCCTGCTAGATCATCCACGTTGAAATCCACATTGTATTCCGCACCGCAATATTAAACACTACCCACACCGCAATATTGAATATTACCCCGGCATCTTTGACCATTCCACACCGCATTCGGTCAAATTCACGCTGAACTTTCAGAGTTTTTGCGTATAAAAATCGGAACATTTTCGACACATTATCCTCGTTCGTTTGGACATGCACTATCTCAGAGCTCCTCTTGTACTCCTCGCAACGACTTTCGTCACCGCCGTTTTGGCAACTCCCATGAATGTTCACACCCTGCGAGACATAACTAATGATACTACGACCCTAGCTAATGCTCTCAATTCAACGAATCAGGCTCTCCTGAGTCTCGCTTACACCTCTATTCTGTTTCCCACACATGAACTCACTGTACGGATCAGCTCAACTTCAACGATAATATTAGGAATCTTTCTCAATCCACCGATGAATCGAATGCACAAGTAAGTTATCAACAAAGTTAGGTTGTTATGTGCTGTCTGAAAAATTCATTGTATTTCAGAACTTCTTGACTAGTTTTGTAACTGCCGCACGCGAGGTGGGCGCGGTAAGAAACACCCCCAATTCTCATTTAAAAAATATTTTGATGTAATTGAAACACACAGATGGGTTCCCTCCTAACTGTAAGAGATCTTGGGTTTTAATAGGGAAAAGAAACCGAGAATAATATCGACAAAGGTTTTTAATGGTACGACTTTGAGCGAGGATGATGGTCAAAAATTCATGAAAAACAGTATCACGCTCTTCGGCAGCCTTATTGATGCCACTAACGGTATAGCCCAACTTGTTGAGCTAAATGTTACAATCAGTTTCGGTCTTTCCTTTTATATCGACGTCGTGACATCGATGGAATTTTTGACAGTCGGATATGTTGTGAGATAGTTTAGCTTGTTACATAATAGTAATCCTTAATGATGGTGATTTACAGTATTTGAAAGCTAACATCCCGAGGTTATTGATTCAGGTATGTTTTAGATTATATCCGAGGAATGCCAGACACTCACATACATGCCTCTTTTCTTCTAAGGGTGCGGCAAAACAGCTGAACTCTACTATTTTAAATGTAGACAGCGCTTTTGATAATACTTCTACCATTTTGAGTAGTGATGGATCCAGTTCGGTTCCAAACCGAGGAAACCGGTTTGATCCCGGTTTGGTTCGGTTTGGAACCGGTTTGGGAACCGAACTGGAACTGGGATTGTCGAGAATACCAAACCGGTTTGACTAGAGCCAATGTACTTAGTCTTTCGTAGAATCAAAATAGCTTCCGAACTGTACAGTTCGGAGGCAGATCATCCACACACATGTCAGCGTCCTTCCTTGTGCCTCAACATTCATCTGGAACTTGATGTCAGCTTGATCCCGCAAGCGTGTCGCCCCCACTGACCAATCCAAACCGTCCGGATCAACTGAAGAAGACGAATCAGGTCTGTTCTGATTATACCCTAACTAATCATGAATCATTTATTTTTCTCATGATTCTAGAAGAACAAACACCACTGCCAGCCAAACGGAAGAAAACTGATGCGACTCATAATACGAAACGGGTAACAAGGTCCTCTAAGATAACATCAACTTCAAGAGAGACCAGCACAAGCGAGTCTAATACTGTCTCTGCCACACCAACTGTCATCGATGTCAATGAAGATGAAGCAAATCCTACTGTCAGCATTCAGTCTAATATGAAGAAGCCGAGGAAAGGGGAGGATCGTGCATTTGTGAAGCTCTATTTCTTCACACCCCCTGATCCAAATAATGATGATAAGAGGAGTTGCCGTGTCTGCCAGTATGTTATTATCTGGATTTATCATTGGGCTATCTTTCAACATCTCGATAGGAAGATTCAAGAAAATAATCCTGCTCGTGCTGTTGCAGAATATAGCAACTCTTCTGGATCATCAACCCTGTGGATGCATATAAAAAAACACCATTCCGCTGCCTTTCAACAGCTTTGCCAACTAGAATCTGGCCAAGAAGATGACACCAATGGCTTTCAGTCCAATTTGGATGGACATCTGGAGAAAATTGCTCCAAGGGTCATGTTTACCCCAGAACATCTCAAAGTGTTGATTATGAAGCTAATTACAGCGTGTGATTTGGTGAGCAATCTTTTCAATGTATCTTTTACCTATTACCTCATTTTTATTATACAGCCTATTTCTATTGTGGAACAAAAAGAGTTCCGCGACCTTCTGCATCTACTTAGGCATGATCTTCGCATGGATGACATACCCGGTCGTAAAGGGATGGTGGAGATTATCATGCAAGAATATCAAACAGAGAAATTGGCAATGAAGTGACAGTTGCATGTAAGTTTTATGTCTGTTTGTTTCAGACAACTTCAGACTCAATGTTCCCAAGCAAGCCCCAGGAAAGATTAGTCTCACAATTGACTGCTGGTCGTCCAAACCCATGCAAGCATATATTGCCATCACAGCACACTACATCGTTACAGAAACAAAAGGTGACGCTTGGGTGATGGGATATGAACTATTTGGTTTCCGGGAAATAGAAGGGCCACATACCGGTGATAATCTTGCAGACTATGTCTTCGGGCTACTTGACGAGTTTGAGATTTTCGAAAAGGGACTGTCCTTTTTTCCTTCTTTTAACGTAAAAAATAATTCATAATTTTATTATATAGTTAGGTTGGATTACAACTGACAATGCATCCAACAACGATACCATGCTGACCGGGCTAAAGACAAGACTTTGGGGAAAGGGAATCACCTGGTATGATAAGGAAAAACACATATGGTACATTCATTTCCTCATGGCTCATTATTTAACTACTATCCTTTATTACCTTTAGATGCCTGCCACATATTTACCATCTTGGTGTATCCGATGTACTCAAGGCATTAGTGGAGACAGACATAGTAGCAGACAATACTAGTGTTGTGGCTTTGATACGGGCCCTGGTTGTGGTGGTGAGCACATAACATGTTAAATTTCATCAAATAAACCTAATAATCAGATTCGTTCATTACCACAACGCAAACTCAAGTTCCGTCGTATCCAAGAAGCTGAAATCAACATTCGAAGGGCTGAAGCAGAAGGCAGCGGCGAAGCATCGGTCATCGGTCAACCTCTAGAACTTATACTTGATGTTATTACACGCTGGTCTTCCACATGTGTGATGCTAGAGAGGGCGTTGAAACTGCACTCGGTTCGTTCATTTATTTCAGTTCCATATTGCTTATCAACTTCATGCATTATAGGCATTGGACACCATCTGCTGTATACCAGAATACAAAGATAGTCTCTCTAAATTGGCTGTCTCAGATAGCACTTGGGTTAAGGTGGAAATTATTGTTGAAATTTTGAGCGTGAGTTTATTTATATGATAATGAGTTGTCTGCTAAACCTCTCAACAGAAAGCTCGTTCCGGCCAGCAGTTATTGTCAGCAGAGAGTTATCCAACACTGTATAAAGCTCTCCCTGCATTGGAATACCTTCAATCTGAATGGGAGAAGCTTCAAGACAAATATGTCGATGATGAGGAGGATATTGTCCCTATCATTCAAGCCGGCCTTGAGAAGTTGTCCATATACTACCTTAAGATGGAAGATACTGATGCATACGGAAATGCGCTAAGTAAATAATCTTATTTTAATTGGTTTTATTTCTTGACTTGCAGTTTTTTTACAGTTCTCACCCCCTACATTAAGATGTGTTACCTGAAAAAATGGTGGAAAGACAAGTCTCCATCAGATCCTATGAAAACTTTAGCAGATCAGGCAAAGGAAGCTTTTATTGAAAAGGCGCGTGAATTTCATTAGGATTTTTCAGTTGTTAAATCATCATCATAATATAGTTTAACATGAAGTATGCAGAGGGCCAAACCACTTCAAAATCTCAGCTGAAACCCGGTGGTGAGTGTCATGTATTTCATGATTTCCTCCCTTATCTACCCAAAAACAAGTATTTCCTTTATTCTTTTTTTAGTTCCTGCTTGCTTTAATAATCCTTTATTTGTAATGTATCTTATCTTTCAGGAACAGTCAGATGACTTAGTTCCAGGAACCCTTTTATTTTCTTATCATCTCTCTCCACTTCCCTGTCTCACTATAATTTTCCCTGATCCACTATTATTCATTCACTTCCTTTTTAAGTAATTTCTTATCTCTCACATGATGTTTCTCTTACTAATGTTTGGAGCTATTTGTACTTGCTCAAGGTGTATAAATAGGGGCTCATTTTTCTTGTAAATAATCATCTTGTAACTACTGTTGTGCACCAAAGTGCTTACCAATCAAATTGGTCTTTTTTCCTCTTATCTTTTTCTATTCTCAAGGACTTAGTAATAAGTCCCTATCTATCTCTACTAATTTGAACTTAATTCTTAAGTTCAAATATTCCTTCAAGCGTCTCACCTTCAATAACAGGACTTTTAGTTGCTGAACAATCCCTAAACAAAACTCTTTTATATTTTATTAGGAGTCAAGTTTATTCTAAATCTAAAACAAATCCCTTACAGTGAGTCCATATGGGGTGATATGTTTGACAAACACGATACCGCGCCATTGGGAAGTGAGGCTGAATGCTACTTGAATGAGCCAGTAACTGCCCATCCGGATGTGGGTGGCCCTAGTAGTTTGGCTTATTGGAAGGTATTACTTCTTCATTCGATATATTTCATGGAATGACTTCTTTCTTTTAGTCAGTTCAGCATGTCTACCCACTTCTCAGCAAGATGGCCATTGACTACCTTGCAATTCAAGGCTTGGCTACTCCAGTAGAACGTGTTTGGAGCAGTGCCGCTGATACTGATACAAAGAAGCGAAATAGGTTGTCCTCGGATCGTTTATCAGCTTTACAGCTTCTTAAAACAGTTTATAGATGAGAGCGGTGTAACGATCCGAAGATAATAGCTAAATGTCGTAGCTATATATACAATCGGAAAAACTACGAAGATATTTTGTTTGAGGCCGTCTAGTCTCTGTGGAGCGGGTCCTGGTGCTGATTTTGTAAGGAGGAGGGTGGGGGAATAATATGATATTTAGTGAGTGTGTGTGTGTCGATATAAAACCAACAACAACAAAAAAATGATAATCCTAAGATCGTGTGTGTGTGAGGGGGACGTTAAATGTGAGTTGCGATAAAAATGGTGAGTCAATACGCCGTCGATAATACAGCGATGATAATCTGTTTTAAAGTTAGTAAGGCTTCAACGACAATACGAATTGTTGAGTTTATACTCCAAGGCCTCACTCAGAGTAATCCAAAGAAATAGATGTGAGCGTAGAAATAGACTAGAGACGAAACTTGACTTGAGCTTGACTTAAACTGAACTAAACTTGAGACAACCGTTCCGGTAGATTGCTGCTGTTACATGTATTTACATGCAGTATTTATACCATTTGGAAACATAAAGGAAAGCGGAATGATCACTCATCATTCATCATGATAACAAAAGGAAACAAAAAGAGAACAAAGAAACAAAAGAAAAAGGAGAAAACGATGGAGGATACAAAAAAAAAAAAAAAGGGGAATCACATATGTGGTTAGGGGGAATAGGAGAAATATGTTGAAATAAAAAGAGAAACAAAAGAGAAACAAAAAGAGATCAAAAGAAGACGATGAAACCGGATTCCCAGCATAGCTTTACCAAAATCACCATCTGGCACTTCTCGCACTACCTCTTACCCAAAACTATAATCTTACCATCCCAAACTTCTTACTGATCTGGTTCTTGTTGACGAGATCTTCTTCTTTGTGGCTGTGGCACAATAATAATAGCTATGGCAATACTTAACAATACCAGATCTTGAACGAGATTGGATTGGAGATCGGAATAGGAAGGGAGGGTTTGATTTCCAACAGAGTAGTCAGGAGGGGATGGGATGGCAGATAGGGGTGCGTCTATGAATAAGAATTGAGTATAACTTCGAAATTGATGACGAAGGACCAGTCTCCAGATTGATTCTTCTTGACGATTTGTTGAAAGGAACTCAACAAACTCATACGATTCGTCCATGACATTGACGTTGGTTCGTTCGTACAGGGTTAAAGCTTGTGGATATCCTATCTCCAGATCGTCATAAGGAATAGTAATCTCCATTAGTGGCTGTGGAGTAATCAGAAGCATTGTGGAGGGGTCGACATCAATTTCAGAAACAAGAGTATTGTAAACGCGAAGTCGTGAGAGGAAATTAGGGTTGGGTCCGAATCTGAGAGAAGAACGATATTCAAAAGGGAAGAAAGGGAGTTGAAAAAGGGGAATAGGGGAAGTAGGAGTATCGTTATTGTCCGACATGATGATATGAGTTAACCAAAATTTTTAAGCGCTAATGAAATGTCCAAAAAGAAAGAAGGAGATGAAATACAAATCTAATCGCTTATCCTAATCAAGCCTTTTGTCCTAATTTTGTCCAAGAAGGTTTGAGCAAACACGTCGGATCTTTCAGAAGGATCATTTGGATGGAGAAGAGGGGAGAGATATTGGTTCTGGCGAATGGGGTGAAAAACGAGACATTTGAGGATCTACAGGAACAAGATTGGCTGGTCTATATGGGCTATGTTTTTGCGTTTTTATGTTTTTCATGACAACCCAACGACTTGGCACATCTAGAACCAGGAATGTAAATTCGAACCCTTCTTGTGTCACTAACCAAATCTGATATGAGTCTTTAACGGCTGATTTGGGTGTAGAATAAACGTTGATAATTGTAAACCAGTCTAATCGTTCCTTGATATAAACCTTTTCTCCAAACATGAGACCGGGGTGAACCAAATCCAAACTTCTGCATTGACGAATAATAAGAGGTGGAGGGAACTTCGGGAGGTACGTTTCTTCGTTGATGTCGAGACTCGCATATTGGGAACTATAGATATAAAGAGTCGTATGCAGATCCAAATCGTATGTCCTTGGACTGGAAGGCGAAAAACGAAAAGGTGATATAGATTCATCGTCGGAGGGGGGTAATGACTCGGTGGGAGATGCTGGAATGGGCAAAGAGATTGATGATGTATAGTGAAATGAAAATGCGGCCATTTTTCATAAGGGTTTTGATTTCGAGAGGCTGTGGTGTATCGGTTAAGTTTTTGGTAGTTTGAAACTCCGCTTTGAACCAAAAATCGGAACGTTTTCCTTATTAGGAAGATTTTGGTGCGCAACAGCGGGAACAAAAACTATCTGAGGAGGAGAGAGCAAAGTGGGTGGAGGAGAGATTGATGATCATTGACGAGGAGGATTGGGTGTATGATTTTGCCGATGGAATACCGCTTCAATTCCCTGAGTTGGAACTTGAAATATTATATTAATTAATATTGAGTCAAATACATATGTTTTTGAAGAGTCTAAACTGATCAAACCGGTTTGAAACCAGTTCCAAACCGAACTGTACTCAAACCGAACTCAAACCGCGATAGGTCGCCAAGTACAAACTGGTTTCAGACTGAACTGAACCAAACTGAACTGGATCCATCACTAATTTTGAGTCAAAAATCAACTATGTTAGTGTCGCAGTACGTAGTTATGGAATAGATAGGAGTATAGAACTTGTTATTTAGTGCTCGAAGATATAGAGCTTTATATACAGAATTATCAATTTCAATATACTTAATCCTCGACTTTGCTCTTGGTGTCTGAGTCCACCTGCCATTTTCAGATAGATCTTTTTTGAAAAAAGGAAATTTGCTGACTGTTCACTCTGAAAACAGGAGTGCCTGTTCTGAAAATAAATAAAAAACAATCCCTTTAGGAGTTTGGGATGCTTTTCAATTTTCAAATTAAATTGATTAATAAGACTGGCTTTGCCAGTGTGACATTCACCAAGTTCAAAATGGAGATCTCTCAACTACTGTCATGATATGAATTCATGACACTTTAGCAATACAAATGAACAATGATATCATCTATTATTATTGTATTTTACCCACATATTATTCGTGTTGCTTCACAGGCGTTACGACTGGAAGTCTTGCCAGACTTCATTGCCATTCTACCATGTTCTAGACACCGTTGTCTTCCTAGGACTTACAGGAAGCTGCAGATAGACTTTAAGTCTATATTCTAGTCCCTAATCATGCATGAGATCATCTATGATGACCATGAGTCGTCATAGACATTTTCTTTGTTCTTGTTGCCTCATGTTTGCCACATGGCAAACTGATCCTGCATACACTTATGATACTCACAATTCACTATGTCATGTATACATTCTTAAGTTCAATATCTATTTTGAACTGAGATTACAGCGCTTTTCAAAAGCTAAGGCTGGTCGGCTAAGAAATTTCCCACCTGAGAACAAGGATTTCTCAAGCACTATGTAAGATAATTGCCTACTTTTTATTGCAATGGAATTATATAACTTTTATCTAGCACTTGCCCATATTTTTTGGGAGTTAATTGTGTTGAGTGTCTTAAAAAATCCAATATTTCAAAAACAGTCACCCACTGTAATAATCCGAAGATAATAGCTAAATGTCGTAGCTAAGTATACAATCGGAAAAACTACGAAGATATTTGTTTGAGATTGTCTAGTCTCCATGGAGTGGGTCCTGGTGCTGATTTCGTGAAGAGGAAGCGGTGGGGGGGGTGTTAAGTTCCCGAAGTTACCGAAGATACATGATTCGGGGTTATTTATACTATGGGAATGTACTAGTTTGTCAGCACTGATAAAAGCAGTTTACAATAACATGCATTCGGAATACAATAAAACAATAAAGACAAATATGGAAAGAGCAGATTTGGAATACAATTAGTTATTGTATTCTAATTTGGGTAATTTGGGTTTAATGGATTACTTCGGAGCAAACATAATCATAATGGATGTGATATAAGTTTCATAATCTTCGGAATCATAATTTGGAGTAATATTGGGTCAGCAGGTTCATCGGCAGATCTGGATCTTGACAGAAACTAGAACAGACTCGTCGAAGTGTGCAAAGGGTTTGTTGATATTGGGGAGGTCGTATGGTTAGATCAGATGAAGTCGGGGAATGAGGGGGCAAAGGATTATTGAAAGATGCTTTAGGTTCTTTGGGAATAGGATTTGCTGAATGATAAAATCCTAAGACTGGTTGGTGATTACATGTTGATAAGATCCATCGACTTGAAATGTCGAGGACCATTATCATATATTCTAATCCAGCTTGTGTCATTAACCAAACACGATATGAATCTTGTAAGGCTGATGCTTGAGTAGAATAAACATGTGTGACTGTAAACCATCTTAATTCTTGTTTGACATAAACTTCTCTTCTGAAGGCCATGAAGGAGTGTATGATATCTGAACTTCGACACTTATGGATATCTCGGGGAATCTCGGGTGAGTAAACTGGGAGGAGAGTTGTGGGATCAAGTTTGAGGATTGGAGTAGGCAAGTAATAAGTGAATAAAGTTGTCTCAATATCCAGATCGTGAGTGCAGGGACTATTGTGAGTATAATGAAATAACAGAGGAATGACATCTTCTTCTGGGGATGGTTCTCAGGAAATAGGGGGAGAAGTAGGATTTTTGAGGGAAAGAGAGGATGATAGATGAAATTTGAACATTTTATTATTTCTGAATGAAGGAATTTGGGTAGTTGGAAGTCATTTATCCAGAAAGGGGGATTTAAATGTCCACTTTAGGAAGAACAACCTAAATACCAAATGGGGAAGATTTTGGTGTGCAATACCAGGGTGAACCAAATCTGAACTTCTACACGAATGGACAATGCTAGGAGAAGGGTGTTTCAGCAAGTACATTTCTGGGTTAATGCTAAGGCTTGCATACTGGGAAGTTGTCACACTCTGTGTGCCACACCTTCCTAATCTGGAAGTCCAATCCCATTCTGGTTATTTCCATACTCACCCCGCATCTCCATAGCAATCCCATCCTGTACTTGTTGGTACTCTGTCCAGACATTGTCCGGACTTCAAGTCCATCACCTTCCTTATGGGGAAACTGGCTCCTGACTCTTAGTAATAAGGAACAAAGATTTTATAATCATCATCCCTAGCTGTGTTCAACCATATGCTACCTTCTCTTATTTGTTCTTATCCCCATTCCTGTAGTTCTATTCCCTCTTGTATTTAAACCCCCAGCTGTAAGCTGGGGTACCTCAGTCTGAATATCAGCTTTATCAGCTTTGTCTCGTACTCTTAAGTCCCTGCTGCTCTGAAATTGAGGGATATATAAAGCTGGGCGAGTGGGCACAGCTTATAAGCTGAAGCCAAGTCCCTCGTCCCGTAACTCCATACTCCGTCCTCTATCTGTCCCCCTAGCAGTCCAGACTTTCTTGGAGATACCCGGGATAGTCCCAGACTGCTGTACGTAACAGAAGTATAGATATATAAAGTCGTAGAGAGATCCAAATCACACAGTCGTGGGCTGGTAGGAGAATAACGAAATGGCGAAATAGATTCATTGGTAGAGGGAACTGATGAATTAGTGGGGGATGGAGGAACTGGAAGTGAAATAGACGAAGAATAATGAAAAGAGAAGGTCATCATTTTTGTTGTTTTGTTCTTTAGGGTAAATACTTGGTCATTTGAAGTTTCTGGTAGATTAGAACTCCGCAGTGAACCAAAAATTGGAACTTGTCCTAATTGGGAAGATTTTGGTGCATGACAATGGACGCACACAGTGAGGGCACAACTCAAGAGCAAGTTGAAGCCTACTGTTTATCTCTCGTGCTAACCTTGCCAGACTTCGTATGCATGTTCCAGTGCGTAACAACAAAAGTTGATTATATTAAAGCTATCTACTTACAAAGGAATCTCATGACTTATATAGGTCATGAGTACATTCTATAGGGGGCTATACTAATTAAGAACATCATTATGTCATCGCTCCCACAATGCACAAGCACAATCAAGAGTTGGTGAGAAAGAATAAAACAAAAAAGAAATAAACAATGCTTTACTTATTTTTTAGTATTTTTTGGTGAGAACCTGTTAATACATAACACCCTATTTATATACCTTTGAGTAAGTGCAAACAGCTCCAAACATTAATAAGAGAAAGGTCATGTGAAAGATAAACAAATAAGAGTACCCAAGAGTAGAAGTACATGACAAATAAAGGATTAATAAAGCAAGCAAGAACTAAAAAAAGAATAAGAGAAATACTTGTTTTTGGATAGATAAGGGGGAAAATCATGGAATACATGACAGCTTGGCTCTTATCCACATAGTAAATTTTCATGATTACACTGTGACATCAACCAGGATGGTTCTGGTATTACGACTGATTTGAATTCCTCGGATTTTATCGACAAAATCCGTTTCACTTTTACTTCATGGACTCTATTCGAGAAGAAGCTATTTTATCTGATGAAGAAATGGCAAGACATCATGCTCAATACTGTCTGACTTGGGGGAACCCTACGAACAATAAGCAAATTGATTATTGGTGATTCCACAAATATTTAACTATGGACTGATTTTTGGTATCATTGCAGAGCGTATTAACTACTGTAGAAGTCAGTAGCAACTACCCTTCCTGTAGATTACGTACACAGGTCACACTGGCGAATAGAGTCATCCTTCCTGCTCCTGACTTTCACACTACTCCGTGTGCACTCAGTAAGAGTCAGTATCGGAAAAGCTATTAAAGAGTCAATTTGATGCCATAATCGAAACTCCGACAACTACATATCTGTTTTTCGACTACAATGGCCACAACTGAAGCGTACGTTTTTTCTATTTCTTTCTTGGCTCAATTTATATTTTACATATAAAGTCCCAAAAAGTTTTGGGCAGATGATGAAATTGATGAACCTGGTATGTGAATGTACATTCGTTTCTTTGACTTGCAATTTACTTATATTTATTGCTTTTAGAGCAAGCACCTTCACGCATTCCGGGAATAATTTCTGATACTGTGGATGAGAATGGTATTAGGACTATCGTAGAATACACGATCAACGATGAAGGAAAGAAGGTTAAGGTGTGTGTTACGTTGTTGTGGTTGTGGCGCCGGGTTCGTCGAGGCATAACTTGGAAATAATCCATTTGTTACTCAGATTACGAGACGTATTAAAAGAACATTGCAAAAGCAACTTGTCAACCATAACGTTGCTGAGCGAAAACACTGGGCCAAATTTGGTCAAGAGAAAGGTAGTAAGCCTGGTCCTGACCGAGCGACTACGACAGTGGGAGAATCGGTTACTTTAAAACTTAGTATCGGAAACAAGGTATTTTTCCTTTCACAATTTGACTTGACATGACATGATCCTTTGTTAGGCCGCTGAAGCCGAGCCCACACAAGAACAACAAATAAAGAGCTCATTAGCGAACAAAAAGATCTCCTGTCGGTTATGCAAAGGAGATCACTTTACTTCGAAATGTCCTTATAAGGATACTCTTGGAGCTTTAGACGGAGCAGGTAAGTGTTTACAGTGCGCTTCTTATGGTTTCAATTCTCAACGATGGGATGATAGAAACGCCGCCTGTTGGAGACGATGAGGCCCCAGCACCCACCGCAGATGCTCCAGCTGCTCCGTCGTCGACCGGAAAATACGTTCCTCCTTCGATGCGAGGCGGGGCAGGCGCCGGACGTGGAGGAGAAAGCATGTACCGTTCAAGGTATGCAAAATACCTTATCGACCTTTCAGCGTCTTAATCATTTTTTATCAGGGAGGATTTGCCGACATTACGTATCACAAACGTTTCCGAAGACACAACTGACAATGATCTTCGTGATTTATTCAGTAATTTCGGACGTGTAGCCCGTGTGTATATTGGCAAAGACCGGGATACAGGTATTGGAAAGGGATATGCCTTTGTTAGCTTTGAAGACCGAGAAGCGGCTCAAAAGGCAATCAATAAGGTTCATGGCATGGGTATGTGCTCCAGATCATTGCCTTTTTTTTTTCACCTGATGTGGAATGCCAAACCAGGCTATGACAATCTTATTTTGAGCTGTCAATGGTCACGTAAGTCTCGATGTTACCTTTGCTTAGAACCTTAATGGATGTTTCTCCTGCAGAACCGAGAGACCAGCGTCCAAGCTAAACGGAGAGGAGTTTTGACTGGTCGATATGATATTTGTTTTGTGTGCACCCAATGCAATTTCATTCCCTTTAGCTTTTCTGCATCTCGGGGATATCATATCATACATATATTTCAGTGATCTAGTGCCATATCTGTCCCGGTCGATTCCTTGCCCGGCGGTTGACATCGTCCTATTTTTTTTTTTGGACTCTCGGCTGTGTGACGTATTAGGCGCTGCTAAGTTTTCCCCCATCGTCCGACAGACAGCGCAGGCATATTCTGTGTTCCGTTCCAGAGAAGATCATTTTAAGAACCTGAGATGTGTAGATATTATTCTCCAATATATTTTAATTTGGCAACTAGCTCGTGCTTTGGGGGCAAAGTTTTGGGCACTCCGACGGACCGACAGCGTGACAACGAAACCCCAAAATTGTACGCGCGCGGAATCAAATCCAATTTTAATTTGTCACCCCAACAGGTTTTAAAAGGGATCGTCGAATGGGACGATAATAAGCTCTTGCATTCTGTCTCTGTTATTGTCTTTCTCCTAAACTATCACCATCATGTCCTCCAAAGGCAAGTAACGCATTATTCTCTGTCCTGAATAACTAAATCATTATTTATCTTCCACAGCTATTCGCGAGTATGACGCCAAGCTGCTTTTGGCGTACTGGCTTCCCCGTTCACCGGCACCTTCAGATTCGCCCTCTTTCAAAGTTTCTGACAACTTCATCTACCCATCTCCAAAAGTAGCCCAAATCTCGTGGGACGAATCCACTAATACTATCACTGCCGATACACAACTGCCTTCATGGGTCTTCACCACCAAACTTGTTGCCAAACCAGATCAGTTGATCAAACGTCGAGGCAAGAGCGGTCTGCTGTACTTGAATAAAGATTGGCCTGAAGCTAAGAAATGGATCATCGATCGAGCGGGCAAACCAACCAAGGTCAGGACTGATCTTTTTTTTTTCATGCCTGAACCCTAGTAATAGACAAGTATATCTAGGTCGAATCAGTCGTCGGTGAACTAACAAACTTCATCGTGGAACCTTTCCTACCGCACGATCAACACACCGAGTACTACGTCTGCATAAACTCAGGCCGTGAGGGTGATTCTATTCTATTCACCCACGAAGGCGGTATCGACGTCGGTGACGTCGACGCAAAGGCTCTCAAGTTAGATATCTCAGTTGGATCCGAGTTCCCATCTCGCCAGGCTATCAAAGCTACCTTACTCAAGCACGTTCCGGAAGCCAAGAAAGACACTCTAGTCAACTTCCTAGTCCGCTTATATGCAGTTTACGTAGATCTTCACTTTGCCTACCTCGAAATCAATCCTCTCATCTGTCTCGATGGTGCCAATGGCAAACCACCAACAATTCACTATCTCGATATGGCTGCCAAACTTGATCAGGTGAATCAGTCCTCCCTTTTTTTTTTTTTGCCAATGTTGGCACAATAGTTCTTCCCACTAAAGCACTTGGTGTTAGACGGCCGACGCTATTTGCAGTCCCAAATGGGCAATTGCGCGAGATCTCAGCGTATACGAAGCCGGTGCCGTTCCTGCGACCTCCAAAACCGTCTCGGCTGACCGTGGGCCTCCCATGGTCTGGCCTGCTCCTTTCGGTCGGCAATTGACCAAGGAGGAAGCGTACATTCAGAAACTGGATGGTTCCACTGGTGCATCTCTCAAATTGACTGTTCTCAATCCGGAGGGCCGCATCTGGACTATGGTCGCTGGTGGTGGTGCTTCCGTTGTCTATTCCGATGCCATTGCTGCACACGGTTTCGCCCACGAACTTGCTAATTATGGTGAATATTCTGGTGCTCCGACCGAAGGACAAACCTATGAATATGCAAAAACCATTAGTAAGTATCTTTTTTTTAGGGCTTCCATTTAAAACGTGTAACTAAGTCTTGTTTCATCGTAGTTGACTTAATTACTCGCGGCACGCCACGTGAAGATGGTAAAATCCTCATCATTGGTGGTGGTATTGCTAATTTCACGAATGTGGCTGCGACGTTCAAGGGAATCATCCGTGCCCTGAAAGAATATCAGAAGCAACTGATTGCACACAAGGTGCGCGTCTTCGTTCGTCGTGGTGGACCCAACTACCAGGAAGGTCTCAAAGCCATGCGACTTCTTGGTGAATCCCTCGGCGTGCCGATCAAGGTGTACGGTCCCGAAACCCACATTACGGATATCGTCCCTCTCGCTCTTGGTGTAAAGAACAAGCGCACTAAGACGGGAGCAAACGGTCGTGCTGAACCCGTCTCTATTCCTCCTTCCGTACCCGGTACTCCTCCATCCAACGTCAGAGCCGTCAACGTAGAACCCGTTGAAGTGGGTACTATCAGCGCTGACGGAACACGCGTTCAACCCAACGACCAAATCGTACATTTTGACGAACACAAAGGACCCCGTGCTCGTCCTAGCTACCGCCCCTTCGATGCCAATACCCGTGCCTTCGTGTACGGTTTACAGCCGCGTGCTATTCAAGGCATGCTTGACTTCGATTACACCTGTGGTCGTTCTACGCCCAGTGTGTCGGCTATGATCTACCCCTTCGGTGGACACCACATCCAGAAATTCTACTGGGGTACTAAAGAGACTTTACTTCCCGTTTACGTCTCTCTTGATGATGCCGTCAAGAAACATGCCGACACCGATGTTATCGTCAACTTTGCCAGTTCTCGGAGTGTTTACAGTTCAACGTTGGATATATTGAAGTTCCCCCAGATTCGCAGCATCGCCATCATTGCTGAGGGTGTTCCCGAACGTCACGCTAGAGAGCTGTTATATTTGGCTAAGAAGAAGGGTGTGTTGATTATCGGTCCGGCCACTGTTGGTGGTGTCAAACCCGGTTGCTTCAAGATTGGTAACAGTGGAGGGTAAGTTTTCATATCGTAATAACAAATAAGACCCAAGACTCAACATATATGTGTATAGCATGATGGACAATATCATCTCAGTAAAACTCTACCGTCCAGGTTCAGTCGGCTACGTCTCCAAATCCGGTGGTATGTCAAACGAACTGAACAACATCCTCTCTCTCGTCACAAACGGTACTTATGAGGGTATCGCCATCGGTGGAGACCGTTACCCGGGCTCAACATTCATCGACCACCTCTTACGCTACGAAGCCGATCCAGACTGCAAAATGCTTGTTCTGCTCGGTGAAGTCGGTGGAATCGAAGAATACCGCGTCATCGATGCGGTGCGCAAAGGTATTATCAAGAAACCTATCGTAGCTTGGTGTATCGGGACATGCGCCAAGATGTTCTCGACTGAAGTGCAATTCGGACATGCGGGTGCTATGGCTAACTCTGAACTCGAAACTGCCGATGCGAAGAACAAGGCTATGCGTGCTGCGGGGTTGATTGTTCCCGATACGTTTGAAGATCTGCCTGAAGTCTTGAAAGAGACGTATGACAGACTCGTCAGCACTGGTGCTATTGTACCGAAACCCGAACGCGATCCTCCTGTTATTCCTATGGATTACAAGTGGGCTCAAGAATTGGGTCTTATCCGTAAACCTGCCGCATTCATTTCAACCATCTCGGACGAACGAGGTCAAGAGCTGCTTTATGCCGGTATGCGTATTTCCGACGTCTTCAAAGAAAACATTGGTGTTGGTGGTGTCGTCTCACTTTTATGGTTCAAGAGACGTATGTCATTTTTTTTTCGAATTTGCAATCTTTTTTACATTGTTTCTCAACTCGACTTTTTCTTTCTATAGGTCTACCCGCATACGCAACTAAATTCATCGAAATGATTCTTATGCTTACTGCAGACCACGGTCCTGCTGTCTCTGGGTAAGCTTAACACACCGTCTCTCTATACCCACTAGTATGCGCGCTTACCATTTACAATAGTGCTATGAACACCATCGTCGCGTCGCGTGCCGGCAAAGACCTCATCTCATCCTTAGCCTCAGGTCTTTTAACAATCGGTAGCCGTTTCGGCGGTGCTCTCGACGAAGCTGCTGCCATGTTCTCTGCCGCACACGACAGAGGTTTAACACCGCGTGAATTCGTCGACGAGTCTCGTCGTGCTAACAAATTAAGTACGTTTTTTTAAAAAAAAAACTATCGCAATGCAACGCCGGATTTAAATCTGACAATCCCCTTTTTTATTTTTAGTCAGTGGAATTGGGCATAAAATCAAGAGCGTGACCAACCCTGATTTGCGTGTCGAACTTGTCAAAGAGTTCGTTCTCAAAAACTTCCCAAATCATACTTTACTCGACTACGCACTCGCCGTTGAAAAGATCACGACAACTAAAAAGGATACTGTCAGTTAACATCATCACCATGTTCTCTTAATTTTCGACTGATATTCCATATTATTTTAGTTGATTCTTAACGTCGATGGCTGCATTGCCGTCTCCTTCGTAGATCTTCTAAGAGACAGCGGTGCATTCACTAGCGAAGAAGCTGAAGAATACATCAAAATCGGTACTCTTAACGGGCTCTTCGTTTTGGGTCGTAGCATTGGTTTCATTGGTCACCATCTTGGTAAAGCCCTTTTTTTCGTCGACTTTTAGCGGCAAAGGGCGCGCGCGCGTGCTTACTAAAACATTTTCTTTCCAGACCAAAAACGCCTCAAAGCACCTCTCTACCGTCACCCAGCTGACGATATCTTCATTGAAATGAATGAGATGTCAAATCAACGTGTATTGGGCAAAATGCTATAGACAACGGTTGCGTGCGCGTGAAATACAACGGGGGGGAAGACAACAGATTTGTCGGTTTCAAAAAACTTGTTTGCATTTTTAGCTTTTTATAGTAGTATAGAACTTGCTTTATTCCGTCTTTTTCTCTCTGTTCATTTGATAAAATCATATTCAATATAATAAAAATAGACCTTGTAAACAAAAAAGACCAGGCCAAGTATTTCAAAAACTATTCTTCGCTATTACGCTTTGCTTCAGCTTTTATTGCTGCTTCCTCAAGCTCCTTGAAAGAACCGCTGTGCATACACATGTTTCGGAAAACTAGCGAGCTAGGTTGAGCATTTCAAGAACAATCGAGTAGACTGACGTCCCTACCTCCGTTCTCTTTCTGGATCAAGTTGTAAGGTGTATCAAACTCTACAATGCTGCCGTTATCCAAAACGAGGAGTCTGTCATACTGAAAATTCGATAGACGATTAGCAAGGTTGCTGATGCAATAAGTAATGGGCGCTACTTACGTCAATGATGGTTCTCAATCTGTGGGCGACTGACAAAACAAAAAAATAAGAACCGATGAAAGGTGATACATAGTGTGGTATCTTACCGGTCAGCAGCAAGGAGTTCGTAACTAGAGAGAAACGGGAATAAGACCACCACACAAACAACAACCCAGAAATAAAACAGATAACCTACATTCCTCCCTAATAGTCTTTTGAATCTTCGCATCGGTACTAAAATCAATCGAACTAGTAGCCTCGTCCAAAATGATGATAGAGCTTTGCCGAAGAAGGGCCCGAGCCATCGTCAACAACTGTCTTTGTCCCTGACTGAAGTTGGAACCACCAGTGGAAACTTTGGTATCGAGCGTGATGACTACTTTCTCGTCAATCGCGGCTGTTGCGGAAGCCGTTGAAGACGCAGCGACGGTTTCGTCCTGATCTACCTCGTGAATCGAAGGCGCCCTTGATGATAGCTGAGATGCTTGACGGCTGTCTGTGATGAGGTGGACTCGAGATAAGACATCGAGGCATTCTTCATCGTTGTAGTCCCTGAATGGATCAATGTTCTCTCTGTATTTCGATATGGTATGGTTAGAAAGTGATAAAAGATGGATGACAGTATCTCTCGTTACCTGACTGTACCCGAGAATAAGACAGCATCTTGAGCGACGAACGTCTGTTTTGGATTGGTTAGAATCATAATCAATCGGCAGACAGACATGGTTACATACCAAGCGAGAACGTAAATCATGCAATCCAATCTTTGTGATGTCAATACCGTCGATGCAAATTGAACCGCTTGTAGGATCAGTCTGCGTCATTCGATGAGACACGAAAATACTTTGGAAAAGAAAAAGAAGGTAACTGACGAATCGGAGTAAACTCATCGCCAGCGTTGATTTCCCACTGCCTATGAAATTGACAATAAGAAATGGATGCATTGAGCGAGGACGCGGACGCAGGACAACATACCGGTTCGACCCAAGAGACCAACACGTTCACCAGCTTTCAGCGTGAAAGATACACCATGAAGTACTGGAGGAAGTTCTGGCGCGTAGCTCTAAGCATTTGGACGGTCGGCATGGTCACAAAATAAGGATCTTAAAAAAGATGGTTTGAACATACCACAACGAGATCTTTGACCTCGATCAGCTTGTCATTGTTAGAGCTCGACGGCCAAAACGCGGGCGGTCGGCCGTTCTCAATCTCTAACGGAGGTTCTTGAGGAAGCTCTAGATATTCGACGACTCGTTCAACAGAACTGGGAAAGGCTAGTCAGTTAAACGCCAGAGCTTGAACCGGTTTTAGATACGTACTTGAGGTCCAATTCAAGCTGCGTCCACATTCTGATATCGATTAAGCGCCGTGTTTCGTTGAAGGTAGTTCAAGTCGGCTTACCTGCAAGTCCAATAAACCTATTTTGACACCATATAAGAAAAGTTGAAAAGAGCTAATAAAGTTACGTAGAGAACATACCGAATCAGTAAAAGCCATGGCAGACGTGATGGTAACACCAGCAAGACCTGAAATCAACGGTGTTAAATTGACGAAAAGTCGTACGTTTGTGCGAAGACAAACCTGCTCCAATCGCGCCAAGGAGGGCAAATAGTGTAGTAAACAGAACAGCAAGACCTCCTAAAAAATCGAAATGAAGCAATAACCATCTACTCAAGTTTAGCGTTTAATTCCGAATACGAGGGTTACGGCCTACCTGTTGGTCATCCAAAACGCTTAACAAAGAAATTTAGTATTCCACTGAGGCCAATTGTACATATTTATACTTACAATACCACATCTATGTAAATTTAGTGAAAAAGGTAAGCAGGAAGAGACACGATTAGACTGACTTTAGTCGTAGCATCAATCTTTAAGTGCAGATTATTCAAGAAACGTCTTTCGGAAGAGAACGCTCTAACGGTAACCTAAAACGATATAAACAATAAAAACAAAAATCATTGACCAGGTTGGGCTTGTCAGAATACACACAATTCCAAGTAACAACTCCGAGAAATTTGAAAATATAGGAGAACGGGAATTGGATTCCATACGACGAAGATCACGTCCGGTATTTCTATAGTTCGGGGATCAATTGAATATCATGAAAAAGCCAAAGGCCGTTTGGTCGTCTTACAGATATCCAACGCCAAGTTTGTAGTATCCATAGCCGATGATTATAGCTGGAATTATGAAAGGCGGTGAAAACACTATAACAGTTACGACTGAAGCGAAGAATGATGCTATTGAAGCGTTAACGGCTTGTAACGAGAATCCAAGCGAGGTATCGACAGTTTCAATATCTTTACTGAATCGGTTAAGCATACGTCCTGAAATAAATCATAAACAATGAGAAACGGAGATCTTTTTTGAAATTACACATAAATAGGGTGCACAAACCGGTTGGTGTGGAATCGTGCCATCTCATGGTAGCTCGTACGACAGCGACCAAAAGCTGTTTGAACAAGACTCTCGAACCGCGCAATGCACCATTATATTGGACGATAACATTTGAAATATAAACAAAGGTCGCCCCGAAGGATAGTGCTGCATAGATTCCAACATAGAAAAATGGATGGGAGGTCGCGGAAGGAAGGTTAATCGCCGCCGTGGTATGAAGAACAGTAGACGAAGGCGTCGTGAATGATGTGGTATTCCGGAACGCATTGAACAAATGAACGGCAGGAGGAACAAGAAGGTACGATTCCCATTCTCCATCGCCAATACCTCCCATGGGGTTGAAGTAATGCATACTACTAATAGTAGCAGCACCCACCGGCGCATCGTCATAAGCTTCTCCCCATTGCTTAATCCACAACTTCTCAGCAAGACCAAATACTTGGTATGAAGTAATACCGATAAGCAATATAATCCAAGTATGATATCCAGATGCTTTGAGATATGTCTTATAAATCGACCACTTGACACCGCCCGTCTCTCGAGCTTCGTCTTTGACGAGTTGACGAGGACGCCTGTTTTCTTCAGCGGCTGCGGGTTTAGTGGTATCGTCTTGTTTCGCGTCATCAAGTTTGAGTTCTTCTGCATGAGAGGCTTTGCTGAGTGTGTCTAAGAGGCCTTGTTGTCTGAGATCTTCGGGGACGCCTTGAGCGTCGATTCGGCCGTCTAGAAGTCGGACAAAGTATTCCGCGCCTGGTAAAACCAATTCGACATTGTGAGAAACAAGCACCTAATAGAAAGAATCGGTTATACAAGAAGAACCAAAAGAAAAGGCAGATATGACGTACGACCGTGCGGTTAGCCAAAAGAGGACCTTTTAACAATTTCTCATAAAGAAAAAGAGCGGTATGGCTGTCCTACATCACAAACAACCAAAAGTCATCAGCTATTCCAACATCAACACACCACACAAAAGACATACCACCGCGCTCAAAGGATCATCCAACAAAACACATTGACTACGCGCATAAGCCGCTCTGGCCAAAGCAACCCTCGCTTTCTGTCCACCAGACAACGAAATACCCCTCGACCCAACCTCCGTCAAATCCCCATCCTCAAATATCTTCAAATCGGGATTCAACGCACAACACTCCAAAACCTGTTCATACCGCTCTTGCTCGTAGGGTGCCCCGAATAAAATATTTTCCCGAATACTTTGGTGTTGGAGGAATGGAGCTTGGGCTGCGTATGATATTCCTTTGTTGCCGTGTTGGTCTGGTTGTTTGCGGTGCTTTGGTAAGAGGGTTTTACCGTTCGGAGTGGTCATTGTCATTTCCCCCAGTAAAGCCATCTAATGACGGGGGTAAAACAAGAGAAAACGGAGCCAAGCAGCGTAATTCACATACCAGAAGGGCAGTTTTACCAGAGGCAGCTAAAGTACACGGATTAATAACAAGAACGGCGTTGTCAGAATCGGAACAACATACTAGGACCAGTAACTAAAGTCAGCTTTCCCTGAGGAAACACAATATTAACGTCCCTCAACTCAAATTTGCGCTCTTCAGAACTTTGCCCAGAAACCGAAACACTATCACCGGGATCGGTCTCTGGCGAATCAGGCACACCAGCAGAACGCGATTTTCTTTTGAAAAGCTTAAGAACTCTAGTCTTCAAACCGTCCTTCTTGTCCTTGTCACTCTCCTTTTCTTTTTCTTCTTCGACCTCGTTCCATTTGAATGAAGCGTTGAGTATACCTAGTCGGTCGTCTTCTGCGAGTGCAGGATCGACAGGGCCTGTGTATTTGAGGGCAGACATTTCTTCGGAGACTTCGTCTTCGCTGAGGAACACGGCTATGCGGTCGAGGGAGACTTTAGTCTGAGCGAGAGAGTTCAGATTTGTTCGAAGCTAGAAAGGTATGTGATGGTGTTAATTTACCTGAAGGAATTGGACAATCCAGGTGGGGATGACGTTTAAAGGAGCCCTAAGACGAACACGTGTGAGCTTGTTTGTGTCTAGATGTCAGTAGTTCAGAAGAGAAATACCTTAACATGTTGAACAAAGCGATAGCCTAGCAAGTAACGACAATTAGAAAGGTTTCATAAGCCGACGCGTGGGTCCAAAAAAAAACATACAGTAAACGCAACAGGAATCGTCAGCTCATGTCCAGCCATGACATACACAAAGAACGACACGACTGAAACGAAAATAGGAACAGACGACCAAAGTAGGGAAAAGAAGACCTGATTCGTTCGACCTAAGAAGGTATTTGTTTGTTTAGTAGTTGATAAAGCACCGCGGGGCAAGTTCTTTCAAGAAAACGCACTTTTGACAAGCCATTTTAGCTCATGCCCGCGTGCTTCTAAAACGCGATCCATCCAGCGGTTCTCCCAAGCGTAGAATTTGACGAGTTTAGCCTATACAATGCAAGCGAAGTTGGTTGGCAGGAGTATAATGATCGAGTTGAAATATCACATACCGCTGATAATAGCTCGTTCACAAGACCCATGCGCTTGTCTCGAGCGGCAAGAACACCTTTGTGGATACGAACTCGCTGTGATAATTATTGCAAAGTTAGTAATTAGTTAGAAGTGAGGATCGATGGAGAAGCTTACTCTGTTCGCTAGGAATGAGTTCAGGGGCGATGCAAATATCAGACATGCGAAACCAGCGAAAGCGGAAAGACCGAGTAATCTATAAATCGTCATGAAGATGAACAGTAGTTTGGTTGTATAAAATCACGCACTGGTATAGAAACAAAGAGGCAATGATAATTTCAAATGGAGCGCTCTAGTGGAATCTTAGCAAAGGTAGGAATAAGCTGACTTGGAAGGACATTACGTAGATATAATAAGCACCACTGATAGTCATAGCAAGTCTATTCGCATCGCCGCTCATGAGATTCACAATCTTCCCAACATCAGCACCAGAAGTATTCTTCGGATCTTCTTCTTTTTTCTTAGTCTTTCCTCCTTTTTTAGCATCTCCACCACCAAGTAAAGGCTGTCTTTCCGAAGCACCCGCCCCAGACGCATTCTTACTATGCGCTTGACCTGACGCCGGTCCTTCACCAGTACCGGCACCAGAGCCCGCTTCATCCGTTTTCTTCTCGATAATCCCCGAATAATCTTTACGGACGAGAGCTTTGGAGTATATTTCGGCCATGAGGGAACTTCGGATTCTGGTGCAGGCGCGACGGCCGTACCAGAGATGGAGTAAGTCTGCTTCCCCTTTGCAACATGTCACGACGAAGGTAAGGAAGGCGTATATGTAGGCGCGTGATCGGGCTTCGGGGTTTTCTTGGTCATCTAAAGCTTCGAGGATGCTCCTGTGAAAAAAAAGGTGTTTAGAAATAAATGGGAAGTAATGGGGGGTGCGGATGGCGTTTATTTGGATCTTACTTTAGGAAGAATGGTTCTAAGTAGTTGAAGACCACGCTGGTGAAGGTCAAGAAGAAGTCGAGGCTAGGATAAAGAATGTGATGTCAGTTTGATTGTGAAGCGGTTACGAGGGTGTTCGTGGTACGCACATCAAGTCAAGCGAGTTTGCTGCAAAAACACGTCGCAAAAGGGTCCTTCGTCTAGATATGGATGCAGTTATATAAGGAAATTGATAACAAATGAATATCAGCTCACTTGATAGACGTGAACTTGTCGAAAACAGCTTTAGATTGCATAGTCGGAGAAAGATTCCACACGTCCGGTTCATTCAGCGTTTCATTGGTACCCTAATGAAGGAAGTAAACAACTAGTTGCGAGAAAAGATGGAAGTTGAATGCAACCTTTCGGATAAGAGGAAGAATCCACTCGAATGTGATCCACTTCCAGAGGGGGGTATAGTCTTCCGGGCTAACCTCTGTACCCTATGTAGCTCCCTCTTATTCAGCACGGAGAACGAATCAAAGACGCGAGTAACATACAATTTTTTCGGCAACCTCCTTAGTAGAAGGAATACTGAGCGGCATTCTCAAAATGACAACAAGGAGAATCAAGATGACAACCAAGTCGAGGGAGCTTCCAACTATGTCTATCGTTCTCACGGGAACACCGAGAGTGCCATAGTCATACAATATGGTACCGAATCTGAAAATGCTCGCGATAAACTGCAAGGAATAGAGGATGAATAATTTATAAGGAACGGTGGACTGGGGGTTGAAGATTGGGGTGACGACAGCGAATAGCCAAGACGCGGCATTGAAGTATGAGGTAAGAATGCGATAGTCGATATGACCACTCAAAGCGACGACATTGTAACTTGCAATAATCAACCACGATATGGTTTCAGCAAGAGCGAGAGAGGCGAGAGATACGGTACGCCAGACGGGAGCTTTCGACTTGGCACTTTGACTTTGGGGGACGAGATCAGGGTTTAGAATCGCTTCAGCCTCGTCGAGATGCAAAAAGAGCGTGAATATTTGTTTCAAGGTGGTATTGAACTTGTGCAAAGGACCGCGTTGTGGAGCAGGAATTATTGCGTGGGATAGTAGCACAACCACGAAAATGAGCGTCGGCAAGGACTCGAAATATGAGCGAGTGCAGTTGTCGGACCATGTCAGGAATGGTGCGGAGCACCCGATATCGACAGGAACGACGACCATGACCCAAATTACTCTTGTCTGTTATACCGGTTGATTTGTTTTCGTGTGAGGGAGGAAAAAAAAAGAAGTCTAGCAGATTTTTAAAAAAAGTCGTTATAAAGCAGCGCGCCGCCGAACGGCGATATTAAAATTCCCACGCGTTATCTCTGTAATTTGATGGTTTTCTTCCGCCAGGGAAATACAAGCTCGAATGCAGCTATCTCCCGGTGGAGGTGGCCTCCCAATACGGTCTACATGAGCATGTGATCCACATTATATAATGATAAGGTGCACAAATTAAAGGAATTTATACGTATTCCTGCAGGTATGTTGTTGTGTTTTGCGAATGAAATGGTGACGAAGCCTTAGTAGTGACAGCAGCAACCAGATTATCTATCGGTGGCCGGTTGACCCAGTAGGCTGAGAACAGCGCCTGCACTCCTAAAAGTCCAGCCTAACATACCATCGCCCTGTTGTCTCTGCTTTTGAAATATATTGGTAAGAGGTTTATAAGAACCTCGCTGAGGCAATGCCTCCTTGCACTAATCTTGGTTCAAAACCAACGGTTCTAAGACAATCACAGTCACGTCAAATTTCACCTCCGGATCACTGAGATACTCTTTTTATCACCTCGCCATTACCTCCCGCTCAAAGTACTATATCTATTGTTGAAGCGCAAGACCAAAGTTCACTGGAGGTTTGGCTCAACATCATGACACGGAGTCGGTATTAAGAGGGTAGGGTTGTTATTAATGAGCCAAATCTAGGCCTTAGCAAACGTATATAAACAAGGTACTATTGCTTCATTTTTATACATATAGATAATGCACCAATGATCTTCCGGGTCCAAGGTCCCAAAGCCCCGCGGTGTCTGTTACAAGTTCCGAAAGTTGCGCTGCCAAGAAAACTTGACCTCCTTACGACCAAAAAATCGGTGCATAAATTAAAACTTCACTTTCGTCAATGATACGATACGTTCGCGCTTTCCAGATTACGACCGACCAAGGATAGCTGACGTCGGTTTGAAGACCGTCGCGCTCATCATTACCATTGCACACTGATCAGTGATCTGGGTTTTATCTCTGGATGACAGATCACTGATCGCCGCCCGCCCGCCGCCCGCCCTGCCACCACATTGCCAGCTCAGTCGAGACGATGACACCTCACTATCAGCAAGCCACCAAGATACTTATTCAAATTTCAAATATCTGCATGTTGTAAGTCAGATCTCGTACTGTGATTAAACGTTGCTCGACTCGGACTAGTACATGATGGAACATTCTAAGCGGTGCCGGCCACCATGCCTTAACTGTCAGCTTTGGACTTGTGCTTTCTTTCAACTGAGGTAGTTCTTAATTAGCGGTCTGTACGTATTCCTACAAGCAATAATACCGATATGTTTTGCAAGTGAAAACAATGGTGACGAATAGCGACAGCAGCTAGGGTAGTACTGCTGTCCCCAATTATTAATAAGACACTGTGTTTATTGCCAAAAATATAGGTTTTCTCACTCAACTTGGCAGAGGTCTTTGAACTGTAAGAGTCGCGATTCAGAAAGAGTCAAAATCGCTAAATTCGACGGCCGTGAGAAAGAGACGCCGTGGCGCAGCGAAATTTGTGCCAGTTTGAGGCCTACAGAGGCTTTGCTGGTCAGGTCTTCGGATTGAATTCTGCTGTGGTTGGTGCTACGTATGCGGGATATGCTTTGGCATGGTTCTCCCCATTTCTGTCTTCGTTTTTTTCTCTGTATTGCGAAAGAAATCTCCTCGGAATCTCACTCTCGTAATTCTTTTTCTTATTTCTAAAAAAGGATAAGAAGTAATAGACGAAAATCAGCTGTCATAAATTTCTAATCAACGGTTTTAGGAGGAATGGCAATCCTATTGAATTTCACCTGTTGAAGATAGACAGCGCCACTAAGTGTGAGCGCTTGTGTAGATAGTTTTAGCTTAGTCACACACTCGCCTTGAACTCTTTAGGTGAGCTATTCCTTTTTCATTCTTTTCTGTACATATCTAACGTTCAAGGCTTCGCCTTGAACTCTTTAGCTATATTCTGCTGCTCGTAATATAAGTTATATTACTCTAGCTGTTGTTATCACCTTGAGGTCATTACACTTTCATCATTTTTTAATAATTAATCGGGTACCATATCTGAAGCAAGGCCAAAGGTTTGCCCTAATATGTGAGGTAGCGGATAACTTTTAAACGTCAGTATCAAGAGGCTAGCATTAGTGAGCAGGGTTTAGCAAATGAGGTCTGGTTACATAGACGATTCAGCGTTGATGTGAAAAACAAAACAAAAAGAAGCTATCTCTATCTACAACCAGAACCATTGACAGGACGAACATTCTGAGCCAGGTCCCGACTCCCGCGACTAGAAAGAAAATCCAATACAGGCGCGCTCTTAAGAATCTCACCAAAGAACGGGCTTTATGTCTTGCAGAATCTCGATTGGAAAACCTTCACGCGGTCTTAGCCGTGCTATAGCCTCTTCCGACCATTCGCAATCCTGAAGACAGTCTGTGGATAGTGGTTTCAAACGGGTGCCCCTCGTCTCGTCGCCTCTTGAAGCAACCATTGATGCGTAATTCCCCTCTGAGTCCGCGGTTTCTTTATCAATTTCTATATCCAGTACAGAAAGGGAGGGGCAGGGCAGATCCATCGGGGAAGGTAACAGTGCTAATAGGAAGGATATTGACAGCCGGGTTTGCGGCCAAGTTCGGGTGTAGACTCCCAGTATCCGTGCGTAATACTCAAGCGTTTCAAATTTATTGTTGAAACGAAACCCACTCTAAGGTCCCTATAGCGATTGCTAGGGCTCAAAGTGTGTAATGCGGATAAGAACCATTGTACTTACAGCCTTATACGAACGGGGTCCAGACAGGTACTATTGACTGGGACGCCGTGCTGCTCACGCCATCTAGTTATTCAACCCGTATTCGGTTGTCCTGATTGATTAGTTATTTCTTCCCATTGAAGATCAACATTTGGTCTTTGAATCACCACGGTCGGTATACTACTCACTTGACGAGGAGCCATACTAGATTATAATTGTTGAAACAGGATCCGGAGGCGACAGTCGGACTCAAAAAGATAAGCACAAAGCCTGGCATTTTTTGTTGAGGAGATAAGTCTCGTATCCATTCAATGGGCTTGAGTTTAGGAATGATTATTCCGGTCGACAAGGTCGCATCCGAGCGAAGCGAGTCCCTCCGTGAATGACATACCCAAGATGCTGGGAATGAGCTTAAGTAAATGGTTGGAGCGTATCTTCATTGAAGTTGGGAAGGGAAGCGCATATTGAGATGAGAGTTTGAACTTGGTGGCAAATTGAGCCTTGCCCACTATTTATCTTCTTTGACGAATTAAGCGCTTCGGCCTTCTTCCCGCATAAACTCCAAACAAAATATTGACAGCATATGACAACTAATATACTACTTATTTGCTCGACACCCTTTGACTAAACCCGCCCCTATACACCCGAGTCGCATACATCACCGCAAATACTCACGCATACTAGGGTACTTTTCATACTATGCACGCGCACTCAGGCTGAACAAACTTTTCCTTTGAATTTCACGCGCGTACTATCTATTCAGCTAGCTTTCCTTCGTATATTGATGTATATATGCAATACCGTTTTTAGAACCTCAGGCTAGTCTCCTTCAGTTGCGCATAATAGAGTAATAAATGTATATAAGTGACCAGTCCTTGCCTATTAGCTACTGAACTTGAAGAGCACCTGTCAGGGAAGCGGTGCTTGATTCGACAACTATACGGCTGGAGAAGATCATTTCGAATTGCTCAGAAATATACAACGAGGAAACGCCAAAATTTTGACCGTTTCTTGCTGAGTGGTGTAAATTCAATATCAACCGTGTAGACTGCAATAACTTTTCGTGAGTAATACATACTATGTAGGTTTACATTCCAATTCTGTTATACTTACACAAATACTAGAAGCAGTAAAGGACCATCTTAATTAAATTCGCTTCATCAATAATTAGTGTATCTGAAAAAACCTCTTAGAACCCACAAAATAAGAGACAGCCCTATTGTAACTCGAGTATGCATATAAACGCCAGTAAACAAAAAAAAGACTAATTGAAAATTTGAGTTATGTAACCACAGTGAGATTAGAGGAAACGCGCAATGCTATGCTTACAAAATAAGATACCAAACATCCATATTCCATCTCTCAAGAAGACCTTGTACAGTTGTGAGTTCGGCATGCCTGTTATCCACGCCGTGTACCGCAAATATGAGAACCTTGCGACGACACAAGCGAGGACAGTGGTTTGAAATAGAAGTTCAAAGAACCTTTAACATTAGTGTGTGAGAAACACCAACTTTAAAATGTTCACAAGCCTTAAAAATCACCCACCAGACAAAGGCCATATAAGGTTAGGCATAATTTGATATTTGGGTATACCGAGAGCAAAGATGGCTACGACCGAAGCTTCATTCAATATAAAACATAAGAGGAGAAACCTAAGTAAGGGTTTTGAGCATCCGCAGAAAGCGTATACTAAAGTCGTTGTGTGGTTAATTTATTCCGGATATAATAGAGAAGCAGAAAACATGCCTCGTTGTATGAGCAGCATATTGGAGCACGCTATTGCAATTGTGCCAATAACACCGACAAACCATACTATTCCCGAACACAATGAACTGACTCCTTTTACACTGACACTGAAGAAAACGAATACAATTCCACTTTAAATAAAATGTCAGAACTTTGCAGATAGTCGTTAGGCGGCTGAAGGAACACCTACGCCTGAGGTAAAAGGGCGAGATATCGAACAATTATATACAGGATTTTTACCAGACTTAATTTGGATCTATGGGTTTGATATACAGTAATTAATGAATATTTTGATAAACTGAGGAAAGGTACATACGGCCAGATAAACTCTACCTTTTCCAGCTTTCAGTGTGTAATACTATGTAATACAACGAGCAACCTGAAATGAGTCTAAGGGAACACACTTACTTCTTTATCGAACGTCGAGACAGTGTACCAGGTAATGCAAGTTGTAGTACCGACTATGATATTTTGTTGTCGATACGAAAAGGAGGGTGGTATTGCTTTACTTACATAGATATTGATAACAAGGCGCTAGTTCTTGTACGATCTGCGAATTATTTAGCTGCAGCATGGTATTAAGAATAGAATCTCCTCTGTAGAAACAGACGAGTTAATGTCTATTAGACCGGTGCATCGCTGAGAGGTGACTTTACATACTCTAGTAGTGGCTTTGATGATCAAGCTCTGATGGCACGTCGTTTGGTGATCAATGAGCAACGATCTGTCGGAAAAAAAATTAATATCAATGAATTGGACCCTAAGATATATAGTTGAGCACTGTGTTTATTACCAAGAATATAGGTTTTCTCATGCAGCTTGGCATCGAGATGAGAGCTTGACATTGAACAACAGCCCTCAAATATGGCCCACAGAAGAAAACGGAAATCAAAAATCAAATAGATTCGGCGCTGATTGAACTGCTGCTCCCGCTCGCTCCATATGGAGATTGGAAGTTGATACTTTTGGATCTCCGAAAAATGTGGGATGCTTTTTTTTCAACTGGGATATCGTGCGGCTAAAGCATAATATTAATGGCCTTCAGATGAGACGAGATGGCATCGACGACTAGCTTTAAGGCCAGTGCACTCTGGTACCATACTCTGTAGTATGGATTTCATCCCTTTTCTCGTGTATAAGCCCAATGATAGTTTGGATAACCAGGCCCCGGGGACCAAAAAAGGAATTACGACAGTGAGCTTCTGAGCTTTTGTTTTTGCAGTGATCAGTAACAAAAACGGAGACATCAATGGAGAGAGTCATGCCGAAGCATATCCCGCATACGTAGCACCAACCACAGCAGAATTCAATCCGAAGACCTGACCAGCAAAGTCTATGTAGGCCCGGTCAAACCAGCACAAATCCCGCCCGCTGCGCCACGGCGTCTCCTTCCCACGTGGGCCTATAAATTTGGTAACTCTGTCTCTTTTACAATTTGGAAAAGAAAAACCTTTTATCGTTCATAAAGCTGAGAAAATCTACGTTTCTTAGTAATAAACACAATTGCTAAATCAAGTTGATTACAGAAACATCTCAGGGTCCAATTCATTGGTATTGTATTTTTCAATGGATCTCAAACGGATCTCAATCTGACTCAGTGTTGCTCATTGATCACCAAACGGCACCATGCCACATTCGATGTACGATCGGAGCCACTACTTAAGTATGTAAAGTCACCTCTCAGCGATGTATGGCAGTTCAATAGATTCTAACTCGTCTGTTTCTACAAGAAGATTCTATTCTTAATACCATGCTGCAGCTAAACAATTCGCAGATCGTACAAGAACTAGCACCTTTTTATCAATATCTATGTAATATGGGTAAGTAAAGCAATGCCCTCCTTTACGCATCGATGACAAAATCTCATAGTGGCTACCACGACTTGCATTACCTGGTACACCATCTCGACGTTCGATGAAGAAGTAAGTGTGTTCCCGTCGTTGCACATATTACATACTGAGAGCTGAAAAAGGTAAAGTTTATCTGGCCGTATGTACTCTTCCTCAGTCTATCAAAATATTCATTGATTATACATTAAACCCATAGATCCAAATTAAGTCTGGTAAAAATCCTGTATGTAATTGTTCGATATCTTGCCCTTATACCCCAGGTGTAGGTGTTTCTTCGGCTACTAACGGCTGTTTGAAAAATTCTGACATTTCCAAGTGGAATTGTATTCGTTTTCTTCGGCGGCGTAAAAGGAATCAGTTCGTTGTGTTCGGGAATACTATGGTTCATCTGCATTATTGGCGCAATTGCAATAGCGTGCTCTAACATATTGTTCATACAACGAGGTACATGCGTATTTCTGCTTTCGTGTATCCGGAATAAATTAACCACGGAGCGACTCTAGTATACGCTTTCTACGGATGCTCGAAACCCTTGCTCTGGTTTCTGCTTGCAATTTTCATATTTAACGAGGTTGCAGTCGTAGTTCTCCTAACTCTGGGTGTACCCCAATATCACATTATCCCTAACCTTATTCCCCAACCTTTTCCCGAATTATTTGGAAGCTGCGTCTTCGAAACCCAATCTGAAATTATGGCCTTGGCCTGGTGGGTGATTTTTAAGATTTTCCAAGTTGATGTTTCTCACACGCTGATGTTAAAGGTTTTTTGAACTTCTATTTCAAACCATTGTCTTTGCTTGTGTCGTCGCAAGGTTCTCGTATTTACAGTACACGGCGTGGAAAACAGGCGTGCCGAACTCACAGCTATACAAGGTCTTCTTGAGAGATGGAATATGGATGTTTGGTATCTTATTTTGTAAGCATAGCTCGATTGTGCGTTTCTCTAATCCCACTGAGGTCAACTTAAATTAGTCTGTTTTTTGTTTACTGGCGTTTTTATGCGTACTCATGCTACTAGTACAATAGGGCTGTCTCTTACTTTGTGGGTTTTAAGAGGGTTTTTCAGATACATTATTTATTAATGAGCCGCATTTTAGATGGTCCTTTGCCGCTTCTAGTATTTGTGTAAGTATTGAAACAGGAATATAAACCTGTTCACTATGTACTCACGAAAAGTTGTTGCAGTCCACACGGCTAATATTGAATTTACACCACTCAGCAAGAAAAGGCCGAAATTTTGGCGTTTCCTCGTTGTATATTTCTGAGCAATCCGAAATGTTCTTTTCAAGTCGTATACTTGTCGAATTAAGCACCGTTTCTGGATCCACACTGGGTGCTCTTCTTTAGTAGTTGGCAAGCACTGGCCATGGTCTTTGGCGTATATTTATCACTCTATTATGCGCGCAGCGCAACTAAAGGAGACTAGCCTGAAGCTCTAAAAAAAGTATTATATATATAAATCAGCAATATGCGAGGGAGAACTGGCTGGAACAGATAGTACGCGCGTGAAAATTCAAAGGAAAAGTTTGTTCAGCCTGAGGTGCGCGTGCATTATGAACAGTACTCTATGCGTGAGTGGTGTACGTGACTTGTGTGTTCTGAATCAGCTAGCATTTTCAATTTTCATTAGTCGGTTTAAGCACAATGCGCTTATTAACATGATCAACCAGAAGACCAACTTCCTCCATGTGCTCCTCCCAATGAGCCTGACAAATCTTCTCCCAGATGCGCTCGATCTTCGGGTCTATCAACCGCCAAGAACCTTCAACCAAAAAATTCTTTTCGCTGTCTTTCAGCTTGGCCATATAAGACGCGTCTGCCTTTCTTTCAGCATGGTTGAGGTTGATAACAAATGTGCATTCTGGGTCAATGTCGCATTCCCAATACCACGAAGTCAGAGGCATTCGTTTGTGGAATCGAGGCTGGATCAGGGCTTCGACGGTGGAGTCCATGGTGTAACGGACATCTTTTTCATCCGAAGAAGATTCGGAAGTGGTTTCCCGCTGAAATGCAGTTGAGCAGCACAAACTTGTTATATTGGATAAACGTTACCTGATCTCTGTGGGCCAATGGGTCATCAATCCAGTCGGCAACATCATCATTCATATTAACATCGTCCGGGTTGCCTTCTTCCTCTTCTTCACTTTCTGATCTTCGTTCCTCTGGCAGTGTCTGGAGTCGGCCAAGAGGAACAGTGCCCCAATCACTTCCCACGGCTTCGGCCTTCTTCATATATTCTTTCGCCTCAGCGATCCAAACCCTCCATTTCGCCGTATCCATCGTAAAAATTTTGTGATCAAAAATGACACCCAAAGCTTCCGCGTATACAGCAAAATAATCGTATACAACGGCTCTGTGCAGCGTCGGACGGCCGCGGCTACGGCGGAACACCTCGCTGTAAAGTTTGATATACTGATCAACTAGCCAATGAACGTCACGTTGTGCTCGCGGTGTCTTTTTGGTGATTTTGGCTTTGCACGCGTCCACAATAAACTTTTCGACCATCGCGAATTGGAGTGTTTCTTCGCTTCGCGAGAAACATTTGATATGGAAGGTGCTCACGCGATAGCTCCGTTGATTTCTGAAACTATTAGGAAATTGGTCGATGACTTGTTTACGATATATAGAAAAGAAGTAAGTCTTGCTTTGTAAGGTTATTGGAATAGACGAGTATCGAATTCTCCGGTCGTTCGGCTGATTTACATTGGGTGTAAATAGACAATTTGCGAGTGAGGAAGATTTCATTGCTGACTTACACAAATAAGCCACAGGCATGTTCTTTAATTGACAGTACAATTCGACCTTCACTTTATCTTCTAAGCATCTCCTCTCAAAACCGGCGGGTGTGACACTAGGGTATCGATCTGAAACGGCTTTATAGAGCAAGTCGAAGCCTTGTTGACATAACATGCTCAGCTATGAAGAGCGTCAGCAAAAGAGTATTAGTATTGAAATGATTATGTCTTACATCATTGATAGTAGCAATTCCACCGAAAAATATGTTGTTGAAATTTGCCTTTTTACCCTTGTCATATATAACCTGCAGATCGTCGAAACCGATGAAGTCTGATTTGGCTGAGTCGTAGATTTGGAATTGGTCGAGCTTCAGAATGGTATAATCGTCGTAGTAAAACAACTGCTCGTCGGAGAAAGGACCGTATGCTCGCATCTTTTATGTGTGTAATTTTTTTTGTATTGATTCAGATGTATCGAAAAGTTACTTACGATGATCGATGGAGGTCAACATCAAACCTCTGTACGCGGTCGTCACATGCATGTCACACGCAGGCGAGTAGGCTGACGCGTTGACGTCGAACATGTTCTTTGGTAGGGTAAGTTTTGGCATATTTTGTCAGCTAAACGACTAAAATGCTTGTCTAATCATAAATTTGATGTAGAAAGGGAAAAATAAGAACAGTGTTTTGGTGGTCTAATGCCCCCGCAACATCGTTCTCCCGCGTCTGCTAGACTGCTATCGTCCCAGTGGAACCAGCTTCATCTGACATGAACATCATCAACCCGTTCGAGTCCTGACCCGAAATTAACAAACCGCTTTTGACGGCGCGCACTGGCGACAGCGTCATTGCATCTCCAAAGTTCTCACTTCAAAAATCTCTAGGATTTCATGAGCAATATGAGTTTATTTCTTGTAAGCTTCTCCCCTTCGTCCGGAGCACACTTACTAAGTAACGGACTTGCTATGCTCAGGGTCATTTTTCTCAGACTTCATGGCATTATTTGTCCTTACAACTGATTTATAGCTCCACCTGCCGACTTTCCAAGCAAATGCTATACCTGGAGAATGGCATGGCTTTCAAATAAACTCTACTATTGTATGCATTCTTTTCGTATTCTTGGTCAGCGTAAATACCGACGTACCGTTATCCATTATCATACCACAGTTGTTATCTTTTTACACCTTAATTCAAGTCATACTAGCTATCAGAAACGTAAGCATATTACTGGCAAGCATCTTCTTCATTAGGTCTGAGCTTAGTATATAGAAAACACCATATGTCCACACCTTTATGGGCTACACCATCATGACATTGGTCACTCTTAGAAAACATCGGAGCTGTCATAATATCCCCGGTAACATTAGGCGGCAATGATTTATCTCATATATATCATCCCACTATGTTCTTATTTCGTCAACCTCTATTGCTATGGTATTATATCCGGAAACACCAAATTGATAAGCATAGAAAGTGGATGTTACGAGCCTTGTTTTGGATGAGTACCATTGTTCCGTTTTGTCATGATCTTGTTGGTAGTCGCGGCTGTGATTAATTGGAAACACGCAACCGTGAGTGTTGAGTCACCCTCTCCTCTACTTTTTTTCCAAAACTCTTGTTTTTATCAGTTTTGGACCTGCGATGAAGTTCTGTCCGTAGTGGGAGATATGGATCCCGTATATGTATGACGAATTCCGCCTTGTAGAGCGGGTGTACAAACATATGTCGGGTTACCTGCGAATTTGAAGAGTAAACTTCATTTCGGCAGTCTCGCTCGTCTACGTTTTCGCCGTCCGGCTGGATAGCGATAATGCTACACGCTGTAGGTACGTGTGTCCTTTTCTCTTTCTAATTCAAGTTGTGCTAATATTATGCGTGCGTACTATGTGGATTCATTTCACCAGGAGGACGAGCGGTTAGCGAACATATCTTATCGGAAGCAGTTGGCGCTTGGATAACCTACGTCCGCGAGATCGGCATCAATCTCCGAATCGGAAAACATTTGAAGAAAGATTAGAAATTGCTTTTTTTCTGTATGTTTGGAAGCATCCCCCTACTTTGTTCCATCCTGTCATAGCTAATATTTAGTTCAATTAAAGTTCTCACTCTTGCATGAATAATATACTTCGCTATTGATGCGGCGTTTTTTCCCCTACCAGTGCATATTGGCCAAAAAAAACCGGGTCGGAGCCGAAAACGTTCCTTGTGCATACTAAAAGAAAGTAACAATAGACACTAAAACGGTAGCACTGTCCAAACCTGGACCTTCCATCTTTTTTTACCGCATCGACACCAGCGTTCATCGTCCATATGATATCCTAAGGACCTGTAGTCCGTGTTATGTCCAGGTTCTTTACCTTAATGACCTATGGACGAGCATAAGCTTTATCCATAAACTTATAAAGTGTACAGCCTTGGACATTACGTTTCACACAACATCATCCTCCCTCGCGTGTCTCCTTTCAATTCTGAATTTTCACCCCTCACTTGGTTTTTTTTTTTGGACTTTCACTCACAAAGCAATGCCACCGACGTCGTTTTTTTTACCTGGCAAGACTCCCACTCACTGTGTAATGTGTAACGCGCTCGGGACAAAACTCTACCCTCTTTTCTTATGTCCGGGTTGTTCAACTGTAAGCTATACCCTTCTGCGTCGAGGTACACTCTTTTACGCGTGTTTGACAGACGGCCCATTGCTCAAAAAAATGTAGAGAAAAGGATCCTGACCACAACTCCAAAGGTAACTAACTGTCTTTCTTTTATTCTTAAATAAAAATACCTGATCATAACAGTCTGCGTACCTCGTGTACACCTGGAACTGGGAAAATTTTACCCATTCATAGCGTGGGCTGCCGAACTCACGAGACTGCAGCATGTAGCCGTCCAACCAGCTCTATGGCACGAAGTCGTGAATGTGCCAGATCGAGAAATCACAGGGCAGTCGCGCGCTCCGGGCGGTCCTCCAACCTGTGTCATTTGCTACGGGCGTCCTATGAAAGACGTCCCTCCACTTCCACCTCGGGATCCCAACAGTCAGGATCGTCTTCTCAAACGTCCCGAATCGCCACCGAACTACCCTCCCGCCCTGCTTAGATGGTTTCCGTTTTGTTTTTCATTGAACCAACGCGCGTATTTACGAAGAAGGATTTCTCGAGATGGTTATCTGCTTCCTGTAGTGATGGGAATGGGTATTGCAGTTTTACTAGAACTCTTTTCGGTGACTGCGGAATTTCCCGTTGCTCCGTGCCTTCATTATCTTGGGAAACCTATTTGGGATTTTGGGATTTGTCGTGGTGCGGTCTGTGTTAATCCTCAGAACGTCATATCGTACGTTAAAGATGGGAGCGGTGAGCTGCCAACGCAACTCCAGGACCCGGAAAATCACTTTTGGTTGTATTTTGTCACGGAGGACAAGAAAGAAACACTGTATTTGGATGTGGGTTTGTTCGTATACGGCGAAAGACACCACGTCGTCGACGCGGACTTGTATCTACCTCTCCGAGACCGCAAAGAAGCCATTGAGATATTACAACGCTTACTCGAAGTTCCGTCTAATGCATTTCAATTCCTAGACCCGTACGCGGCGGCGCATTTCACGCACAGCAGTCAACGAGCTGAAATGACACTTCAAGATTCCCGAATTCATTATGAGACTGATTTGTTCCCCATGCTACGAAACAAGAATTTGACCGAAGCGCTGGAATACGATGCGCGTAGAATTTGGGACAATTCGACTGGCAAATTTTTTTGGAGGTTTACCGATGACGCTATCGACGCGTTATGCGAGTTTATGAAAGGAGCTGATCAATTCACAGGCTCGGGGACTCTTGGAGATTTGGATATAGAGATGATGTTTCTGATGGATACTATTAACAACGGGACGCGTATTCTTCGGAATGGTTTAGATGAAGGGAAGTGGAAGAATATGCCTGATCCTTGTGTTGAGAGGTGTAAATGGGAGTTAGGGGTGAATCCGAAAAGATCGGATCCGTGATTTTGATTTTCTGAGCGATGTCGTACGCATGCATGCATATTTGTTCCTCTTACTGGTTTACTAGTCACTTCTGATGTCGAGTAGACATCAAATGGAATTATAAAGTCATTTTTAAAAAATGTATTGATGTACGCGAGGCAAAAGTGATCTGATATATAAGGAAAAGGAACCACGGTCGTATGCGTCGAAAAGGGAATAAAGGAAGAGGGGAGGATATAAACAGAGCGCTTTGCTGTTTAGAGAGATAGTAACGACGTTTTATATCCCCTCTTGCAGTACCGCATGCTCAGACGTTGGTTATTTAATACAAATAGCAAAGAGACATTCCCACGAAATTAAGTTGCAGTATCGACATACCCTTTGTAATCAAAGTCATGGGTGTTGGTTTTCTCAGGTCGTATCACTAGATTATTCTAAATAGAGTGGGAGAGGAAGGAGAAGGAGAAGTCCTGACGCCGACGGCATTGACAACCACGCTCTCGCTGTCAGTGACTCGTTCGGAAGACTCGACGACGGAAACTCCCGGGGACGGGAATTTGTCAGCGTGCCGCATGTGTGACGAAAGAAGGCGCCGAGAAGAGAAGGCTCACCAGATCCCCGTTCAATCCTTGTATCCAGCTTTTAATTCTCTTAGAATACAACTTTCTTTCCTATTTTCCCTCTTAGTCTCCCGTCAACAGACTCCCTTTTTCGTTGTAGGCTCCTGCTCATTCTCTTCACCGCCGGGTATAATTTAGGTGGGATAAGGCTGCATTCTGGTAAATACCCATCTGAGATACTGATGAATGTACTTGACGATCTTAGTAATCATCAAGGTGGAGCAAAAACAAACAGCATTGGACGGCAACTGAGAACCGATGTTAGAAGTTTAAAGTTGGGAGCCTAGTCACCACTCGCACTGTAGCGGCACCGACGTGTACGCACATACCGCCATTTTCGAAGCTGGTTATTTTCGGCAGTAACTAGTATGAGTCAGTCAGCTTTGACACTGATTTAAAGTCTCATGGCTATTTTGCAATAAGTACGCCTAATGCTGACGTCGACTCGTCGGACGGCACCGATTTGCTTGCGTGTTCCCTCGGCTTGGACTTAGAGAAGGCTTCTGTACCAAAGGTTTTCCCTCTATTTGTCATCTAAATATTCGCCAATGTTGTGATTTTGTCATTGAATGGAGTAATCGGCCGTGCTACAAAACATTAACACCTGGCTTCGCTTTCTGTCGGCTCATGGAAATCTGCCATATAAATACTCGTGCCATTGGCACTGACAGTCAGGTTCAAAGAAACAGCTCTCTCTCTCTCTCACAGATTTATTATGGCTCTATTTGGTCAAACACCAGTTCCTCCCACTAAACTTGGCCGCTATCGCGTTTTGTCACCTAATGCTGGTGTGTATGTCTCCCCTCTGCAATTGGGGGGAGCCAGCATTGGCGATAAATGGGACAAAATAGGGATGGGTCAAATGAGTAAAGAGACGTCATTCAAACTGCTTGACGCCTATTACGATGCAGGAGGCAATTTCATCGACACGGCCTGTAATTATCAGGAGGGAACTTCAGAAGAATTCATCGGCGAATGGATGGAGAAACGAGGGATTCGTGATCAGATGGTCATTGCGACCAAGTTTACTTCTCCCTCCCGACCGGATAATTCTTCGATAGCAGTCAAGGTCAACTACTTTGGGAATAGTCATAAATCCCTTCATCTCGTCGTAGATCAAAGTCTCAAAAGACTAAGGACTACGTATATTGACATATTATACGTACATTGTAAGTACCACAGGAATCCCACTTCTCCATTAGTTTTTGATGGAATTATCTAGGGTGGACTTGGGATACTTCTATTGAAGAGATTATGAATAGTTTGCACAGTCTCGTCGTCGCTGGGAAGGTTCTTTACTTGGTACGATACTTTCTCTCTCTGACCTGATAATAGTACTGACAGCTACCCCCAGGGAATCTCTGTATGAATCATCTTTTCTCTTGTATGCGGACCAAACTCATTTTTATTTTTTTCAGGACACACCTGCCTGGGTAGTCGTGAAAGCCAATCAGTGGGCCAAGTTTCACGGAAAGACTCCATTCTGTATTTACCAAGGCCGCTGGAACATCTTGGAACGAAGCTTTGAACGAGATATCATTCCTATGGCTCGGGCCGAAGGACTTGCTCTCGCTCCATTCGGAGTTTTAGCAGAAGGTCGTTTCCGCACAGATGAGGAAGAGCGACGTCGTAAAGAATCCGGAGAAAAAGGGCGTGATGTGCCTGTATTCCGGGAAGGTTGGGAAAGAAATGAAGATGAGCGTAAAGTTTCTAAGAAGCTGGAGGAAATAGCTACCGAAGTGGGAGCGAAAAGCATCACCGCCGTCGCTATTGCCTATGTTATGCATGTGGGTTCACAGAGAAAAAAATTCCTAGCCCGTATGCGTACTAATAATGATTTTCTACCATTAGAAAGCGCCATTTGTATTCCCTATCATTGGAGGCAGGAAAGTAGAACATCTACAGTCTAACATCGAGGCATTAAATGTCAAGTTAACCGCCGAACATATAAAGTCACTGGAATCTATTATTCCCTTCGACTTCGGATTTCCTCACAGTATCATCGTAAGCATTTCATTTTTTGTGTTACAAAATTTCCTTATAGACTGTTGAAAATGTGGCTGATATAATTAAAACAGGGCGATGGTTCATCTCTTCCCCCATTCTTCAGGAGCGTCGGTGCCATTGACAAATGGGAAAGGATTCCCACACAGCCTGCTCAGACATTGTAGAAATTGAGTCAATTAGATAAACCCTTTCATGAATAAACTTTAGTATACTATTGCGAGTCGGGTCATATATATGTATATATAAGCATATATTTAAATTATACTTGTCAGCTAATAAATAATAGCACTTTAAATTGGGACAAGTGATAAATGCTATTCTACATTCCGACCCAATCATTGTATGCGCTGGTTTAGTCAAAGGGTGCGGAGCAAATAAGTAGTACTAATATCAGCCGTCAACGTTTTGTTTAGAGTTTATACGGGAAGAAGGCCGAAAGAGGATAATGGGCAAGGCTCCGTTTGCCACCAAGTTCAAACTCTCATCCCAATTATCAACATGCGCTAAATTTCCTAAGATACGCTCCAGCTGGCAGTCATTAATGTGTCTCGTCGAATGAAGAATTGAGGCTGGAAGACATGGAAGAATGACCTTGAGTTGATGAGAAAGATTCGGCATTTTTAATATTTATTGTGAGCTTCAACACAATTGCAGAAGAGAAAGGACGCTGTCTGAATGAAGGAGTGATCCAGAAGACGGCGACGGTTCGGAAGAAGAGCTACGCGAAGCGGGTCTGTGCACAGTTGGGCGTCTTCTCAGGTCGGTATATAAGCAGGATCCCCTGCGTGTCTATTTCCTCACCACTCTGGCCTTTTGGCTTAGATCAAGTGTAGTATCTGTTCTTTTTAGTTTAACCACTAAAATGACCGCACTGCGGTTATCATTGGTTAGCCAATTTTTGTCGCCCTCCGTCCTTCGACCTCTGCTTGCACGTTGAAGGATACGATGACCATGCCATTGCAGTATCGGCTTGTGCCGTCAGGGGTCTTATATTCTCTTCTCGAGTACTTTGAGGTCACCTAGTTCCCTGCTTTTTTTATGCGGGAACAAGGTTGGTTCAAATGAAAGGAAAGAGACTTCCTTAGGTTTGGCACGGCACGGATCCAATTCTTCTGATGTCACCGCCGGCTGCGCCTGTACCAGGACTATGTAATGACATATATATGTAGTATCAATTCTTCTTTATTCCGGATGTCAGTTCAATTTCAAGCACCCAGGCAACGTTACACGTAAACATTAAGTAAGAAACTCTATCCTGAAAAGTGTTAAAATATCGGTGGATTTGCTCAAGAGATAACCGTTACATAAATGGTCTTGAATTCACTCTAGAAATAACGTCGAAATCACCAGTCTGCACGCAAGAATTAGCTTTGAATTAACTACATTATTTTATGTCACTTCATATTATTCTCGCGCTGAAGTACTGCCACTGAGCCCGAACCCCATTAAGAATTGCTCCTGCGACCGGGTTTCCCGATTAGGAGTCTCTGGTGTGGTAACTGTCTAAGTTGCAGCAGGACTTCAAATGTCAGGCATGTGGGAGTTTGGAGAGTGAGAAGATGGCATAAAAGATTCTGTAGGAGATGGATGGGTGGTGAATACATACACAGTAGAATATTCACCAAAAGGGACTATCGTCCAAATTTAAAATTCAAAGCATAGTCTCACTCGTCACCTCCCCACTCATCCAAAACAGACATCTCTCAACTTCATAAGCCGAAACACTTTCAACACTGCTCGCCGTTCCGTTATTCGGAATAGTATTTCGCGTCATAACAACCCTTTGCCCTGTCCGTTGACTGGGCCATACCGGAGAGAACGACTCTTTGAAGTCAGAGGGGTTACCGGAGCGACCGAATGAAGTCCAGTATGCTATTATCTCGTGCGAAAGGGGTCCCTCGGTCTTAAAAAAGAAATACAAAATGAAGAATATACTCTTGACAGCGCAGAATATCACTTACACTGTTGAAAGCCTGAAAAGTGTAGCCTGCATTCAGAGCCGAGCTGGAAGCGAAGAAACGACTGTAAGGAACCCGCGCATGAGTAAATAGAAAGAAGCGTACGTTGTTCCATCAAATAAGAAGAATAGATCACTCGTATGCATAACCCCTTCATAAGGCGTTTCAGCATATAAAACAGGATTAGGGGCATTAAACCTAATAAAACATCATAAATCAGCTAATGACCCGTGTTTTGCCCCGGACCTGAAGTTGAACGTTGCGCTATGACCCAATTCCGCGGTACGATTTGCTAGGAACCAGTCCCTGTTTTCAATTATGAGATCGGGCAATACATATATATATGATAGGTAACCAAAACCTACATGCACCCAAATGTAGCGTCCTGTACAATTACCCAAGTCCGATCATACTCAGAATCAAACGGGCTTCCAGGGGTACCAGGGGCAGGATAAAGTTTCAACATCTTGTCAATCGTATCATTTGTCTGAGAAGAATTGCAAATGGTTTAAGCCCATTCAATTAGATCGATGTGCAATTTGAACTCACCAAACTCGGCCATCTATTCAGAACCGCTGCAATCAGCTGGTCCTGAGTCAATAACGTAGTAGGAGTTCCATCCGTAAAAGTCCTCCCATCATTTGTACAATGTCCACCAGCGTAGTCTACCAATCCAAATTTTCCGTCCCGTATAAGTGCAGCAGGGAAATCTGGAAGAATTGTTCCTGGACCCGAAACTATCGGTGAAAATTGGCCTGAGGGTATTTGATTCAAAGCAGATATTAAAGAGCCTGGTCAACAGTCATTTAAGCGGGACGAGATGTATATTAGGAGTCAGTAGGTTACCTAGTGAAGCTTGACGGAGACATTCAAGGGTTTCTACACCACTCAATGGGCATCCCGCAATCACAGCGGCTTGTTCTAAAAAGCCCCTCAGCATTCTACTATTAGAAATTCCTGCAATAAAAAACGAACGTAATGCCACCGCGCTTTGTTCCTTAGTTGGCATCGGTCCATATCCAATCGACTCAGAAATAGCTCGATTGAAAGGAATGGCCTTCTCTCCTATATGGAAAGGTAACACGAACGTGCGTGAATGAAAAATAAGAGATAAACAAACCTCCATAGGCGACAATTTGCATGACGGTGCTAGCACCACCAGCACTTTCGCCATCAATCGTCACTATATCTGGATCTCCTCCGAACTTGGATATATGTCGTTGCACCCATTCCAAAGCGGCCCGTTGATCGAGCACTCCGGCATTGAGATCTGTAGTGTTCATATCCGGAGATGTTAAAAATCCAAAAATGTTTAGACGATATCCCTTTCAAGAAACATATTTGCATGAAAAACAGAAACATATTTGGATAAATGGTTCAAGGACATACAAGGGATACTCCAATGATATTTTGAGATTGAGCTACCCAATCGTACAATGGGAAGCCTTGTGTAGTCTACAAAAAGACCGTGAATACTTGAAATGAGAATTCGGATAATCCACTTACGCCTTGAGTGAATCCTCCACCCTGCAAGTCAAATCAATATCCAAGCCGATCCGCAAGCGAGTCTACCTTACATATATATAAACCATAACTGGCAGTTTGTCCCCTTCTTTAGCAGTACTTGGCTTCCAAACATTTACGAACAAGCAGTCTGCGCTCGTTGGTCAAATTTCTTCATCAACAATAATAACGATAACAATACCTTCACTTCCAACACCAACCGTAGCCGGACCCTGCTGAATACAAGGCGGACCCCAACTTCGCGCATCCAACACAGGAATTTGAGATGGATCATCGGGAGAAGCTTCATTCAATTGTTGAGGTGCTCTGAAACGCAAAGAGCCTAGAGGAGCTTGCGCATATGGTACACCCCCGAAGAAGTGGACTGTCCCGTTAGGTTCGCCTGTAGGTGTAGTCGCATTTCCGACTAATGTAACATAACCCAGGTCTACTTGAGGACCTGGAGGGATGAATTGGGCGCGATTTGAGCTGGCTGATCCGGATGTGGACCAGCAAAGAGCTAGACAGGTGAGTGCTAGAGTGTATAATTTTCGGGCTCCCATTTTATTGAGTGCTGGAAATTTTGAGAGAGAACGCGCCTGGAACGGTGTACTTATATCCATTGCTGGTCGACATCTTCAAATGTCTCGGTCCGCTAGGTCAAATGACGGTACACTTGAACAGTGGAGTCCGCGGAAGTTGTTGGTCACATGAAATGTGTATCGAAGTCGGGAAGAGATGATGACGTTGACAAAAAAAAAAACTAAGTAGAGAATCGTGTCCAAGGCGGAGTGAAAATTCTGACACACTGCATCAATAGTTGAATGAAAATCTCTTGACAAACAGACAGTAACATGTCTGTTAAGCAAAAAAAAAGACACACAATCTTACCTGAACCTGAACGTCGTCTGACCTCTTTGTTCTTCAATTTTAGAAGCAAAAACCGCTCAATTTCAGAAGAAGAAATCGTTTTGATGCCGATCCGCAACTTGTGATACCCATCATCGCGTGTCCGCATTCTACGTCTGTATTTTTGGACTTGCCTTGGACATTGGACCGTTATTTTAGGCCGTGTTGGACAATTGTCCTCACAGTTTGTGGGACACCGAACCACGGTCATGGAAAAGTATATAAAGAGCACCGTTACACCCTAACTGTTCAAGCAAGAAATCCCCTCCCATCGTCTTCTGCTACGGATCAGGCCTGGCTGAATATTGTCGGTAATCAATTTTTTCAACCCACTTGACGCTTTCGTCAAACACCATCTCCCTCAATTATCATTGTGAGTGAGAGTGGGCCGAGTCGCCTTTGATAGGTAACGCGCGGTAACGAGAGTCACGGTCTCGTAGTTTCGGCAACCACCGCCCGCCACGGCAAGTATTGGCGGAAAACATTGAACTTGTTCCAATGTTCTCTGCTAGCCTTTTGCTTTCACGATCTCAACCTTCAGACAATCTTTTGCTTTTCCAGTGGTCATCATTTTCCATGAAATATATGGAGAGTATATTTGCACGGTGAGGTGATGCGCGCGTCGCGTCTTGGGTTTCGTTTTCTCTCTGTTTGTATGATAACAGAGTATCAATAGTCTTGGCACGGTGAATATCCCATACAATTTAATTTCCATCCTCAAATGTTCTAATGTTTACTTTGACTTGTTTTGTGAAAAGGCCTGACATGCGGCAAGTCAGCCTATGTCAAGCTCCTTTCATAATCAAGCCAAGGCAGACATTAAAACAGTTGTAAATTTGAATGAAATTGCTAGGGATATACACCTGTTCGCCCAGCTATTGATACACTTGTATCATACAAGGAAAGAGAATACAACTCCAAGAACACAGTGCCTTTCTGACGCGTCTTGTACCTTCCAACTTAGTATCACCCTGGCACGACTCGAGGGATTAAACGGTGAGATTCCCAGTGACTTCATTAGCATGAGACGCCTCGACTGGCAGGTAGGCAACGTGCTGAGAGAGTCCATGTTTCGCCGGAGGTTGGGCCGGGGGGGGGCGTAAATGCTGTTTAGTTGCCCCGGATTGAGACTATGCGCAGGCCAGGCTGTTATCCGTCGTTCATTTTTCTAATCACACTGTAGTACCCAGTCTACTATTGTGTAATAAGGAAAAGAGCGACGTACTACATAGTAGCTGAGAATGTCTTTTCAACAATGCAATTACTCTGGCTCGCGATACTGATCAAAAACACCAAATACTCAGTTCCTTTGGGCCGTTTGATTCAGTGACATACTAGGTCTTGACAGTGTACTTCCCAACTTTATTATCCAAAGCCCTTCTCGAGGAAACGAGTCCATTTATCAAAGCCTGCATTCCACCAATAATCTAATAATAAGTCTAAATACATTTCACTCAACATTTACGGTGAGAGAGATATTTAGAAAACAATGTTGGCTTACTGAAGTTATTGAAGGTGTCAGAGATTACATTGCTGCTGCTATTGTTGGTGTTGTGCAAATTAGTGGGAGGGGCGACGTCAAGTAAAATGTCGCGTTAATCAACGAGAAAACGTTTATGAACGTACTAGGTAAGTTTCGGTGACTATCAATGAATAGATTGCGACGCCTGCGATTAAAAGATGCGTCGTTCGACGCGTTATCAGGACAATCAGACTCTTCATTTTTGTAGGGTCTCTTTTTGAGGGTGTTTTTTTCGTATGTCCTGTCTCCTAATTTAAACTCGGCGAAGTTCTAGCATCAAAACGGTGGCATGAGCTAATGGAAATAGCTTGTTAGATATCGATACATAATATAATAAGTAATACTCAACGTGATTTCCCTTATTTACCTAGTTTTGTCTATCATGGTAGCGCTGGTTGTGGTCTCCAAGTCTGGATTTGGGGGATAATGACCGTGGCGCGTTTGATCAGCCTGCTTGAGCACTTGCCCATCCCCACTGACGAAGTCGTAGACTTCATGTTCCTCGAGAGCTTGTCCGAGTTTTTTAAAGCTTCTTTGCGGGATGCTGCACTGGGATTTGAAAAGCTCCTCAGCTTCCTCCGAGTTTGTGACACGTTTTCGGGTGCTCATTATTCTCAATCGCGAGGACTTTGACGAATACATCGAAGTCCTATCATGAGGTCCCCCGGGTGGGGTGAGCAGCGTCAGGCGCAGACATGTATGGTTGTTGACGCTAATATAGTTTTTTTTACGCGATCGCTTGAAGCTCGGTACCGGTTAGGTAGTGGTAAAAGGCCTGGCTACTCGCTTTAAATTGTGAGAACATTTCTTTCGTTTTAGCTGAGATACAGTCACACACAAAACCGTACGCGCATCTGTCACTTTGGGAATGTACCTTAAATAAAAATCTTAATAAAATCCTTAAAATCACCAAATTATTTGAGAACATACCTGGATATGGTGAGAACATAACTTGTTAAGATGACTTGTGCTCATTGTTTCTCGCTCGCTCGCCTTTTATAAATTATTAGGTGGAGATCACGTGTACAGTTTTGTGCGTTTTGAGTTTTGGAAAGTAAACTAAGGTTTTGCATTGCTCGTTTTCTATTGGCTTGGGGTCACATGACTGTATGCAGATAGGTAATATAATATCGAAGACTTTCGAGATGGAAAGGCCAGGAAAATTGAGCATGATTCGACTTCCTCAGGAAAGAGTAGACAGCGTGCTCAGTCTCCTCGATTCGAAGGCATCGGTCAGGGAAATAGCCAAAAGAGCTGGTGTTAGTCATGGGGTTATCACTAAAATTAGAAAAGAATATCAAAACGAGCTTGCCCGAGCCACCGGTGGTCGTCCTCGGTCACTTTCTCCTACTGACATCTGGCAGGCTGTCCGTTGTCTTACTTCTGGAAAAGCAACCACAGCAGTAGATGCCCAGAAAATACTTCAAAATGCGAGTGATATATCGTTTCATGCTATCACAATGCGACGCGGCCTCAAAAATTTTGGTCTTAAGGCAATGACAAAGGTGAAAAAGCCCCTCCTCTCATCCCGGCATAAGAAGGAGAGGCTCTATTGGGCGATTGCACATGAAAATTGGACGATTGAGGACTGGAAACGGGTTGTCTGGTCAGATGAAACAAAAATAAATCGTCTCGGATGTGATGGACGAAAGTGGGTTTGGAAACGGCCAGGGGAACCCTTAAATGATTGACTGGTGGATAAGACTGTGAAACATGGTGGTGGATGTATCATGATCTGGGGATGTTTCTCTTGGGAGGGGACAGGCTAGGCCGCCAAGATTGATGGGAAAATGGATGCTGATTTATATTGTCAAATATTGGAGAAAGAGTTGCAGGGATCTCTGGAGTATTTTGGGAAGGAAGTGGATGACTTCATCTTCCAGCAGGACAATGACCCAAAACACACTTCAAAAAAAGCGAAAGCTTGGTTTAATGATCATGAAATTGATGTCATGGTATGGCCTCCACAGTCTCCCAACCTAAATCCAATAGAGCACCTTTGGGGGGTTGTGAAGCGGCAGCTTGCTGGGTATGAGACAGACCCTACCAGCATACATGAACTCTGGGAAAGAGCCAAAGATGTTTGGTTGAACATGGATGATAGGATTTGTCAGAATCTCATTGAAAGTATGCCAAGGAGGGTAGCAGCAGTGAAAAAAGCTAAGGGAGGGCATACAAAATATTAGATTTCTATATTTTTGATGATGCGAACAAAACTGTACACATGTACATGTCACACAAAGTAGCCTATATTGTATCAACAGACAATAATTACCAAAGGTACTTATAATAAACTTTGTAATTATTATATTCATGCATTCGCACAATTTTTTTCGTGATTTAAAAGAATTTATTGAGCACACTGTGTTCATTATATACCAAAAGCGACGCGCGCGCGTACAGTTTTGTGCGTGACTGTAGGTTAGTTTGACAGCAACCATTAATTTTTCCTAATAGCTTCGCCAAGAAAAGTGTGGAATTTTGATTTATCGGTCTTGTTATAACACGGATCATCTCAATCATTTGAGATGGTGTTTCAATAGTAAAGAGTGCAAAAACTTGAACGCAGAGTACATATATTCGGGCCCTCCGGCGGCCCGACCAAATAATAATACCTAGGTTTGCTGGATAGTAATGTTAAACCCGCCGTTAATAATATTGATCTGATTCGCACGTTACATTTTAATACACAAATTGGAGATCATTGTCGTCATATCTTATAATAATTACGGGCACCCCGTCTGTCAACGACCACCACTTCCGCGAGCACCACCTGGACCAGCTCTCAGGCTCGAGTCGCCACCATGACTACCTTCTCGAGACATGCATTCTAGGACATGCAGCAATGAGGGTTGCGTCGATACATTAGGGGCGATACTGTCAATAAGCATACTAGAAAAAAAACATTAGGATCAAGATGTTTGCACCGAAGACGACGACGACAAAGTGATTGTTTTGCGGTACTTACTCGCATTCGTCTTGCAGACTTTTGAGTTTCAAGGATGCATCTTTAAATAGAGCTTTGTTCTTCGTTTGTATCTGAGATAAAGAGCCACCCATTATCATTACACCGGAAAATACGTGTAAAACTCGTGAAATAAAAAATACAGCTTACTGCAGTCAGCTCTTCGAACTTTCTTTGCAGACTGAGATATCTGCACCAATAAGAAATGTGAGCGACTCGGAAGACAATTGAAGCAGAAGAAAGAGTATTTTGTTTACTTTTCTCTAGTAGAGCTGAAGTTGCCATTGCCCATGGGCGACGATGATGTGTTGCCACTGGTAGCCTTTCCTTTCAAATTCGGAGTGGACGTCGACGTCAACGTTGGCATAGACTTGTGCTTGTTCAACTTGCCATGTCCCTGTCAAATGCAGCAGAAAACATCACGTCATAATGATCCGATACATTTAATACATTAATATGTGGTGGTAAGTCTTATCATACTTACCTCGGCGACCATTTTTGCTGATCAGTTCGAGAATTGAGTTACTTTGAAACGAGAACGAGACTAATTTTTGAGAAACGCAGTGAAAAATGACAGTCTGAGCCAGGTGCACAAACTTGAAGCGGTAGGGGACGTCAGCGACGGCGATATCGATGTCCTAGACAATGATATCACTACTGCAACCGTACGTCGCGTGCGTGGGCACCCTGCACAGCGCACAACGAGGCACGGTGAGGCACTAGCCTATTTAAGGATACTCGTAGGCTGTTGTTATGTACGTAGTACATAATGATACTATTAATCATAGGGTGAAGACATTATCGCTCATTATCGATACCGATCAGGCAATTATGTACTTACATATCACCTGAATGTGATTATCAATTCCATTACATACTCAGATATTTATTCACGTCCCTTATGATGATCATCCTTTCACCCCCCCTTTTATGTAATTTGGCGATACGGTGACTAGAGCGAGTCTTGTTGTGGAAATTTGACTTGAATGTGAGGATCGACGAATACCGGAGGGTTAGACAGAAGATATAGTATACCGGTCCGGATTATTCTAGTTCTTTTAGGGTGTCAACGATGTTTAGCTTGAAGAATCGTCAACGCAGGTGCCTATCATTACTGAAATTGACAGGACACGCCAGCGTCGACGTCTTCTGTGACGCCGAAATTCGAGTCGAGAAATAGCCAAAAAAAAAAATCAAATTTAAAACAGATACGGACAGAGCTCAGCAGAAGCACAAATTCATAACACCCCTGTGGTTCCCATGTAAGAATGTTTCCCGAAATAAACAAACAACAGATTTAAACCCACTTTATATTGAATCCCGAGTATTATCCAACAATACTCGACGACTCTCCTACCATCCTACGATGAACGCTTCCTCCTGAATCAACCTTTGGAATGTTTTACGGAGGAAAAAATTATAATGCTTTCCATCAACCTCTTCTTGACGTGGAGATCGGGTCGTATCTGAAGAATAAAAACAGTTAGCGTGCTCCTCGGAGCCCCGGGGAAGCCTATGTGATGGAAAGTTTGGTGGGCTCTGGGGAAGAAAGGCTTATGAACGAGAAACGCCGATTCCAAATTTATCAGAGCTCAGACGTTATTTTTCTTGAGTTATTCACTAGAAAAGATTGCTAGAAGAGTGCTTTTTCTGTTACAGATGGTCGCGACTGTCAGGCTGAAAAAAGGTAAGCTTTCAGTATCGGCTTCAGCCGCCGGCAGCTTGGACTCGGATATTTACGCAAACCTGCCAGTAGTCAAGGTAAAAAAACCAGTTTTTTTATGAAAATCTGTGCGTCTTGTAATTAAATTGACTCTTTCTTCTGCAGTGTCTTTTACAAGGTTAAGCATTGAAACTTACCAAGCGGCTAACTTGGTTATTCAACTGGATGTTCACCGGCACCAGTTGCGCCAAATATCTCCTACTTCTGAATGTTGTAGTATGTGCGTATGTCGGAGCCGTTATTCAATTATTTGACTAACACTTGCAATTATAAGAATGTTCTGGCGACCTTTTGGCTCGGGTATATCTGTGGTGCAAGGTTGGTATTATTCGTAGTACCACGGTGACGAGTTCCTCGACATTTCGAAGGCAGCATCATTTACAACTAACTGAAATGCACGTAAGCGACGAAACATCAACCGAACCGCATTCTTGGACCGATGTTTTTCACGAACAAACTCGCCAGTCAGCCCGTCCGCTCTGCGCTGCTGGAGACGGGTCCGACGTGTCCAACAGCGGCGACGTCCATCAGCCCCCCATCCAATTGACACTTCAAAACGCTTTGAAGTGGGATGTTATTCCCACTTCTAACCTGTAATTTTCCAGCCTTGCTCTTCGACATCATCCGACGCAATGTCCTCTCCCAACTGCGAACAGCCCATGATCCCCCAACCCTCGACATCCCAACATGACCTCATGGAGGTTGATTACAACACCCCTCATTCAGGGCGGTTTTCTTCTTGGGGACTTACTCCCACTAGCAGTGCCCCTACACTCTGCTCTGACGAAACTAATGACTCTGAAGCCTCCATCGTAACGATGGAGGACGTATTGGAGGACTACGACGCACGATCCACAGCAAACGACTTCGATTCTGAAACACCCTCATTCGCGCGTTATACCAGTTTTCTCCATTCGGAGAACCTCCAGACGACACCATCGACGTCGACGAAGCTGCCTTTCGGCGGTTTCGTGAAGAGTTTGAAGAGCTAGAGCAATGGCGGCACGTAAGCAAAATCACAGAAAAAAACCTCGTCAATGTTATTCATCTGTCTTTCTTCAGGAATATTCATGGGTTCAGTTTCTTGAAAACCACCAAACTGCCCAACCCGAAGCTGCCTCGTCCAGCAGCAGCAGCACCAACCCACCACCAGTCCTTGTTCCAATATCGGTAAACAGTGTATGTTTTTTTGGGTGCTTCCATTCCTCGGTCATCCATCCATTTTACTTACTTCCCGCTTTCCCAGCTTCCGGACCAGACTTACCAGATGAACAGAATACTGGAAACGGCATGGTTATCACCCCCGCCGCCACAAGTATGTCCTGTTTTTTGAACTCCATACTTGAAATGACTGACATGATCATCTGCAGCCAGAGCCGTCCATATTCCGCAATCTGGAGCCCTATGATACATATGGTCTTCCGCCTGAGTGTTTCATGTTAAAAAAGATGGATGAAACTGCCGATTCAGAGATTGAGGTTACGTATGTATAATCAGAAAAAAAAACCAGTCTGTTGTAAAGATAATTGAGAAAATGTCAGACCTACTTTATCCTCATAAAATGTACTTGCCTTCTGGGGTTTGAGACTTAGAATGCGTCTTTACCCATAGTCACACGGAACGATCTTGAGAATGCCGCTTCAACACTCCACCCTCCACCGACATTCGAATTCTTCTGACGTAGTTGGGTGATGAGATCGCGGGGAACTTGAACAACAGAAACTCTTTTATTATCTAAAACTTGAAATCGATCATCGATGTCGATGTTTGATCTCTAAATTTTGTGGCCGGGGTTTATTTATATCTCGGCTTTCCCTGGTCATCGTCAATGTGGTATGTCCTAGTGCGGCCGGCTTCACCGATAGACGTCGCAAAAGTTACGAATTACGATACTCTTCAAACGTTCATTACACTTTTCTGCTCTATCATTTACCAAGTGCATCGCATGTTCAGCTTGAATTTCTACCCCTGAGCCGGCCGCGTGTAATAGTTCCATATACTTTACGTATATGCGGTGCATACACGACGCGTTCTTTGCTTTTATAGAGTGTTACCTTCGTATTCGCTAGGGTATAGTCATTGACTATACCCTAGTGAATACGAAGATGAAAATGGATGCCCCCAAACTGCTATCTACGTAAGTAACACGCCGGCTCTTCTCGGTAATAGGACGACTTGAAAGCTGCATTGTACTAGTAATATGCTTTGCAGGTTAGTGCGTGTGGTAGAAAGCTAATCCAGAGGTGACAGAAATGTTTTATTCGTGCCCTTTTCATAGTTTAACATTGGGCTCATGATTCATGATCCTAGTACATCGACGCTTGCACGAGTAAAACTACCATTTATTATTGTAGAAGTAATTTCTAAATTTCGTTAAACAAATAGACGATATTAAAAAACTAAAAAACACTATATGTTAGAAAAATACGACTTGTAGAGACTAGAACATATAATAATACATATTCAAAGACCCATGTGTAAGGCGTCCACATTATTTTTCATTGGCCTCAGGTTTGGAATTTCCAGCTTCACTGGGTTCCATGACACGTTTCCACGCTTTAGGCATAATCCCTGGATTTTTTGGTATAAAGTCTCTCATATTCTCCAAGGTTTGAAAGATAGTCCGCCTGTTTACATGATCAAACATTCCATAAGGTCCGCTATTCAACATGTGCACCAATGGATTAAATTCCAAGACTTCAGTTGGATTTTGGGGAACCTCGTTGCGCTTGCAGGCATCAGAAAGATCCTGGGTGATTTTTACGATATAAAAGACTGGACTCGTGCCTCTCAATATCATTGCTGGGAAGATCTACGGCCAATATATTAATACATTTTTTTGGCCCTCGACACAAAGGGACGCTTACCATAACAGGCAGTGGATCCAAGCCGTGACAAGCTCGAAGTTTATTGTTCCATTGAAACGCGGCAATACAGACACCCATGAGCTCTGCGAAAGGTACTAGGAGTGTATTTGGCTTGAGTTTATCCTGGACAACTAGGAACAGGAGATACGACCAAGTATAACTGACGACGCAGACATCGACCTCAGTGGGAATACGGCTGCCATTCATTGTCATGGAGAACTCGTGGCGAACCAGAAGATCTTGCTTTTCTTTAACGCGAAATCCCATGGCCTCCAAGATGGCGTAGACAAGAAGGTTGGCAGCACTGGATGAGGTCTCCAAGTCGTGATCCGGGCGATGGTGATCCGTGAGTACGACGCGTTTGATCAGTCTGCTGATTTTGAGCACTTGCTCACCTCCAGCGACAAGGTCATCGACGTCGTGTTCATCAAGAGTTTGGTTGAGTCGTTCACAGTACTTCCATTTGAACTGCACGGGGCGTTGCGCTGGGAAAAACTCCTCTGGGTTTGCGATACGTTTTCGGGTGATTCGTAAGCGTTTCAGCTCGTTATTTCCCCAGTCTCGAGGACTTTTGGCGAATACGGCGAGGTTTTTTGGTTCAAGTGCATTGACAGACATTTTGTGTGTATGAGTGTCAGCACCTGAAACTTTTATATAAATTTTTTTATGCGATCGCTCTTTTTCGCTTAAGGCCTTTAGCGAAGCATTCGTCGGCGTTCGACACCGTACTATGTACCGAGCTGTCTATGCCATACCCAAGCTCGAATAGGCTGCTAAGGTAACCTTTCTGGATCCTGTAAAGGTCGGTACCCATACGTAGTAAGATACTACGTCATTCTTTGTTTGTAGGCCGTTGTTTATTTTATTCCTTTGTGCGTATTCGCACATCCCCGTATCTCCCTTTATTCTATCTTTCCTTTATGACCCTTCAAGTTTTCCTTTGTAGTACATTTCGCTTTATTATAAATAAGAACTTATATATATATACGCATAAAGTTCTATGTAGAATCCTCGAGTATTATTCTGCCCCTCTCATTTACTCTTACTCACTCCCTGCGTGACGTTCGCGCAGATTTACAGTTCCATTATAGATGATGTTTTTGTTCTTGATCGAAGCTGAAACACGCATATTAAGTTACTAGACTCACGAAATTTGCCTCCGGTGTAAAAATATCTGCTTTGAAACGAGTAAATGCTCATAATGATAGGTTGCGAGGTAATACGGTACCTGCAAGATCCTAGAAACCCAAAGTTGTAGTAATAGCACCCACGAACATGAATTTGGAGACAAGCAATGGAAAATGTTATGGTTGCTCGGATGCTTGTGCCAAACTCAAACCAAATAGCGCCTCGGGCACGGCTACCACCACGACTAAATCGCCCCCGAAATTCTAAACAATGGCGATCTGCCACTCGTTCACTCTCATTACGGGCTTTGAACATCGCAAAAGGAGTCTTCCACTTGTGTCGTATATCGTTGCACGGATTTTCAAATTGCTCGTGGAAGAATAGCCCAGGATGGCGCGGTTTCGAAGGAGATAAGAGAGAATGAGGTCGTGTCGGTGGTGCTCACAGTTCGATGTCACCAATAGGAACGCGCAATTGTCGAAGCACGCTTTTGCAGAGCAGAGCATGTTCGCTTCGGCAGCGAAAACTTCTAATTCTAAACTCCGGATGCGAGATTGCGCATCCGACAATGTCAAGTGCGTGCTGGTCCGTTTGGCGAAGTCGCATGGCCGTTTGATGGAGCAGTAGCAGTAAATACTTTGTAAATTCGACACCTCTCTTGGTCTATATCGAAAATCTGTTTCCGCAGCGATTAAACTTCGCTGAGATCATTCCTTCCAAAACTTACGAGCTATTATCAGCCTTGCTTATCTGTCTCTGAGTTTATCATTTAAGGGACCCGGGTAGCTAACCATGATCCGCCGGTTTCGCGAATGAAAATCCAATATATATGCACTGTCAAGAAGCACACTGGGGAGCTGACTTCATGTGTTCCACAATAGAAAAACCTGGAGGAAGAGTCTAATTGCCTCTCGAAGCATCTGACAACTATCAAGAGCTGGTTTTCGTGCGTGGTTAGTAGTACTAAAGCGTCTCAGGTTTATCATCGAAACGAAATTTTTTCCGAGGACCTCGAGACTGCACCGGAGCTCAATTGCAAGTGCGTGATGTTTGGTAAATCAAAACCTTGTAGGATGGGACGAAGAGAGGTAGATGTGCTCCTGAGTGGTGCTGAACAGCCATTACCCTGAGCGCTGAGCTCTAAGATCCCTATTGTATGCACACTATTTATTTTTCATTTGGAAAGACTTAAGGACTGTTAGTCATCTTGGCACGCCGGCTTGTTCCAAGACTGCATGAATATTATTACAAGAGAAAAAGGGTCATCCGTCTCAACCTACGATGTGGGAGATTCTTCGGAATCTTCCAAGATGGTTTCCTAATAAGCATTGGATTGAGTAATATGCGTGATCATAACATGCATGCCACAACGAACTCCACACGCCACTTACATCACTTACAGCCCGATTATATACCTTGACGGAATAAATAGTCCCATTCCATTGCCCTGACATAGGCAGAGCGGTTCTCAGTGGGCACTTAGTCCTTCCAAGTACCAATATTTTCTGTAAAAATTATAGTATCAGCAAAAACACAAGATCAATTTATAGTCTAAACTGTGCTCACACCACCTGGGTTGAAAAGTGGTTTAATATTACTCGTCGATGTCTTCTGCCCATTTATATATATAGTGACCGTATTATTCTGAATTATAACACCAAGATGGAACCATTGAGCGGGTCCGGGAGCGGGAGGCGGCGTTGTGGGACCAGTAGAACGGTTCTGCAGAATCGTGTCCACCATGTATTGGAATGTGATGTTCATACTTCTAGGAGGGAGAAAGACATTGATAAGGGAGACTGAACATTCGTTGGACTCGATGGAGAAGAAAGTCCTGTAGTCTACTGCATCGGAAGGATTGAACCAGCCCATGATAGTCAGGGGGCGTCTCAAATTGATGGAAATAGGAGCCTGCACGTATGAATTTATGGTAACATTATTTCCGCGTCTACAGCATGTCAGTGAAAGCATATTTACTTGAGTATTAACTTACGCTCCTACCAACCGAGCGGGGAAAGACCAGATAGGTTTAGCTGACATGTTAACGAGATCGCGGGAGCGCCGAGCACTACGCTTGTCGAGGACCGAGCTCAAAGCTCAACTGGTTAGCTTTGTATCGATATTTATATATCTACAGCCACGATCAGAAGGGTGACAATGCACAGAGATAGCGCCAACATATAAACAAACTCTTTTTACGACTAAAGCGCCGACTATTAATAGGACAGACCGTTTCGCAGTGCACATTGATTGAATGGGCCGATGTGCAGATTGAACTTGAATGCAGGCTTTCACAAATAGACCCATTTCCTCGAGTAGAGCTTGAATGATAATAAAGTCTTGAAGTAGATTAAATATGTCAATTTATAGTTCTATGTACGTCACCTGAATCAAGGGGCGCAAAGGAACTGATCACATGGCTATGAACGTGGACATAAATCAATGGCGGCCCCGAGAACCAACAATTGGTCTTTGGAAAGATTTAAAGGCCGTCAAAAAAAGGGTCATGATGACTAACTGGGTATTTGGTGTTTTCAATATCGCAGGTCACCAGAATTTGTAATCACATTCTTGACAAAACAAACTACATTCTCGGCTATCATGGAGTATGTATGTAGTACGTCGCTCTTTTCCTTATTACACATTAGTAGACTGGGTACTACTGTGTGGTTAGAAAAAGGAACGACGGATTACCGCCCGGCCTGCGCATAGTCTCAATCCGGGGCAACTAAACTAGCTCACGATTTACGTCCCCCGGGCCAACCTCCGGCAAAACATAGACTGCCTCAGCATGTTGCCTACCTGCCAGTCGAGGCGTCTCATGCTAATGAAGTCACTGGGAATCTCACCGTTTAATCCCTCGAGTCGTGCCAGGGTGATACTAAGTTGGAGGGTACAAGACGCGTCAGAAGGCACTGTGTTCTTGAGGTTGTATTCTCTTTCCTTGTATGATACAAGTGTATCAATAGCTAGGCGAACAGGTGTATATCCCTAGCAATTTCATTCAAATTTACAACTGTTTTAATGTCTGCCTTGGCTTGATTATGAAAGGAGCTTGACATAGGCTGACTTGCCGCATGTCAGACGTTTTCACAAAACAAGTCAAAGTAAACATTAGAACAATTGAGGATGGAAATTAAATTGTATGGGATATTCACCGTGCCAAGACTATTGATACTCTGTTATCATACAAACAGAGAGAAAACGAAACCCAAGACGCGACGCGCGCATCACCTCACCGTGCAAATATACTCTCCATATATTTCATGGAAAATGATGACCACTGGAAAAACAAAAGATTGTCTGAAGGTTGAGATCGTGAAAGCAAAAGGCTAGTAGAGAACATTGGAACGAGTTCAATGTTTTCCGCCAATACTTGCCGTGGCGGGCGGTGGTTGCCGAAACTACGAGACCGTGACTCTCGTTACCGCGCGTTACCTATCAAAGGCGACTCGGCCCACTCTCACTCACAATGATAATTGAGGGAGATGGTGTTTGACGAAAGCGTCAAGTAGGTTGAAAAAATTGATTACCGACAATATTCAGCCAGGCCTGATCCGTAGCAGAAGACGATGGGAGGGGATTTCTTGCTTGAACAGTTAGGGTGTAACGGTGCTCTTTATATACTTTTCCATGACCGTGGTTCGGTGTCCCACAAACTGTGAGGACAATTGTCCAACACGGCCTAAAATAACGGTCCAATGTCCAAGGCAAGTCCAAAAATACAGACGTAGAATGCGGACACGCGATGATGGGTATCACAAGTTGCGGATCGGCATCAAAACGATTTCTTCTTCTGAAATTGAGCGGTTTTTGCTTCTAAAATTGAAGAACAAAGAGGTCAGACGACGTTCAGGTTCGGGTAAGATTGTGTGTCTTTTTTTTGCTTAACAGACATGTTACTGTCTGTTTGTCAAGAGATTTTCATTCAACTATTGATGCAGTGTGTCAGAATTTTCACTCCGCCTTGGACACGATTCTCTACTTAGTTTTTTTTTTGTCAACGTCATCATCTCTTCCCGACTTCGATACACATTTCATGTGACCAACAACTTCCGCGGACTCCACTGTTCAAGTGTACCGTCATTTGACCTAGCGGACCGAGACATTTGAAGATGTCGACCAGCAATGGATATAAGTACACCGTTCCAGGCGCGTTCTCTCTCAAAATTTCCAGCACTCAATAAAATGGGAGCCCGAAAATTATACACTCTAGCACTCACCTGTCTAGCTCTTTGCTGGTCCACATCCGGATCAGCCAGCTCAAATCGCGCCCAATTCATCCCTCCAGGTCCTCAAGTAGACCTGGGTTATGTTACATTAGTCGGAAATGCGACTACACCTACAGGCGAACCTAACGGGACAGTCCACTTCTTCGGGGGTGTACCATATGCGCAAGCTCCGCTAGGCTCTTTGCGTTTCAGAGCACCTCAACAATTGAATGAAGCTTCTCCCGATGATCCATCTCAAATTCCTGTGTTGGATGCGCGAAGTTGGGGTCCACCTTGTATTCAGCAGGGTCCGGCTACGGTTGGTGTTGGAAGTGAAGGTATTGTTATCGTTATTGTTGTTGATGAAGAAATTTGACCAACGAATGCAGACTGCTTGTTCGTAAATGTTTGGAAGCCAAGTACTGCTAAAGAAGGGGACAAACTACCAGTTATGGTTTATATATATGTAAGGTAGACTCGCTTGCGGATCGGATTGGATATTGATTTGACTTGCAGGGTGGAGGATTCACTCAAGGCGTAAGTGGATTAGGGAGATCCGAATTCTCATTTCAAGTATTCACGGTCTTTTTGTAGACTACACAAGGCTTCCCATTGTACGATTGGGTAGCTCAATCTCAAAATATCATTGGAGTATCCCTTGTATGTCCTTGAACCATTTATCCAAATATGTTTCTGTTTTTCATGCAAATATGTTTCTTGAAAGGGATATCGTCTAAACATTTTTGGATTTTTAACATCTCCGGATATGAACACTACAGATCTCAATGCCGGAGTGCTCGATCAACGGGCCGCTTTGGAATGGGTGCAACGACATATATCCAAGTTCGGAGGAGATCCAGATATAGTGACGATTGATGGCGAAAGTGCTGGTGGTGCTAGCACCGTCATGCAAATTGTCGCCTATGGAGGTTTGTTTATCTCTTATTTTTCATTCACGCACGTTCGTGTTACCTTTCCATATAGGAGAGAAGGCCATTCCTTTCAATCGAGCTATTTCTGAGTCGATTGGATATGGACCGATGCCAACTAAGGAACAAAGCGCGGTGGCATTACGTTCGTTTTTTATTGCAGGAATTTCTAATAGTAGAATGCTGAGGGGCTTTTTAGAACAAGCCGCTGTGATTGCGGGATGCCCATTGAGTGGTGTAGAAACCCTTGAATGTCTCCGTCAAGCTTCACTAGGTAACCTACTGACTCCTAATATACATCTCGTCCCGCTTAAATGACTGTTGACCAGGCTCTTTAATATCTGCTTTGAATCAAATACCCTCAGGCCAATTTTCACCGATAGTTTCGGGTCCAGGAACAATTCTTCCAGATTTCCCTGCTGCACTTATACGGGACGGAAAATTTGGATTGGTAGACTACGCTGGTGGACATTGTACAAATGATGGGAGGACTTTTACGGATGGAACTCCTACTACGTTATTGACTCAGGACCAGCTGATTGCAGCGGTTCTGAATAGATGGCCGAGTTTGGTGAGTTCAAATTGCACATCGATCTAATTGAATGGGCTTAAACCATTTGCAATTCTTCTCAGACAAATGATACGATTGACAAGATGTTGAAACTTTATCCTGCCCCTGGTACCCCTGGAAGCCCGTTTGATTCTGAGTATGATCGGACTTGGGTAATTGTACAGGACGCTACATTTGGGTGCATGTAGGTTTTGGTTACCTATCATATATATATGTATTGCCCGATCTCATAATTGAAAACAGGGACTGGTTCCTAGCAAATCGTACCGCGGAATTGGGTCATAGCGCAACGTTCAACTTCAGGTCCGGGGCAAAACACGGGTCATTAGCTGATTTATGATGTTTTATTAGGTTTAATGCCCCTAATCCTGTTTTATATGCTGAAACGCCTTATGAAGGGGTTATGCATACGAGTGATCTATTCTTCTTATTTGATGGAACAACGTACGCTTCTTTCTATTTACTCATGCGCGGGTTCCTTACAGTCGTTTCTTCGCTTCCAGCTCGGCTCTGAATGCAGGCTACACTTTTCAGGCTTTCAACAGTGTAAGTGATATTCTGCGCTGTCAAGAGTATATTCTTCATTTTGTATTTCTTTTTTAAGACCGAGGGACCCCTTTCGCACGAGATAATAGCATACTGGACTTCATTCGGTCGCTCCGGTAACCCCTCTGACTTCAAAGAGTCGTTCTCTCCGGTATGGCCCAGTCAACGGACAGGGCAAAGGGTTGTTATGACGCGAAATACTATTCCGAATAACGGAACGGCGAGCAGTGTTGAAAGTGTTTCGGCTTATGAAGTTGAGAGATGTCTGTTTTGGATGAGTGGGGAGGTGACGAGTGAGACTATGCTTTGAATTTTAAATTTGGACGATGGTCCCTTCTGATGTATATTTTACTCCGATATATGTTGGTGTATATATTCACCCTTCGTGAAATATATTGAATCGAATCCACTTTGCCATACGGGGTAAATTGTGTGGACACTCGTAGGTGCACTGTCCGCGTATGTGCAGCCGATGTCTTTTCGTTCTTTGAACGTGACCGGACCCATGTTGACCAGCGGCGCCATGACCGTGCAGCATCATGCTGATTCTCGAATCGAAGGCATGCACATGAATGCACGTGCGTTGTGCCTTTGGATAAAAATCCTTCTTTCTCTTAGATTGTAAGATGAAGAAGCTACATAAAAAGCGGGTCGACTAGTCAAGTTCTGAGTTCGCTTTAGGCTTCCCCGGTCCGAGTTGGCAGTCAGACGGCTAGCTACAGTTATTAGCCATCATGAATCTCATGTTCAAGTCTCTAGTTCTCCTATGTATCTCTCTAGTCTGTTCAGCATTACCTGCGTGTACGAACTTTTTGTGATTTCTTTTACGTCGTTGCTTGAATCATCTCATTTGTGTTGCAGCTTTTACACCCAATCCAGCTACTTTTCCGGCTGCTTTGAACCCTTATCCCCACAAACCCAAGCTAGTGTTTAACGAAAAAACTAGATCGTTTACGATTATGGTCTTTTCGGATATGCATTATGGCGAAAATCCGTGGGACTCGTGGGGTCCTGAACAAGATAAGAACAGTACAATTCTGGCGAGAAAGGTGTTGAAGGAACATCCGGATTACGTGTATGTTCTGTTGGGAGTTGATATGGCGTGGAGATTAACATAAAATTCCTAATAGGGTTTTGAATGGTGATCTCATCACTGGAGAGAGTATGTCGAATGTCTGATGTTTTTTATGTGACCTGGCCCTTACTGCATTTTTAAGATACGTTCAAGGAAAATGCAACTAAACTTATCGACGAAATTGTTGCGCCTTTGAATGAGGTCGGAATTCCATTTTCTTCAACATACGGGGTTTGTCATTCCTTTTCATCTCTGAAAAGCTGTACTAATTGCCATTTTGAATTTAGAACCACGATAACAACGTCAACATCACACATTTGGAAGAGATTAAACGAGAACAACTTGTTGCACCTTTAAGCTACACCCGTATTGCCTCACCCGACGTCGGCGGGGAAGGGGGTCCCGGAAACTATTGGGTTCCAGTAAGTTAGATATGTCTTCTGTGGCTCTTATCAAAGCTCATTTCAAAAGGTATACACGCACAAGAACGACAATACACCTTCTCTCGTTCTTTGGTTCTTTGATTCTCGGGGTAAGTCACTGATATCACCACCCTCATAATCGCTGGATACTGAACGTGAACTTTCATCAGGTGGATTCCGTCAAGACGAAACTGAACTTCCAGACTGGGTTGATATAACTGTGGCTGAATGGATCGAGTCCGAAACTGCGCTGATGAATCGTTACTGGGGTCCTCCTACAAGTCGTGCTGCATTGGCGTTCGTCCATATACCACCGTGAGTAGCACAATTTAATTTTTTTTCGTTGGAATTAAAACCCTTTTTTCAAGAAATGTCGTTCAGAATCTTTCGGAGACACTGAATAGTACTCAAGATCCTGGACTCGATGGTAAGTTAAATCTTTATAATTGTCGAATTATGCATTTTGATGAATCTCTAAAGCTGATGAACTTGGCGTCGGATCAACTCAATCTACATTCAACACGACCCTTTATGGAACGCACAGAGATGAACCGTTCTGGAACTCGTTGAATGCAAACGTTAAGAATTTGCATGCGGTAATTTCAGGTCATGGTATGTCACAAGACTTTGTGGCGCATTACCCTGAGCTCGATTACTGACATCTGACAGATCATGGCAACGAATGGTGTAAACGCGATCCAGGAAAGAGCGTTATATTCTGCTTTGACAAGCATGCCGGGTAACTGTTCAAACTTCCTCCTTTTGAACTGTTGCTGATGCTATTCTAGATACGGTGGTTACGATTCACCCGATTGGGGTCATGGTGTTCGAGATATTGTGATTTATGCGGATAATATTACAGGCGGTGTGGATACCTGGGTAAGACTTGAAGACGGGGCTAGGCGAGACATTGTGAGGTTGGATAGCCATTATAATTAATGCAATGTAGGATATGTGTTTGAATTATGACCTATTAGACAGATCTTATGCAGTGACCTGATATCGTAATACGCATAACGAATTTTGAACAAGTTCTTCCTGCATTCCAAATTTCATAATTGAATGAGGGCGCGACTGCACAGTTTTTCAGATGCCGACGATTTATAGTTCGGCTGTTTGCCGAATAATGCCGCTTTAGAACCCCGAAAACCCTTTTAAACCTTATTTCACCCGTCCACCGACCGTCCAAAAACTCGGTCACCGAAATTCCAAAAAACAGTCTGCTACTCATCGACGATAGCGGACGAAGACATCCAACACCCTCCAAACAACCGAAACATTAAAAAAAGTGAGTATATATCTTTTTTGAGTTTTGTTTTTGAACTTTTGTTTTAATCCTCCCTCCCTGTAGGATGTCTGACGCTGGAGATGAAATTCAAGTCGACGTACCTGTCGAGGTCGAAGCCAAAGAAGTTCCTAAAGGAAAAATGTCCGTAGAAGAAGCTCTTCAAGTCCGTAATGTATTCATGTTCATCACGCCTAGTGCCCTTGCTCACTAGCTCTCTCACTCTAATAGCAAGTGATCAAAAACGCACTCGTTCACGACGGTCTTGCTCGGGGTCTCCGCGAATGTGCCAAAGCCCTCGACAAACGCCAAGCTCACCTTTGCGTCCTGGTCGAAAGCTGCACTGAGCCTGAATACATCAAGCTCATCGAGGCGCTTTGTCAAGACCACAACATCAACCTGATCAAAGTCAGTGATGCCAAGGTTCTTGGTACTTGGGCTGGTTTATGCAAGGTTGATCGTGAGGGCAATCCTCGCAAGATTGTTGGCTGCTCTTGCGTTGTTGTCAAGGACTATGGCGCGGAGAGTGAAGGCTTGAATGTTATTCTTGAATACTTCAAGAACCGCTAAGTGAGTATGAGATTCGTTTTTTTTTTCTTTTGGGATGACAAGTAGACTCCCTCTACTGAAAGCAATGAGGAAAAAAGTCTTTCCGGAATCATTATACTTTTGTCTGATCTGTTCAAAGCTTATTTACCATGCTTTGATCGCTTACTGACTCATTTGTTTTTTTCTTAGATCTGCGTTGTATTTAGTACTTTTCAAAACTCTTTGTCTGGGGCTTCGATTAATATAAAATTGACTCGAGTATCACTCGGATTTTGGTGCAAGAAAAGCAAAAGTCGACACTGGTTAGAATTGAGGGAGTACCAACCCAAACCCTTGTTACCCTTTTGAAACTAAGTCTCATTTTGATTGAAAAATTCATCTTATGGATGCAGCAGTGATCAAAAATAAAAGTACCCTATATGTTTTGCCATGCTGATTTCAAAGTATACAAAAAAATATACGACAAGATCTTCCAATGACATAGTATAATCATTAAGTCGATTTGACCGGGATAATGTCACCGTTAATACCGTATAAAGCTGAGACCGGTGCCGTTGAACATGAAGCTATCCGTTATAACAATGCTCACTTCGGCTTCATCAATTGAGCTTTTCACCTCAATTATCAGGGCCACATAAGTATCGTGGTACTTACTTGTTTTAGTAAGAATATAAACCACAGTTCTGACAGACGTGAACAAAAAGACATTGTTTAGGTGACTGGGTCTTGAAGCTTGATTGAACGGGTTTTGACCAAACGAAAGGGTCTCCCACTGGGCTTCGGTACTCGTTCCTCTTACACCGGTACAAACATTGCTTCAAAAACCGCTTTACTTACAATAGTATGGCATTTTGAAAGATGTCGTTGAAAGGGCTAAAGAGATCTTTGCTGAGGTTTTTCATTTGTTATGACCACCATCGTGGCTGTAGCTGAGTGCGCCAATAAACTGGTGCCTAGGTAGACGCCTAAAAATTCCTTCAGGACGACGGGCGGGATCGTCTGTGGAGAATGAGACTGAGTACGCCTGCCAGACAATGTCTTTCGTTCTCACATTCTCCCAAATTCAAAACAAAAAAGCAATCATGTTCATATTTTATCCGTCACCAGGCCCGTTTTTGTGAGTTTTCACATGGTTTTTGCATTGACTTTATGTCGCCTGATCCCATTTACAAAGACTCGGAAGCTGCGGAAGACCCTTCGCCTTCAAAGCGACAAAAAAGTATTGAACATACTCATATTACTGGCCGATCGCCTTTGAATCCTAAAAATGTTCAACCCAAGCATGTTGTCGCACATCTTCGGACGATTTTCTCCCCTCTGGAGGTTCCTGAGGATCTTGCTTCACGAATGATTACTCACATCAGTTGGGAAAGAGGAATGGAAAATCATAATGCGCGATTAGGCTTTCTCGGTCGACGTGTTCTCCATGCATATCTTCACCTCTTTCTTCATGAATGTTCTCTCCCCTCCCCATCTCAATTACCACCAAAAAACGCACCAATCTCTCCTACAGACCGTTTAAGAATGTCCACATTCCCTCGAAAATCATTAAATGCATCTCCACCTTTAACACAATCTTATGACGATATCTCAGATAAGCTTTTAAATACCTATACTCTTGGAGAACATGTCGGCGCTGCATGGGAATTGGAACGGATTATGCGTTGGACACCCGCTGTGGCAGAGCTGGAAAAGCTTCGAGAAGAAAGACCTGATACAGTGCTACGAAGCTCAGGTCTATACAAAGTCAGAGGTGCTACCGTTGAAGGCCTTGTTGGAGGAATGTTCCATCAGTTTGTAAGCGTTCATTCGTGCTGCGTGTATAGCTTGGATTGATGATTCATCATTAAAAAAAGGGCGGCGCAATTGCACATCGTATATTTCACACTCGGATACTTCCACATATCTATCATTTTGGTTTACCTCTTTCTATGCATGACAGTGTGCGGGATGCTTGCAATCGACTAGGTGGACAACATGGCAGTTTACTGACCGTTGAAGCGCGACAGCGGCAGCCTGTTTCATCAAAAACGAAGTCTGATACCCCTTCTTCAACTAATGAAGAAGCTATTGACTCGAAGAGCTCCCTCCCTCCGAAGCACGAACCATTTCCAGAAGCCGATACCGTCGACTTTGTCAAGGTTGGAAGGGAGGGCCCGAGAGAGAGACGCAGATTAAGTGTAAAGGGTTAACATATGGTAGATGAATATATTCAAAAATATAATATAATTTGAAACTAAATCACATGCGGGTGATCATACATCATGCATCATGCACCAAGCCTTGCCACGAGGTCTCGATCTAAATCCCGACCTTGCGGTCATTCCTCGACATGTAAGTATTTAACACCTAGGTTATTGTTTGAAATTGGATATGCAATGTAGGGCACTGATGAAAGGTGTAGCAGTAGTTGAACGTTCCTGTAGTTAACGGGGACTATTGGTTAACATCAGACCGGTCGATAGAACCACATGCCATGCTACTAATCTCTCTATACAAAGCCGCACAATCAGGTCGTGATCTATGATGTATCACACAGAGATAATCATATCGCAAGGAAAAAGATGAACTCATATACGCTCGGGTCGAAAGCTGAGAGGATATCGGGTGATTCGGGACTTGGTCATAGTCTATCTTTTGATGAGAGGATGACTGCTCGGAAGTTCATTTGAATTTAGTATTTCGGGCTGAATGGCGCCAAAGTGAGGTGTTATGAGCTTGAGCTTGAGCTCGATGCTTTACTCGAGCATTATCGCACACTCCGATCAGTTTTGGGGGGTGTTCGGACCAAGAGAGGAGGGTATGTTCAACTGAGTTTGGACATCTCCAGAAAAGTGATGTGATAATTGTCCGTTGTGATTTACATGACTGAGAATGTGTCTGAAGGTCTGCAGCTGCGTCCCTACTGAGCGGAAAGAATAGATTCAGCCGAGATTCAATGATGTTAGATAAAGGCCAACTTCAAGTGAATTAACCATTTGGAGCTAGTTTGGTTTTCCAAAGCTCTGCATGAATTCCGTCTTTCGATAGAATAAGAGGATCACTGCGCACTAGGCACTGGTGAACAAACCGATTGCCTTGGGAACGTGACACCGGGGATGTCACTGCTGTACGATAATGGCCTCGGACAACGCAGTCACTGAGTTAACCCAGACAATCAAATCGATTCAAGAAGTAAGCCGAAACATGCAGCTCGCTTCATACTCATCAACATTTCTCTTTCTGGGGATCAGGCAGACTCTCTATTTCTCGTGGAGATAACTACTTCTGCCCTAGCTGATGAAAGGCCTCGTTATACCTTGCGGGAGATATGCATCTCACTCGAAAAAAGTGAATCATGGAATATAGTTGTGAGCTCAATATACTTTTCGTTGTTGACTATGCTGTGCCACAGATACTAATATGTAGGATCCTCTTTGCCTCTTCCCACTGCTTTTGCCCGTTCCAACGGATGACGCTGCGGATTTGATAGATCTCGTTGCGAAGCACGCAAATGCGAAAGAATGTATCATTTCCATACAAGAAGCTATTGAAAATTTCGCTTATGCTCATCAGAGAGGCATCACCGACACCACCTTAACTGAGCAGCTCGTTAGACTTCTTAGGGCCAGCAAAGATTGTGCGTTTATTCACGCGTTTTTTCAGCTCAGTCGATTTTAGACCTATGTTTTAACAGGTATGCCCAGGCTACAGTTTCGTAAAAAGACCCCGGCGGAGACGTTTCAGCCTATATTCAAACATTTAGATTCTGCTATCGAATTTGTGGCTTCGCAAGTTAGTAAGCCAGAAGGGAGAAAAATACTCGAACAGTCCAATCATCTCGCGTGTTTAATTGCCGAGAATATTAGTTGGGACAAAGGAGAAAGTCCAACCATATCTGTGAGTCCCTTATACCTTTTATGTTCTTTGTTGCTCAAAATAGTCCAAGGAAATATTATCAAACTTTATCACTTCGATTCTGGGCGCCCTTTCCTCAGCGATTAGTTCATCTCTCGCCCAGTCACGTTTTGCATTATACTATCCCAGATTAGTTTTAGACACCAGTATATCTGAGGATGCCGTAAAAGGTACAGAGATCATGCATGGTTTTCTCGTATGTCATCTCAATCAGTCTTTGTGCCGTCGTCTGAGTTTCCTCTCAGGGGACCATGAGAAAACTTGGCTTGGCCCCAGATTCATTGAATAGATTGCCGCATTCTCTTGGTAAACTAATTCTTATAGCACATGAAGATACTGCTGTTATATCGAATACGGTCAAGGACATCGGGAGTCTTATTCCCCTGTTGACTTTGACTTTGCAGCAAAACGCAGCTGTTGACGAAACATTAGCCTTGTTGTTAACCTTTCTCTGTTCTTCCATCAGCATACTATCTCAGGAAATTGTTGATCCCCTGGCTACTTTGTTGACACCTTTATCGGCTTCGCACCATAATCCATTGATACGTCATATTGCTTTCAAACTACTTTCGGTGACATTGGCGCGCTCTCCTCCTTCATTACGATTGGCACATCTCACTTCACTTATTTCCGATTGTCCTTTTACACAAATGCGCGTTGCGGCTGTAGGACTGGTCAAGGAGGCTTTCCTATCTGTGTCAACATCAGATTCATCATCATTATTTAACTCAGCTCCTCTAATCCGGGCAGTCGGACCCATAATGTTCCGTCCCAACCCCTTGGATATTTTTGAAAACCCTTGCTCAAAATCTTTGGAAAAATTCATTAGCTCTTCGGAGTCAGCTCGCCTTACCGAATGTCTTTCGTTTTATTACGTTTGGCTGATTCGTGATATCAAGAATCTTGTGAGTATTGTATTCCCCATTTAGCATGCCTAGTTCTAATTTTTTTATCGCTTTTTAGACAGGTATTCGCGACCCCGATAGAATAAGAAGTGTAGAAAACGGCTTATTGAAACCTATGAAGAACGCGTTGATCATCTGGTTTGAAGTATCGTCGCTGTCCCAAGGTACTATCAACCAGGGCTGGTCGATTTAAGTCTCACATCATCTGGATTTAGAACCACATGTATTGGTAACATTGGCGAGCCTTCAAGTCTCAATCGAAAGAGTCGAGAGTGCACTCATCAGCATTACAGCTTGAACCTATGGCAAGTAGACACGTTTAGATCATATCATGTCACCAAGTCTACTCTCTGTTCATCGGCGGACTAGTGGACCACACGACGAACTGCAATAACGAACATCCCCCTTAACAACAGTTGATCTTTCCTCCCCCCTTCCCCTTTTCTTTTTTTTAAAAGCCTTTCCTTTCTAAATTTGTCCGCTCTCTAATCGGATGCCTCGGACACTGTCTCGCATTTGGATGAATCCCCGAACATCACTCAGGTCCCACCTCGACACATGCTGTTATATCATATTCTTCTGCCATTTACCATAGGCTCGCTACTTTGTCGATGTTGTGCATCTTCGGCTGGACCGCACTCGCGAACAGGTGTCTACTGGTAAGGTGAGCTTCTTTTTCCTCTTCTATTTCTTTCTTTGAGGTTCCTTTTCCCATTTTCATCATTGTTGGCTGAAAAGCTCTAGAGAGCTCCTGGTTTACACGACAATGGGAAATTATCTTTCAGTCATTCTAATTCTGTTTTGATCATCAAGCTTTTATTCTTTAGCGTGAATTCTCGTTGAATGCGTGACGCTACAATCGAGAGATACGACTCGCTACTACTACATGCTATGTCAGTCTGGTATGTGTGCTTCTAAAGTTTTGACTTTGCTAATATTCAATCTCAGTCTATCATTGGCAGGACTGGTTAATCAGAATACAAACGTTCCATCCTACCGCCCCGAGAACATGACGTCCTACTATGTTACCTGGACCAAAACTTCTTTGTGAATCATACGGTTTAAACACTACTTGAAGGTTGGCCGAAAAATCCGTCTTGAGAAGGCTGTGAATTTCGGCTCCAACGGGTCGGCGGCACCAGAGATTTTCCATCTGTCAAACCTGGGATTTCCATCAAATTAGCAAATGACACTGCTTATGCTGAGTGGATGATTTGAGTCTTGACTGAAATGTATCTTCTCGCTTACGCCATGGCGGCCGGCAATTCCCTTGAATGTGACAGCAATGCACCTCAATTGACTATTTCCGACGATGCATTTTTTGTTTCTTCACTCCGATTATCTGCTCCACTTTTTTGTCGGTAATTCACGAAAAAACGGGCTGAAAACCTGACGTTCTTATCGCCGCCGATTATCCTTGCCCAAATTTAGCCCACCATCACACAGCACTATTTCCTAAAAGCTAATTTTATACTGTTTTCACGGGGTTTGAAAGGCAGATCATGAATACTTCAATCGTACGTGATGCTTACTACTCGTAATTATCATATTTTATCTCTGAATTGAGTTCGTTAGGACTTGTGCCCCTTGCCTAGGCAAATTACCTGACAACTTGCTGTGAAATTCGACTGTCATTAACCTGTTGCCACCTCTGCCCCCTGTTTTTATCAGTATGCTGTGTCAGGTACATTGATTCTTCAGCTACGCTGTCAACATCCCTACGGCTTCTCGTTTTAATCCAATAGTAATTATTGCATTAAAATTGCTGTTTGTGGCTATGACGGTTTTTATCCTCCATTGACGATTGCTCCTGGTAATCACAGCTGAGGAGCTTTCAAAAACGCCGTTCCATCCACATCACATCGGTTTACTGTATAATCCGACTTGTTGGTTGTGTTGTATCGGCCCATTTGACCATTTGAATATTCTTTTCGACTTGCCATCATAGAAATCACCATTATTATTTCGAGGTACCATCAGCGTAGGATTTTAATGTAAATCTCACAATTGGTTTTAGTTTTATGACATTTTCAAGCATGCAAACCTCGGTTGAGAAGCTGATGGTATCTGCTTTTGAATCATCAATTCATTGACTAGACCATGCGACGCGACAAATTGCACAATTCATTATTACCTGGAGAATAGCCTTTTTTCTTTTCTCTGACCATTATATTCTGAATCTGTCCGTTCTCGAGCTTGATTGCTTCGAATCTACACCGGCCTTTGTTCTACAACCGGACGAGCTTCTTAATATTAAACCTCAACACATGGTTTTATGTCATCGACGTTATAATTCTCATCACAGGATTGCGTTTCCGTCGCTATTAGGCATCCACCGATTAGGACGCAGTCGAGTCGGAGAGATACCAGAAGTGGTTCACCGGCAAACATTATTCTACCCATCTTCTTAATCCTATTCGCTTTGCGCGGCAAACGAAGAAGCTCCCTATGGGCTCTTTATGGATGATCATCATTCTATGGCCAACTGCGAGGTTTGAGGAGTTACCGGTTTACGCGGTGACGGCGATAATGATTCTTCCCCAATCGTCAGTTTTTGTTTCGCTTTTATCATTGGGTTATGTTGCTTATTATACATTCTGGTTGCCTTCTATTTCATGGCAGGTTGTCTTTGATTTTGTGGCGCAGGTTGTCACTGTGAAACCGGGATGAGAAGACGTTGCTTTTATGTTGATTTCATAGGTACACTTTACCAACTTCAATTGATACTGTAACGGTATCACTAATGTCAAAAGAATTACTCTACTTCAGAAAATACAGTCACTGTTTAGCTCATTTCGCCAAACAAAGTTTCTGTGTTCCCTGAAGCTGAACATTTCCGGGCAACTAAACGTATATGCGAATGGTGAATATCACTGAACAGACTAGCCAGCCGGTTGACTCGGTCTTCAAATTGATTAAATAACCTTACTAATGGATAACTCACAGGAACACTGTCAGTTTTAGCAGTCGTCAGCTTTATCCTTTCGCTTCATCAAATCGTGCACAGACCGTGCTCTTGGTAACAACAGTAGTGTAGCGCTACCTGTTCCACCTCAATTGACCAACCCTGACGATCAATTATAGTCTTTTTCTCGATTCCTTTGATCCCCTTGTCTGGTTGTATTGGGAACACCAAGATAGTCCATGTGGTCAGAAAAAAAGACATGTAGGACATCTTATGCTTGCAAGGCTATGTCAATCACTCACATTCATGGGGATGGCTCAGCTAGTTTCAATATCACTAATGCTTTCCATGACTTACAAAATTCGAAGATCATCGTTTCCCTAGTAGTCTGACCGCGCTTGGATTCGAGCTTGTTGTCGTAAATCAGTCCGCCAAGAACGTCACCGATGCACATACAGTTTAGCCTTTTAATTTTGCTTTGGAGTATTAGCAACGCACGTTACATAGTTAGTAATAGCTGTTCAGGCAAATGCGACGTTGGAACTTACAATTCTTCCCGGAATCCTCGACATGCTGTAGCGCTTACCACTGAAGCTTCCACCGGTGGTTTTGATACTATCGCCTCCCGACAATCTAAATCTTATTTTTCGGAAATTGTTGATTCACTCTTGATGTGGCTGGGTAAGTATATTATATATAATTAAATGTGGTTGTGTATTTATTACTTCTTTGTGGTACTATTAATTCCAGTTTCGACGTGCACCGTTCCCAATATCATGCACGACCACGAGGGAACATTGTTCAAGAGCCAGTTATTGATCCGCATTTTCGATAGTCAGAAACGAAATTGACGATTGATGATAACGATGTTTGTTCGAGCCCTTCACACCACCAAAGTACACATTAAAACGGTTAATCCCGCCAACGGCGCGTGTACCCATCAAAATTTTGCACTCGTCCTTACTGAGATTTTCCATTTGTTTACAACTTCAGATCAAAGAGAACAGAAGCCCAAGGCTGTTCATACCATCACGAAAATACTACACTGCATGTATGTGAAAAAAACTACCCTTTTTATTTTCAAATTCCAAAAATTACACGATTTTGTGCAGCGGTGAATTATTTTTGGTAAAGGTGCAAAATCACTGATGTCCCTTCTTTAGAACATGGTTCACGGAAGATTTTGCAATTATTGGGCTCTGATCAGGTTATGGGTTTATATGTATGTCACGTTGATGGCACTGACGGCCGGCATGAACTTTCTCATAAGGACAAACATCTCGTCATCTCCAACGGAAGAAGACCGTCTTATGGGAAGTTTGATTGAATATATTATATTATTTATGGCAGGACAAACCTGATTTTCTTCCCTGTCCAAAAAAGGGTTAAGGCAAGATAATAAATAATTAAATAAACAAATTTGCTCTCTCACTATATAGATGAGGTCCATTCACGCTATCTGCAGTTCCCTCAATCACATATCCTCAAACGAGTTGATGTCTACTGCCCAGAGCCAGCCTCTGCTCATATCCTTAGAATCAAAAGTTCACTCAGGTCCACTTTCCTCGACTTCTTCCGCTTCCTCCTCCTCATTTCCAGAGAGCGCCACAGCTCGCTCCATGCGTAGTGCGACCATATCATCGACCGGGCCAAACTATGGGCTGCCCAACTTTTCCGAGAGAAATCAATTTAGTCCATACCCACAGCGTCATTCTCGACGGGGCACGGTTTCAGGAGATAATCGTCGGCATTCCCACAATCACAGCCCTCCAACACCCTCCATGCTGTTAAACAGCTTGACTAGTGTATGTTCGCTAGTCAAGTTCGGATTTGAATAAGACACTGATGTAGCAACGAATTATTTTAGCCCGGCCGCTCCATGATGTACCCTCCTAATCCTCCACCTTCGAACTCACCCAGCCCCAGCATCGCCCCTTCTGTACTGCTTCCTGACAATTCCCCGTCAATGGCAAGTCCAAATTATCATTATCCAGTTTCTTCATCGACATTTGGGCCCGACTACGATTTCATGCCGTTCAATTCTGTGTCCGGGACATCCGCTGAGCATGCAGCCATACCTCGACAACAACCTTTGCCTCCATTCCCGATTACAAATACACCACCAATGTACGCGCGCGAAAGAGAACTTGAAGATGAGATTAAAGAATTGCAAAGTCGTATTCGTAGCATGGAGTCTATGCTCTCGTCGTCACAAAACAACGGCGGCGGTGATCACTCTCCCCGAAGTGGTCAACCGAGGTTTTCTCATAACGGAACCCTTTTTTCCCACAATATCGCATTAGGAATGTCACCATCCGATTGGGAGGGGCGCACCCGTACTCGAGAACGAATTTTTTGCTCTTTGAATCGCGCTGGAAATGCTCTTTGTGCATGGCATGACTCACGTCGCGAACGGCGGCTGTATCCGCCACGGATGGCACCGCCGCGTACCTTGAACTGCGGCTGTACCTATGAACAGGCTCTATTTGAAGAAAGCTTAGCTAGAAATGGCGTAGGCAGTTACTGGCCAGGTGATTCAGTCCGCATGGATCCTGCATTAAGGAATGCACTATTGGCGCTTCTCGAAGAAAAGTACGTGTCTTTGATTCCCCCATTTACCGGCGCATACCCATTAAACATATATTATTAGGTATAATTATCGAGATGGAGATTTTGAACGAAATCCAGACGGTTCATGGAAAGTAGGTCAAGACGCCGCTGCCTGGGAAGAAAAATCTCTGCGGCCACTGAGACGAGAACGCTCTTGATCAACAACGCCTTTCTGATAAACGTCGTCTCATATGGAGATATCAATACCCACAACAAGCGTACCGATTTATTCATATTTTATGTCAAAATTTTTCATCATTCTTGTTTTGTTCTTTGTCTTTCCTTCGCCTTCATTTTCTAAAGTACGCTATGTTTTCCATTGAGTTTCAATGTTTCGTCTGACCATCACTCCTTCAGTTATTATTCTTCCTTTTATCCATCGCTTTGTCTACTATTTCTTTCAATCTCTAACTTATTGATTTTGTATCGACGTAGACTCATGTACTTTTATAAACAACCGTTTTCTAATCGGACGCTTTTTTTTTCGACTTCTTTAAGCATTATGTAGTGTTTTGGCACGGTTATCTCCGTCTATATAAACTATTCTCAAAAACCTTATCGAACTATACTGCTGGATGATAATATGCGAGAACGGCGTACTAACCCGTGCCACACGGACAAAACAATCGGTTCACCGCAATATGCAATGGAATAGTAGTACTTCAGGTTTTCCATCGGTACCCTTTTGACAGGCTGAACTTTATCACAAAATTCCAATCAAGAAGCTCCCAAATCGCCGCCCAGACCTCCCCACACTGCTCCAGGGTTTTGAAGGAACAGTCGCTAGCATCTCCGACATCGGATAAGAGTATTGCTTGGAAAACAGAAAGGTCATCTCACTTCCGAAATATTACAATGCTGACGACGTGAACCTAGTGGATCGGCTCGGAACAGGTAATGAAATTACATAAACGGCGACTTAAGTAGTAGTAGACTCAATGAGAGAATCTGAATTGCAAATAATCTTCTTTCTCGGGAGGCGGCGTTTTTGTTCTCCGAAATCATTTGAGAGGAAATCAGGATCGACATCGACATTTCATCCGACATCGAAAAAGAGCATGCTCAATTGCGGTGAAGTCTCTTCAGTAATGTGCCGTTACGACATGATGCATGATGGGTCATCATGCCATTTCCAAATATTGCAGAAATTCTTGGGAATCACATTCAATTGATAACAACCTTCTTTACGCCTGTTTTTTCTTGTAACTTCAGCTTCAGCCTCAGAATCACCATGTTATAGCACGATCGCAGACACTTTTTTCAATAATCACTTGGATATGTCATGACGCACAGGATTATCGATGATACAGAAGTCCAAGGCTTTGACGAATGATAAGTGGTGCACTGCAGTTCTTATCCGTGATTTTTAAATCTTACGCCCAAGAAGGATCGCGCTTCCGAAATGTATGAGGAAGAGGACAGCATTCTCATGGTTCGTGATTCGTTCTCTTTTTAGTCCGCTTCCTGGCGTTTAAACGAGCAATTGAGCCACGAATCCCATTACTTGCTAAGGATGGCGGTGCTTAGGGTTTGCCATGTCTGCTAATCACTCAGACACCAAAGGTGGCTCATCGAAATTAAATATGAACGATTTGCAAATACCAAGCATACGAATACATTTCAATATCCAGCAACATCACTACCCGAGAGAAATGCGGGCAACATTGTCTGATCTCCATGCAATAAGCTTCACGGTGACATGCCCCAGTTGAAAAAGATTTCCAGAACTGGGATCACCGGGGAATATCTCTCGGGATATTGTCAATTGAAGTTTACACCCCGATATTCCCGGCTTCAAACTTAAATGAAGTGAAGTAACTTGACCAAGAATTTGACCAATGACGAATTCTATGCTGCGTGTCGCTCCGGAGAATGCTGCTCCCGCTGGTAAATTGTCACACTCCGGAGGGGAAGGGGTCCTTCTGGAACGGCAGCGTGTGCAAGAAGAGAAACAGGCGAAGCAACTTTAGAGCTTTTCTGGAAATCTCCGCTTACCCGTCAGCGCGTCAGCGGCAACCAGCCGGCCGCTCTGAATGTCCGCCCTTTGCGTCACCTCTTTTGTCACACTTTTTTTTTACTTTAACTTCTCAAAAACGAGTTCAAAGATTGTCCAAAGGAGGTGTTTTTTTTGGCAGTTTTTTTTTAAAAGGCATGCTTACATGGTATGATACACCGTCTGCCCGATCAACTAATCAAAGTAAACGTCTATTAGTTCAGTTTCTACATAAGCCAGTTGGTTTACGCTAATCTTCTTGGGCGCCCAATTTACGCCACGAGGGCGAGCTTTTCAGTTCAGTGGCAGTAAGCGATGATTTTGGCAAACTACTGTCTGGTTCACTTAGTAGATGGGCGGCGAAATAACACTCTTAGCAGCATGTCCGGCCCCTAAGTTCGTGGTCTCGGAAGTTTTGAAGTTAACTTGCTTCTTTAGATAACCAGATCTAGTCTGCATAGAGAAATTCTAGGCACCGGAGAATACCTTCTGTCCTAAAGCTCCAATTTCCCCCTTCTTTATTGGCTGATGCTTCCGACTAATTCCAATACATTAATGACTATTCAAAGTCACCTTCAGAGCATGTAACGGCAAGCCTTTGGAGATTGTCTTTTGGAGAAAAGTTTCAATTATGCAGATGAGAACATAATTCGGCAACCGAAGCTCTGGCAAGGATTTCCCAACAGCGGATCATATCATGTCAATGACCCAATGAGGGGGGGCTCAATTCATTAGTCGACAATGCCAGGAGACTTTGCTGTTGATTAACACGTATTGCGGTTAAACTACGTATGTATGTACCCCAAGTACACATCGATTTTATATATTTGACAGATGATGTGCACTGCTGCTATAGCTACGAGAAAAACGCTCCCATCGGAGAGATGAAATCATCAAGCAGTAATCGGTTTATGTCAAATGCGTACCTTTAGATCAAGCTATTTATATAATGACAGCTAGGTTATGTATTCAACATGTGCATTTTTCCGGTTGCGAACACAACACCTCGAAGCTTGCAATCAAATGTGAAGGGGCTCGGGCGTATGGGCCCCTTGGTAATCAGAATGGCTATTAGTGAGAGGATCTCAAGTCAGTCCCCAACAGCTCATAGCCGGACTCCCTTAATCCTCCTAATTAACCGCAATCTTTGTAATTCATGTAGTTCATGTATATCAAGGCTAACACATAATGGCGAATATTTCTGACCTGTGCCGACCATTGTCTTGGGGTCTTAAGGAACTATGTAATTAACAATCGAGGACACCGTACTAAAAATAAACACCGGCTTCTTTCATGTCTGTACTCAGAACCATTCTTGGGAATAAATTGGCCTTTCAATGTAATGGCTGAGCAGTGGATTATAGGCAGTTGATGGAGCTATAGTACTAGTGACCTTAGTGATACAGCCACGTGTGAATATTATAGTCCGAACGGACATCCATTCAAACGGCCTAATTCATGTATATCTTACAATCCAAAAAGCTTAGGAGAAAACTAAGAACAAGAAACGACTGGCTGCAGCTTGCGGAAATATGGGAAAAGGGGCGCTCACGTGTGGTTTCCCCACAAAAATTCGCGCGAGCGAGTAAGCCATCGTTTATGTGAATGTCCCTTTTCGTACTCGGGCCGGGAGTCGGGACTGCTAGGAAATCACGGCCTCCAAGAAATAGGTGATGAAGGGAAATTTGCTGTTGAAACATCATTGATAAGGAAGATAAAGAGTAATTAAGAAAGAAGCAGGACGGGATTTGTTATTGTTTGCTCAGTGATGGCAATGCAAACAGAAGGAAACAGTGCCTTCTAGGTTGGACATCGAAGAAACCTTGGGTTGGTACGTTATGTGGCTTGATTGATGAGCTTTCTTGCTCGAGTCGTGTGTAATACCCAGTTGCAAGAAGATCATACAGGCGGTGTTGCCAAATAACGAGCAATTCTCCCGTTCTGAATATGTTCCTGCAATCATGATGCTACTGTTGACCTAAATAAGCCATAGGCCTGAGAAATAGAAAAAGGAGCCGATATTTACGGTGTTATGTTGAGCGACTTCGAACCGAACGACCAGGCGCTAATATGAGCGTATAGGTAGATAGTATGCATATACTTACTCGAGACGGGATCAAAGAAGTAAACCAGAAGTAAACTTTAAAACCTATATGAAATAGTTGACAAGGGCCAGGGTCTCTATTAGTCAAGCTTCATCGCTTGGCTTATCTTGAGAGAATAAGTGTTAATTTTAGCCACCTATTAGAATCGAAAACCGTTCTGTCGGTACCACTGCTATCCTTATACCATGTATATTAGTACTGTTCAAACCCCATGATCAGGAATTCATTATCGAGATCATGATTATGATCGACATACAAGCTTGGACCTCTTTCAACGTAATCCCTCGCGTTTAGCCGTTAAGTTCAAGAACGAAGTCGTATGTATTTAATTAACTTTTGACCGCAGCTGGCTTGACAGATGGGCAAAGCCTTGGTTCACATGTGATTACGACATGTCTGTGTGGCACGCGAAGTTTAATGGAAAAAATATTAGAGATGCGGAAAAAATGATGCGATCATGCACGTAGGTATGCCCTCCCTGGAGAGAGAAGCCTGAAGAAGATTACAACGACTAAACTGTCCGGGAGGTCGAACAAGTTCTTCGAACCAATACACGCTAAAAAGAAGGACTCAGTCAGAAGGGTTTTCGTCATCCGTCATAGTGGCGCATTGCATGAGGGTAACTTCCATTTGGAGTCTTGATTCTTGAAGTGGCTCAGTGAAGGCCGCAAGAATTTCACCTGAAAGCGGATCACTGAAAACGGCATGAGTTTACGATATATAAGTAAACTCTTCGAGTCATCACCAGTCATCACCGTGAACAGGACGTATAATTAGATTTGATGCAGCACTGTGTCGAGGCATCGGGAAAATCCATTGAAAAGAGACTTATGTGGGATTATAGTATCCCCGGTGAGAGTGATAATTAATGACATAACTCTAATTTTACTATTTCAGTTGCCCACGGCGCAAATGGAGTTTCGAAGAAGAAATTGACACGCACGATACCAGGTGATCGAGCAGAAAAGTCCCGATAATGCGTAATTAGGTTTGACACAAAGACAGGATCAGCGTAATTGCAGTGCTGCGAGCTTATCATCGCTCGTCGCGGACCCGATTAAAGAATGCAATCTGTGTGAACCATCTATGTCACGGAAATCACCACCGGTGCGCTGAGCTTCTTGATATTTTACTTATACTTTTATAAAGTTCAGCAATTTAGGAGGAAGGGATTTAATTATAAATATGTACTATTCGCACCAATCAACCGTTTATTATAGTACCACGGAGAGGACCAAATGAGACAAGACGTTATATCAATTAACAAACTTTGTCCTGTTCGCTAAATACTTGTCACACAAATCTTGACTGGCCTTCCATGCCAGAGCACCTATATATTGATGAACAATTTGTGTCGGCTTGAAAAAAAGGGGCGGAATTAATAATTTGCAATTCATTCATAATTGCTGACAGGTGACCCACATGGTACTCGTCCCAAAAGATATATTTGTCCGGTTCCGTGCATAAAGAACGAGGTGCCTCGTCGAAAGCTCCGATAAGACAACTTACATCGACACGAGTTTCGTCAAAACCGTAATCCGAGGGCTTACTTGTCATTTTATGAAAAAGGGTGTAGACATCGGCAAATCCCACATGAAGACCTAGACCACGACACAGACGGTACCGGAGTGAAAGGAGAGAAGTCTGAAGCTGGGTCGAGAGTCGATCGAAGTGGTCATATACATCAGAAGGCGCATAAGCACGAGAAGGAAGAAGCCCTAAACTGCCATATGATAGGAGAATGAAATGCGTAGCACCTTTGCATGAGGGTGAAGTGTGTCTTCGATTAACTTGCATGTATGCAGGTGTATGAAAGAGACTTTATACCTTTTTCGTATAGCTGTTCTACGACACTGGTTAAGGCCGGTATTACGCCATCGATTGAGGATGAAAATAGAATGTCATTCGCTCCAATCATGAATGCATATAGATCGTTTGAAGAGACTGTACTGCATCGAAGGAAGGACTCCAGCTGGTCAAGCAAACAAGGAACACGAATGTCGGACTTCAAACCCATAAAGCCCTGTACCACCGAATTGTTACTTGTGGCTAGAAAAGATGAAAATAAGATGAGTGCATGGAACTACGGCGCATACGGCCAACCTCCTGCTATTGCAAAGTCAAGTAGATCTGCATCAAGTTTTGTAGCGAGAGACTCCACCCAAACAGGACCATTACTGAACCGGTGTTGGAAATATGCAGGATCCTCAGGCCATGTATTATTTGAGAAGATCCATCCGTTAGTTCCTTTGGACGAAATGGTCCAGTAAAGACATTGGAAGAATGGGTCAACGTAAAAAGAAAGTTACCATTATCTGACAGCGAATCACCGAATACAACGATTCTTTCATATTCATGTTTTGTCGAGAGATGATTATGTGGCGCTGCCGTTGTCGTTTTTGTTGTCGTTTTTGTTGTACTTGTGTTGTTTGTAAATTGAACCGTTATCGCGGCTCCAACGACTAAAGTTGTCAAAATGAGAAGTAAATGCGAAAACAGACCCATCTACGCGTTACAACACGACGACAATGTTATAAAGGCAAGACTCATAAACAACTGTTGTGGCAATGGTTCACTATATTGCAGCAAGGAGTGGATGTGCACGCTTTCATAGATTGTTGTGCGCAGTGTCTGATTGAAAAAAAGTGCTGATTTCAATCTCCGATTTAAAAAAGTCAGAGCATTCCTATCGAGCTTTTCCGAATGCGATGTCACAGTGACCGACTGAGTTTTAATTCGGAACAGCGGCTTGGTACGAACTCAGCAGCACTGCTTTTAGTCTGCATGCATTCAATATTAACTCATATTCGAATTCGCCACTTCCATTTAACAAGCCCAGTCAAGTTAAATGGGAAATCCTTTCCAAGATCCGAAAGAATCGGTATCAGGATTTTGGGAAGTCATTTGGAAGTCATAGTGCCCAACAACGTTATCAATTAGCCACCTTCCTGTCTGGATAACTCGACTGCGAGTACATAACAAAATCATTGTACCGTGCGTGGTATATCTTCTAAAATTATTATTGATCTTAACGAGTTCCGATTTTCTATAGAATTCTCTTTTGACAAATAAGTTCACGGACATTCAATAAGATCGCTATTCAAATTTGGCAACAACGGTAGTTCCTCAGACGCCACGATAGTGCTACCGCCGTCCAGCCGCGAGAGTTATCCAACGGTTGTGGGACATGTTTTCCTCTCCAGGATATCTGGTCACTCGCTTCAAAACAAAATTGGCGTGCAAGCTATCACATCTAACCAACCTCCCAGATTCTCTTTATCGAGACGATTTCTCTCTTCCTCCAGACGGAGTGATTTTTCTGACCAACGTCTCTGCCTCCTTACTCGCATTTTGTTCCTCCGATGCCATTTCCTATCAAGGGCGTAATCGGATGGCCATGAATCTTGATGACGCCCTCATAACTTACTTACTTGTCATTTGTAACTTCTTGATGTAAGTATTAGCTATAGCAACCGAGGAATTTCTTTAACTAACACATAAGCAAGGGGAAATCGATGTTTTCAATGTAGATCCGAAATGCATACACACGCAAAATAACCTATTCCAGGTCTCCATCTCAGCTCCTCTGAGGTGAGATGACATGTTCTAGTGTGAAATCTCAAGTTCACATATGGTTTAGTTGTTATATTAGACGACTCCCCCAACTACGTGATGATCATGGATAACTTGTCATACATACACTATTGAGTGGTATTTATCTACCCAAGCTTCCTGATTTCATGATGCGACTATCGATTGTACTAGCAACCGAGGTAACTGTACCCTCTTAATTCCTTTATAAGACGAACCCCTTCTTGCAGATCTGAAATACGTGAACCAGGTATTCTATCGAGATGAGATGTCTTGCATTGGTGTGAAATTCTGTCTCATGACTTGATTCAGGCAATCACCCCCCTCTTATCGATTATCATCTTCCCGCTGTCTGATCATCATAGGTAATTCTTATATCTCTGCTCTCGAATAAATGAGGTCGATGAGTCGTTAACTCATCATTACCGGAATGCCTTACGTACGAGTTCTTTTGTTCTTCCCTCCTCCCCCCGGTCCTATCCGGACGAACCCGATGGACCCGCAATCATTTCTGTTATTACCCATCCCTAGGGCACCATTTGGACGCTGTTATAATTTGTTGAAGCGATTTGGAGTTGCGCTTATACCGGGACGCAAACAAAATTCCAGATTGAGCCTTTCTCCACGATCGCGCAGCTGCCCGACCACAAAGATATTATGGGGTGACCGCCTTTATCGCCCACCGATGAATCATCAAAAGGGACCCCAAATGGGCTGCTTGACTGGTTTGTCTGGTATCAATAGAGTACATGATTATTCCCTGCCTGCGACCAAGGGTATTATTGATTAATTTTCGCCAAACAAGAAGATCTGGCTCAACTTGATTAGCTGCGCGCCTTGAAACGTGCTCGGGCGATTGTGTACGCGTATCTTTTTTATTTGAATTAAATGACGAAAGAATGCTGGTTTCTTCGGTTGTCGAGATACACCAGAGTTGTTGCTCTGGCTTTTATTATAATGGCACAAATCTTCAAGGTTACCAAAACGTCTCTTTGGCGACGGAAGCTAAACAGCTTCCAAGCTCAACGTTCTCATTTAACATTCGGTGGTTCTTTTTCTCTTGTTATAAGCCAATGTTCGTGGCTAATTGTTCGATCTAATTGATTCGAAGTTATTGGCTAGTTCTCGCGAGAAGGTCTGGCTCTGGCTTAACTAACTGAGCCAGTCACGCGGCTTAAATAACATGACTCCAATGATCAAATACACCATCTCTTTTTCGCGAAAGGATCCCTTTCTTCTCGTTATAAATATGCATTAAACTGACGGGTCCGACAATACGTTAAACACTTATCATCTCAGCTATCAAGTTATAGTGCTGATTCGGAACGAATAGCAAAGTTGGGTCCGGTATGTATCAACAGGGGATATATATGCGATTGGATTAAAAATGTTACTTGTACACAAAATTCAATTTAAGTAACGTGTATAAAAAGTAGTATGGTTATATGCATATTCTGAATGATAATCAAAACAAGGGCCAATCTCGATCGCAAGGACACATACGGTATAGCACTGTATAATGTACCGCCGCCAAACATTTTACCAATTCCATTTCTCTTGGTCATCGTCATCATCACTATCATCATCATTATCATCAACAGGAGTACCAGTAACACCGACACCCTTAGCCTTGACCTTCTTCGCCATCGCCTCCGGTGTTTTCCCGTTGATTGTTGTGTTGTCCGAGTCGGGTACCATGTTAGCTTTTGCAACAGGCAAACCGCGATCATCTGGTTGAAGAACTCCGCCTGATTCATCTTCTGGGCCCTCCTCCGAGTCCTCTAAAAGCGATGCTGAGGATGAGGATAAAGATGAGTACGTTCCTGGATTAATAAATGTCCCGACTACAGGATCTAGGACCAGAGGCGAGATTGGGGTTGAAGGGCAGTTCGTAGCAAGGTGTTTAGCTTGAGGTGAGGATGACGCTGGGCTCGGAGTAGTTGAAATTGAGCCTGGTGCGGAGAGGGCCGATAACATGTCGTTGAATAACAAAGATGCACGTTTAGATTGTTTTGATATGCTAATAGGAACTAGGCGTAAGAAAACGTGGTACGTGTTTGTCATGGGAACAAAATGCATACGTTTCATTAGTTCGCAATTCTTCCCATTTTTTGTTTAGACTTGGTGATACCCAGGTAGCGACATGTTTCCCGATACTATCTGGAGATGAAAGTGATGACGATAACTGAGAGAACGTGGAAGATAACGATGTCGGTCTATTCTTTGATGGTAGGCTAAAAGGATTAACATCTGATGGTAGTGATGAATGATTGGTTAAAGCCGACGATTTTAACTTTTGAGCAGTGTATCCTCCGTCTTCTAGTACAGGCGAATCGAGAGACCGAGTCCCGTTTGAATGTGTCTCGTCGAATAAAGAACTGACGCTGGAAGACATGGAAGAATGACCTTGAGTTGATGAGAGAGATTCGGCGTTTTTATTGTGCTTCAACACAATTGCAGAAGAGGAAGGACGCTGTCTGGATGGAAGAGGAATTGATGTGGTAGTCGAGACAGGTGATCCAGAAGACGACGACGCGGAAGAAGATTCGGAAGAAGAGCTCGAAGATCCCGCAATAGCAGGTTCCAAAACGGCCATAACCTTCTCAAATCCATTTTGAACGCCTTCGCGGATTCCAATTAGAACATCACTACTGCTATTACGCGTTGTTGGCGCAGATGATTCCACGCTGGTGCCAGGTAAAGCCGGCGATCCTTTACTCACGATCCTTTCCCACTTTTGTTTAAGGAACAAAAGTTCTGCTTCGTGCTGTGCTAGTTGTGTCCGTAGTTCAAGACACTTGGATTCTTTTTGGGCGATGAAACGTAGGAGATCTGCATGTCTGTAAAATATCAAAACGTTTAGTTCAGTCGGCTTCTCAGTCAACGACGGACAAAAACGTCACTTTTCAGCTAATGTTGCTGGCTCTGCTTCTTTGACAGGCGGCAGTAACAATCGTGATCGTGAAGGACCATCCTTTAATTGAGTCGTGATAGGTGATTTCGAAAACACGCCTTCGTTACCACCGCTACCGTTACTGCCACCGACAGTGTTCCTCCGTACATGATGTTGCAACTCGGACTGGGAAGTACTGGTTGGAGAGCTTGGATTATACGACAAACTACTTTGCCGTCTGGAACCTATTCGAGGGCTTCCAACTGGTGAATCTTTTCCTTCATTCCATGCACTGTTGTTGTTATAGTGTCGCGTTGAAGCTAATGGCGACTTGGCCATTATAGGACTCGACCGAGGGCTTGAAGAGGTAGAAGGAAGTTGGAGAGGTCTTGGAACTGGGCGTGAAGTGCTTGCATCTGACATTCCCGCCCTTGTATACTGGAACTGATTCTAGACGAGAGTAGGTGGTTGCATAAATTACGGTCGTTCTGAACTTGGATGATTACGTAAAGCTTGTAACAACGGTTCAATGGACACGTGTGGGTCCACACTGTAAAAGATTTAAGAACCTCACTACATAGCTCTCGGACACTCCGGCTCTTTTCAGTTTTTAGAGTAACCTAGGCAAATAGGATGTTTTCTATAATAAATGTCGATGATGTAGTTTATTTTTAGAGCTTCAAGTAGGATTTAGAACTGTCTGGTATAAAACTTGTTCACATATGTAGGGACAAATACATAAGTAATATCCAGTTTGTCCATTTCTATCGACAATCTCTTGCGGATATTATTCTACCGGTGCTTGTATGATTAATGTTTCGATTGCGATTCTCTGTCAGCTTTTTCAGCTTCCGCGACAAAGTTCCTGATGCTGAAGAAAAAGGTAAGAACTTCATGTATCCCAAAGCAAGGTGATTGCTCTTACAACTCTTCCTCTTCACTACCAAAATAAAAGAAAGCGTTTCAGAGGAAAGTTCCGGTTACGACGCAAATGAAAACCTCACCTTGAGCTACTCTCAACTTTCATAGCTTCCGGCTGAACAGCAGCTGTCTTTTCCTTCTTACTACCACCTGACATAGATATACCAGTAACAGCAGCGGTGGTCAATAAAGTACCGATTGATAACCATTCGGCTTTTATAGCCCGTCCGAGGATAACACTAGAAGATACATTTTATTGCCAGCCAGAACGAGAGGGAAAACGGGAATCATCAGAATTCAGAGACGTTTTTGAAAGGATGTCATTGAGATGTGAGGCGAAGATAATTATAGTTTCAGATAGTTGTTAATGTTACGGTCAACGCATGAAAAGCGAGTTTAAAAGGGCTTACTAGGACATGATGTGCGTATAGGCTTTTTTGGTGCAGTTGGAAAGCGTTTGTGTGACAGGTGGATTGTCACGATTCATTGCCGAAGACGGCATTCCGGAGTCGGTCTTCCTGAATCTTAGAAGCTAACATTTGGGGTTATAACGTTCAAGGAGGCTGATAATAGAAGTCCTAGTCCATTTTGTGAGTAAGTAATGACTAATGAATGGCTGGATCGTTTCTAAAGCTGAGCCAGGGTTTCATTTTTTTTGAGGGGTTATATATAATTGATAAAGTACTTAGACAAGGTCGAGCATTTACCGAAAGCCGGTTGAGCTAGGGTTTCAATACATGTAGCAGTTACGACGAGATCCCCTTCAAGGTCACCTGCCCTCCAAAGCCCAAGCTCATCTCAGCTCCCCACCGGCCGACATGTTCATTCGGTTATGAAATAAACAAACAGAGGATATAACGCCTGAGGATAGCAACGAGCTTTAGACATTCAATGGAATTTCCCCTCCGGCATTCTAGGAACAAATATGCCCCGGTCTCGAACAGCCTTGATAATATTTTGCGCCACTTCCAAACCTTCCATTTCCCTCTCCCGAGTTCTCCCTAAAAATAAAAATAAAAACCTAACCCTAAACCCAAACCAAGAGAGGTTTTTTATTTACCAATAATAGCCCAATTCCGGGTACTAGGAATCCTCAACATCTCACACTCAATCTTCCATCCACAAGCTCTCGAAAGATAAGCCAACCAAACCCGATACGTCGAATACGAAGTATCACCCTGCGCCTCTCCGAAACCCAACTGCGACACAAACTCGCGATGTTCAGAAGACTTATTGTCAAACTGCGGAACAGCAAACGCAAAACCACGTCCACCGCGTTCGTATCGCGCATCAAAATCCCAAGGACAGCATGGAATAGATAAATAGCCTGATGCGGGTAATATGCTGGATATGACAGGAATCCAAGGTGTTAGTTCGTCTGCGTGATTCCCGATCATGAATGTGGATGGGTGGAGTTGTGGGAGGAGGTTGAAGGGGTTGAAGGGTTGGATGTGGAGATGGTGTTGAGTAGATGGGGGGAAATTGGACCAGGAGTGGCGTGCGCGAAGGTCGATTCCTTCGCCTTTGTAGCCTTCGGAGACGAGAATGTGTGTTAGAATGCCGTTGCCGCATCTATTGTTTAATAGGGCATTTAAATAATTAATTTTGGGGAAAGAGTTGTTCATTTATTGACATACCCTAAATCTATAAATCCTTTCGGTGGTCGAGGCCATTGAGTCCACGGTCTTTCAGAGTCAAAACACTGAGGATCGACATAATCATATGTCTTCTTCCATAACAGCATCAAAAACGTAGCTATTCCGACGTCCTGAGAATTAAAAGTGGAAATAAATAAAGTGAGAGAATGGCATCGGACTCAAAAGTTTCACCTCGAAAACATGTTTACAAGGATCAGTTGACTCCTTCCAACTCTCAACTAACGCTTTATGTCTCTCTTTCATAACAAGATAAAGATCCTGATACTCGTCTCGTGGAATGATAACATCATGAACGACACGCTTTTTATAATTGTTGGCTGCGCCCCAACCGTACCTGTCAATTGTTTCGAGGAGAGCGAGACATGTTCGGTAAAGTCTTGATGAAATGTCTATGGGTGATACGGTGTTAGTGTTATTGAGAGGAATGATTTCGATGACTAGGTAATGGTGTGTTTGTGTATGGCCAGGATCTGTAGGATCGCTATCGTCGTCGTTATGGCTGTTGTCAATATTATTGGGTTTTAGAGAGACATATCGAAATGCCAAGTGAGAGACTGAAGGATGGTAATATGGAAGGACGCGATTGGGAGGAAGTTCAGGAGCTAGTACGCCTACAGTTGACTGGAAATCCGAGTCGTGCACCGTTGTCGACCGATACAATGTGCATATTTGCTCGAGAGAGCCGTCTCTAGTGGGACGACGTGGTAGAAGTCTGCGACGGATTGTTCTTGCGACGAGATGGTCTTTTAATTTGCATATCTGATCCTGATCCTTAGACTCAGAATTGTGCGTTGTCAGATCTAAATCATCCCACAATGTTTCAGAACGTAGTATGAGAGAAGAATTGTATTCGGGGTGGTTGACTAGTGTCAGGAAAGCTGCGTGAAACTAACCGTGGCCAAAGGCCGAGCGCTGAGCACCTTCAAGGCACAAATCAAAAAAAAAACAAAGCAAACATACGAATTCGACCGCAAAATAAGCGCGGCAAGATATAATGGGAGTGAAGAGTGTTCCGTCTTCTGTTTCGAGAGGTGGTGTTATTAGTTGTCCGTCAAGACATGTTTGTTCGCGGAACTTTGGTCGGGAAGTCATAAAATCCCTTCAAGTCGTCACAAAGTCACGAACCTAAAAAGGCTAAAATTACATACAGCAAACTCTTTTCAGGTCCAATTCAGGTCGGATCATCCCTCAATCTAATGGAACATGCTAACAATCTCTGTTTTTATAGAGGGCCTGATAAAATATACTTTACGAAAGACTGCTATAAATAAACCCTTTTTTCATCAATCACAATGAGAGGCGGAGAAGCGAAATAGAACAGGTTTATATAGTCTATTCATTGCGAACTTTTGCATTGAATCTGACATTCAACAAGGCGGACATCCCAAGGTCCCTCTCCGTGCGCCCGCCCGAAAAAAATAGCCCGGGGGAATGTCCAAGGACAGGTGTCGAACGCGAATTGATCCGAGTGGAGATCGCCCGCACAAAGCGATCTGGCCATTGTGAAAATACCCGGCCTGCATTGTTGATAGGAGTAGCGGAGACACAAAAACGTTTCAAAGCTGGATTTCCCGCTCGATGAGACCGTTGGTGTGTGAAATGTACTCGGAAGAATACAAATGCTGAATGGCGAAATCTTGACATGCGGATCATAGCAAATAGGGTCCAATGTCCTTCCATCCAACTTGATATCATTGTCAAATACAACGGTTTTATAATTGTCCTATTGACGAGTTGAAAGTAAGACTCGTGCGTTAAAATAGAAGAAAGGCTCGCGTCAGGATTTTGAACCGACATCGTATAACTATCCCATTCCGAGTGCAAATCCGCAAGCATGAGAAAGCTCTTTTGAACTGAGCTGATCATCTAAAGCTGTTCCGCTCAAGTTCCCATAAAATTTCGGTGCTAAGAGGGAAAATATGAATGACAGCCTGGGAGCCATTCCATTGCCCGGACCACATACTATTAGCTATTGATGAGACCTGAAAAAACGCATCAACCATCGCGATTACGAATACTTTTCGCGAAGCTCTGCATCCCTTGAGGTTGAGGAGTTGCGGAAAGTAATGGTTCTGTGAATCCAACGTTCATCCGTAACTCCGATAGCTTCTGTGCAGCCAAGGTCATTCAATATGTAACCGGGTGAAGAAACCAGTTACCAACACAATGAATATCATGGTCTCCAAGTTGTATTGGCTGCCCGGACCTTATAGTAACTCGGATATTGCTCCTTTCGACAGGCTATTCGGCTTTAGTAACAAGTAATCTCTAGCACGTTCAAAAAAATTCTTTCTGTAACGGAGCCGTTTTGAAATGAAACCTCTCAAAAAAGTGGTAGGTCTCGAGGCATCATAGAAATGTATGTTTCCCCCTCACTGAACGAGACATGGAAACCCTTGCAGGCTCGGTTTCGGGCGCTTAGCGCAGACGCTGGCGCCGGCCTTCCTCTTCGCAACTTTATGCCAGGACTAATTGCTTCATCTTCATCTTCCAACACCGATAATTCAGAATGGGCATTCAACCTGAGAGACTCTTCACGCTTTTATTATGATGCCTGTTCAAACTTGGACTCGGACTCGGACTCGGACTCGGAATCTGTTAATGCTACTGCTACCGCTAATAAACCTGCTTCTCATGCTCAGTTACTAAAAGACTTGGACTTGTCGACTCGAGGAGATACCGCTGTTTATACAGCTAATCCATGGACTATTGCGAAACAGAATGCTGCTTGCCGTGAAACGTCGGCTTTTGTCTCTACTAGTACTGCTTCTAGAATCGGAATCGACAAAACAGGCTCTATTGCTCGGTGCAATCCTCCTTCTGCTGCGCTTGAAAATGCACCCAAAAAGTCTGCTCAAACGACTCTTGATAAAGCATTTACAGTGGAAAAAAAGAACAAGTTTTTGAAACCTGTGATCGTATCTTCTGGAAATGTAAAATTATCTTCTCCTGCCAGTGCACCTGGTGAATTCCAAACCGGTGCATTTTCTAATTCTGCTGTTCCTACAATTCCCAATAAAAGGTGTTTTTCTGGACAAGATCCCAATGCTTATGGACATTATAGTTCCACGATTGTCTACGGTTGCCACTACCCGAACAACACTCTTCCCAAAGTTTCTAATCCCTACGAAGCTCCAAGTTTAGTTTCTAGCTTAGAACCAAAAAAAGGTTTGCTCTCCGATACGACAAATCCTTGCTCCTCTCGCACTTTTCCCGGTGAACGCACAAAGCCCACAACTAAACCATTCATAAATCCAACCCCAAACATAAACACAAACCTCAAACGCAAACGAGCTTACATCACCTTCTCCTCCGACTCGGACTCAGACTCAAATTGGACTACTCTACCCTCAAAGCTCAAAAAGCGTTTCATCAAACCAGAATCCCTTCTTCCTCCTTTTAGCCGAACAACAACCGGCGAACAACCACCAAAACCAAACCCCGCGGTAAAAAGTTCAGGCAGATTCAAACTTCCTATTCCAATTCCAATTCGGGGTTTGTCCTCCTCCTCCTCCTCATCATCATCATCTTCCAAAATGGGTACGACGGGCGAGGTTGCTGATTCGGAATCGGCTACAGTAGTCGCTGCGAGTACGAGTACGGAAAAGCTTTCTAGCGGGAGAAGATTGACGCTTTATAAACCTCCTGCTATGGATGATGTTACTCGGATGCCAGGAGAAAAGCCTGTTATATTGAGTGTGCGGAGGGCGGGTAGGTTGAATTCAAATTTGGGCAAGGCTCAGGTCGGTGTCGGTGTTAGCCTTGTCAGTGTCAGCGCTGGACGACTGAAAGAGGTTAAGGAAGATAGTTCAGTGGTAATTAGTTCCGAAACCAGATCAAAAAACGAGGTAAATACGCGTGTTTATGAATCTTCTATATTTACACCGTGTTCTTCACCTCCGTTTTTCTCTTCTTCTTCGTCAATGATTGATTCGTCGATACTTTCGTATTCGATTCCTGAGTTGGAAATGGGATAGGTCAATTTGACACGGGAAAGTTTTATATCGGTAAGCCATAATTCTGAAGCATCTCCTTTTTTTGTTGTTCATTCGACATGTTTTCTTTTTTTCCTTTTTTTTCAGCGTTGAGGTTGGAAAGTTGTGGTGTTGTTTATCGTGACGAGGCTCTAGCGAAATCGAAATTGCACGCACTTCTACAATGAAAGAATGAATTGAGTATTATGATGATCTCCGTTTTCTCTCTCTCTTTTCAAAATTTGAATTGATACATCTGGTCCTTCTTTGTGAATGCACTGAGTACATAACAATCAACTTCCAGAAATCGCAGATTTCCGGTGTACGAAATCGGGATAGAAAAGATCTCGGGTTTCGGGTGAACTGATTGAACAATGAACCATCACGGGGTTTGAACAGCGATCTCAATATTTCAATTCAATTTGCCCTGGAGACTATTGACGCATTAAAAGTCATAAGATGGTTGTGAAGGTACAGAATAAAGTTGTGAGTTGAATTGTATTGTATTGTATTGTATTGAATTGATTTTTATTATCTGCCAATAAGGCCCTGTGTACAGTGCACATGTGTGTCGAATCTCACATGGTCAAACTCTCGATGCATAATAACGCATATATCGAATCAAAAAAATGCGCCGTAGATGATACTACTAGCCTGACTCGACCTTTTATAGCTTGACATTCGCAATTCAGATATTGAGCACCTTCAAAATTGGAACGCCTTAGCCTATCTGTCAAAAGGACCACCGCGCCGCGGCTGAAGATCTGCGACATTTCTTCTGAATGATCCTTTTTCAAAGACTGGAGGAAGCTTTTTTTTTTGATGATGGTCGCAGGTAAATTTAGCACGCGCGCATTGCATACCACAAACGGATTCAGAAAGGCAAGGCTGTTTGGAGCGAGTTTTGTTCTAAACTTCTTGTTCTTCTTTTTCTTAATTGCGCGCACTGTGCCTCTCACGGATACTTGTCTAAAAGGGAATAATTAAATTCAAATGCGAAGCTTTAATGGCGATGTGCCTGGATCTTATTTCATATTGGTAAAAAAAGCGTTCAGTTGAAATTCGGATCCGAGTGTGTTGAAACGCTTTGTATTAGTTATTTAATGTTTTCGTAATGTACGTCGATTAGATCTTGCCAAACAAACTCCGAGTCCGTATTAACATTGGCCAACTCAATGGGGAAATAGGGGAGATGAAACAGTCAAGTTGGAGCTCTTCAATATAATTGTAGTAATCTTAAGCTTCTTTTTTTTTTCTTTTGTTGAAAATCTGAAGGGTTCCGTTCTAATTTTGATGGTGTGTGCGTTTGGCTTGAAGTTGGAGGTCGAGATTCCTGCGCTTTGCCTTTTGTATTGCTTGTTGTTTGGCGCTCACTTGCCACATGTGCGCCGGTGTGCGTTCTAGTAGCAAGGCAAAGGCAAAGCAGAAAGTGTTGGCTGGGCCCGTGTACGTTACTACAGACATATGTACATAGGTACGGATTTGCATATCTTATCACCAGGGCTTTTTTTAGTGGCTTTTCTCGAGCGAGACTAAGCGAGACGATCATCGCCGCCGTCCCCTCGTGATTATCTTAGACTTTTGAAATACATTTTGTAGGAACACAAAAGTAAGGTACCGAAAGGCCATTCGTTAGGATCAGGATCATGATTCCATATATGAGTGATATGACTCACCCCGAGTCTGGCAAAGGCGCGCGCAGCTGATGCACGGCTGCACCCTGAGGTATGTATAGTACGCAGTAACTTGCGGCGGCGGATCCGGATGGAATATGAAAAGAACAAAGAAAAAAAAGATGGTGAGTGTGACGGCGGTGAGACGGAGTTGGATGTTGGCATTGAAGAGAAGATGGAAGATTAATTTTATATATTCGAGGAAATATTTCGAAGATCGTTGAAGTTGAGGTACTTCTTTATTCATGGTGGTGCATGTGAAGTTCTTAGGATGGTGACCAGACGTCCCGATTTCTGTTTTTCGGATGTGGGGAGTAGCATGTGTTGCGAATATTAGTGTTATTGTTATTCTTATAATAAATGACGTTATATTGCTTTTCTTTAATGATTGCTCGAGAAGAAGTTCTCGGTTGTGTTTTTGGGGACTTTTTTGGGGCGTAGGTTGGATAATTTGGTGTGTCTTCGTGTCTTCGTGGTCTTCGTATCTTCGTCGTACTGGAAGGAAAGTTATTTTTATTATTTGATGCATGCGTGCAGAAGATAACCAGGAATCACAAACCAAACTTTTAGGCGAAGTAAAATCGACAGGGTGTGATGAGTATTACTGCGTACCCTGAGCGTCCCCACTGGCAAGCCAGGTTAACCCCAGCGCATCCGAGTCGATTCCGTCCATGTCCGCGTCGTCACGGCCAGTGTGTGGTACGCAACGACGTCACCACACGGTACGATCAAGGTGGAGTCTGGCTTGGCTTTTGGGTCGACTCAGCGGAAACATCTTGAAAACATCTTCTGGGATTACACATGGGCAGAATGCACATGTACATAATGATGTCCGATTTCTATGTATGTATCGACTGTTTGTGCACAAGAGAGAGGATGAGACCGTGACTGCATTTGTGCATCTCCGAAGCATGCTTGCTTGATATATACATAATACTTGATGCAGACAATCGAGATCAAAAACGACAACAATCGAAAACATGCCAGTACTAATGTACTTCTAATTGGATTCCAATTAGCAATCTCCCGGCAAATCGACATCTCCCGTTCGGGGCTAGGAACTAGACTGGCTTGGAGAAAGCTACTATTACATACATTCATATTGTAAATTACATTACCATTCAAGTCCAGTGTATACACTTGTATACATAATGCCATGGCATGGCAGCGGGTGAGAAAATAGACCACGCTTGAGTCAAGTTTATGTAACCAACTCATTCTAAGCGAAATGTTTTTCCCCTATAATATATTTTTTTTTTTGAAAGCCTAATTACCGACCCTGTCCCTCTCCTCCTCCTCCCTCTTGTTCTCTCTCTCCACTCTCCTTTTCCCCTTTTGTCCTACCCTCCGCCCTAAGAGAGAGAGAGAGAGAGAGAGAGAGAGAGAGTACCAGAGTTTGAGAGAAATCAGGCTTAGAGAGATCAGGATCAGAATTCTCTGCTTCCCGCTTGCGACCAGAGAAATATCATATCATATTCGACAATTCAGGTTCAATCTGCAAGTTTTGGTTGCCAAGTTGAAGGATTGCGGGACTTCCAAGTCTGGTAATTTTCAGACATCAAAGTTTGACCGTTTGGTTACACACTAATATTCAAAAGGGCTATCTATACCTCCATTTCGTTCTACGGGCTCCATCGGTTCTTCGTATACCCTCTGGAAGCACATTTTGCGCTGACAACCCCGTGTCGATATCATACCATACCGGAACCTTAAGCCTGCCAAACTAGGGCCGAGCAGTGTCCGGGATTGGAAGTCGCCAGAGTTGCCGCATCCCCCACACCCACACAAACCGAGGAGCAGAACGGGCAGCGGGCATTACCTACACACTTGGCTAAACGACTGAGCTTATTTTTTTTTCTTTCCCTCCAGCTTTTACGTCTATCCGTCTACCCGGTCGGTTAAGACTTTTTTTTCTTTTTTCTCTTCCTTTTCAACCTCTCCCTTTTGCGCATCTCCTGCTTCTCTTCCTCTATCTTAATCCGACCACCGACTTGTGCTCATACGCGACTTGATCCACGCGACTTGATCCACGCCCCTTGGGACCCAACTCCAACTCCCAACACACTCCCTATTCGATCACGCCATGTCCCGTCTCTTTTCGGGCCGTCGCGCATCAGTTGGGCCATCTAACACGTTCAGGAGAAACCAATCTACAACCGGTACAAGTGACAGCTCCAGAAACGCTGCCACCGCCTCTACCAGTTCCAGCGCAACCAATAGCAACAACAATAACATCATCAAATCTAATACCATTTCCATCCCAAATGTACCGACCCCCGCGGCTCATTCACCTATTGTCCCGCCTTCTGTTCCGAGTGCTAATATCAATGCACTCTCGGAACCTGAGATTAAAGGACTGCTAAACCGTGTTGAAATGAAGGTAATCAATCATAGTCTTTGAATCTGAGAATCCGGCTAAACCTAATTCAAAATTGAAATTGAAATTTTTTTTCTTTTTTCGTTCTAGTTACCTTGCAACTCGGGTCAAAGTCTATCTGCACTAGCTTCAGATCCTGTCTTGAGCAAAGCAGTCGACGGTCTGGTCGATTTCTCCCCTCAGAGTGGCGATTTTGTTCTTGTCGGTTTGGCGAAGATCTTGGAAAAGTTGAAGAAGGTCAGTTTTTTTTTGGGTTTGGGGTTTGGTTTTTTTTTCTTTGTTTTTTTCTTCTTCTTGGCGTTGGGGGAACTGCGGAACAACTCTCGCTCGTTCGGGAATGGTTGATGTTGTTGATGTTGATGTTGATTGAGGAGCGTAACGTAAACGTAACGACGGCTTTGATGGAATGGATGTCCCCGACGTCGGGTCGGTACCGATTAGCCGTACTAGCCTTGGCGCGAGCGCATATGCGCGCCCTTTCGAATCTTGGCACTAATCCCGCCTTCCTTTCTCTATCCCCGTTCCCTGATACAGAAAACTAACACCACACTTTTATTTTATTTTCATCCAGACGCGTACCCTTCCAGATGGAACCGTTCCCGACCAAGTTCTCGACTCCCAGCTTTTTGTCCTTAAAATAATGAACAGGGTAATGGGCAGAAGATACCCTTTCGGCGATAATCCATCATTTTCGAATGCGAATGCGAGTTCGAGCTCGAATAATAATAATAACACTAATAATAACAATAATTCTTCGATTGGACCGCAGCCGTTGGATACGCAAGCGCTGCTTTATGTGGTGTATGTTCTATGGACGTGTCTTCCTTCCCATATCATTGCGAATATTGCAAAGCATAGATGGCCTAAACACGTTGTTGAGCGTGAACCTGGGTTGGGTGGGGGTTATAAAGGTGAGATTAAGTCGATGATCATTGTTTTTTTGCACAAAAACAAAAGTTGACGCGTGGTGGTCAGGTTCGTTACCTTCTACTAGTGCAGTCTCAATCCCGATTTTGGAGCCTACACCGAGTCCGGAAGCGATGTATGCGCATTCGTATACGCAGGATGAAACGCTACATGGTTTGTACTTTGCCAGTGTTGCTGTTCTAATTTCAAAGTAAGCCGCCAAAACAACAAACAAAAAAAAAGAAAATCTCGCCTTCTTAAAAACTTTTCCTTTCCTAGATATACAACCCGCCTACTTTATTACCTATCCGCCTATAATTGGCCAACCATCCACCTTCTTTTTAAAACGAGATTACAGCTTATAGTAGATGGCGTAATCTCCATCAACGTTACCCAAAACATGTCCGCCTCAACTACCAGACTCACAAATAACAACAACAACATCTCTACTTCATCCAATTCTGTATCAGTTTCAACGCGTACGAACGTATACGGCAAAGCTACTTCCGCATTTCCAACCTCATCTTCTTCAAAACCCGGTTCGTCAGCTGGTCCTTCGTCATCATCGACATCGACACTGTATTCGACGTCGGGTGGTGGTGGTGGTGGTGGTACAACGGTGATAGGGAACATCGGACTTACAACATCGTTTGCGAAATATAATTACGTGCCTACTCCTTCTGCGAGTAATGTTTCTTTCATTTCTGGGATGAGCACTACCACCGGATCGTCGGCTACACCATATGGAGGCGTTGGAGATACGGTTGAGCGTCCTGAGAAGGAAAAGGAAAAGGAAAAACCCGAGAGGAGTGGTAGTGCGATTTCTGTTGGTGTTAATTTGTTGAAGAAAGGTCGAGCTGAGAAGGAACGTGAACGGGAAAGGCAGAAGGAACGCGAAAAAGAACTTCGCGCTAATAATGCGAATGCCAGTTCTCGTGCTTTGGCTCCTTTGGCTGTTACTGATTCGTCTGATGGATTTGGAAATGAAAATGGACCCGGTTCGCCTAGGGGTTTTGTGTCAGGAGGAGGAGGTGTTATGGGTATTGGATCGTCAGCGACGCCGGGAAGTAGTGCGACGTCACTTATTCCCGGAAATCTGAACCTTACGGTGCAGACTCTTGCGAAGTTGGCGTCCCCTGGTTTGGGAGGTAGTACGGCGGGTGGGGTTGCACAAGGTGCGGACATCGGAAGGTTTTGTTAGGGCATTGCGTTGTGTTGACGTTCTTTTTCTTGATTTGTAGGTATCGGGGATATGGTTTTCAAGATTATATCTGTTTCTATGCTTGATTCAGCGAAACTCCAGGATATTTTTGGAGGTTCGCATTTGTTATAGTTTTCTTAACCCCTTCCAGAATAAACTGACTTCTTTTTTTCCCCTTTTTTATCCAGATCTTGTAAAATCTTTTCCACAGCTACCAAACGAAGCACAAGATCAAGCAGGAATTTTAATACGCGATTTGATTATAAACTTTTCGGACATTTGTTCTGGCGATTTTTGGAGGGTTTGGGGTGTTGTCGTTGAGAGCGGTGGCGGTGGTGGTGATGGTAGGAATGGGAGTATTGATTTGGCAGCTGCGGCGAGACCTTCCGTTAGCAATGCTAATGGTATTGCTTCTGGGTACGGCAGTGGGAAAAAGGAGCCGAGTGCAACTGCGACGGCGGGGACTGGAACGGGAGCAAGTTCTGTGGGTGAGCTTTCAGCTCTTGCTGAACGGTTGTATGATTTAATTTGGGATATGGTCGGGGTATGTTGTATTTTATCTTTGTTCCAACAAGGTTTTTTTATGATAATGTGTTTAGGCCACCCGACGTTTGCCCAATTTTTATGCACCGCTGGCTGCGTTGTTATGTCTCATTCCTGCTCGGTTTGAAGCCAATTTTGAGGTTATGGAAGGGAAGGGTTCGGGGAAGAAGGTAGGTTTAGTGACAGTGGTAGTTTGATTACGTTTTGTTTTTTTTTCGTTGACTTTGTTGACTTTGCCGTTTTTCAGAACACGTTCCTGAAGCACCTCGTTCAAGCTATCCGGTCTCGACCCTCTAATTCAACGAGTAGCAGTGTAAGCACTGGTACAAGCGGGGGAACGATTGGAACACTATTCAATCTCAACAACCAGCAGTCATCTTCAACTACAACCACCGGAAGCTCAAATTCAAATACAGATTTGACGAAAATATCACCGGCACTCGCTCAAGTCGTTATGTCGTCTGTTCCAGAGCCCCCGTTGTATGGGCACGAGCTTGCTGCGCAGGCCGTGCTGGATATTGCGAGACTGGGATATGCAATTCCGAGTTTGACGTGGCTTAGTGGGAAAGGGTTCAGAGAGCCTCCTGTTGGTGGCAGTGGCGTCGCGGGTGGTGCGAAGAAGGAGCCGGCGTTTTTGAGAGTTGCGGCTTGTGAGGTATTTGGGACTACTTTAAAGGTGTGTGCGCATTCGGATAGTATCCTTTTGTGCTTCCCCCAGGGTTGGATAATTTATGCTACGACTTTAGGAATTCCTTTTTTATAATCCACACTTTCGAGCGCCGTTTTGGCTTTCTACTGAGCCTATCGATGTCGATTTTTATGTTTATTGTATTGTGGCCTTGTTTAGACTTTGGCCTGAGAGCGTTTTGCGGGATGTAGTTATGGTGATTTTCTCTCTCCTTTTTCTTTTGGCGCTAGCGGCTTTCGTGACTGATGCTCTTTGGTGCAGGTATGTCTAGAGCCGGAAAAAAGCTACGCTGTAAAATATGTCGCTGTGAAAGCTATAGTCTTATTATTAGTCGAGGTTGGTTGTCGAATTTAGTTTTTCCGTTCGTGGGTGCTTCCTGACTGACCTGACGTTTTCGTTTTTTCTTAGCAATCCAAGTATCCGTATCAGCCACAGTTGGATTTCGTTTGGCCTATTATTGTATCGCGTATCCGTAGTTTGTTTATCGTAAGTAAACGATCTATAAAGCCCGGTTTCGTTATGAGCTATGCATGAGTTGATCATCCTCTTTTTAGTCATGTATATCAGCAACGTCCGAAGTCATCGAAGGAACGGCACGAATCGTGGCACCTTCACCCGTTTGTAAAACAACGTGGCGTGCAAGGTTATTCGCCCAAGCGCTCGGTATCTCAGCAAACCCAACCTCAACTAATTCATTAAACTCCAATTCCAATCCAAATTCGTCAAGTCCTACTAGTGTTGCTTCGGCAACGGTCAACCCGGTCTTTTCGACAATGTCGAGTATTCATGCGTCAACGTCGGGATCTGGTATCCCGCTTCCTGGCGTTATAAGAGAAGAGTTAAGGCTCTTCGTTATTATTCTAACTGTTCTCCCTGTCGAGCTTAAGAGTTGGCTGTTTGAGGTGTTTCCTGATGATCATGTTTAGTGCGTTGTCCTTTTTTTCTCTTCTGAAGCTTGATGGTATGCTGATTATGGTTTTCTTGGTTCAGTTTAATGCGTCGTGCTGCTAGTGTCTTAGAGCCACACCGTGATAAGAGGGATCCAGCCGCCGCTGTCATGGCACTTCGTAGCGTTATCAACGCGTGCGTTGATGCTGGACCTGATGTCAGGGAAGGAATGGACTTCTTGACTTACAGTGTGTAAGTTGACCTACCGGTTTCTCTTCATCCCTTCAGCTCATTGATATTCACTTGTTTTTGTCAGACCCGGAGCGTTTGTCAACTCTTGCGTTATCCTTACAACGTGTGCCGATGAATTGGATCTCGTTCGGACTTGTATAATGGGCATGCATTCAATCATTTCTAGGACGGTTGCGTTTACTTCTGTAAGTTTGGTTTCTTTCGGTTTCTAAACTACTTTGTGTGAATAACGATGTATACAGGATGAACGCGAGAATATCTGGCGTGTGACTCCACTCCTCAAAAGCGTCATGGACTTTGTCGAGTTCACATTATACATCTCTCTACCCTCAAACCAGCAAGACATCTCATGCTACGCTCAACAGTGCCTTCGTCTACTCAGTGTTTACGAGCATCATCCATTAATAGGAAAGCCACCGAACTTGACTGACTCGCAATGGGCTAAACGAACCGCTTTCCTGGAATCCTTCGACAACGTTCGCGATCCACCTAATTTTACGATGGGCCGTGTAGCATTCCAGAAGCGCGTTCGGAAGCTCATGCAGCAGGTTCCGTTTTTGGGTGCAACACACATTATGGCATTCAAGGAGTTATGGTTCCGATTCCAGAAAATCACGCCGCGTTTATCGGAGCCTGGATTTAACAGTATGAGCTCCCAACGGGATAAAGATGATTTACAGGAATGGCAACATATTGCGTACCTCCTGGCTACCTGTATTTGGAAGGATATGGAAGATAATGTACCGCCTTATCCTGCGGTATTGATGCCGATGCTTCCACCACGGTTGACGAGCGGCGCGAGGATGAGCCATATGGCTGGCAAGTTTGTCACGGAGTGCGTTAAGCTCCTTGCCTCGGAGAATGTTCATGTCCGGGAATATGCCAAAGAAGCACTAAGCACAGAAATGAATTTCAACTTGTTCCCATTGTTGTTCGAGCAGCTTGATAAGGAGATTGGTGCGCGGCTTGGTGGTGGATCTGGTCTTGAGGGTATCATTCCAAGCTCTTCAATGACTTTGGTTTTTATTGATCAGGTGAGTTTGCATTTTTTTTTGTTCAAGCGCGTACCAAACCTGATGGCATCTTCTGTGTAGTGTCTCAATATTCTCAGAATCAACTTTGAACGTATCAATGCCACCGTGACCGTCTTCGACAACAACGCACCGGCCAATCTCTTGCAAATAGGCCGGTTCCTCGCCCGTCTCACGCCCTCTGGTTCAGGCTCCACGTTGACTTTGAATGGAAGTGCAACTCCAACAGGGACTATAAGCTCTTCCTCATCGCACGGCAATGATACGTTGTACCTTCGCCTTCGCCAGAGATTCTGCGCTGCAGTGGGCTGTTTGCTCGGGAAGAGGCAGTTCTTTGCTATAAGGGAAGAGATGGCTTTCCGGAGTCAATTATGTGATATCTTGATCAATTGGTTAGATGAGCATGTGGTGCGTGTTTCTTTCTTTTTACGGACCCCCTAAGCCTAACGGCATTCTTCGTGAAGGAGGGAACCCCATCAGCACCTCCAGGCGAAAACAAACTCGGAAATGATACCTTCGCGTCTGTTCTGAAACTATTCACTACGGCGTTGGAGAATCTCCATTTTCAAGCGAACTATTTCCCTACACATGTTCTCCCCGTCAATGTGAACTCGGATCCGGATCAGATTATCGCTCAGAAGGCTAGGCATTATATTAGCTCCATGACAAAAGCTCTGAAAGTTCAAGAGGCTCCCGCAGGAAGCGTTATCAATTTATCTTTGGATGTAAGTATTTCCTGAGCTGTTTCATCCTTCATTCTACGTGGCTCATGCATCATGGCGCGCAGTCTCTGTCGTCCCAGGACGATGCGCCCATCATTCACGAACTTGTCGTGGCAGGAATAAGTCACCTCCTACAGAACAATCCGAAAGCGACGAAACTCAGCTGTCTTACCGGTTGTTATGATTCCAGCATCCTTTTCCGTGTTGTTTATATGAAGGCTTTTACCCGCGTCTTGACGCTCGGTACAAATCTAGATGTAACACAAAATGGATGGATTGGCGGGGGAAAAGGAGAGGAAAGCAAGTCGGCTGGTAGAGGAGATGAGATTTGCAAGGTACAATGATCTTGTTTTTTGGAATGGAGAATCTAACGTCGGGATATTTCTTGTCTTTTGCTCAGCTTCTGCGAAATTCGGATGTACGGTTTTCTCCTTTTTTGCTGAAGTTTTTTGTCACTTGTATTTATGTTTCCTTCGCAGCTTGTTACGTTTGCAGTTGTAGAGGCCTGTCCTCCGGCTGAAGGCGACAGCATCATACCAATCTTAATCAAGTTGTACGACGCGCCTGACAAACTCCTCACGTTCCTTAAAGCCACTATCAACAGGGAAATCACAAGAACAGGTTAGACCTTAGTTCCCTTCATTTTTTCGTCGGGTCGTTGATGCAGTCTTCCATAGAATCGCCCGCGTCTCTCCTTCGGCTGAACACGCACTGCTCTCGTATAATCACATCATTTGCTCGACATCATGGTTACACATATCTCCGCAATTGTATCCGCTATCTCATCGATTTAATGTTCGACCAATCGGATCATCCTGAAGACTCGTCTTTTGAAATCGAACCGTCCAGGCTTCGACCAAATGAGTCTCTGCAGACAAACATTGTCCTCGTGCTTGACGTTGTGAAGCGGTTCTTGAGATATTTGATTGAAACTGTGGATTCGCTCCCCAAGTGGGTTCAATTGTGTTATTTGTGGTTATTTGACACGGTCTTAACGGATAGACATCTCGCCTTTCAGAATTTCATGCGCCGCAATCATAGGCGTAATACAGATGCCGTTGCAGATGCGTTTAGGATTGAAGATGTGGTTGATGTATATTCCTATCTTTTGGTTCTTATCCTGTCTCGTTGCTGATTCATTTCTTCAGGGTTCTGTTATCTTCGTCCTTACATGGACAAAGATTGATACGGATGTCGTCGACTTTGAGCTGCTTGTCTATCTCATTTTCAAGGTTCGCGTCCTTCGGTTTATTTACTACAAGCGTCTCACGATCCTCTTCGATTAGAGACTAACGGAGCAGTCCATAGCAAAACTGAAAGTCGACGTTATCTTCGACTTCACTGGGTTCACGTCGCGGTCTCAGCTACCTACTGCCTGGATTAAGCTTCTCATTGAGTTGCTTCCGCTCAATATTCGTCAACGTTGGCGTAGGATGTATGTTCTTAACATAAACACCGAAGCGTTAGCATTTATTCGAAAGGTTACTTCGTTGTTCAACGGTAACGTTCATCATTTCTTGTACTTCTGTGATAGCGTTGTCTGATGACTGTCTTGTCTTCAGGCATGGAGCTTGCACAAGAGATTATCTTAACTCCAACATTCTCTGAGTTAAGGAGTTGGTTCGAAAATATCCCAGATCTCATGGAGGATTCATTGCCCGGTGTGTACATGTCCGGCTCATCTGCATTCATTCCTGATTCAGTATTTGTTTCCTCAGCTTTGTTGGAGTCCAATGAAGTAGTTACCTTCCAGAATGTTCATTATCAGATTGAGCAGCAACTATGGACATCTGCAAATGTTTATATTGGCACGGATCACATTCGAATTGCTTCGGTACGTTGTCTTACCTATATTTATCCTCCATGTCTATACGTTTATCCTGTGCATCAGGTTACGCCTGAGAAACTTCACGGCGATTACGTTGCATATCTAGTCGAAGTCATCCACCTTCGTGATGTCGATGATGTATTCCGCGGTGCAAATCAGCAACGGATAACGCTTCGTCAATATCACCGACGGCCCATTATGATGTTTGAGATAGCGACTAGAGATCCATTATTGAAGGTATATTGGATAGTTGACCCTGATTAACCGTTACTTAAGTATGTCCAGGCCATTAGAAAGGCAAAGAAGAACTACGCAGCCAACAATAGAACGCCGTTATTACCTTCAGCTCAGACTTCAGATACTTGCGCAACTTTGCTGGCGATCGGATTACAGCACGCGTCGGACAAGACAGAATTTGTACGCGGGGCTGCGTACAAGCTTCTTGATGCTAACTGCGCTTACCTTGGTTATCCGTTTGACGCACTGGTGCCATGGAGGAGTAAGTCTCGCAGTGATAGAATGAATGTTATGTCTAATAAATATCTTTTCAGGCTCTTTCTTCCCTGTCAATCCTTTAGCCTTCATCGTGCCATTTAGCGACCGGATCGCCGGGTTTTCACCTTCAATGACCCTTGACTTCATTCTTGAATGGTATGGCGGTCTGGCAAATGCCACGACGTTACAGAAAAGCATATCTTTACAATACATCGCGCCTTGGATTCGAAACCTGGACTTCTTTGTGGACCCTACGCATTCGCTTTATGATGTTTCGGGGCTGAGGAAATGTCTTCGTGTGTTCGTTGATATTACAATGCAAGATCAAGAGGTACTTCAAAATTATATTTTCTATTTGTCTTCATTCCCCAATACGTGTCATTTTAGGTATACGCGACGTTCCAGAAGATGATTTGGTCTCAGCTGTCAAAGTTGTCGGAGCCTGTGCTGAGTATTCTTTTGGAGGAGCTCACCCAGGTTGCTCTCAATGATGGGATGGACTCGCTGCGATGCGAATTGGTGGCAGATACACTGGTGGCATTTTCTTCGTTCTCTGTCAGAACGTGGGTTCTCAACCAGCTGAAAGAGGTATGCAATATCTGTCTTTTGTCATTCACTTTTCTAACTATCCAAAAACGCAAAGATGTTGGACACGGTCTTCGATAAACCTGTTGTCAAGATTGCGGAAACTACAGAATGGAAGTCTATCTCGGTCCTTACTCGGCTTTCTCTAGCTGCCGGACATGGGATGAACTGTCAGGATGCAAACAGACAGTGCGCAGGAGAGATCGCTTATATCATTACTATGCTCGCAGGCGTAGGCGGCTTGACAATGCGCATCTCTGTTCATGGTATGGCGCTGAACATGCTACAGACTCTCTACGCTTCACACGCGGAAAACGAGTCTGTTGGTATGCAACTACGGAGCATCATAGACGAATTGAATACCTCAGATGTTCTAAAGATGTTTGGATTATGTCGTCCTTATCCCAGCGCAGATATCACCGTCACCAGCAGTTCAGATACTCAGGTCTCTATTGACGATTTGGAGAAGATTACGAAGATCTTACTGAAGGCCATAATGACTGGTGTGACTGGCGTCGGTATGTGACGTTCTCTCCTTGTCATATCTGGTTTGCTCGTTTGATGGTTAATCCTTACTTCGCAGATATGTTGAATGAATGTAAATTGGGATGGTCGGGTGAACTGTCGAAAACGGCTTTCCAGTCTTCGCCATATGCTCAGTATCGTGCTTTCGTGGTTTTAGGAGCCCTTGCCGAGATCGAGACCGAAGAACACCCTCTGAACCACTGGCTAGAGCTTCTGCGGAAGAACATCCTCGCGGAAAATGTGGAAACGTCTCTTGCTATACTACGCTGTTTGAGTCACGTCGTTCGCACATTTGGTTCGCGCCCCAATATTCCTGCTTCTATATTCTGGCTCGGTATCGCTATGCTTCACACTAGTATTGTGCCCTTAAGGATTGAAGCTCTGAAGCTCATGAAGGCCTGTGTCGAAACGCTAGACAAGCACAACATTTTCAAAGATTCCGAAGTTTACTCGGAGAAGAACCCTATGGAGACTGTCTTATTTCAGGCTCGTGAAGCGCTTCGTGAGGCTGCTGTCAAGTTGGAAACCTTGAATGAAGTATCATTTGAGAAGGCGTTCGGCTGGGGATTAGTCGCCCTATTCTGGAAGAACGTCCGGACAAAGGTCGACGCTGAGCTTACTAAGGACGTTATGATGTCCATGTTGCGTATCGCTATACGATGTTCACCCAACGCAACGAATGAAGAACGCAAGTCTCTTGATTCTTTGACGATGCCGCTTCTTCTGGGTATAGCACATTGCTATGATAGGCGTTCGTACGAGCGGTTCTTGGAGCAGGAGTGTTACATTGTTAATCCGTTCCGGACTATGACGGACGGAGACACTAGAGACGACGATGACTATCATCTCAACGCGGATTTACTCGGCATTCGCGAGAGCCAAGATGCCATGCTGGCGTTTGCGTTTTTCCTCGTCGTTGAGAACAACAATTTGAATGGTATGGGTGCTTCTGAACACTTGCATTTTCTTTGGGCCGAGCTGGCTAAAGTATTCCCTGACGAGTGTACTTGGGCGGTATGGCACTTTAAAGAGACGGCGCCGTAAGTCATCGACTGTTTTTTTTTGTCCCTTGACTTTGCGTTTCTTATTTTGTTTCAATAGTACTGAATGGATGCAGAAGAAGTATGAGAGCGCGTTCTCGTCTGGCATGTCAGATGCCCATACTAAAGCGGTAGCGACCTGCTTTGATCTAATGATATCTCGAGTCGCGAACATGACCCCAGAGGGGACCCCGAATGCGTCAGCAACATCTCTCCCACAAACGTTATCCGACCATCAGGACTCGCCTAGTGTCATCTTTTTGTCGAAGATGACTGCGCTAGGGCTCCACGGATTGTGGAAACCTTTACTACGTTATGCAAATATCGAACCTCCAATCACCGCTGATAAAACAAGAAAGCTCAAGTCGATAGCGGCGGAGCTTATCGAGCTCATTGAGCATGAAAGCTTAAAAATATGAATATCCAAACTCAATAAAATCTATTCGTTTTTCTTTTTCAACAACCATTATTGGCATGCAATCGATTCATATTCCTCTCTCGATGTTTTCTATATGTTTTCCTCCCCATTTCAATTTTTTTTTATATGCTCCACCACTTACTGTATAAAAAGGCTCGCTTTCGAACACATTGTTTAATGTTGACGTTATGTTAGATCAGTTGTCCGGATTGAATCTCGACGACACGCTAAAAGTTATATTCCCAGCTTCCTTTTGGTTTTAGATATAATACTGTTTTACGTATGATATAATTAATTGAAAATACATCCCCATCCCCTCAAAAGAGTCGTTATTTAAGTCGGGCTGTCTGCTATTTCGATGCTTTGCCTATTAGTTTACAATCTTTTATTCTAAGCTTCTCGCTTAAGAAATCAACATGTTGTACTTTACTTTTACTACTTTTACAAGCATAATATGGTTTATGATACTAGAGCTGCAGCCGGGGATGATGTTTCATGATCATTGTCGGAGTCATGCAGCAGAGTGTCTCGTGTCAAACGCCTTCGCTGGTTTTCTGATTCTAACTTGGTAATTTCAGAATTCAAATCATCCTGGAAACCATGAATCAGCTCGGGACATTCATATTTGACATTGTTAGTAGTACACGTACTATTTTAGCCGTCATGTCCGATAGGCTGATAGATGCATAGGGTGAAGGGTATGACTTAGATATCCGTTTGCCTAATAAAATAGAAGCATCAGAAAGACAATGTTCATTGCTGGGACTGTGCACGGCAAGTAACCTTGAGATGCTCGATAAAATATGTCTGACATAAGGTCGTGGTTGCGCCGGAATCGTTCAATCGCGAGGGCACGTGTGGTAACAGTTTCATGCTCATCTAGAGATGAACGAAATAAGAGAAAGAGAACTTAAAAAAAAAGGATTTAGAAACTTAACCTGCAGAATCATCCTCTTCGGCTGTTCTTCCTGCTGGAGGGGCAGCGCCAGGAGGTATGTTAGCAGCAGCTGCGGCGCCGGCGGCAGCCATTCGAGACCTTCTCTCCCTCTCGAGCGCATCAAAAGCCTGGCTGTGTTGTGCCAAAGCTGCAGGGGCAATTCCTAACCCTAATCCCATGTTCATATTCATGGGGTTGGCATGCGACACGGGTGCTTGGTTAACAGGAACTGGACCAACCGCGGCTACAGGCATGCCATTTGCTTGGGGTGGTATCGGTCCGCCTCCTGCGGGAATAGACGGAACACGCTGGCCAAGACGCTCGCCCGCGACGAAAATTCGTGGTTCATTCACTTGTCTGAGAGGATAATTTCGTACAGGTGCATTGAGAACGTGATTTGGAATGGCTATACAGATGTGTGTCTCAGTTGAAGAGCAAAAGCACGAAGCTTATTGACTCACCAGTTTGTTCAGCACGTAAGTAATGTATTAGGATGATTCCGGGGTTTCCGCCTTTCGTGAGACGATACTTGCGTCGCATGCGAGAAGCGAATGATTCTGCGCCTGGCACAAACCCGAACTTGACTTCACCCACTTCAAGCTCCTACATACATAAAATTGGTTTCAGTTCGAATTAAAAGATATCGAAAATCCCCCCTTACTCTCCCATTAGCTGGAATGCGAAACGTTTTTTCTGATTCCAACCACCGAATTCCATCGCACGGCAAAGGCAAAGTGGGATTAGCACTGTAGATCAGATAGGCTTGACCATCTGTAAATTTGCATTAAACGAAGTATTTCACAATGGTTTGAATCTTAAAAACACAGACCTGGTGGCTTATCAATGTACGTCCATGCAAACGGAGCTCTTTGTGAAAAGTCAACGGCTTGGACGAGGAGGTTTACAGCTTGTTCAAAAACGATTTGGGGATGAATTCCTATATTTTCGGGATATCGCAGGAAAAGTTCCGACTAGGTAAAGGATATGAAAGGATGGTTTTAAAAGTGCAATATATAAGGACTAACCGGTGCAGGAGGTGGCTGCTGCTGGCCTGCTGGAAATGCCATTAATAAGCCTGGTGCGCTTAGCTAATAAGGCCTGGTGTCTTCAACTTCTGATCGCGTAAGCAGCGCGTAATTGTGTGCAAACTTGGTGCAAACTAAAACGAGTGTCGCCTTCGAAGTTGCGCGCGCAACATGCTTCGGGGAGACAATTGCAATTGAATGAATGGCTGACGTGAATTTTTCTAAAAGCGACGACCGTTCATTCGACGTTATGCATTAGTAGGACGTCAACCATTGCGGAAGGTTCACACGGGAACAGGAGTTTTTTTTTAATTTTGTGTGGGAATTGAGTAGATTTACTGTCCAAACCCATATAATTTTTATGAAATATTGCGCAGGAATTTTCACTTTTCCGTGAATTGCCGCGCCAGAATTGGCACACATCTGTGCCAATCATCAAAAGGTTGATTCAAAAAGTGTCTATTGTTATGTTCGAGTCTCTTATTGTTCTAACACGAAAGACTATACGTGTTTCCCTAAATGGGTGGCTTAATCCATTCATTAGTTCGTAGAACAATAAGGTCGGTCGCTAGCCAGCCATCACCCGCCTAAGAGGCTCACATTTAATAGCCTCTCCTGTCAGAGCACCGCCATTCAAACAAGTTTATCCTGCCCCACTCATTTCATTCATTCCTTCCACAGCCACTCCTTTAACAAATCACAAATTCAAATTACCTGGACGTTCATCAGGATATAAACCCAGCTTTGCTTTCTCCAAGAATCTAATCGTGTTTTCGTCGTGTTTCCTTCTTCAGCCTCACTTTCTCGATTCACGTCACCTTCTTTTTTCCATCTCGAATTACTTCTTGTCATGTCTTCGAGCACTAGTCCTATAGCCTTCTTCGCCGCGTCAAACACACCCGCCGCATTTTCACTATTCGTCCCATCTCAAGAACCCGGAGAGGCATATCAAAAGGGAAGCATCCTCCAGTCTTGTATTAATCGCAAGCCACTCTCGCGCGTCGATATCAAGGGTTTCGGAAGCTTGAAGGGTGACAAGAAGCAATCCAAGAAGAAATGAATGATCAGGGGATCCAGAAGCGCAGGTCGTTTCGCGGACCACCCATATGTATAAGTCTTGTATTATAATTGCAAGCCGTGCGTTGTTTACCTTCTTTCCGACTATTGTCCTTTTTTTTCCTCTACAGTTGAGCTGATATTTATTTGTAGGTTATCTCATTTCGCGTCGTCATGATAACTCGCCACGTCGTCTTTATGAACTTGTTCCTCCTTGTTATGCTCATGACATGACAGTCTTCTTCCGTAGCATATGCAACTTTATGTATCAGCAATTTAACATTACATTATAAAAGTTTATGTTCTCTTCTGAAACGCGCACCTGGGACAAGGAGAGAGAAACAGGACCCGCAAGGGTGTGACACACAAATTTCAAACCCCGGCCTCGCTTAACCCCCGACCAATTGTTTGATAGCTTCCCCTTCTGCGACTTTTTTTCCTCCTTTGTTTTGCTGGTGGCCACTAAGCCATAAAATGTCTTCAACTCGTCGCTCAACGTATGCTAGAGCTCGCACAAAATCGAATATAAACCCCTCCAATTCGGAATCACAACACTCCCACCAACGGCCGTTTGCAAGCTCATCAGCATCTTCAATGTTAGGACCAACCACCACAAAGCAAGACCCTATGACTCCTTCGTCGCGGTATTTGCACAACCTCCGAGTTATTCAACGTCACGATCCGACTATTACTTCCTTATTCGACCAGTTCCCTCATGTTTGTGTGTATCACCATAAAGGAGACGAGTGGCAGAAGAAAGGCTGCGAGGGTGCCATGTTCTTGTTTGAACGGTAAGTCCGTCGGGTTGGTCTATGTACCCCTTTGAGACCAGGAGAGGAGCATTTACATTCAGTTGCTAAATCGCGCTTTTGTAGGGAGGAAGAGCCGAAATACGGATTTTACATTTTGAATCGAAACAACACTGGTGATTATATACAGCGTTTGACACCAGATGATGACATTGAGCTTGCCAACGCATACCTTATTTATCGGGCTTATGGAAAAGTGACGTGTTAGTTATTTGCTAAAATATATTCAGTTTTGGGGAAAGATGGCTTACTCTTTTCTTTGTTATAGCCGATACAATTGGGTTGTGGACTATGGTAACTCACGATCGGGAAGCCATGTCCCAGGTCATGATGCGGTAAGTCTGGCGTTAGATACGAAGGCAAGGGCAAAAAGATGATAAATAAAACTTTTTTCTTTCTTACCAATTAGACTTCATTCATATGTAAGAAGAGGGGAGCGTTACCCTGATATATATCGTCGGAAACCAGAAACATGGTCGACAACCCCCGCACCGGCACATGCACATGCCCAAGCCCAATTTGTGCCTCAGCCACAAATTCAGAATCACACTCAAACTCAAACTCAAGCTCAACCTTTTCCTCCTCAGACTCCGACACACCCATACTCCCAACCACACTTGCAATTTCCTCTTCAGTCGTCGCCTTATCTACTTCATTCACCCGCCCAACGTCATCAACCTACCCATTCTTCTTCTTCGGGTGCCGCCCAAACCGATCTATCGTCATCCATCTCTACATTCACCAATCTTATTGCCAAACTCGATAATAGCCACTCACAGTCGATAGTACCACCCACATCGTCGCCGTTTTTGCAGTTGCAGACATCGACTGCCCATCCCCATTCCGGTGCGAGAATCAACAACAATGTCAACTTGAAAGCTCCCGATCGCACCATCTCCGCGTCTGTTCCCCTACCGAGATCAAGTACTGGTATTCCACTACTAGACAGTATCTTTGCATCTGCGTCTGGTGCGAGCGCCGCTGCAACTCCCCCGATACAACCGTCCCATCCTGGTCCAACCTTTTTCCCTACGTCATCGGCTTTTCAACAGCCTCGTATGAATGGTTTGGGGCAGTCGCCGTCTTCGTCTTCTGGTGTAACACCTACTCAGCCTATATCGGAATTACCACGTACACTCTCGCCTTCTAGAAAACCTCCGCTATCACTAACATCAACATCAACATCACCATTCACTACTAATGGGTTTCGCCAGGGACTGAATGCATCGATGCGTGGCGTTCTTCCATTTCCGACGGCGGTCGAACAGTCTCCGCGTACTGCCCGTCGATATGGTAGAGAGTCGGCTCCTCCGGGTAAAGCTAGTGCGTCTCATCTTTCGAATGGTGTGCACCATGTTCCAACACCTCGACGTCATAATTCAGCGCAGTACTCTCATATGAGTATTCCGGAAGCGAAGGAAGAGGAGGAGGAAGGGGAGGAAGAAGGGGAGGAAGAGCGTGGTGGTGATGGCCGAGTTGGGGATTTGGCGAACACGGGTGTCGGCGGCGTGATGGACTCACAGGTTCCGACTATGCCTCCTGGTGCGCGATTGAAAAACAAGAAAAGGGAAAGGAGGCGTGAGGGTGATGACAAGTTGCAACAACAACAGCAGATTTCTTCGGACGTTAAGCAGGATGGTGTTGAGTGGACTCTTGTCGATGATCGGAGTCTTAGTGTTGATGATGAGGAGAGTGAGGAAGGTGAAGTGTCGGGGTTGGGAGATGGATTGATGGATGCTATTGCTACTCTTAGTGAATCGGATGCTTATGTGTCCGGTGTGAAGAAGAAGGAGGAGGAGAAGGCGAGCGGTGGAAGAGGGTTGTCCTCCGTTAATGGGAGTGGGAGTAGGAATGGGACTTCCGGTGTGTTAGGTTCTCGTGAAGTCACACCTGCGAACGCTGCTGTATCTGCATTGGCATTGGCATCACCACGTTCTAATGTCAGCGGCGCCAACGGACGAGGAAGACGTAAGCGTAAGGCGAGGGAACGAGGAGAAGGAGTTGATAATAAGCTGGCCTTTCTTTCTTCTTCTGCTGGTGGTAACGATACGACGACAGCAGCGACGGCGACGATAATTAACGGCACAAGTCCAAGCAACGGAACTGGTGATACGGCTGCTGTTGATGCGAGCGGACCAACAACGTTGCATACTTTAAATCTGAATACAAATGTTACTTCTTCCTATTCTTCGCCTTCTTCTTCTGGGTTTCCTCCTCCTCCTCTCCCGGAAATCGCACGTGCGCCAAGCTCGAGTTCTGCGAGTTCTAGATCTTACCAGCAACATCATCGTCTTCATTCTACTGGCATTCCTTCAATTTCTACCGCTGAAGTACGTACTGCGTTGATGCAGACGTACGACGGGAACCGAGGCCGTGTTGGCGTTGACAATGCGGTAACTCTCGGAGAGGAGGAATTGAAGGCGGAGATTGTCAATTTGATTAATGTGAGTCATAGAGATATTTATAAGGCTATGGCTATGGCTATGACTGGCTTTATGTTGGCTGACCATGTTTTTTCCTTCTTTTTTTTACTTTTGGATAATAGAACGATCCGGCTTTTATGAAGGAATTGTATCAAATTTATTTATCCAAGGTTAAAGTGTAGCATGCTTTTTTCATTCGGCTGGAATCCTCTCTCTATCAATAGGATGGTCTCGTGGCCGATTACGCACGTCCCATGTATTCATTTGTCCGCTTGTCTCTCAACTCTCAACAACAACCATGCATCTTATATCCCTCTTCTTCTTCGTCTATTTTCCGCGCAAATACAAAACACTCATAAACTATATATTCCCCCGTCTCCGATCCCGTCTCTGTCTCTGTCTCTGTCAATGTCGGGTTTCTTTTTCTTAGTCTCTTGGATCAGCAACGCAAGTACACAATTCACACAAATCCATAAGAACTCGCTATTCATCCAACTCATTTCAATTTCAAATCATCGCTACAACAACACTTATTTCATCCAATTGTTATCATCTTAATCTATATTACAAGCTCAGTTTTCCTTTCTCTCTCTCTCTCTCTCCTACGTCGCAGTCTTATTACTTTCGGCTGCACGATGATTACACTCTCACTACCGCTATGGTTCCGATTTATTAGCTTTCGTTTTCTTCGTTCCTCGCGTTCTCCTTGTTTCTCGTCTGCCTCCATCCTTTATGATTACGCTATTACGAGAGTTACTCCACATGTCGATTCTCTTCTCAAAAAGTCGAGGTCTCATACTTTTCTGACGGCACGTCTCTCGTCTCTCGTTCCTTGATCCTATTTTCCGTTTATCATCTCTTTGTACACCCTTCATATTAAGCCTCACTCATTCATTATCTCTCGCGCCGATCCGCTCTTTCCTCTCTCTCTCCTTGTTTGACTCGACAACCTACCTATCCAACCACCACCCAATCTTTACTGCGGCTTTTTTCCTTTCTCCTCTTCTCCTCCTCCTCCTCCTCCTTCTCCTTCTGTACTTAGTATGACATTTGTACGAGATTTCTTATGAGCTTTTTCTCTTCTTCTTTTGATATTCCATGTGCTACTGGGTTCCTTGGGGTATATGCTGTACATATGTTATATGTGGTCCGACTGATGGCGTAATGAAGTGACGACGATATATCGGACACCGTGCGGGTTTCCCTCTCCCTTTTTGTTTTCCTCGGTCCCCTCGTGCTCGTGCCTTTCGTTCTAATCTGGGAATATCCATGCGCACGCACAGGCCTGGTTGGGTTGTATTGTACATATTCACCATCACTTTTCATGTCCTCACATTTACGCTCCATTCTGCGCCATCTTCCCCCAAATGTCGGATTCCTTTTTTTTTTCTCCTTCTCCTTAAAAAACTCAAATCATACTTCCGTTTCTTTTTTTCCTTCTGTTCGGCCGGATGTCTGTTTGTCTATTTGTTTGTTTTACATAATGCTTGAAAGCAAAGCGTGTTTTTCTTTCTTTTCTTTCTTTTCTTTTTCTATTGAAAGAGTTTTTTTTTCCGGCATCACAGTTTTGTAATATTATGTTATCATCATGTTATTTCGCGTTTAGCACACTTTAACAACTAGTGCTTTATAACATCTTCCATTGTGATTTCTTTTTTTCTTTCTTTTTGCGAGTGCGCGTGTGCATCACATGTACAAAATCGGACGGATTTCGTCTTTATTATCGACTTTGTTGCGGTTGAACAACAATGCGTATTATGTGTGTATGCGTGCATGCATAGACTCGGATGTATCACGCCGCGCTTTATTACGAAATGTTCCCGACTATTATTTCTTTTTTTGTGCCTTTTTTTTGTTTGTTTGCGGTATTTGCGAGTGCGGGGCTTGTTGTTGTTCTGTGGTAATTGTTATTGTTATATAATTATTGAAGTTTTCTTGTTGCTATCAGCGTGGGCGTGCGGATGTCATTATTTCAGGATGTAAAACTTATTTGTCAAGTGCACAATTGGCTAGATCGGATTTGGATCGGATATCAGTTGCGCGACTGACTGGTTTTGATCTTTTTCCGTTTCCGTTTCATCAATTTAGGATTGTGGATTGGTCGTTCTCCCATTTCGTTGCGGAATAATGTTTTTGTCGAAGATTTACTACTCTAATATTATAAGTTCATTTGATTTTTTTCATACATATATATATATATATATATATATGCGTGAGGCGCTGGTAATTTAGGCTTTGTTTGCCCTTTGAATTATGTAGTAACAATTTCATTGATGGAGTAGTGTACGTACGACATCTTTTTGTGATATTGCGTGCATCCGCGTGGACATATAGGAACTTTCGATGTCGCCAGAAGGAATTTGAACTTAGTTAACAGGTGTCAGCTAATTATTATATGCGATCGACCACGGCAACGAATGAATAAATGAACAAATGAATGGGATGGCGTGTGTGGTGACAATAATTGATTGTTCGGCTAAAATATCAGATTAGGTCAGACCAGTGGGATGTTTTTGTTGTTTTTTTTGTTTCTGGTTTTTTTTTCTTTTCTCAATTTTTCCTAATGCTGCTTTCAGACTGCCACGAGGATATTTATACGATGATGGACGGATGTACCGATCATGTACTATACGCATACTATATAACCGGTACCTGCAAGGTGACATTCAAATGTCGGACAAGCTACGCAAAAGTTTTTCCTTCACGTTTTTCTTCGTTCCTTCTTTTCCTTGTTAATAAAATGGCAGGTTTTCCTTGATTCCGAGGCTACTTACCGGTGCCGTTCCCTCCAACTGGGTGTCTTTCGTTCATTTGCGTCGGTAATCGCGCTAAATATTTTTTCTTTCTTCTCGTTTTCGAACTCGAAGTCATTCGTTGATTATTATTTATCGCCTGGTTCGTCAAGATTGTGATCGCCAGTAGAGTCTGGAGATTGGGGCCAGAGTGTGGTCGTGAAGATGTGAAGAATGGAGCAGGTCCACGTCACGGTCGCATGTTGCCGTCAGCTAGGGAAAGGAGTTCTTGGTCCTGCTGGCAGTAATTCAGTAATTTGTGGCTCAGGTTCGGCTTCTCCTCTCTTTCACTACATATGTATTGTCTTGACGACTTAATAAAGGGCGTTTTTTTTTTCCGAGTCCAAAAGTGAGCCTGAGCCCATTTTAGTTTTAGGGCAAAGTCCGACGGCAGTGCTTTCTTTTGTTTTTGTCGACTTGGAAGACCCACAGGTCATTACATAGCCTTGGCCATGAGCTGTGCATGCATGTCTTAGATCTTTGGCAGGACGCGAACATGGAATGGCTGAGATCCACAGCTTCCCATCGTACATTGCCATGTGCCATGGCATTTATACAAAAGACCACATGTTTCTTTTTCCTTCTTTTTTTTTTCGGCCAGGGTCTATTCAGCGAGCTGCATAATTTGAGTGATGACCATCGCGAAGTTGTCTCTATTCGGTATGGGTATGTTCCTCCTCCTTTCTCCTCCAGGCGTAAGTGTTACACATTCTCCATATATCTTTATCTGTTCATCTTGATATCGATGTGGGATTTTAGATTGACATTTACATTTCATTATGATCGCGATGATCTCCGGATTTGGCATGGCCTTAGCCTATGCCCTTAAGGTTACGCGGTGCATATTGTACTCGTACCGCCCTACCCTGGCTCCTGCATTCTTCTTTCTTCTCTCGGTTATTCTTTTGCTATTTAGACAGGTTGCATCTGCCACTCTTCATCCTCTCCCATCCACCTCCCTCTCACTCTTTCTTTGGTGAATATGGACCGTGATACCTGATCCTCCTGTCCGCTGCCACGCATGCAACGTCCACGTCCTTAATCGCATTGGCATTTGTTTATTGGATCAACTGTTGGACATTCTCCTCGAGTTGATTGGTTTTATTTATGAAAAAAAAAATTGACAAAATGTTGTCGAACGGTGGTCTTTCCATCCGCCCGTTTATTTATTGGTATGGGTGACCTACGCTGTAATGAACCGACACATTATAAGCTAACCAAAGTTTCTCAGCATTTCAACAAAAAGCAAATAATCAATGTACTATTTACCGACATTCCCGATCGCATCTATTTTATCTCATCTACATGGCATTTCTTCGGCATTTTCAGCAGCATTCGTCAGCATTAACACTCGCATTTTCATCTGCATCATTCCGCAATCTGTACAACATTTTAACATCAATATCATCATCACTTCATCTTGCATCATATCGCATCGCAATTGCACTGTTTCACAAAATCAGGTAAGACGTCCGGTTTACTGCAACTCAACGCCTGATCTCGGCCCTAATAACACTTGGTGTACCCACAGAATACCAGTGCATTTTCTCTCTCAATCACTTGATCCACCAGTCGACATTCAAAACTAGTTTCAGATATTATATATGTTTTATGCCACGTGTATGTTCTTGTTTTGTACATTCTTGGCTCGATTGAATTCAAAGTATGAATTATGCAAAAGTATGGACAGTTTTTAGTATTTAAGTAAGTGAAATTGAATATACTTGCCATATGCCATATGCCACATGCTTTTGTTTGCGATGCCCATTTCGGCTGAGCCTTCAATGAAGTGAAAGGAAGCATGACCTGAGCCCGATGCCCGATGCCCGATGCAGCAGCTGACCTTTGTCTCAAATCGACGGTCGACAGTCGGGGCACATCTATTACCACTGTTCCACTATTTACGTTCTCCCGAAGCGTCCATCGCTCGCGACAACTGAGATCTGAGATTTGGACCGTCGCGCGGGAAACAGCTTTGTCCTCCTTTTTGAATTCACAGCTCTTCATTTGTTCGAGTGATATCGGAGTAGGTTGGATATTAACAGTTACGTTAGCACGGAAGCTGTTAATATTTAATGTTAGGCCGTAAGACAAGGCGTATGGCAAGCGTCTTCTGGGACAGACGCGCGCGCCCAAGTTGTAGATGGACGTGACACTGTGACGTCATTCACGTGCATGACGTTCACTTTCTAATGTTCCAAAGAAACTCGTACATTATATATGGCGGGTTAGATTTTTTGCATTTCATTTGCCCATGGCCTTCCCATCACTTTCTCTCATAAGCTCTCAACAACGATAAACTCCTTACTTGTCCAAATTCCCTGCCAGTCTTTCCTTTTTTTTTTTTGATTGAATACCCCCCTCTACCTCTTTTCTTTGCATTTTTCATCTCTTTGACTTGTATTAACGATGTCTGAGTCGACGCTTCATTCTTCTATTATAAATACTCCTCCAGAAGGACGTAAAAAACGCGTCGAATTACACGAACACGAACATGATTCAACGACGGCACAAGACCATAGCGAAGCTGAGGATCATCATGACGATCACGTCGTCGAAGAAGGAAATAAGGAGCATAAAAAGAAGTTAATGAGCGTGTATGTTGCTGGTTTTTTTATACTTCATCTGAAGAAGCGCGTTCTATCTATAATGATACCAACAGTAAAGGCGTTCCTATCGGTTTCGTGTCTGTCGAACTGGCAGTTTTAGCTTCAATGGGCGGGTTCATATTTGGTGTATGCTCTTTTTTAATCTATGTCTTCTCGCCAGATGTTTATGCTTTTTTGTAGTACGATACCGGTCAAATATCCGACATCCTACTTATGGACCACTTCCTTATATCCTTCGCCACGTGCGGAACACCAGGCGTCGCATCTACCTGTATTTTTAAAACTTCGATTGAAGGTAATGTATAGCCACTGTGCTGCTTTTTTCTTTATTCTTGAAATACGAGATCCCATTAGACTCTGATGATGTTGTATTCAAACAGGTTTAATTGTCGGTTTGTTAAGTATTGGAACTCTCATTGGATCGTTGCTCGGTGCTCCGTATGTTCTCTTTTTTTTATTTTTGTTCCAGCTGCGTGTTTGTTCTGATCATTGTTGTTGTTGTTTCTATTATGATTCACCAGTCTTGCGGATATGTTTGGTCGTCGTCGCGCGATTGCTATTGAATGCGTGGTCTTTACGATTGGGGTAATTATCCAATTGACCTCTGTGACAGCCTGGTATCAGTTCGCAGGTACATCCCTAATCTGATTCTATACTGCTTTTTCGAACTGACATTCTCGTTACAGTTGGTCGGCTCATCGCTGGACTAGGTGTTGGTGGATTAAGCTCTGCTGTACCTATGGTTCGTTTTCAAGATTTCGTCCGCCACTTTTTTTCATGCACTGACACGGGTGGCCCAGTATCAAGCCGAAACTGCTCCTCCTCAAATTCGTGGTACTTTGACAGGAACATATCAACGTATGTCAAAAAGGATAAAAACGGTTTTACCTTATCTGCTCTAACATTCAATCGCTCATTGACCTTTATTTAGTTTTCATTACATTCGGCATTTTAGTAGCCTATGCTATATCCATCGGAACTCGTGATCTCGCAGACGGCATATCCTGGCGTCTCGTCGTCGGTATCAGCCTTGTTTGGGCTGCTATTTTATGTTTCGGTATTTTGACCATGCCCGAATCTCCTCGGTCAGTCCACCCCCATCCGAACTGTCTGATCTACGTTTTTTTTTTTTTATACGAATTTGTATTAGGTGGCTTGCTGCTCACGGAGAATGGGACAAGTGTGCTCGTTCTGTTGCCCGTCTTAGTGGCATCTCGACGAAAAAAGCGCTTGTTACTCGTTCTGTTAAGCGTGAATTGAGGGAGATCAGAGAGAGCATCGAAGCTGATAAAACTATGTCAAAGGTTAATTTCGTTTTATATGCTACTTTTTTAATCACTAATCGCTTTTCTTTTCCTTCCTTTCTAGGCAACTTGGTTTGAGTGCTTTAGAGGCAGGAACAAATTGCGCTATCGGACTCTTCTTGGCATGTCTTTGCAGAGTTTCCAGCAGCTTACCGGGGCTAATTATTTGTAAGTACTATTAGCGTGCCGTACTTCCTCTAACGGTCTTGACGCATATTCGTTTCTTTTTTCGTTGCAGCTTTTATTACGGCGCAACTGTTTTCAAAGGCGTTGGTATATCAGATTCCTTCGTTAGTCAACTCATTTTGGGAGGTGTAAATTTCGGATGCACGTTCTTAGGGTTGTACGTCATGGAAAAAGTAAGTTTATAGTGTGACGTATGACATCTTCTTTCCTCTACCTTTTTTTTTTATAAAGTTCGGTCGTCGTAAACCCCTTATTTTTGGTGGACTCTGGCAATCTCTGTGGTTGTTCGTTTTCGCTGCTGCCGGAACGGCCAAAGATCCGATGAAGCACGGGAGTATTGGGGCTTTGATGATTGTCTCTGCGTGTTTGTTCATTCTTGGTTATGCTAGTACTTGGGCTCCGTATGTGTTTTTCTTTGATATATCGATGCTTTTATTCTTAAGAACATGTTTTTTTTTGTTTTCTTTCTGCTAGGGGTGTTTGGATTATTGTTGGAGAAACGTTTCCTACTCGTTCTAGAGCTAAACAAGTCGCGTTGGCTACATCTTGTAACTGGCTTTTCGTACGTTCCGACGTTCCTTTTATATATATTTTCATTAATGCGTATTTGGACAGAATTTTTTATTGGCCTTTTTCACTCCTTTTATTACGCGTGTTATCCAATTCCGATATGGGTTCGTCTTTGCTGGTACGTTTTGTTTTATGTTTTCTGTAAATGTTTTATTGATTCATTGGTTTTGTTTCATTGCTTGTGTAGCTTGTAATCTAGCTGGTTCGAGTACGTTCCTTTTGCGTTTGTTTACTCGCATATATGGTGTCTAAATTCTATCTTTTCTTAGTAACCACTGCCCTATTTTTGTACGAGCCTGCTGGATTGAGTTTGGAAGAAGTTGACATGGTATGCACCGCGATTTTTCCTTGCTATTTAAAAGTTCGTTTGATGTAAGGTTGTTTATAGATGTATAATGATCCGAATACTCGTGCGTGGAACTCTGGTAGCTGGAAGGATCGGAATTGGGAATTGTTGAATAATGGGAATGGGAACGGAAATGGGAACGGGAACGGAAATGGAAATGGAAATGGCGATAATGGAAATGGGGAGAAGAAGGGTATTAGGAGATTTTTACCTGGGAGGCGTTGAGGACGGATTTGCCGGTTCGTCCGTGTGTAAGATATCATTTCGCTCGTTTTGTTTTTTTACTCTTCTTTCACATCTTTTTCCCATTAATTGTATTTTTACTTGTTATCCATCATGATTAACATTCAATTGTTTGTATATTAAGCACGATTTTATGTTCACTATAACAATACACCAACGTAACATATTTGCTGTCAATGGGGCACAATAATAGATGATCCAGCTCAGATAGAGCTCAACGAAAAATGAACAATGTTTATAAATACTATACGATTTTGAAATACGAAAACAAAAGCCGGGGGCCTTCAGGCCTCAGGTCACCGGCCGGTGACTTCGTTGTACGCGGGATGAATCTCCATCAATTCGAAGGCTAGGGAAAATTGGCTTACACGTGTGATAACATTTTGTTTAAATTAAACATACATAACGTAGATTGAGAGAGGAAGAAATAGATAGGAATACTGAATAATAGTGATAGAGAAAAAACATTGGCGAAGACAAGTGATGAGAATCGTATTTGGTTAAATTTAGACCCGTATGACGTTGTCCTATTGTAAGGTCTAGAATGATAATTCACTACGATTTCGTCCCCTTCTCACTGAGTAGTTCAGATTCAATATCAAACGTGTGCACTGCAATAGAGTTAGCGAGGATGTGGAGGTATAAATCCATCCAATGTAATACTCACGCAAACACTGGAAGCAACATATGACCATCTACATCCATTTCATCAACAAATAGCGTATCGTGAAGGTTTCGTTCAAACTTACAAGGCAAAAGATAGGCCAAGGGCACTTGACGTATGCATGTAAATGCCAGAAAGCAGGAAAGTTACTGTGATAAATTAGGGGCATTTAGCTGCTTCAGCCACGAAGCGAATCTAAGTTTGATATATGCTTACAAAACAATAGCGTGAAAACCCATATTCCATCCCTGAAGAAATCTATGTATAACGGAGAATACGGAACACTTGTTTTCCATGCCCAGAACTGAAGTTTGGCAAACCGTGCGACAACGAAGACAAAAGCAATACTTTGGAATATAAGCTCAGAGAAACTATTGGACGCTTGTCGTCAGTGAAACTTTTACCCTTGCCACTGGTCAGGGTTGCTCACAAGACAAAGGATAGCTTTCCAGGATACTGTTCAAGCACACAAGCTCCAAAAGGTGGTGGAAGATCCTGGCCCTTCGTTTCGATGACCCGATACCCGGGCGCACCCACAGCCAGAACAATGGTCGCCGCAGTTTCAGTCAATACGAAGAGCGAAAATAGGAACCAAAGTATGAGTTTCGACCGACCGTAGAATGCATAAACTGACAATTGGTTTGATTTTATGACTTTACAATGTGCAAGGAGCTAGGTGTACCTCGTTGTATGAGTAGTATGTTTGAGCATACTATTGTGAATGAGCCAGCGAAACTAACGATCCACATTATTTCCGGACACAGGTTGTTGAATTGTGTGGGGTTTCCAAAAAAAGCGAAGATCATCCCACTTAAAAAATATCAGAAGCTTCCAAGCAGGCCAAGAAAACCTTACCAATAGATTATAAGAGGAAGATATCGAACTGTTAAAAAAAGGATTTTCACGAAAGTAAAATTGAATCTGAGGTACATATTGGTTTTACGAGAAAGATTTTCAGGACAAGAGAGCGCTACGTACGACCAAATAAACGTTACCTGTCCTGGGCTTAGTACGTGATAAATCGCGTATTAAAAGAGCTTACTTACTTCTTCACCAAAAGTCAAGAGGGTATCCCAGATAACGAAAGTTGTGCTGGCAACTACAACACTTTGTCAGTCGTCATGCATAGAAATAAAAATTAGCTTTTTACCTAGATTGAATTGAGCTGAGTAGATGAGCGGGAGAACTTGTATGAGCTGCGGGTTGAACATGGTGTTAAGAATTTCTTTTGTCTAGGCAGTGAGAGATTCGGCTTGCATCTGGATGTGCTATATACATATTACTGTAGGAGCGCTAAGCGAGTCTGTCAGCCTGAGCTGGACTTAATCTTAATTGAAAGCCGATCTCCCCTCAATTGCGTTTCTTTCCTGTTTAATAAGAAGAATTTTGTTGAGAATTCATGATGGGCCGCAGAAATGCCAGTATTCACAGATGGTGCAGCAATGTCATTAATAATGACCCCGCTGTTACTCCTTGGAAAGCCGAAGAAGTTTTTAACAGGGCAAGTGGCAACTCCAGCGACGTCGAGTCTTGTTAGTGCTTATTCGTATCTCTCCATAGCTTGCGAGTCAACTGAGTCCCCATCTTCAAGCGGGCTTCAAAAAGGTCTTCTCTGGCACGTCAAAGGAAGAGAGTCTTTTGATCCATCATCCGACTAAGTGCTGGGGAATAAAGGCTAAAGGTTAACATCGCTTTTTGGCTTTAAATTTGCAGAAAAGGTTTCTTACCAAAGAAAGAAAAGAAAATAGAACCACATTTTGTAACATTAATGTGGCTGTCTTGACGAAATGGATTCCAGCCTGCCAAATTGGAAATGCAAGGCGAAGGCACCAACGAATTCGAATAGGGCTGCGGCAACATCTCAAACCCTAATACTTTGATAACCTTCGATTCAGAAGTCAGAAGACTGTTGTACTGTACGGAATGTATTGGTTTACAACATTGACATCCAACTTTTTAAGGGATCATTTTGTGGAGGAGATATGTTCTCAACTGGGATGTTAATAATGATGTGATGCGCAAGCACGTGGCATGTCAATATGTCAATGATCGATCACGATCGTATTATTGGAAAGGATGCCGGTATTGTTTACGAAAGGCGTCTTGATTTCAATTTGTTTTTGCACTTCGCGCCTTTTCTCTAAATTCATCGCCAAAACGAATCCCTACAGTTTCTAGTTTTCGAAGATTATTTCTTGGGCAGTCAATTTTGATAGCCAGGCGATTTTTCCAAATCGTTACCTGTAGTAGATTCATCAACCATGATATGCTATAAAGCCTGTGATCCTAGGCTACATAAGCCATTGGTCACTTCTTTTCAAGTGAGGCTATTGCTCAACATTCCATCATCATTAATTAATAAGGTCGTATTTTTTCCATCCCTCAAAATTCTTCTGTACGTTCCTTGAGTAATTGTATGTATATGGCGAAGCGGAACAAGAGGAGTCGTGACTATAGGCCTGGTCATTCTGCCACTCGAGGAATTCGGACACTGTAAGTAAGAAAAAAGTGCCAGTCTTCAAGAAAAAAATGTAATGGGCATAAAGTAAGAGCAAAAGAAACCAATCGTAGTTGAATGGACGAAGGATGTACTACTCGTGTGTGGTGATGGTAAGAGCGAAGGGACACTGGCGCAGCGGCGCTTGTCCCTGTTTGAAAGTGTAGTACATGTATCTCAGAAGTCCGGAATGGGAGCGGTAATGGATATAAAAATGACGATAATGGAAATGGAAATGGAGAGAAGGGTATTAGGAGATCCCGTGTGGTTGTCAGGGAATGAGTTCTGCTTCAGACGAGTCTAGTATGCCGTCGTGTACGGTGCGATTCTGCGCAATTAGTGCCGCCTTCATGATTCCTGGCTTTCTTTTACTTTTCGAGTTTAAAGTGATCCAGTTCAAATAGGCTCAACGAGAACGTACATTATGTTGATAAATATATAAACACTATACGATCTTGGAAAGCGAAAGCGGGGTGTTTTCAGGTCTTGCCAGCCTTACAACGTCTTATCCCTTCGCCCGCAAAATGGCTTGAAGACAACAACATGACACATCCTGTTCTGAACTATCTATACCACGTTAAAACACTAGAATTCCGGTTCTTCTTCACTGAGCAGTTTAGATTTAATATCAAATGCGTGCACTACGATAGTGTTAGTGACTGGTGTAGGATGGAGTATGTATGTCGCAAAAATCGATTTCGTTTTTTTTTGATTTATTAACCGATCAAGATGTTTTTAGGGTCTTTTTATGGTTTATAAACCTTTAATAAACTTTGAAAATGGTGTATAAATCACTCCCATTGTAATACTCACACAAACACTGGAAGCAGCACATGACCATTTACATTCATTGTATCAACAACGAATAACGTATCTATGAGGTTTTATTTGAACTTACAAGGCAAAAGATAGACCATCATGGGACCGTGGCAACATCTCAAACCCTACAGAAGACTGCTGTGTCGATGTAGTGCAAGTTTTACATAAATTTACGACGTCCAACTTGAACGTTTCTAAGGAGATATGTCCTGACTGAGATGTTGACGACGTGATGCGCAAGTACTTAATAGTTGGTCGTATCAGAAAGGATGGTATCGTTCACAAAGGTTCGTCTTGATCTTTATTTTTGAATTTCGCGCCTTTTCTCTAAATTCATCATCAAGATAATGAATACCATTCCCTACAGGTTACCGATTTTCGAAGGTCATCGCTCCAACGACGTCCGTCAATTTTGAGAGGGAAATCTTCTGTTTTTAAATCGTTGCCTGAAATAGATTCATCAGCCGTATGATTTGTCTATAAAACTGTTTAAGCTACTATTTCTTCAAGCGCGTTACTCAACATATCATCATCAATTATTAAGATCGTAGTTTTTTCATCCTTCAAAATTTATCTGGATGTTCCTTGAGTATATATACTCTTCACTACTTGTTCCACTTAGACAGTGAGCCGCTTCTCGACATCAGTAATCTGGTTTCGCGGCGGGCGCTAATTTTTGGTCTCAGATTTCATGCGTCTTGCGCCTCGTTTCTCAGATGCTCTCAGAATGCCCGGGACAATCTGAGAAATCTGAGACCCAGTATACATCTTTTTCTTAAAAACAATTCATGTATTATCATTAATCAATTTTATCAGCTAATAAATGTCTGTCCTGATTATTTTCAGCCTTTTCTTGTCTCGAAGTTGTGCTGAAGTTGCGCAGTGTCCCCTCTCATATTCATGCCGCCGCATGCGGAAGCTAAACTTGACTTCAATAATCATTGTGTGCGGGCTAGACAGGCCATCAACAATTGTTGGAGTGATGACTAAGCAGGTTTGCGCTCAAAGGCTGAAAATTTTAGCGCTGTCACTTCGAAGTTTTTTCATTCTTCTCCCATCCCCTCGCAACCTCATTTTCGTCCTTTATTTCTGATAGTTGGATTACGCTACCAGCAGTGAGCTCCTTTACTCCATTAAAAAGGTTCTTATATTCATACTTTTATTTGAGAATTGTAATGCAAAATCCAGGTCATTGCAATCGTTGTTTCACACACCTGGCATGAGAAGATGGTCAGCTATGGTATGTAGTCTATGTTTTTTTTTTCTGCATCCGTTCATGGTTGTATTTAGACAATGTTCAGGAGCAGCTAGGTCTGGAGGTGAGTCTACTCTTAGTCAAATATCATCCTTATAAACTCACAATGCTTCTCCCAGATACTTTCAGTTCACAGGATGAATGACGGATTTGTGTAGCTACCATAGAATAAAGTTGACAAGCTTTTTGTTATCCTTACCACAGTTGTAAATAATCATTAGATAGATATTTCAATACAAATCTTATTATTCTATTCAAAAATTGGAGTGGCTATAAACTAGTGAGAAGCGAAAGAGATGAAAAGAGGTCTCGAAGGTCTCAATGGTCTGAGAAGTCTGAGACCAGCTAGACACACAATGAGTCTCACAACGTCCCACTGATTCAGGACTGATCTCACGGAGTCTGGGACCAAATGAGACTTGCTGATGTTAGAAAATGTTGTCCGAGCGGTCCTGATGTGACCAGGTGGGGCCAGACACTCTCAGACCGCCCCTGAGTATCCGGGACAACCTTCCCAGATTACTGATGGACAAGCCCGCTTTCTTTAATTAGTATTGCATTTCTTGACGCACGGTGTGCGGCCGTCACTACCTTCCAATGTGAGTTGTCTGTCTTTTCCTTTGAGTGCATATTGCGTCAATGCTTAAGCCGTTTATCAGCACTGCTTGCTACTTTTCGACTAAGTCCATTTAATTCGCACGGAAGTAGAAAATATCATATAATATTATAGGACGTCATTTGGGCCAATCGTTACTTTTGCATGCGGATGGAGCTATTTGTACTAGTTGGCCATTCCCTTACTAGCTTTGGTTCAGGATGAGGTAGGACTTGATGATCTGGACCCGGTGCCGGCGTGTGCCAAAGACCCAAAAACGATATCTATATCCGTAATTCTGGTTATTAATTGATTTTTTCCCGCAGTTTCATGAAGATTAAGGATAAAATGAGAGCCCTAGGTAGAAATTATTAGAATCGGTAAAGAATTGCCAGGGAAGAGTAATGAATCCAAGATTTACACAAAGCGAATCAACGAAATCGATGAGTCTATAAATGAGGCATGAGATGAAGCGTGAAAGCGGGGACGTTCAACGTACAATGAAGCAACCGCTGCATAAGGGCTATGTTGCCGCAGAGATAATACAGCGTCTAATACGACCACAACTAAAAGATTTCAGAATTGTCGAATGGTTCATGACAGCAAGTCATTATTTCTTACATGTATTTCTATTATTATTAATCACGATAAATGGATATATGGAAATGAGAAAGGTGCGCGTCAGACTTACGCAAAATAATAGATAACTCCGTCTCGAAAAATTGCTTTCATGAGCGCCGGAAAACCCGAACCAGTATGGAGCTTCCAAAACGGCCCATTACCCGCAATCCCACGAACCTCCCTCCGGACTTTATATAGTGACAATCCAAAAAATATTGCTGTTCGAGGGTGTTTTGAATCTGCTTTTTGATCATTGAAACCAATACATACCTGTAAGAACGAGAGAGGGAGGCCTTTCGGAAAACAATTGAGATATTATGCCACTGGCATGTAATCAAATGAAATGCTAACCAAGCAACAATCGTAACGTCAAATGAGATTGTCTCTTTCACATATAAGTAACACCCAGGGAGAGAGATTCCGAGTGGTACAGCCATCAAATTCTGGGCTTCCGCTTTCCCAATTTTGATACCTGCGTAAAAGACACACTAAATGGCGATGTATATATTTATAAAGTTTTTTTTTTTGAAAAGTAGGAGATATACCAATATTTCAGCTGGGTAAAGGGTTCAGTTTTTTATGCAAAGACGGTTGGAGAGCACTTGAATTTACTCAAATAAAGCGGTAAAATTAGACATAACACTAATATAATATCAATCAATCAATGACTTCACAATGAAAAGTCAACGACTTCGCTAACCTTTCTTGCTCCGACCGTATAATGCATAAATACGCAAAAAAAGAATGAGATTGACACATGCTTCTAACACGTTCGACCCTACACTATGTTCACGACAGAAATCGATTGGTCAGTTATAAGTCACTAGAGACACGTCTACAAAATGCACCATTACCTACTGTCCCACGTAAAGAAGACACGACAGCTGCAGCATTAGGTTATATGAGGATTTGAGTGGTACGATAAGGTCATAAATCTACCTCTGAACAACAATATGATATAAGACTTGAAGATTATATGCAATCGACTTACGCTTATAGACCAATTTGTACCCAAGGACACTGCTTCAAATGATGAATGATAAAAGTAGATCAGCAAGAAACAGTTACCAATTGACAAGTATCTGAAACGAATTGTCAACATGGCATTAGCGTGATTTGCGTTTTTTCTCACCCTAGATCCACCAGTCCAAAATATCGCGTAAAGAGATACAAGCCTTTTGACAAAGTGAATGGTTTGCTAAAAAAAATTTGAGGAAGCGTTTTTAGACAAGAGATGGGTAGTACGACCTCCAAACAAACTTGACCTGAATAGAAAATGACATTTAATAAACATATGACGAAGATGAAACTAAGTCCGAACCTCTCGGGGAAGAGTCAAAAGAGTATCATATACGAGTGCGGTAAATACTGCAACTGCGAGAAATTAGCATTCTATCACTGAGATGAACCAAAGATCGCGATCACCTGTAACATAATTGACAACATAGATTTGGCTCAATGACTGTTGTAGTAATTCAAATTCTTGCATGGGAGGATCTAAAGAGACCATTTGAAGGGAAACTGAACCTTTTGGAGTGGCTTTACTTGATCAATCCTGGGGATTTTTATACAATAGGGAGATGAGTTGAGGCCTCTGAAGGGCTACACTCTGCACACGATCCAATCAAAATTATTTGAGACAAAACATGCTCATTGGACTACGACAAAAATATAAATATATAGTATGTACTGACCCAAATGATGGCTTTAAAAAGCTGTTATTCCAACGTGATCCACTGATGGTCGGCGCGGTATAGGAAATGAGCGGCAAGTCTGGACGTGGACTGGAACCAAACTGCATGCCATCCGATACATAATCACTGAGAATAAACAGATGCTCCACGATAACTTAAATTTCACAATGACACTCCGGAGGAGCTTTTGCATTTGATCTCGAGAAAGAGAGGGTTGAGGGGTTCGTCGACCCCACGTCAGAGTTCTCCGAGTTACCTCGGGTAACGAGGGACAAAAATATTGTTCGGGGATCTTTGCAACACCGAGCTAGGGAAGGTATATCATACAGCGCCGTCAGCTCAGAAGAGAATCATATGGAGTTATCTGAATAAATACAATAATACCTGAGTTTAAACTTTTTTAGCCTGTGCTGCACCAAGCCTTCTTGATATCGAACCGGAGAGAACTTCTGTAAAGCGCTTTGTTTTTTCACTTTTTCAAATGCACGCTACGGCAGTTGACTAATAAAACGCGTTCCGTGGCAAAGTACAGCGACTACGCTGTGACGCGTGACGCGTGACAGTGTCACACAACTAGCGTTGGTACGTCAACCGAGCCAGCACTCGCTTCCAACTCGCTCCGCACTTCGACCTCGCATTTGACAAAAAAATTCCTATAGACACGTACGGGATTTACAACCAATGCGTATCGTATTTGCTGTTCATATGTCCTCCGGATGCTTTCGCTCAGCCAGCTTGGCAACTTCGCTCCTGCTCTCGTGGACAGTGAACTGGTTGTTTCATTGTTATTCGGAATGACATGTCCCCCTAGAATAAGATTGTCAGTCTTGTTCCGTCCTATTTTTTTGTCCTGTGTCCTCCTTCACACTTATATGAAGTCTGACTCTAGTACTGTTCAATCAAGTCAATTACTCCCAACCTCTCGTCACTTGCATTTTTCAATTTTCTACTCTACTCTACTCCGTGCATCAACATCGCGTTTAACAAATCGTTCAGCACACCATGCTTGACCGCTTCCCTTACGAAATCTTCAGACAAATCATAAGACAATCCTTAGATGTGTCTGACACGCGTTTTATGCTTTACGGCTCAGATGGATTAGGTCCACTACCCCCAATCAAGATGTCCCATGTATGTCGTTCATGGAGGAGGACACTTTTGTCGGATCCGACAATGTGGAACCTGGATCAGTATTCCAGAAATGATACCGGATCAGACAACAGAATTTCTACATCGGTCTGGTTCTGCTCCACTCAATGTGGTTATATACGTGTCCATTTACGCAATAGCGTTGGATATGAATGCCTGGTGCTTCCGAACCACGACCGTTGCTGCCGTTTCTCAAGAAATACACCGTATCCAGTCGCTCGAACTGGTCTTCTCTCAAGACCGTTCCCAACCTATGGAACCCTCGTTACGCCAGATCTTGCTACTTCTGAACCAATCTGCACCATATTAGAAAGCTCTATTCATTCCTAAAACCGGGCCCTGGGGATCGGAACATTCTGCAAACCCTGTTTTCGGGGGATACACCTCGTCTCAGACACATGTATCACCGGATCGTCGCCGGTTTTTCAGAACTCCTACCTTCCCCATTATTCAGAAATTTGGCTAGTCTGCATCTTGATCTAATCGCTCATCGAATAACCATTGATTATGATTCTCTTCTCCACGTCCTCGAGCTGTCACCCGGTCTTCGCGCGTTTGAGCTTGTAACTGTGGGAGACCCAAACCCCGTTTTTCATATGCCTACACGTCCCACACGTCGAGTCCACTTGCCGTTTCTCCAATCACTGATACTTCTGGGTGATCCTGCAACCGAAGTGACAGATTTTCTATTGGGACATCTCACATTTCCCTTCGAAACCGTTCACTATCGTATCGACGGAGGGGATCTTCAACGCAAAAGATGCAATTTAACGTCGTTAATCCGGTTCCTCGTCCAACAAATCACCCGTCCTTATCAATGATCAACCGCTCAGGGCACTCTCATACCCGCATCGAGCTTGAAAGCTGTTCGGGTGGAAGGGAAAGCTCAGTTTTTACGACGCCATTCAACTGTACATATGAACCTCTGGACAAATTTCCAAGCTTTCTACAGATACTGAAATTATCAGATATCGTCCACTTCCACTTCCACCTGAAAGGCCTCCCTCTGGAAACTCATATTCTTAGGAAGATTTACGTTGGCCTTGTAAACTTGGAACATTTGGTTATCGAGCATGATATCTTGACTGATCGGATGCATTTTGGCTCACCGACAGTCTTCCTCATGGCACTAATGCCTCTACCATCAGGACCACGGACGCACAACGGATTTGATCCCAACCAGAATACCGCCTACGGTCCAGATGATCTGACATCCGACAATAGCTTCTTTCCTTGCCCGTCTCTGTCCACAATGAAGATCATATTCGACCGTTGTGCTGAACTGAAATTAAACGAACACTATGCCAATGTGATTATAGCTTGTTGTTCGGTTAGAAGACATGCGAGACACCCGTTCAAGCATGTATCTATCTGCTCTCATCCGGGGACCGTGACACAAGAGGCAGCAAAAGTGTTGCTGCGTAATGAGTACTGTCCCGTCGATATTTCTTCACTGGAAAGGACTGGCATGGAAATGAATGATTGAAGCATTGCGTCTTGTTGTAAGTACCCGTGAGATACCGAAGGTGTAAAACGCCTAAATAACAGAGAAACGGTGATATTTTGAACGAAGTAAAATACGTATATATATATATGAAACAAATAAGCACAAAAGAGGGAATGTCCGAAGAACAAAGGAATGGATATCTAAGATACATAAAGGAAGTAAACTGCGCGCGGCAGACAAAGGGCGGCCCAAGGTAATAAATAATAGTCTGTTATGAGAAGGATAAAGGAAGGGTAAATATAGAGAGGGGTAATCACATCACTACAAGCGTAAGGAGCGTAGCTCCCTTACATTGCATAACGTTGTTTCAATTGTTTGATGAATTCTCTTGTCCTTTCTTTAGTGTAGTTCAATGACAGTCTCCGGGTCCATGCGTCATTCCGACGAACTCTTCAGCACAGCCGTTGAAAGTTCAATGTTCCACACCACAGAGAACTCTGTCGAAATTTTCAATTGTACCATCTACACTTCTCGCTTTGGTTATTTTCTTATGTTTATGCTTCTCAGCACGCTATCCATTTACTTCAATACACACATGTACACGTAATAATGTAGTACTACACGCTGCCGAATAAATATCAAATTGTAATTAAACCAAACCTTCCTTTGTGATAATTTTAGTACAAACCTCCGATTCTTCCGACAGCAAATCCTTCCACCTTGTGCAACTCCGAGTCGATCACGATTGCAAGCGTTATTTGTTGGTCCCGCGAAGGACCACAAGAATATTGGGCTTTCTTCGCTGCGTGATGTAGGTTCAATATCAAACGGGTAGACTATATGTAAGCGGCGTGAGTGAGCAGTGAAGCGCATTGGAATCCACATTTTCCTTTGTTATACAACTTACACAAATACTGGAAAGAGCATACGACCATCTAGTTTTGTGACATGATCAATGAATAGCTAACCGACACAATTTTACTGAAGCTCACAAAGCAAAAGACAGGCCTGCTACATTTTGAGCATGCATCAGAATACCAGTAAACAAGAAGAGCACTTGTAATCCAAACTTCAAAGACGAAATAAGAGTAAATAGTCTTGACTATGCTTACAAAACAGAATGAAAAATGCCCACGTTCCATCTCTCAAGAAAATGTTATATAGCCGTGGGTTCGGAAGCCCTGTTTTCCATGCCGCGAATTGTAGTTTGGCAAACCTCACAGCGATGCAAACAAAGGCGACAGCTTCGAATGTAAGCTTGGAGAACCTTTCAGAGCACTTGATATGAGTACGAATTTACTTTTCGTTAATTCACACCCACCACGCATAGGAAAACGCCCGAGGGTACGTTTCAATAACGCAACGTCCAAAAAATTCTGGTATTGGTGAAGGAAGATTATCCTTTGCTGCCCGAAATCTGGGTAGACCCAAAATCAGAATCGCTACTACCAAAGTTTCACTCAATACAAATCCTGAACGGAGAGTCCAGAATATGTGTTTTGAAAGTCCGTAAAATGCGTACACTAAAAAATTATTGCCAGTTCAATCACTCGAAGCAAAAATGAGGTACCTCGTTGTATAAGCAATATGTTTGAGCATGCTGTGATGATAGAACCACTAATAGTAATGAACCATATAACTTCCGGGCACCAGTTAGCTTTTATATACCCAAAGAAACCGAGGGTAGTTCCACTTGAAAATATAAGTCACGCTCAAACTAACCGAGCAAAACCTACCAAAAAAATAGAAGGGCAAGATATCGAACCACAAAATATAAGACTTTGACAAAGGTGAAGTTGGGTCTAATACATCTTAACCACACGGTTTTTAGATCTAAAAGCACTACGCACGACCAGATAAACTTGACCTAGCGCAACGTTCAGTATATGATAACTTGCATAGGGGAGGAGACACTTACTTCCTCATCTAGGGTCAAGAAAGTATTCCAGATAATGAGTGTTGAAGTAGCAGCTAACAAGTGCTGTTGCCCATACACGAAAATAAATAAAAGAATATTTCCTTACCAATGTTGAATAATACTTGTAAAAAGAGTGGAAGTCCTTGTACGCTCTGAGGTCCTATTTGTAGCGTCAAGGGGGCATCCATATTCCTTGTGAGAGACGGATGGACTGTAATTGATCTAGGAAAAGGAAGGGTTCAAGTAAAGCAACAGGCAGTCAGTGTGCAGAAGAAGCACGTAGTACCTTCATTGAGCTCAACTCAATTGAGAATAATATCTCAGCTGTTATTGAATATTATTCGCGTTCGCATTGGCACGCACGCAGTGAAATCAAACCTCTATCATGAAATAATGAGCCAGAGATGTAATCAATGGGGAAACCGGGGTTCCGGGCTTATATTCAATAGAACTGATACCTTGGCTTGTTTGTCGTCCGGTAATATCTGCGTACACGCCATAAGACGGGAATCGTGAATCAGCTACGCCAACATGAAAAGAATAATACCTGTCGAAGAGAAATGGGCAAGAATCAGTTTAGTTGAAGATGGCAGGGGCGGTGCCATAGACAATTAAGCGCATAGGACTTTTCTCACCTGGGAATCCAACTCAATTGCCAGCAAATTGCTAGAGCTGTACCTGAAAACTTCCTTTCCTTAGCTCCGTCAAAGAAACAATGCTTCCTCACTTCTCTTACTTATAAAATCATGTTCCCGTCGTGTTCAAAAACGTTGCAGTACACGAACTAAATATTGAAATGATGACCTTATTTCGTTCGCGATAGGCAGGCGTTGGCACCAACGAGCGTCCTGTCGAGGCGCTCCGAGTCCCAGGCGCCCTCCTCGCCACCAAGGCTATACAGCCTACCCGTCTTGTTTCGCGCTCTCGTCTTCCAACCTATATACTACGGGCACCATCACAACTCTGATTCACGAGGAGACAGAAACTGTCTATCGAAGGTCCGCCAGTTGGATTATTTCATAGTTCCATCTTTCAAAGTCCTACCGTTCTGCCCAAGTCACGACCGGTCATTGGTCCGGAGTCGGCTGCTTTTACGTTGCGTCGCGAAACTCACACTTTCAGTACAACTGGGCAGAGTAGGCCTTTACTAAGGGATGGGGCTGTGCAAGTTGTAATGGCGAAACATGTAATGAGATGCAATAACAATAAGCCAATGCGAGATGAAGTCGCAACAAACGAAGTAAGGTCTTTATTTAATCGAGTCCGTGTACCGCAATAATTTGATCACGACAGTAACATACATATATTTGAGTATACAAAGGCAGTGAAGTGGGATCGTGTCATCTTTGATGGAGCTTAGGAAAATGGTGAGGTATAATTTTAAATACCTCACTTCTGTGTTTAAACTATTATTGCCCCTGAGATCTTCAATTAAATTCATTCCTTTTCACCATGTTGGCGTTGCTCATTCGCAATCCCCATCTTTTGCCATTGTACACCAGATATTACGGGACGATTTGGGGTACCGGTTCTATTTGGGACAAGCCTGAAGCCCTTGCTTCCTCATTAACATCATCAGCAAAACAAGTCAGGGTTCTCCAGGATCACACTGGAGTGTCCGGATTAATTTTCCATTTTACTGATGATCTCTGGCTTATTATTCCATGATGGAAGTTTGATTTCATCGCGTGCTCATGCAAACTGATTAGTTGATAACAGCTGAGATATCATCTTCAGTTTAACGGAGAATGCGTGCTTCTTCCATTACGCTATGACTGACTGCCACGAATCCCCCGAGCAAGAAGCCCACCCGGCGGTCTTTTATTTCGCGTTCTAAGCAGAGCTCGACCCCGAACCTACCATGGATACCATCATGAGGAGAGAGACGAGACAGGAATGAAGTCCTATCTCACACCCGAGGCTCTCAACTCACATTGGTTGACACAGTTTGTGTTAGGTGCCGTGGCATCGCAGTGGTGTACCTCAACTCTGAGAGAGCAAGCGATTTACAAATACAGTTTGCTGGGCCGTACGAGAATGGGATATAAGCCAGACGATTTAATACCATGTCGTCACTGAGTTTACCACCGCTCCGGCCCGAACCCCTCTGATAGAAGTAACGAGAGTTGCGATGTACCGCGTACGGGGGAACAAACACAGCTGTTCCTTGGGGGAGACACCTGTGTACAGACATGAGAGATAGATTATTATGGAAAGAAAATTTAATTGCTCCATACATGTCTCCAATCAATTTACCCCCCACTGTTCTTAGTCGGAGCTCTTTGCAAACCACTTGCGAGTGGAGGTTCCAAATGTAAAACTTCGTTGCTGATAAAATTATAAGTCAATGTCCGACACTTTCGTGGTTTAGTTTAATAATAATAACGAACATGATTGCATTCAATAGTTGTAGATCTGCTAGCAAATCCAGTCGTTTGGGAGCATGCTCTGATGGGGAGAAAGTCGCGTCGAAGGTAATCAGGGTATTGGAGTAAGTAATACAATCCCAAAAAGCACTGTCAAGCTCGTATGGGGCTCCGCGACGATAGCAATACCCATGTTTGAAATGACCACCCGTGTCCCGGGTGGTTGATCGTCCATCGGTGTTCATACTAGCAGCCTTGAATATGATTAACTTCAGAAGAGAAGAAAAAGAAATACAGGTATTCAAATACCGAGTGATAAAATAAGTCTCTCTTTCCAGTTGATTTTGACATCCAATTGTGAGCTTGTGTTTGGCGAACGCTCCCAATTGTTTGTTCATAAAGGACTGGAGCGGAAAAATGTTCAGGCTCAAGGAGTCACTTGCGTAATCGCTGGTATTCTGTTGTAAAATTCTTTTATAATTCGACTGAAACAGAAAATAGCAACGATACGGACTCGTTTGAGGCCTTCAAGCTTTGTATAACCCCGTCCGTATCACAACGATTGCGCATCAATCCAAAGCTCTCTCCCAAACTGAGGCGGTACTATAAGTAACTGATATACCCAGATCAATGATGCACTAACGCTACATCGCATGTGAGTTAAACGTGAGCATGTGGCCAGACAATTAAAAGGGAACTCTAGCGACCGATGTAGTCCGCGATATCAGCATGTCCATTATCTTCGGAATCATGACAAACACTTTTCAGATGCTCGATCAGCTCGATTCCACTGTTTACGAAGCCGTGCATGAATATTGGTGTCGCGAACACGGATTAGACCGTGACTGTACTGATTTTGTTTATACGAGATGTATATTTTTCCAACCCAAACTAAAAACACAAAATAGCTTCAGTCACAAGATCGGGAAAGAACGTTATAAAAGAGCGCACCCGGTCCTCTAGGCATACCTTGTTGACCCAAGATGTCTGGCAGAAGTTTAGCTTCTATTACGGACAAATCGTCATGAAGTCCTACTTAAGATCAAAAACAAACGAGGCCTTGCCAACTACAATTGGGCCATATTTTTTGTGAAGCTTATCCCTTCCGTACGATACTACGAAACCCAGGCCAACCAGATATTCGATGTCTTGCAAATAATTGGTCCGGGGAACCTCGCCAGAAGATGAAGCGACGAGACACGATAGGACAGGATTGAGCATAACACGAAGCACACGAAAAAGGTCAGATGCAACGGTATATTTGGCACCCAAGGTGACGAAAGAGTCTTAAGTGCCGCCGCGCAAGGTGCCATTGAAAAGACAGCAAGACGAACGAGATAACTTGTTATATCTCAAGGCTCATATTTTCGAAACGATGCACGTGCAACCTTCCAGTTGTTTTTCTTTTACAATTGCTTAACACTGAGACTTTGAGAAGTTTTGAGAAAGTCACTATGACACTTGTAAAATCCACAAGGAAGACCGCCCGCCGCAAAGGATTCGGGTCGTGCGCGCGAGCTGCAAGCGAAGACAGTGATTACATTGTGACATGTGAAAGTGTCACACAACGGGGGCCTCTTGACTCCGACCATGTTCCGGCCACCCGCGAACATCGTCTGAGCACACACATCCCTGTATTTTCAGGAAGAGTGGGATACATGTGACATAAAGTACACAAATGCCACCCGCATGGCCTTTTATGTCTCACCCAGGTCTAAACAACTTTCTCCCCCTTACATACAAAAGTAATAGCCGCAACATGCGCACTATACAACACAACCAAAACTAACCAATGCAACCACAACGAACAACAAACCCTCCTACCCCACATAACAAGAAAAACAACTCTATAATCCTTATATCACATAGCCTAATAACCTAATAGACAAAGCTACTGTTGAGGCCCAAATAATAATGCATTACGTAAACTATACAGTTACTCAAAAGAGGGAGTGCTACACAACTTACCACGGAACTAGCGCTGGTGCCTCAGACGCTGAGTCAGGTTCCAACTCGCTTTGCAGAGCCTGCACTTCGACCTCGCATGCACTCGACAAAAAATATTCCTAGACACGTACGGCACACAAATCAACCAATGTATAGGGATATGATTCCAACCAAGGCGATTTGTACTTGCTGTTAATATGTCCTCCTGACGTTTTCGCTCAACTCTTGCCCTCGCGGACAGTGGACCGGTTGTTTCATTGTTATTCGGAATGGCACGTCCCCCTAGAATAAGATTGTCAGTCTTGTTCGTCCTATTTTTTTGTCCTGTGTCCTCGTTCACACTCACATATATAAAGTCTGACTCTAGTACTGTTCAATCAAGTTAATTAATCCCAGTCTCTCGTCACTTGCATTTTTCAACTCTCTACCCTGCTCCGTGCATCAACATCGCGTTTAACAAATTGTTCAGCACACCATGCTTGATCGCCTCCCTTACGAAATCTTCAGACAAATCATAAGACAGTCCTTAGATGTGTCTGGCACGCGTTTCATGCTTTATGACTCAGATGGGTTAGGCCCACTACCCCCAATCAGAATGTCTCATGTATGTCGTTCATGGAGGACGGCACTTTTGTCGGATCCAACTATGTGGACCTGGATCAGTATTCCGGAAATGGTACCGGATCAGATAACGGAATTCCTACATCGATCTGGTTCTGCTCCACTTAAAGTGGTTATATACGCGTCTATTGCCACAGTGGCATTGGATATGAATGCCTGGTGCTTCCGAACCACGACTGTTACTCCTGTTTTTAAAGAAATACACCGTATCCAATCACTCGAACTGGCCTTCTCTCAAGACCGCTCCCAGCCCATGGAAGCCTTGTTGCGTCAGATCTTGCTACTTCTGAACCAATCTGCGCCAACGTTGGAAAAGCTCTTTTTAGCCCTGAAACCGGGCCCTGGGGATCGTAATATTCTGCAAACCCTGTTTTCGGGGGATACACCCCGTCTCAAACATATGTACCACCGAATCATTACCGGCTTTTCAGAACTCCTGCCTTCCCCATTATTCAGAAATTTGGCTAGTCTGCATCTTGATCTAATCGCTCATCGAATAACCATCGATTATGATTCTCTTCTTCACGTCCTCGAGCTGTCACCCGGTCTTCGCGCGTTTGAGCTTGTCACTGTGGGAGACCCGAACCCCGTTTTTCATATGCCTACACGTCCCGCACGTCGAGTTCACTTGCCGTTTCTCCAATCACTGATGCTTCTTGGTAACCCTGCAACCGAAGTGACGGATTTTCTATTGGGACATCTCACATTCCCCTTCGGAACCCTCCACTATCATATCGACGGGGGAAATCTTCAACGCAAAAGATGCAATTTAACGTCATTAATTCGGTTACTCGCCCAACGTCGTCACTCATCATTATCAATGCTCACCCGCTCACCAGACTTTCATACCCGCATCGAGCTTGAATGCCGTTCGGGCGGAAGGGAAAGCTCAGTCTTTACGACGTCATTCAACTGTAGATATGAACCTCTGGACAAATTTCCAAGCTTTCTACAGATACTGAAATTATCAGATATCGTCCACTTCCACCTGAAAGGCCTCCCTCTGGAAGCTCATATTCTTAGGAAGATTTTCGTTGGCCTTGTAAACTTGGAACATTTGGTAATCGAGCACGATGTCTGGGCTAATGGTATCTTGGCTGATCGGACACATTCCGTCTCACCGATAGCCTTTTTCATGGCACTAATGCCTCTGCCATTAGTACCACAGGGATTTGATCCCAACCTGAATACCGCACACGGGTCGGATGATCTGAATTCCGACAATAGCTTTCCTTGCCCATCTTTGTCTACAATAGAGATCATATTCGGGCACTGTGTTGAACTGAAGCTGAACGAACATTATGCTAATTTGATTGTGGTATGTTGTTCGGTTCGAAGAAATGCGAGCCACCCGTTTAAGCATATATGTATTCGCCCTTCTCCGGGGACCTTGACACAAGAGGCAGAGAATGTGTTGCTGCATAATAAGGATTGTCCCGTCGATATTTTGCCACCGGAGGAGACTGGCATGGAAGTGGATGACTGAAGTCTCGTTTTGCTTATTTTTATTCATCGTGTTGTGTTTCTCAGCGCTTTACTCGTTATTTACTTCAATCCACACATGTACATATTATCGTCCTTCATGCTGCTGACATAAACAAAATGTCAAATTATAACCACGATCGGTTTACGCAAAGCCTTGTTTTGATAATTTCAGTGAAGACTCTGATTCCTCTGTTCGCAAATCCGTACTCATTGTGCACCTCGCTATTCCGAGCCAATCACGATTGCGAGCGTTATTTGTTGACTCTGCGAAAGAGGCCTAGAATATTGGGCTTTCTTCGCTGCTTGGTGTACGTTCAATATCAAACGGGTAGACTTTAAATAAGCGGCGCGAGTGAGCGGTGACTAGTGAAGGGCACATTTACTTTTGTGATACGACTTACACAAATACTGGAAAGAGCGAACGACCATCTAATATCTGGCCAATTAATAGAACAAGTAAACACAATTTACCAAAACTTACAAAACAAGTGACAGGCCTGCTACAATTTGAGCATGCATTAGAATACCAGTAAACAAGAAAAGCACTGTAAGTCGAAACTTCAGAGACGAAATACATAAGAGTAAATAGTCGTGACTGTGCTTACAAAACAGAATGAAAAATGACCATGTTCCATCTCTCAAGAAAACGTTGTATAGCCGTGGGTTCGGAAGCCCAGTTTTCCATGCCGCGAATTGTAGTTTGGCAAACCTCACAGCGATGCAAACAAAGGCGACAGCTTCGAATGTAAGCTTGGAGAACCTTTCAGAGCACTTGATATGAGTACGAATTTACTTTTCGTTAATTCACACCCACCACGCATAGGAAAACGCCCGAGGGTACGTTTCAATAATGCAACGTCCAAAAAATTCTGGTATTGGTGAAGGAAGGTTGTCCTTTGCTGCCCGAAATCTGGGTAGACCCAAAATCAGAATCGCCACGACCAAAGTTTCACTCAATACGAATCCTAAACAGAGAGTCCACAGTATGTGTTTGGAACGTCCGTAGAATGCGTAGACTGAAAATTATTATCTGTTCGATCACTCGAGTTAGAATGGAAGTAGGGTACCTCGTCGTATGAGCAACATGTTTGAGCACGCTGTGATGATAGAACCACCTATAGGAATGAACCATATAACTTCCCGGCACAAGTCAGCATTTACATTCCCGAAGAAACCAAGGATAATTCCACTTGAAAATGTCATCCACGCTCAAACCAACCAACCGAAACCTACCAAAAAAATACAAGGGTAAAGTACCGGACCACAAAAAATAAGACTTTGACAAGGGTGAAGTTGAATCTGATACGTCTTAGCCTAGCGATATGGCTTTCAGGGTTGAAAAAAAAACTACGCACGACCAGATAAATTCTACCTGGCACAATGTTCAGAGTTAGATTACTGCTACTGTAGGAGTCAAACACTTACTTCCTCGTCGAGGGTCAAAAAAGTATTCCAGATAATGAGGGTTGTAGTAGCGGCTAACACAATTTGTTGCCCATATACGAAATGGAAGAATATTTCTTTACCAATATTGAACAAGACTTCTAGAAATCGCGGAAGTTCTAGCACGAAATGTAGCAGTTGTAGCAGTGTCATGAGAGGTGTATGGACAGAATTTAGCTGAGGATGGGTTTAAGTAAAGCAACCAGATGGTCGTAGCGTAATAGAAGAAGCACACGTTCAACTGAAGATAATATCTCAACTATTCACATTTGCACAAAAGATGAGGATTGCAAATCAGCAACGCCAACATGGTACCACCTGTTGAAGAGAGATGAGTAAGAGCTTTGATTGAAGATCTCAGAGGTAACCACAGTTAAACGCAACCTGACCTCAATTGAGAATTATACATACCTCACTTCATCACAGAATTGTTCCTAAGCCCCGCCAAAAGAAACGCCGCCACCTCACTAATTAAGTTCCCAATTGTTGATGTTGCCGTACACGAACTCAAATCTGAAATGAAGGCCCTTCGTTTGTTGCGACGAGTCCTCGTTGGCTTATTGCACAGCATCCTCGTTATAACTTGCATAGCCCCAATCTTTAAGGGTTGACAACGTTGAACACCTACTCTGCTCAAATGTGAGAGTTTGATTTTTCGTAACGCAAAGTAAAAGTGCTTTACGAACGGCTAACTCCGGAGTAACGAGACGACCGAATCGTGACTAATTATCACGTGATACTTACATTTCTTTGTTTTTCAAACGCTCGGCACCGAATTTGGCCTCGGCCGATGCGCGGCGTGCGTGTGGCCACGAACGCAGCATCGCTTCCCAGTCTTTTCCAGTTCACAGACTGTTCAATCTCCGAGAAAGAGAGCAGGCAGAATCGGACTGAAGCCAAGGAAAGGTGCCTACGCACGTGATACCGATGCAGAACGAGATGATGATGGTGGCGATGGCAGTGGCGAGTTCTTCTCGAAGAAGATGAGAATGAGAGAGACAATAATGAGTCTGGAGTTCTTGGGCGGATGATACTGTTTCCCACCCACCGCGTCACGATCTTCGTTGAAGCTTCCTAACGAGCCATAAGGGTTTGTGGGGGCCGGTGGTGGTGATGATGGACGGGGACGATCCTTTTGTGATTCGAGGTTCTACGACGACAAAGTTGTCTTTGGTTTGCATTCAGGATCCCCTATTTGACGCTCTCTTTCACCCGTTAGTCATTCTCTCCGTCTTCAAGCCGTCGCCAATATTGCTCCGGTGCATTCAACACCTGTAAAAGCCAAATCTCAACGTTCGTTGTTGCATTCTCCTAGTCGCCAGTCCACTCTTGCCAACGCCAAAAAACAAGGACGAGGGAAAAGGCATATGCAAGCCACATGAGCTCCCTGTCATTGACGATGCGGATGATAACCCGTTCTTTGTGAAGACGCCTTAGAAGAGTAAGGAGTCCGTGTCGAAAGGCAGGGGAAGAGTTTCTAAGGATGTTACAGCCGATGACAAGGAGCAAGTCGACAAGCCGGAGAAGGACGAAAAGCCGACTGGGGCATATTTCTTGTGAGTTTCCATTATCTCTTTATTGGGTTAGCTGTTGACCGACGAGTGTGTTTTCGTATCTTTTAGTAAGGGCGTCAAGACCCATCTTCCCAATCCTTATTACATCCCTTCCTCAGCGTATAAAAAGGCGAAACTACCACTCGATCATCCAGATTACGAACCGCTCTCTGCAGGACCTTCTAAGTCGGATTTTAAGCCGAAAAAAAGGTTCATGATGATGCGACGACGAAAGGTGAGGGTGTCCCGGTGATGACTCTGACTCTGACGAAGAAGGGGACGATGGCGAGGAAAAAGGCAAATCTGATGCAGACGATCATCCCTCTAGTGACGATGATTCATCTCCCCGACCGCCTGAGCATAAACCTCGCGCCAAGTACTCTGGTTTTAAATCTGAGAGCGGGAAACCGGTTTTGGATAGCGGACCTAAAGGTGTGCGAGGTTCTGTTATGGACCTTGATGGGATTGGGAGAATGGCGGTTGGTCCGGCTAGAGATGGGTGGTCTTAGTTTTGTGGCTGGTAGAGGGAGAAGGGTGGAGGAAGCGATATTTAAAGACGAGTTTTTTCGTCTCTTTGGGTTGTCTTTTCGTTGTTTCGTTTCTCCCGTTTTTCTCTTCTTCTCGTTTATATTCCTCTCATCTCCTTTATCGGCGCGGGCGAGACAAGACAAGGGACGATCATAGTTACCGCGACAACATGGCAACATGGCAACACATGCTACACCGCGCGCTCAACACACTGGTACACAATTACTCGACATATTCCTATAATACGTTCCTCGGACACCTCATAGGATACACCGACCTTTGTAGGTGTCCAGTCGTGTTTTCATGGTGCTTTCATAAACCACCGAAACACTCCTTTACCACCTATTTCTTTTTCGTCTTATTTCATTTCATATACACCCTTCATCTTTCTCGTCACGTATATTCTCTCTTTCCTTGCTTTTTTTTATCGTCGTTCTATTGCATTAGACGTGCAAGATCAATCGGTCGCGTATGTAGGGATATTGCTTCAATTTAGGAAGTTGAGGTATTCGTTACTTATATGCTTTTTATATATACGTATGTTGTTAGTATGTTTTTTTAATGTAAATAACATAAATATAAATCTTTTTTTCCTTGTCAAGTTATACGGTTTGCAAATGGAATAATATACGGAAATTTTTGTTTTCGAGGACAATACGATCTGATGTTTGAGGAGACGGGGGCGGGGTGTTTGGTTGACTTGTTCCTTTTCCAAACTATAATTCGACTGCCATCCTTCAATACTTCTCCATTGTGAACTCTCACGTTTATTTAGTGAAAACGCTTTTCCCGAGCTCCGAATAAACGCCTTGGTGTAGTGGGACAATGATGACAATCGGTTTGCTTCTTGTGGAGAAACCGATACCGTGGACTAAGCAGGGTCGCTTTTGATACTTGCGTAGTACCATGGCTACGACGACGGTATCAATCAGTCAATCAGTCCGGTAGACGTCTCAGAATGTCAAAGATGACGGCGAGCTGGATTTCAAAGGTTAGCGTGCATACATGAAAACAAAGAGCTCAGCGAAAATCTTCTCACCGAGACATATCTGTTATGAGCGTATGTAAATGGTGATTCATCTTCGTGAATACTCGCTCATATATCATGTAGGACGTCCATATATGTACCTCCTTTCTTCATCACACCAAATACCCAATTTATCCCTGTGGATAAACAGAACCGAGCTTCACTCCGGCTTCCATTGACTCAAATATCAATCGACTAAAGACACAAGGCCTATTTAACAAACTCACCCCTCATGGGCTGCCAATGCGTCGATTGCTTGATAGGCAGCTTCCGGAATGAGCGTATCCATGAAAGCGTGGATACATTTGGCCTCTATAAGAAAAAGATGGTATGTTGAGAGAACCTTTGTTGCCATCTTTCTCTGCACACTGGTGGACAGCGTAGCCCACGCTTCCTGTCAACCACACCTCATAGTGTGTCTCCGGGCTGACAACCTTCACACCGTCTGTCCTGCCGACCTTCATCCCGGGCAAAATGGCGATGGAACGCTGTTTCGAGTCTGGATACTAGGCGATCTTGGATATCAGATGTCACATCCGACTTCATTCTGAGAACATTATGAGAGAGTCTCTAGAGTCGTAATATGCTCCAATATTCTCGCCAGCTCCCTCGTGTCCTCGATAAAGTCTGCCATATAGCCTTGGGGCTCGATATAGAATGATCCTATATAATTGGACTAATGGAAATTAAGCAATGCAGTATTCCAAAAAAATTGATTTGGCACGAACATCGTTGTGGAAAACACACACTTCAATTCTGTGTTTTTCACAAACTGTAACTGAGAACGAGAGTTTATGTGCCCATTGGTAGTGGTTGAGGAAAAAGGTTGGGAAGACCTCACGTCAAAAACGAATCCGCTTAAATACATACATGGGCATAAGGGGGTGAAGAAGTTGGCAAACAATGTCGGTGCGGTGCGTACAGTGTCATAAACCTGAACCTCCTAATGCCCGAAATCGAATTAAATTCAATCTTCTGTCCGTAGATATATATCAAAGTCTGTCTCATATTGAATCGTCTGATCAGAAATCATATTACACAACGTATAGAATAGGTGATTCTAAGCGCATATAGAAGGTCTTTAACTTGAAAATAGCCATAGTATCAAGCATCTTTAGTTCTTTGGGCGAACGTGTGACTTGGCGGCCTAGGCTCTTGCTTTTCGATAACTTAATAGCTTTAGGACCGCTCAATTGCCGTCAACGTCTGTCGTTCCCCTGCATACTCGGACAGGCTTGATTCAAAGTCAATTACATTGTTGACTTGAATGGGTTCTGAAGTCTGAATGTCTAATAGACTCAAACTGTCGCTACCATAAAACCAACACATTCGGTTTCTCTTGATATAAATCATAAACGCGTCTTACTAAACACGCGACGCGACACGTTGGGTCACGTGTAGGCGTCTCCCGGTCATCGCTCGGCGTTCGTCGGAATCATCTCGAGTCACAACCATGTGCTGTAGCCTCTCAATTCAGTCGGACTAGCACTATAGGAAGGCTCTTCGGCACTTTTTGTCATCGATTATCTCGATATTCGCTCTTACCTTGTCATGAAGTTTTCCTATAAGGTGTGGATTGTGCCATCAGACCATAGTACCCTTTCTAGTAAACTCCAACCCTTACATGTTATAATTCTGTTTAGGTCATTTCTGATATTTTCGACGATATACAAGATAATGAAGGAAGGGATGCTGAACAAGTCAGCGCGTTAAAAGTTTTCTCTTTGAGCATTTGGTTTACAAAAATATCTTGTGTAGGTTCTGCCCCGATTTGGGCTTATTGATTCTAGTCCTACACGTTGGGAGAATTTGAGAAGACGCATTGCAGAGTTGAACGATACAGGGGCTGCGTCGTCGACAACTTATAAAGTATTGTTTGTTGGGAGACATGGAGAGGGATATCGTGAGTTTTGGTTGTTGTTCATGTGCAGTGCATTAACGTGTTTAAAACACAACTCTTTGCCGGTAGATAATTTCGCGATGGATTTGTATGGGCATGAGGTTCGAATCGATCCTTTATATTTTCTTCCAAGATCTTGATTTTTATCCCTGATATAGAAATGGGCTGAGAAAGTCACATTTTTCTTTTGGAAAATTGGCGAAGAATCTAACGAATGGTTGATTAGGTACTGGGCGAAACGTACAACTGATGGAAACATAACATGGGGCCGTAAGCCTGAGCATCTTCTAATCACAAGCACCCTTAGTCAAACTCTGTTTTCTCCTTGTTCAGCCGACCCTCTGTTAACCGAGACAGGAATCAACCAAGCGAACAATATTAATCGTTTGTGGAAGGAGGAGAAATCCTTCAATATCCCGATTCCTGAAAGCTTTTATTGTAGTCCACTGAGTCGAGCAATTACCACCGCGTTGATTTCCTTTGAGGGCATCGCGCTCGACCCGACAAACAATGAAGTCGGGAAAAAACCGAAAGCCATTATCAAAGAGGTACTAGTGCATTCTTGCTGAGTTTACGATATTTATTGTCTGCTGAAATAAATGTGACAGGATCTCAGAGAAAGAAATTTCCGTCTTCATTCATGTAACAACCGACGATCGCGTTCATTTATCAAGGAAACATACCCACAGTTCGAGATTGAAGAAGGGTTTACAGAGGAAGACATGGTGTTCGTTAATGGTACTACGGAGACGGATGAACAGCTGAAAATCCGGGTGCGGAAAGCATTAGATGAAATTTTCGAGAGCGATGAATCAACTTGTGAGATACATATATCTATATTTTTTTGCCTTTTAACCCAGTGAGGTTTAATGATTTTCTCAGATATTTCGATTTCCGCGCATGCAATTACTAATAGAGCGATTCGAGATGCATTGGGAGCTACTTGGAAAAGAATGCCTACAGGAGGTGCGAAACAGAAATATTTTTTCTCGTTAAAGATCCGCACCCATATATCCTTTCCCCCCTCTCATTCATAGGTGTTTTTGCTATGGTTATATCAGTCACGCCAAATACTCAGAGTAAACAGTAATAAACCAGGCATAGAATAGAATAATAGTATATATACACCGGTTGTATAATTTGAATGGGTGAACTGATTAAGCGGATTACTGAGTTTGAATTTGATCGTAATCTCATAGAGATTAGATAGATGACAGTCTAATTATCTACATCGATCGCGACCTTCTCCAATCTAATCTACGACTTCTTCCCTCTCCAGTTTTATTTACTATTGGAATGGCTACACGCGAATTAACACCACAAGATTTCAAATCTCTTCTCGAATTTTCAAAAAATCTCGCCCGGTCGGCTGGCGCACTCATTAGAGAGGGAGCAAAAGCTATTCAGCACAACAAAGACCAGAGCGCCAATGTCGACGAGAAGAAAAATTCGGTAGACCTTGTTACACAATGGGATGTTAGAGTTGAGGAACATGTTAAAAGTGAGATTCAGAAGGCGTGGCCGGAGTTTGGGTTGTGAGCAGATTTTTGTTGGCTTGGTATTAGTGCATTGATGTTTTCTGATATCATTTTCAAGTATCGGTGAAGAATCATTCTCAAGTTCTTCTAGCGAACAACCCTCACCGGTTCTCAACGATGCACCTACGTTTTGCGTTGATCCTATAGGTACCATATTAATGTTTCACTTGACCCCGATGCATGTATCTTGACTGAAGCAACACCCTTTCAGATGGGACAACCAATTTCGTTCATGGTTTCCCGTACGCTTGCATCTCCATCGGACTGTTCTACAAGAAACAACCAGTCTTAGGTGTAATATACAACCCCTTTTATTCGCAACTAGTACAGTATTCCATTCTTTCTTCCCATCAATGCAAAACCTGACTCTTGATCTCGCTGATGGTGGTTTTTCAGTATTACGGCTTAAAAGGCTCCGGCTCCTACGTCATCCTTCCTTCCTCCGATGAACCTATCCGTCTACCAATAGCTTCAGCACGCCCCCTCGCCTCCTTATCACAAGCGTTAATCGGGGTGGAATGGGGCTCCGATCGTCAGCTTTCGGTGATGGAGCGTAAAGCTTTGTCTTTTGTCAGACTTGCCGGCGACCCTGCTAAAAACGGAGTTGGAGTACCTCATGGAAAAATGGCGCATAGCCTAAGGAGTTTAGGTAGCGCGGCGTTGAACTATAGTCATGTAGCCCAAGGCGCGTTGGATATTTATTGGTGCGTTGTTTTTAGTTCGTTGATTGTTATGAAGATGGTACACGGGTTTCTTGACGTCCCTTTTTATTTCATTTTTATTTCAGGGAGATTGGATGCTGGCCTTGGGATGTTTGCGTAAGTGAGATCTGAATCTATCGACCCGTGTCCTGTGTATTCAGGTTACTATTTCTTTCCATTCAGGCCGGAATTGTAATTGCCCTCGAAGCGGGATGTTACGTTACAGGATCCAAAGCCTTTTTTGAAGCACATCGTAACGAGGAGCCGCAATCAATCACGGACTGGTCGGAATTGATTTGGGGAAGGAAGTACATTGTCATAAGGCAAGTCCCGGAAATGTTGCGTCATGTAGGGTGCACAATGCGCTGACCATAGGTTTTGTTCAGGGGAATTCCGGATACACCTGTACGTTTCTTGTTTCGTTTTTATTGTCGAATCAGTAACACATTTGCTGTCAATGTAGGCTGAAAAAGGAAGGGACGCGCAGAGAAGAATAGTGGAGGAGTTTTATGGCACCGTAGAAGAATGGGATGCTAATTGAGTAGAAATAAAGCCTACACGGCACCGGTGTTATCGAAAGGTTATTTCACAAAAGTGCTGTGAGCTCAGGATGGAGATTCGGAAACTCGCTTTAGAAGTTACAGAGCCTATTTGCCTAGAAAGTGACATGGACCTTTTGGGTAGAAATTATTGTTGAATCGAAAACAAAAAGGATACTGACCATTATTTCGATAAATTTTGAGAGACATCGTCAGATACAGATACTTGAACTTTCATTGTCTTCTCAAAGTGACGAATAAGTCTCCCATAGAGTAAGTAGTACAGCCTCAAAAGATCTGGAGCGGCGCTGTACAGCGATAAATTTGAGGTCAAATTGACTACCGTAGTAGGACATTGCCGGAAAAAAATATGTTCCTTTGTGTTTGCCAGTCCACCCGGAAGAAAGGGAAATCTTCGTCAGTGGCATTGGAGGAGGATTCTGTATGCCACAAATCTGAAAGAAAATGTTAGAATACAATGTTAAGAAGAACAGTCCTCCATTCTGACTTCAATACAAGGGGATACATACAAGTTGGATGTCGTGCACTGAAGATTTACAACGTCTTTACGAAACCTTCCCACCGAGCACGCGTCTGGGTGTGACAAGAACGTGATTTTCACGTGACCTATCCCTTTGTTCCCTTGTTCGCTGAGCACCCGCAAAACGACTATTTTTCTTTTTTTTTCCTCCCCGACTGCCAACTCCCAGCGAGATTCGTTGAATTTGCACATATTATTTTGACATCGTTTTTCGGCTATCTCCCCTTGTCCTTTGTTCTCCTCAGCTGGCGTCACTTCTCGCAGGCTTCCGATAGCTGACTCTCCCTCTGATCCCCTTGCTATGACACCTACGACTCTTGGCCGACATCGATAGGCTGGCTTTTTTGAACCTGATTGACCTCTCCTAATTGCGGTGTTCAATAGTGCTTCGTTTTTGAACTTTGGGATGATTATGGTATTGGCACAGGACAGCGCGGATGGGTCTTCTTCCCTGCAGAAACTACAAGGCAACTTTTTTCCTTCGATAGACTTTCTTAAAATGGTAAGTACATGATTAAATAATTGGCGCTTGGAAGTTTTTTCCTCGAGATTCGCAGAATTCCTCGAGGTGTATAAATTCGTAGGTCTGGCTGGTTCTTCCTCTCCTCATCTTGGTTGCTAAACTCGACCTCAGTACGACGGCTCTCCCTTCATTATCGCAACCTTCTTCATTACTCTTAACAACCTCTATTCGGCAATAGCTCGTTTCTGCATACACACTCCAATAGTTACCGTTATCACCATGTCTTCTTCTTCCTCCCCAATTTCATACTTCATTGCATCCAGCGCCCCATCAGCATTTTCACTTTTCGCGCAACCACAAGACCGCCATGATGCCTGGGGTCCAAAACTGGAAGGTTGGGCTCGTAAAAACGAGATGAAGGCAGCAGCTGCTGCTGCTGCTTCAGGATCTTCGCATGGCTCCAAGAAGGCTTACGCTTCTCACAGTCGGAAACCTAGTAACGGTGGAGAGGGAAACCGAGTTCTGGGGAGTATCAAGAAGATTGTATGCTCTAAATAGACATATCGTCGAGCTCATGGAATTCGCCACCCATATCATGGTCATACGACATACCACGCAGAATTCTCTCCATTCGAGACGCTGTTTTATTCACCTCCAGCTCTCCTAACCATCTGTACGTTCTAATAATCGGCCGATGAATAATTGTATCCGCTTTCCCTATTCGACATTCGACTTTCTATATCTATCACGCGTCGAATATCTCCTATAATCTCAGAATCGTTCATAACTCTTATGGCTCTGCTCATTGTAGCGCTCTCATCTTTCTCCGTCTCGTATTCGTCTTCTCGTTGCCTATCTTCCCATACACATGTTTCACTAGATAAATTTCAGCTATTGACTTTAATCGTTTCGTGACGTCATTGATCATCGTTGGGCAGATCTATTTATAGACATACTACTGTATCGTTCTCAGAATCCTCCAGTTTTGATTATAGATGCAATGCCTTTAATTTTGGACGTTTTAAGTGGGATACCCTTAGTAACTATATTGAAGTCAGCCTGTGTTCGGAAAGTATACCTAGCTAGCACTCTGAGTCAGGTTGCTCCTCCCTTCGAATCCTCATGTTGCGAAGTTGAAGTTGAGCAAATCTGCTTGAAGCGCCCATTCCCAGTTACGCGTTACAGTTATTGCCACAGCTGCACCAACTCTGCACCGGATGTGGAACAGCATAGTCCTCTATGACTTAAAGTATTAAGTGCTAGAGTGTAAGTCCGTGGCCGGTATTTTCAGACCTCTTCAGCCGGCAGCGGTCCTCTAGGTTAAATGACGACCTTGGAGAATGGAGTGAGAGATATCTATTGAAGGAGACGATGAATGGTGACAAAAAAATCACGCTTAAAAGTGCAACACATCGTCATTCGAGCAGGTTTTTCTTCTTCTGAATACCCACCTCGATTTTCCATGTACGTTCGAATAAGCTTTTCAACATTTACACAGAAGTGAAATACCGTATAGGTTTTGCAACAGGGCAATTATGTAAAGGCACTTGGATCCCCTTGATAATCATGTTGAGATAGAATCGCATGCAATGGAAACACAAGCCTTCGGGAGAATACTCGAAGAAAGTCCGGGTGAGACCATCACGGTCCCGTCCCAATAATTGATGTGGTGGGACGTTGGATCAACTCAGACATCGTAGACATGAAACACGAAAGTCAGAGATGGGACACTACGGAGGGTAGCTGTTAAACCAGTAACAGCGACTGAACGGGGACAACATACCATTTGGCACATGATAAGCTTTTGGATACAAATGATCCAGAGTCTCAATAACCCACACTGTAACCCGTCTCGGCTCGCGGATTTAGGCTTCTGGTTTGGAAGTTGAACTCTTAACACGATGGTACATTGGTTCTCCAAGGTCCATGAATGGGCACCGTCTTACTGTACGTGTGAATAGAAGCCCTTACGGGGATCTATCCTAGGAATGAACAGCCTTGGGAGGAAGCGAGGCAAGACTAAATCAAAATCCAGGACGAACTTTTTGTCGGTGAAGACGGCTTCCTTCCTGGTCTGAATGTTCATGTGCCATTTCGTCACAAGGATCATAAACATTCGAACGTGATAGATAGGATATATATATCTTCCATTGTATCGGGCTTGAGATATTGTCTCGATCTCTCGGCTTCGAACCTTGTTGACTAGGGTTCGTCAATGATTAATGCTCTTCCTATCCTGGCTTGTTCATCTTTGAATGGAAGCTTTAACCTATACGGGAAAGAAAAATGTCTTATGCAAAGATGGGATCATGTTAGGTATTTGTAATACTACCGAGCCTTCCGGTCATGAACTGCCAATATTGTTGAGGCATCGGGCACGTACCTTTGGTTCTCCGGTAATCGTGTGGATGGCGAACTGATTCTTCTCATAATGTTCGTTCTAGTACATATAAGACCACGTCAGCTCGCAGAACCCATTTAGGCGACATCGAAAACACACGAGCAGAAGACGACCTCTCGTGGCATTGGGGCATTGGCGCTGTACTAGATATAGTACATCTTGATCGCAGCTCCCATCTTTCGGCAACCAAAAGATCGTCAAATTTCCGAAATAACTATATGCTTCTCTCTTAATGAAAATCGCTTCTCTTGATGGTAGATCTCGCCTAACAGTTCATCTCAACTAGGTGTCTAATTCGAAGTAACAGAGAAAAGGCAAACAGAGGAGCGATCGCTCGCTGGTGATCACAACACAGCTATTACTCTACTATATGGACCCCCTCAGTCAAACTGATCACTCTGTCTGTATCGAAGTATATTCTTCATATTCCGATCCCATGTCGCTGCAACAAATCATACAAAAGCTTCCGCTCACTTACCCAGTTCTCTGTGATATCGGTAAAGAATAACTTTCATATCCCATTTATGCATGATTGAGGAAATGGCGTAGCGGGCAGTACAACTCTCCTTGTCTGGGATACATTTTTGACCTTCGATGAAGAGGTACGTCACCGTTATCACTATGCGAGTCATCATGTACCAACCTTCGAGATAGATAGAGTTTATCTGGTCACGGTATGTATTTATTTCACCCCGGCCCTGATAATATTCATAATATAACCAATACCTTAGATTCAGATTTAATTCAGTTAAGGTTTTATATTGTACGGTTCGATATCTTGCCTTTATAATTTATTGGTAAGATTTTCTTGGTTTACCTGCCCAAAATTTTCTGACGGTTTTAAGCGGGATACCCTTCGCTTTCTTTGGGAACTACAGAAAATTCAGCTTGTGTTCGGAAATCATGTGGCTTATTACTTTTTCTGGAGCAGTTATAATAGCATGTTCAAACATGCTGCTTATACAACGAGGTACATATGCCTTTTTAGTTTTTCTCAAAATAACAGAAAAAAGAATTATTATCTAGTATATGCATTTTACGAACGCTCGAAACCCTTACTTTGGCTCCTATCTATAATTTTCGTATTGATTGAATCTTCGGTGGTAGTTATCATGACTTTGGGTGTGCCCAAGTATCAGGTTGTCCAGCTGGAGGTCTTCCCCCCACCTTTCGGACATTGCCTTGTTACAAAAGTTCCTGGAATATTGTCTTTTGTTTTGTGAGCGACGACTTTAAAGCAGTAAACCAGGTAGAATTCTACTGACAGCACGCGCCCTCAAAGGTTCCTCGAGCTTGGATTCCAAAGTATTGCTTTTGCTTGCATTGTTGCACGGTTTGTTCTGTTGCAGCTCTCGGCATGGAGAACGGGTATTCCAAATTCTCCGCTTTACGTAGTTTTCTTGAGGGATGGAATATGGGTGTTTGTGTTTATGTTTGGTAATGGCAGCTCAGATTCAATCTTGCTTGCAACTGAAGAGTCGGAATCGCAGTGATATTTTTATTGACTGGTATTTTTATGCATACTCAATCTGCAACCGGCCTGTCATTTGCTTTGTGAGTTTGAATAATATTTAAATTTGTTATTTGCTGACTGAATGAATCAAGATGGACGTATACTGCTTCTAGTATTTGCGTAAGTACTACAGCGAAGGGATGTAAATTCACCCTCACTCACCAATGCTATTACAGTCTACACGTTTGATATTGAACCTGAATCGCTCGGCAAATCGAGATTATATTACCTCGAATCCTTGGTATGCCTAGTAACAATCATTCCCAAGCTTTAGGCTGTTTTTTCTTCTCCTTGTATTGTAGCGAAGTTACATAGTTGAACAGGTACGTGCGTAAGACATGACATGTGCATATGAAAAGGTATACTGTACCGTTCGGACGATTGAACTTGGAGTCTACGGTCCCACGGAGAGGGCTAGCAACGCTCCACTCAAGGGAAGTAATATTCATAGTGAAGAGTGTAACGTGCAGTACACAGTGTGCAATTGCCAGAACAGGTAAATGCAAACTATTAGTAACATACACTGCGCATTATTGGCGGTGTAACATATTGAGAAAGATGATCCCTGCTGAGCGCGTGTTTCGTTAGTGATTATCTCCGGGAGGTCCCCACAGTCATCAAAATATCGATGGGACAATCTGTTGAAAGAGCACTGAGGTGCTACGGTCAAAAGACGTCATATTAAGAGAGGTTGTTTACATACCTGAGGTGCTACAGTCAAAAGACTGACGTCTTTTGACCGGCGCCTCAGGCTATTAGACGCAACGCGTGATGTGTATGTAATATACTCTAATCTACTATCTATCGTCTAGTGTGATCGTGTCGTACCTCCAACACAATCTTCATTATGTAGCAGCATATTTTCTGCCTCTTGCGTCGAAGAGTCTGGCAAACGATAGATGGACATGCTTGTGAACGGACATCCCGCACGTCGTCGAACTGAACAACATTTCGCAATCGCTTGGGCATAGGGCTTGTCCAATTTCGGCGTACTATCACGAAAGAACTTCATCTTGAGTGTGAACAGAGAAGAACAAGGAAAGATGGAGCTCCCGGTGTTATCCAGCTTGAATATATTCTGGTTATAACCCAATTCGTTTTTCGGATTCTGTTCCAGACCTGCAGCTCGTGCTTGAAAGTTTGACCGCTGAGGCATTAATGCCGATCCAACTCTGTGGGCATGTCTCAACGTTCCAAGAATGAAAGTGTCCGTTATTCTATAGACTGGTGTCAAGACTTTCAATGTAAAAAGTCTGTCTCGGCGCCGTTAATACAGTTCCTCGGCCAACGACGTCACACATCCTTATCTCTTTCAGTGCTCCGAGTCACCTATTCAAAACGCTTCAATATGTACTTGAAACTTTCCGAGACCTATCCGTACGAGACGGAATGTTCAGTATTTATGACAACATACGACTCTCTTTACGAACCTGTAGACAAATTCCCAATATTTCTCTAGACATTCAAAATATCAGATATCGTTAACTTACATTTGACAGGTGCCCCGCTAAAGACCAATATTCTTAGAAATGTTCTCATTCTTCTCGTAAATTTGGAACATTTGGTTGTCGAGCGCAATCGTTCGGTTCATCTTCCACCAACTTCTTCTCCGCCGACATCCTTCTTACTACTAGGTAAAAGTGTGGTCCTCCATGAACGACAAACATGAGACATCTTGATTGGCGGTCGTAGTCCTATTCCATCTGAAGCAGAATTCACAGAATCTGTGCCGTGCGTAGCTGAAGGCACCAAGGGTAATTTGATTATTTTTTGAAAGATCTCGAAAGGGACGTGATCAAGCATAGCGGCGAGTGCCCATTGGCGTCACACCGTCACGCGTCGCACCCAAAGTTGATACGCCAGATTCAGAGGCATGAGTACAGGGGGGTCCCTTGCCCTTTTACCACGACCATCTCGGTCACTCCAATGGTTAAGCGCGCACCGTTCCAGCAGGGTAAGACAAAAATCGGACGGTCTCTGCTTAGTATACTTATAGCAAACCCTAAAAATCCGAAGTCTTAAGTTCAGCTACCCCCCAAACCATAAAAAGCGTAAATCACGCGTATTCAATCTTCAAGAAGACCAGAACTTCAGTGGAAAAGCACGCACATCCATACGGGCAAAACAAAAATGAACAGCCTCTGCTTAGAAACCTAAAGCAAGCTCTAAATAATCCGATGTTTTTAAGTTTAGCCCAATACTCCCTCAACATACAATCGAATATTAATTACAATAGTTCATACCAAAGAAGCTCAGAAGCTCTCAGAAGTACAGGCACTCGCTTAGACCCCTCAAGGCCTCAAACATATCACATGACATACCTGGCTGACGTGGCCCTATACGGACGCCCCAAGAAACAGAATACTTCTTACCCCTCTTTTAGAAGTATGAATACAGTTTTCCATATCGCCAGGGCTGTCAAATCCGCATTTCTTCAAATCAAACCGAAGTTTTGGAATTGAGACATACGTCGGAATGGCGGACTATGTGAATGTTGAAACCTTAACCCTAAACCCAGGTTATGTACCACTTGCATCCAACACCACTATTACAGGAACAGCCACTGCTCCATCATAAATCGTCAATACGTTTGAAATAGCCAAGAATGTATCGTGTGTACACTGCATATAGATATAGTACATGGTCCTGATAAACACGGCCGGTCCAAAGTTTGAGTTTTAACCATGACATGCGTCTGGCGAATTATAAGTCGAATATCGGATCCTGAAAGAGAACATGATGCCGACGAAAGAAGAAACCGAGGAGAGAATTACTTTCAAACTGCAACACATTGCCATTGAAAACTCAAACGAATATGATTGAAGCAAATTCAGTGGGAGTACCTGTGGCTATTAACTGAGACACGTCCTCTCCCATGTACAATATTCCGCGACGTGCTGGGGGACGATTCTGCTTTCGGAGCTTGTGTTTCGCCCGAGGTTACTAGGGCCATATATCGTGAGCTTATTCAGTTGCTGCAGGTTGATTCAGAGGCCCTGCGAAGGCCAGACAGTTATACGTCGCTCCGTTTCCTAGTAATCCCACAATAGTAACCGGTCTACTAATGTGTGGAAAAGAACTTAGAATTAATTGTGCTTCGTTCCAAGTATCCAAATGTTTCTCTCCCACTGATATTGGTTGAATTAAGGAGACAATTATTTCTAACATTTTTTATGTAGCGGTTTCTAGTCTAGTATTCACCTGGGGTGCATCTCATAAATCGCATGTAAAACAGCTTGTGGAAGCACCCTGGGATGCGGTATAATAGTATTAGAAGAACAATATGTCTCAAAGTCGGATCTGCACCATTGCTGGCGAAAATGCAATAAGATTGCGCATTTTGGAAACAAGCAGCCATATATACACGGAAGATGTATTGTATGTATTATGCAATGCATGATGTATGTACGACGTGTTATCAAAAAAATTGTATTGATTATTCAGTCAGAGCTCCTTCAAGGACCAGTAATTCCTCCAGTTGCTCCGGTATTAGCGATCCGAGAGGCAGCATCACTTTCGGTGGTACAGGTTATGCTAGTTCCAGGCTTGTTAACAAGTGGAAGAGCAAGACATTGAGTTCCACCGGCGCAAGTAGTTATAGAGAACTTGCCACCGACGCACTATAAATAAAAAAGAAAACCTGATTAGACCAACGTGGCAGAAAGAGAATACATGTGTGGCACATACTTGAGCAAATCCGCCCTTAACGCACGCTTGCTGACCTTCGGTGCAAGTAGAATCGGCAGTGAGACTAGCGAACTGGGCACTTTGATTGACAAAGAAAATATGAACATTTATTTGATTTACTATTGACAGAGGACATACTTTTGATGTTGGGCATTTTTACCGTTTGACAATTGGAAACCACCGCTGTTGGAGGCACTAGAAGATGCGGCGGGCGCGGTGGAGACAAGACCAGGAGCAGTTTCATTGTTTGCAAAGGCAGTCGTAGGGGAAGGCAGTACAGCAGTGCTGTTAGAAACTGGATATGAGGAAGATGCGACGGGTGCAGTGGAGACGGGACCAGGAGCAGTTGCATTGTTTGCAAAGGCAGGCGTAGAGGAAGCTGGTATACTGCTGTTTGAAGCTGGATATGAGCTGTTGGCAGAACCGAAACCCTTTTGTGGAGGTGAAGGGAACTTGGTGTCGCTGGAACCAGTAGAAGAACTGGAATGAGAGGTTGAAGAATTAGATGTGGAGTTGGACCCGATGGATGAGCTATAAGGATGAAATATAAGAGAGGATTGAGAATACGGAGAAAAATTCTTGGTCTGACCTGGAAGATGGACTAGAACCTGAGGAGGCTGCTGGAGTTCCCGGGCTGGACACCAACGAGGAAAGCTGCACGCCGTTCGGAACTGGGCCTTCAGCATGGGCGGGGCAGGAACCAGGTGGATTCACAGGTGTGGAAAAACCGAAAGGCATAGTGCCCGGTCCACCAAGAGCTTGACCATTCGCGAATTCCTGTTCATTAACACCTTGAAACTGGCATTGGAACAGCCCATTCAACTCTGAATTCTGCGGAGCGTGCTGGCAATAATTGACAGCAACACCGTTAGGCGAGTTACGAGGTTGTTGAACAAAGATCTGGGAGGCTGTAATCATGGCTTGATTGTTGTTGAGACTCTTGGCTACGTTGACCATGATGTCACCTGCGTCTTGTTGTGCACAGGGGTCGGCAGCTGCGCGAAGTGCACTAGAGGCATTGACCGCGATGGCGTTGCATTGTGCTCCTCCATTAGCGGCATCGCAAGCGTTTTCCCAGCCCTGGACACTGTCGATGATGGTTTGCGCAATTCGTTTGTCCAGCAAAGGCACTGCCGAAGCTGAAGTAGCGATTAAAACGAGAGAAATGAAGACTTTGGAAAGTTGCATTGTTGTGAAAAAAAAAAAAATAAGGTGTTGAAAAGTGTATGGTTAAAAGCAATTGGCTTTAATCAGGTGTAAGAGACGAGACAAAGTAGTGAGAGGATGTTTGTTATTTGGAGAAAAACTGACAACAAGTTTGATGGTTTTATATTAATTTTTTCATACAAAGTGTCCATACAGCAAGACGGAGATTGTGGACGGGAACTGCTGGGCAAACGAAAAATTGAGCAAGACGGTGGGTGGCCTAGTATCCAGCTGGTCCAGTGGCAAGTTGTCCTCCGGGAGCGTTAAACTGGGACGACGATGAGAACGAGCACAAGAGGGCGTTGTTGGGCAGAACAATTTCAACTTTCAGTCTACATGCCACCAACTATTCCATCCATCCTAATACGCATTCGCTGCACCGTTTTGCATGATCATCTTATGGCACCCAAACCAAGCTGGTTAAATTTGACAAATTTGAGAATTCATTTGTCAGGGTCATCTCTAGAACGACAAGATTGCGAACCTCTTTATTTTTGTGACGTGGCCTTCAACTCCAGACTGCAATTTCGAGACCATGAAGAGTTAATTTTACCAATCCGCGAGGAAACTTAACAGGACATAATGACGTTTCCTCTCTCTCTCTCCAGTTTCCACATGAAGTGTGCTCTTCAGGCCGCATTTCAAAGGTGTCATTAATCGACATGTGAATGGATGCGAAGAAAGGTTCTTCATGGATGACATGGATGACATACACCACAAGACGCCATGAGCGGAGGAAGTGGGATTTCATCCTCATCCAGAGGGATGGCAAATGCCGAAACTGAATTAAAAAGCCTGAAGTGTATTTTGAAGAAGCGAAAGCAATTGTAGCTGGTCCAGATGCGTGCTGTGTTTCTGTTTCTGCTTAGGCTGTGTCAACCGACATCTGGCAGGACCAAGGGTGAAACGGACACCACTCTATACTCAAATTTAAATCGATTTTTCATAGTATGGATATGAGCTTCTCATTATGTGAATGGAAATTAGCGATTTTTTGATATACACGACGAGCTTGTCTGGTCTGCGACGAGGTACCACTGCTTAAGCGGGGATGTGCTGCTTGACAAGAATGAACAAGTGTACTTTAGGTTACAACTATAGAATATACCTCTTGTCTGACTGCTTAATGTGTGTAATTCATATTATCAGAGAAAGAATAAGAGGCCATATCGTGCCAACTCCTCGTTTAGTTAACAGAAAAAAAAGGCCCTCGAACGTTAGACGCTGGCAACGTGTCGGCGATGCATATCCGACCAATTTATGGCCGACACAGGTGTCGAGCAAATAATATTATAGTTGTTTGCAAAATAGTTTCCCTCGGCTGGGCCTCCAAATGGTACCAGACTAGCCGAGGGAGACCCCTATTTTGCAAACGGGAATAATACAAATAATCAAAAGACCCAGGTAAATAAATATGCATAACTCGGATTTAGACCATTTGGGGGTTGAGACCAAAAACCAATCGACTCGGAAAGAAAGGACGTATTTTTACTAGCATGTGAACATGGTGGAGTTATATAATCCCAGCATACATTTTCTATTTCTGTTCGACATTGAAGTGATTACTGAGATAGAGGAGGCAAACGAGCTGCACACACTGTGCATACGACATAGTAGTAGCCAAAGAACATTGTTTAAGGATCCTGTCCACGCGGATTCAACCCTAGCTCCCATTTACAATTTTCAATCCAAGGATCAGGTAGGCTTTTCCACTTTTCATCATCAAACATATTCTGAAGAATACGCGTACCATTGTAAATAGTATCCATTAGAAACACCATCTCCATATTCGTATTTCCAAGAGTCTTCGAATCTAGATCAACTTTTTTCATATATTTGTATAATACATCGACAGCGCCTTCTTCAAATCTCCAAGGATATCTGCCAATTAAACTGGTCCGAGTTCTGCGCGCACCGGATTTCAACGCATCGATCAATTCCTCGTCTCGTAGAATACTGAACCGTTGAGTCACATCGTGAAGCTGGAAGTCTTGACGTCTCATTTCATCCCGTAATCTCTTGTCGCTGAAATGCGCAGGCGCGTACGGGTCTAGGAAATCAACCGAACTAGACGGAACTCCGAGTAAGAATTGCAATATTCTACAGGCTTCTTTGTGGTCTCGGGGAGGTAGATACTGCTCTGCATTGATAACGTGGTATCTGTAGCCGTATACAAACAAACCGACATCCAAATAAAGTCGGTCTTCTTCGCCTTCGGTGATAAAATATAACCAAAAGTGTTCCGTTGGGTTCTGGAGTTGTTTTGGCGGTTCATTGCTCCCTTCTTTAATGTACGACACAACGCGATGAGGGTCCACACGTACTTTACCACGACAGATCCCAAAATCATAAATAGGTTTCCCAAGAAAATGAAGGCACGGTGGGATAGGAGCTTCCTTAGTCAGCGAGAAAAGTTCCAGTAGGACCGCAATGCCCATTCCCATAACTAAAGGAAGAAGATACCCGTCTCGTGAAATCCTTCTGAACAAATACGCCCGTTGTGTCAAATCAGGACAAGTTGGGAACCAATCTAATAAAGGGGAAGGATAATGCGGCGACTCGGGACGTTTGCGAGGACGACCTTGGCAGTTGGGATCCTGATGTGGTCCAGGAAGTGGAGGGACATCGTTCGAAGGACGCCTGTTGCGCAACTTGCGAATGACATAGGTTGGAATACCACTTGTAGCCCATGAATGTCCTCTAATATCTTGGTCTTGTAAATCTGCAGGGTCGTACGGTAGATTCCAAAGTGGAAGTGGAGGGACGTCGTTCAAAGGACGCCCGTAGTGAATGACACAGGTTGGAGTACCGCTTGTAGCGCACGTTGAATGTCTTATAATCTCGAGATCTGGTACATCTATAATTTCGTGCCACAGAGCTGGATGGACGGCCGGCGTTAGGTGATGCAGTCTCGTAAGTTCCGCAGCCCAGGCCATAAACGGGTAAACTCTTCCCAGTTCCAGGTGAGGACGCATGATGCAGACTATGATAATGAAGCTTTTTTTCGATGAAGAAAAATGTTGTTACATCTACTTACACTTGGGACCATGACGAACATCCTCTTTTCGGCATCGTTCTGAACAGTGGGACGTCTTTCAAATATGTGTGAACGAGTGTGCACATATCTCGGTATGGAAAGAGACTACTTACCATTGAACAACCTGGACATATGATAAGAGGAGAGAGCTCTGTACCAAGTATGCCGCACTGTGTACAACCAGAAGTAAAAATCTTCTGGGGGAAAAGAAATGACGTTGGCGTTGACAGCGTTGACGACAGCATCGTCTTGGGAGTGAAAATCAGGGATTGTTGAAAGGAAACACAAAAGAGAGAGGCTGTTGTTGTGTAAAACGTAGTGTTCAAGACCATGGGACTCTATTTATAAAGTTACGCCCGTCCACAGTTCGTCGATCATCAATGTCAAGGATCTGGACATAAGAGGTTTCCGGTCTATGAGCGCGGATATAGAGATGGAATCCCCACGTTCAATGGACAGTACCGTTTTAGTCTCTTAGTCTGTACAAGAAACGCTTTGTGGGGTTAGTCAATAAGCAGAAAGAAAGAAAGAGGAGGACGCCGTCAGACGAGTCCTACGCTACCCAATGGATGTCCGTAACGCATTTCCTCTCGATGAATTAGTCGCACGACGTTATCTTGTACCTCTGCCACACGTAAGGCCATCAGCCTTGTATATAGTTCGATTACCAGGAGGTGGATAATTTCCGCCAAATCTACTAATCTTAAGCTCTACCAAAAAAAAGGAGGACACACTGTAAGGGAGCGTACGCATGGCTTGCTAGCGCCCGTCGGAGTATATTTTCGTATCTTTGTCCACGTCCATCGTTCGTTTGTCCTTACGGAGACTCCTTTATGTCCCCATTTCCTTTATGTCCATCTTTCTTTCTTTCTTTTCGTTCTTTTATGTCCCCAGCTCATTATTTGTCCTCAAGTCCATCTTGTATTTAATCCCTCGTTGCTTAGATTATAGATGATCGTTTTATCCTCTTAGATTAGTCTGGAGACTTTCGGTCACCTTCACTCGCCAGATTTTATTTCGACTACGATGACGTCTATCTACAGAAGAGATAGCAGTCTCACAACACGTACATATATCTCAACTCTTATAGCATGTGATATTATCGTCCAACCGGACGGCGAACACTTACCATTAATTACAGCTGCAGCTACTTAAAAATAATGAGAGTGCATCGTAACAATTGAACCAATCCAAAACACAGCTCGTAACAATCCACTTACTGTGCTTTTGGGACAATGCTACCCACGTACCGCCACGACCTTGCTTCCATTAAAAAAATGTAAAAGGGTTTCTTGAAGGCGTTCTCTCTCGCTACTTCACGCCCTGGATTCCACTGGCTTACAACAACTTGTTTAGTAAGCTTGCAATTCGCGCTACCCGCATGACTTTCATTCGGAGACTCAAAGTAGCCGGGGCGCGGCGGTTGGAATGCGACTCGACTATTTCGATTCTCGGGCCTCAAAAGGATCATGAACGACGTTTAAAATCAATTTTTGAGGGATACTGTACTCTATGCTCATCAACACTCATTCGATAACGTGACATGCTCGAAGGGCTCGCACGACGCAGAAATGCTACGCGAGGGATTGATTATTGTTCAGCTCTCACTAATAAATGTACCTCTCATTCTTTACGGACTGGCAAAAGTTGAATAATCCGGCCAATCAATTAGTCAGGATTGTGATGGTACATATACCCCGACGATAACACAAGTAGCGTTTAATCCCCCATCCTAGTAAAATCGTTCTTTTATCAATGAACATTTTGTGCTACTTTCAAAGGGTAGTGTCTCTAAGAAGCCAACAGAAAGATGAATAGAACGTTGTTGTCTGGGGATGATTCAGACTTCTCATTGTCGTTTACTCTGTTTGCAGCTTCAACTCTGGTTCTGTTGGCCTTTCGTAGCGCACAGAAAATGTCTCTCGAGTACATGTCGATTTCATGCCTTCGAATCAGAGGCACAACCGGGAAAAAGCCTCTATGTCCAAGATTGACTTTACGCTGAAAAGATATAGATGATGGTGGCCATGGACTGGACGGCCCATTGGCAGGTGACCATACTACCAGACATATTACTTCTTAATGGTTACATAGCCCAGAAAACCACAAGGATGCGTTCGCCCACGACCCAGAATGCTCAGAAAATGTCAAAATCCGATGTTTGCAGGCACCTTAATATCATAATGGAGGACAATTAACAAGAGGTCGTGAAAGTACTTTACTGCTTGATTTTACTTTTTGTGGCTTATCCTATAAGACCACATACGCTGCTTATTTCTCTGTGGTTCTCCCATTGATAGGCACTTCACGAGTATGCTTTTGTTGATATTCAAAATACACACTAACAAACCTCGGTCATCCTATAACAACCCTCAAAGCGAGCCGAATATTGTCGGTTGTCGGGCACCTCCTAACTGAAATAGTGCGCACCTGGCGTCCTTTGTACCTAAGTTTACAAATGTGCACAGCACAATTTGTTTCCCATCTCCATGAAAGGATACCTTGACTGGCCCAATTTCATGAAACAAAGCCCCTTCGATATTCAATGTTACCAGCGGCGCCATCACCAGTGCCGTGTATTCAAGAATACCTTACATGGAAGCGATCAGGTTCAACATGATAAGGTCTAAGTACGGTAGTTTGATGAAAAAGGAGTGATGATGTGTAATATGAGCATTTGAAAGCTGTGAGTTGTTTGGCTGTTTAATCCAGGAAATTGAAGCAACGGAGAGTGACGATACATAGGACAATAATCACAATTATCGAAGGGATTCAATTCCTTACAACTTTCTCAGAGTCGCCGCAGTCACGGTTTAGTCATTATCTATATGTAAACACAGTGGGCGAATTTTTGAAGAGTCACTCATTCAACCATGATATATTGATAGGCGATACTATACTTCAAGTGGTTCGGCAAAGTTTTTGTAACCTTGCCCGAACCGTCTCCGCGGCAGTAGTTTTCTCAATATGGAGCACTTGCTTGAAAATTCAATATGGCAGGTGAGGACTCTTTCGGGCTTCGAAGAACGAGAACCTACATACATTGAAAGTGGGGCTTGGATCTTACTAGTACCTAGGCCTTCCGTTCCGAGCCCTCGTGCACCATCTCAGATTCGGAGTAATTTTGAACCGCAAGAAGAATAGGAATTCTGGTTTTGCACTTTCTTTTTGCAGGCAGATACTCAATATGCGCCTTTGCTCAAAGGTTTTTACATGTTTGCTGCTTTGAATAACCGGCAGACAATAAAATTAATTTACACAGGCACCGCCTCGCTTCAGAACCGGATGTTGGCCGACATGACTAAGCTGCATATTATCTTTCTCTGACCCTGCTGTCTTAGCCCGAGCCGGTTGATTATCCGATTCATCGACGATTGCTCGGTCAGTGAATATGAAGGGCAACGGCTGCGCACCGCATCCGAGCCCAGGTACGACAGTCTCCAATACGCATGAGGCGGTGAAGTGTATATTTTAATTAAAAACGGATGGCTTACGGGGGCTTACGGCCTCAATGACAACAATGGCGAAACTTCACACCGGCAGTTCGGTCCTGACTGTGTTGTAAAAGTTATCCTGGGGCTCTCTTACACGTATGAAAATTGACCCACAACTAGTGGCCTCATACGAATGTCAGGTTGAAGTAGAGCAAGGTGTAAAGTCCTCAAGTTCCGTGTGTTTATATAAACGCGCGGGGTCGGTAGAGTGAGAACTCTTGAACAACGAACGCTCTCGCTTATGAATTGACTATCGTTTCGAGAATTCTTTACGTTTGTCGGTGCCAGGCTTTCCGAGATGGGATTCCTTAACCACTCACGTCATATGTCTATCTAGATACCGGTAAGAGACGGGGACAAGTTGTCCGTGTCCTCATGTCCAAAAAAAGACAGACCTTGGCGAATCACATGAGCGTCTCAGAAATCCATAGACTTGAAAACCAAGACTCGGATTAGTAGCTGTCTGAATAACTTGGGTACGGAACTTGTCGATGCCCGATGTCGGAAACTCACCGTTCAAGCCTCACTTTCAGACTTTGACGGGATACAGCCTGAAATCACCAATTTTTTTAAAAAGGCGATTATCTGATTCGACTATGACGAAATTATGTGGTACATATATGCGGCACTGAAATAAATAATTTTTGATGGGCATCTGCGGGGATAGGAATACCTTTTCAGTCAACCCTGCAGGCATGAGGAGAACAGAGAGGAGACGGAGAGCCCGCGGATCGTTTATCTCGGATAAGCATCAACGTGATATCACTGAACGATTGTGGTATTCGGTTTGGAGTGCCCTCACAAAGTATGTATTCAAACAGCTTCGGTTTACGCACGCGCAAGGTGTGACTTTTGTTTCCGGCTTGCAATTCAAGCACGATAATAAGGTAACCTTTTCTTCGTCACAGAAAATTTTATCCCTCTTTATTCTCTGATTCCAATTGTGCAAAGAAATTACCACCATTGTTGCTGTTCTCTTCACTGGCAAAGTTTTGATTGCCGTAGTCCGTAAGCGTGCAGGCTCATCTGGGTGTGATTCAGGGTATGCCTCTGTACGTATAAACTTTATTCACAGGATTCGATTGTCTTACACTTTTTGGGAAAAATTGCTCAGGTAAATATGTGGTTTTAATTTGGATGAGATTGTCATAATTTTTGAAGCTCGTCTTTTCAGTTTACGCTAAAGCCCAGACGGAAATTCCTTCAATGAGTTCTAACCAGTGAGAAAGGCTACAAATCTATACATGCGGTGACTCGAGCTTCTACATAAGTCGAGCAGCACAGGTTATGCTACGAAGTCATTATGAAGCATCAAGCAATTGCGCAATCCAATTGCAACCGTCATCCTTCCCATGCTAGTAGATACGTAGCCATACATCACGCGTTCGTACGAAGTCCTCAAAACTCATTTCCGTGTTAATCTTAGATCCCTGAGCACACACCGTCTAGGTTTGATGTCCATTGCGATCGGAGTGAACCGGTAAAAAAAGGGTCAGAATTCAGAGCAGATCTTCGACTCATGGGTCATGGCCCCTCTGGAGCTCATTACTTTTGAATGATGTAGCCTGGATGAGAGATGGAGGAAAATAAGCTATACATGTACACACAATCCCTTGAACTTTAACGTCCCTGCGAGGCCGGAGGCCACATCCACAGGCCAGCCTGGGCACGAGTTTCCTCGCTAGCCCAGCCCTGCCGTGACGATCGGCCGCGGGTGTTCAACGTTGATTATCAACGGTCATCTGCTCAAAAAAGCGACAGAATTCTTAATTGAGAAGTTCGCACATTTAATTTTACACTCACGCACGCGTATCGGCATTCGAATCCGTACCGGCTTGACGGATCTGGTCCGGCGCGTCGAGACGAGTATCTGCCTCCGAGCCTTTTGTACTCTTTATGACTATTATCTCTTGGTCATCTCCGGCATGAGGGTACTTTTTTGTGCGTGTATGTAGCATAGCCAAGGTACTCATTGGCCGTAACCAGGATAAATGATTTACGATGGACCAGCCGCCATGCTCGGAGACCACTTCAAATTCGGAGCCGCTGACTCTTCAGGAAAGAGCATATGTAAATACCACCTCCGGATCGGGTAAGGCTCAAGCTGCAGCTGTACACGAGGCGGAAAATTTTGCAGATGTTAGAAAAAAAATTGGAGCAGACATCGACTGGCTGTACATGTCGCACTTGCTTCGTTAAATTGTCCAAGTTCCAATTGAGGAAAAAGCTCTCGCCTAATCGCTAAGCGTTATTTTGAACTCCTTTTGGATTTGTATTTATCTACATATTTAATCAACCACATAATATCTCAGAAGTCAGAATCTCTTGAGCCGTAATTGGCATCCATAATGATCTCGATATCCAATAGGACACGGGGATTTGTCGATGCCTTCCTGTCGGCCACAAGGGCCCCTGTCTAGTTGATAACATAAATCAGACAAAGAAGTGTGGTCTGTTTGTTTTTGCCACTCTATGTTTGTTAGCTTGTTTTTTTGTCTCTGATGTATGCATAATCATTGAGCCTTGTTTGTTGTCTGCTTTGTTTCTTTAATTTTCTGTCAATGGTCTCACCAACGCCGATTACTGGCAATTGGGCTGTAAAAATGAGTATATGAAAGGTAATTAATAGGTTCTGTAGTCAAATGAGGTATAATTCTCAGTTGAGCTAAACTCCAAGGTCAGAAAAGCTCTCTGCACTTCATTGTCTATTATTACCACTGTTACCCTCAGTTAAACTGATTACGCCACTATTTTCGGGTATAGTTTTGACATACATAAGTTCAAGTCTAAAAAATTTGCATAAAATAAATGAGTCAGTAGCCTGAGAGCTCGGACCAAACCGGTACTATAACGCACGTAGCATAGCATACTAAGACGCCAACGCATTATTCGTATTAATGCCATGTGTACCTATAATCGAAGCCTAATCTCACAAACTTCGCTCCCCAACTGACGGTGGTTCGGAAATCGACAACCAGGCTGAAGTGACGTGCGGATGCAAGCTCCGAGGGTTCGGAGATAATAGATTATACTATGTTGCCATTGCACTAGGAAAGTTTTCCAACGAACGTCAGTGCGATGCTGTGATCGTTAAGGTACATATTTTGTATATATATGTGGTATAACCAAGGCACTCATTGGCCAATGACCACTCCTCGGAGTTGCTGACTCTTCGGGAGGGAGCATGCGTACCACCGCTAGATCGGGCAAGACTCGACTGCAGCTGTACACGAGGCGGAAATTTTACGAATGTTAGAAAAAAGATTGGAGAGGACGTCGACTGGCTGTATTAGTACTTGCTTCAAATTAATTGTCCAACTGAGGAAAAAGACTCTCGCTAATTGGGGTAATTAACTCAGTCGCTAAACGTTATTCTGAACTCTTTTTGGATTTCCATTTACGTACGTATTTAAATTAAGCACACGAATCTCAGAAGTCAGAATCTCTTGAGCCGTAATTGGCATCCATAGATCTCGATATCCGATAGGACGCAGTAATTTGTCAACAGGCTTGATGATCGACAAGAAAAAACAAACATGTGGTAAATCCGGAAGCAAGATCTGGAAACGAAGGACCGTCTACAGTGTCCGGAGGAAAAAATAAAAAAAAGGAAGCCCGGAGATCATCACATCCTCAGCTTCCAATGGAACTGCGATCTGTCTTTTTGGTTTATTAATCCGACCGTTCAGTGCTAGTACGTCTGATACATACATACATAGGTGATACAAAAGCCGACTTGGTTTAGTTAGGAACGTGGCGGACATAGATATATGCGGGGGGCGAGAACAAGGGCCAAGGAACACGCCTTTCAATGACCCTGCGTGAGAGAGAACTTGAGCCATAACGAGAGATAAATCGCTAATCTCGGGTAACCGATAAGGCATTAGTGTGAAACGTGGCGAGATTATGAATGCGTGACATTTCACACTTACTTCATATCCTGAGCTGAGGTATGGCCCTCTCCACTCGTGCTGACTACTGGGGAAAAATGTATTTAAGGAGTGGAAAACGCAGCTAGTTCCCCTCACTTTGGATAATTCCTCGAGTAATCAAATCACTCTAACAAGGTAATAGGTCTTGCCTTTTGTTTCTTCATCCCATTCGCCTCTGACTCTAAATCCGCCTAGTATCATCATGAACGTTAAAGCCATCATCGCTGTTCTCTCTACTTTATTCGCAGCTTCCCTCGCCGCACCTGCTGACTCCCCTGACTCGGGGTATGTTTTTCTCAATCTCCAATAGCAATGCGTTGACAATTCTCTTGTGAAGTATCTGCAAAGACAACAATGTCTGCACTGGCCAAAGCTAAACGTCTGAATTGGCCTTCCCGCCATAACTGTCTGGTCAATAACGAAAATCAGACTGTGTATATGTAATTCCTTTTCTTTACGCATCAGTGCTTTGTTTGTCTTGTCAGTTTTGTTGTGTTACGATGTCTCATGATCGCTTGTATGATCACGTTTGTCTTAACAATTTATGTTGTCCTTTTGTCTTTTATGAGTTGCTATAAAGCATTCAAGCTGCTTTCAACACTCACGTCATTTACGCTTCTCTTGGACGGTAAGCTGACAGCAACTTCTCCGGAAACGATAGTATAGAAGCAATTGAATGGCCGAGTCCCTTCTTAGATTATTATCCAAGCCTCGCATCCATATCGAATGAGAGTTACTCCGTATCATTAGGACAAGGGGTACAGTGTGACAAGGGTCAAAATTGGAGCGTGTAGACGGATAATGGCACTTCTTGAGCACAGGTGCGGCGCCATAATCTAAACGTAGACGCACGACGCAGAACACGTCTTGATAACTTCAGAATTGAGCACTTGTTTATATAGGACAGTAGAGTTGCTGCTGGTATCTGGTTCATCCCGCGGCCACTTTGGCGCCTAGGTTACACCGTGCCGTGACATTATTCCGATGAAACCGCCCAAAAGAATTACGTCTTTATTTGCAGGTATTAATCCGATATACATAAATACAAATCTAAAAACACCTGCCCCAAAAAATAACTGAGCGTACAGATCTCGAGTGAAATTGGTATAAACGCACATACCATACTAACGTGCCAACGCAATATTCGTACTCACGCCATGTGTGCTTATATCCGCAACTTGATCTCTCATCCAACTTCGTTCTTCAAGTGAGCGTGGTTTTAAAATCGATAACCAAGTTGAAGAGATGTGTGTGCGGATGCGAGCGCCGACGGTTCGGAGGAATGGTCGGAGGTACCATGTTGCCATTGCGCTAGGAAGGAAAGGAAAGTTATTCTAAAGAGTGTCAATGCGATGTTATTATGAAAACGAACAGAGCAGCGCCTTGTAAGAACGGAGAGAACAACTACGCCGAAAAAAAAAGGTGAAGTCCCAAGTCATCAACTTGATTTGAAAAAAACAAACCTGATCTCTAAAAGTAACATATAAAATATGCTTCCAATTCATACTTAACGGCACGCCGTACAACTCCGAGTTAGCAGTTCGTCCTTCGTCATCGCCGTCTTCCTTGACAAACAAGCTTGAAGCGCGAGGATCTTCGAAATGGACACCACGTTGCAAAGAGCTTAAATAGCTTTGTTCAAAACGCAAGTCAGGAATCCGCAATGATCCTCTTTTCACAATTGCATGACCGCGCGATGAATCATGTTTACTTGTAGGGATGTGTGAAGGATCCACCGAAGTCATGGCAGCGGGGAGCGTCGGAGTTCGAAAAACAAAACCTATTCCGGCACATGTTGTTCAGCAGACGACTAGTGACGCGGACGACGAGCACGCTATCAACAGTATTCCGAGGCAATGTATTCGAAGAAAAATCAGTCAGCGTTCTCGAAAAACTTTCAATGTCTTTAATGAAAGTAGGCGGAAAGTCTGACGGAGGCGTTGATTTACAAGGATGGTGGTATGTCCCTGTCTCGCAGGGTTCGGCTGCGAGTCGTTTAAAGCAAGGGCAAGACAAAACTACCACCACTTCAACATCGAGGATAACATGGAAAGCACCGGATGGAACAATCAGACATCGATACCGCGTTTTGGGACAATGCAAAGCCGAACAAAAAAAAGTCGGACCGCGATATGTTCGCGAACTTGAAGGTGTCCTCGGCCGATTTGAAAAATCCAGCGTAGTCGGTATACTCGTCTCCGAATCAGAATTCACCCGTTCGGCATTGTTGACAGCCTATTCTTCGAAATACCCGTTGTTCTTGCTCCGATTACCTCCTCCCGATGAACTTCAAATTGAAGAACCTCATTCTCTCGAGGGGAATAGTATGGTAGAACCTATTGAAATCGGTTCGGCAGTTTGGAATCCCGCTCTCGGTGCGAATTATGGTCTTTTTAAAGGAGAGCTCGAAATTCTTTGGGAGCGGTCCGTTCATTCTGTGCAAGGACGTCCGGTTCTGTGGCGGAAGGGAAAAAAAGTTGAAGGATGGATACCACCAGAAGATGATACATCTTTTCGTCAAGTTGATGCTGTCTCGTAAATTGATGATACCTCGAGCCAATTCCAACTCATCCTCATACTTTCATCCAACCCCCAGGTCCTGAAAACGAGCCGCGCATTTTCAACGTATGACTTATAAATCCTTGCCTGTTTCGAAATGCAGTGTTAACTCCCAATAGACGATTTCTTTCTTTCGCCGGAGTTATGCTAAAACTACAAATTAATACAAGTGTACAACAACACCATATCAAGACAATACGAAATTTACACTTTTTTTTTCAAAAATCGGTATCAAATACATCATACCTATCAGTTTTATGCCGAACCATACTGTAACCCGTTTGCAACTTAACACCACGCTTTTTACAAACAGAACTCAGAACTGGATTAGGGCTTTTGGAATTTATGATCAAGTGCGAAAGAGCTTTCAAACTGGGATGACTGAGACCGCAATTCCATTTCTCCTCTGTCATTTTCGTATTAGGTTCGACGGTGAGCCTACCAACTTCAATGATTTGCAATTTATCAGCTTTGAAAGAACCAAAAAAGGAAGTATCATAAATAGCGTTTGGAAGATGAAGACGTTCTAGGTTTTCGAAGTGAAAGGGCTGGGTTCTGTGAAACATATAATAGAATATGTCGTTCCTATTACTGGTGTGGGATTCGGTGAATATTGACCTATACAGTAAAGCACGCAAGATTAGTGTTCGGAGAGTGTGTTGACAGGCTCTACAAAGAGAGGCGATGGCATTTATTGTGGCAGCGCTATTATGGCTGACACCTAGATCGAGCACCTGTAGATTGGTGCATTTACCCATGTCAGATGAAAGAGGCCAGGAGAAATTTCCAAAAATGGATAGGTCGTAAATGCGAAGAAAGTGCAGAGGCCTAGGTGGAATGAAGGCTGTATATGGCAAATATTGAAAATTTAACGTCAAAGTGATATCGAGAGATTTGAGTCTTTCCCATTCGTTAAATGCGGAACCAAAGACTTGGAGAGGCGCGGGATCTACGAGAGTTAACGATTTGAGATTGGTGGATTTTAATAAGCTTTCCGCGATAAGGCTGTGAGACAGGTCAAGCAGGGGGGACGGTACTATGGGGACACGAGAGCTGGTGAACCTGATATTGACGTGTGATGCCGAAGAGCACATTACTAGCAACTTTGCCACGTCCTCTTGCCATAGCGACCAATGACAAGCCTGGTCAGTAGAGGGAGGCCTATATTTCCGAGCACTCGTCCCGTAATTGATTTTCCAACCAGAAAAATTTGTAGGAAATGAGGAGGCAGAATCAGAAGCAGAAGAAGCAGCAACGACATGACAGCCACGACGACGTAGACGAGCTGAAGCGGGTATTATCCCGATGGGCGCTGGTTTTGGAACTAGAGGACGAGGTCTTAAAGAATATTGCTCACTACGTGTACTCAACACGAGTGATAGAATATTAGCGTACCTAAAGAATATTGCTAGGTACAGTAATTAATGATAGAAAGAAAAGCTAAACTATAAAAGGAACGTACCTCACTACGTGTACTCAACACGAGTGAGGAAATAGGCGCGGTGCGCGTATGTAACTATATACACTGTGACGCAGTCACAGTGTGACTGTAACTCAACAGGTCTTCGAGGAATACTAGCGCTGCATCTAAACTCTGGAAACGAGAAATCCAAGTGCGATACTGCTAAAGCGAGTTGACGACGGTCACTGTCTCCGAAAAGCTTGATCAGGCCCCGGAGTGCCTCGATAGTGTGTACTTGGAGATCTTCAAAGAAGACATCCCTGGCGTTTAGACGCCATGATCTGGAGACGGATGCTAGACAGCGGTAGATATTGAGTCTGCTTTGCATTTTCGAAATGACGAAGTGGGATAGAGGATGTGAGATTTCAGATTTTGTTGCGTAGACGTCTTGGAAGATTGGCCGCCTGAATTGAATTGAATTGAATGACATTAGTAGAGTTGATTGTAGAACTGCAAAGTACGCACCATAGCTCAAACGGTAAGTCTGCCTTTGCCATCGTACGTGGGTGTGAGCGAGAGTTCTCATGTTCAGATGCGCCCAGGGATCCAAGGGGTGCATGGTCAGCCCAATCGAAGCTTGGATTTAATCGCAGAGGCGCGCAGCTGTCTATTAAATAACGACCACGACCACGACCCCCCCCCTCGAGCATTTTTCTGCGAATTAAGATTTCTCGCGAAATAACATAATGCGGGCAGCGAACGGAAAATAATTCAGGACGCAATTTGGACGTAATCAAAAGGATTAAAAGGAATCAAAAAGAGAGCCTGATACGGGGCGTGGACGTATATTAGGAAACGACATTAAAGTACAAAAAACGTATATGGTGTTGCATACACAGCAAAAGGAACAGCCTGTTGCTTCGATGCGGACTGATGGCCTTGTGTGTCTCGGGAGTACTACAAGCTGTCCTTGTCAAATGTGGTGTTGCAAATACACCCCAAGCCTCAGAGCCAGCGCCGCTTTACTGTGCGATGTACTCGAATATGAGATGAAGTGTGGGAGCCAACTTTTGTAAGTACCTCAACCATTACTCGCTTTATATGTATGCACCTTCTGGACGGATTGAAATTAGAATGTAAGCAAGTTCATGGATCAGATGTTACAAATTCAAAGCTTCATTGAACTCCTCAAGATGATGGTAAATATCATAATAAATACTATATGATTTATGAAGTGCGAAAGCAAAAGCCGGGTGTTTTTAGGTCTGCCAGCCTGTGCCACCATCAGACATCTTATCCAATTCACCTGCAAAACGGCTTGAAGACGCATCTTGCGTTTAACTAGGTCTACTACGATAAAAGGCTGGAATTCCTGTCCCTATTAACTGAGTAATTCAAGTTCAATATCAAACGCGTACACTGCAATCGCGTTAGTAGCAGTCTAATGTGAAGAATGTACGAATCTCTTTATTGTGATGCTCACACAAATGCTTGAAAAAGCGTATGACCACCTATATCCGTCAACAAAAAGACGTACCTAGAAAATTTTATTTGAACTTACAGGGAAAAAGACAGACCAAGGACACTTGAAGTACGCATATAATAAATGCCAGAAAGCAAGAAGGTTACTGCGGTTTAGTTAGCCTCTTTCAAACACGGCGAGGCAAATCTAAAATCGATATGTTTAAGCTTACAAGACAAGATTATAAACACCCATATTCCATCCCTAAAGAAACATATGTACAGCCGAGGATACGGAATATTTGTTTTCCATGCCCAAAACTGAAGTGTGGCAAACCGTGCAATAATGTAGATGAAGGCGATACTTTGGAATATGAGCTCGGAGAAACTTTTGGACGCTTGCTGTCAGGGGAACGTTTTACCCATATTATTGGTTCATGGTTACTCACAAGACAAAGGATAATTTTCCAGGACGTTGTTCAACAACGCAAGCTCCAAAAGGTGGAGGAAGATGATCCCCTTTCAAGTTGGCAGTCCGATACTCCTGAACACCCACAACCAGGATAACTATCGCTGCGGTTTCAGCCAATACGAAGAATAAAGACAAGGACCAAAGTATAAGTTTCGACCGTTCGTAGAATGCATAAACTAAAATTTGGTTTGATTTTATAGTGTGATTTTAAAGGAACTAGGTGTACCTCGTTGTATGAGCAGTATGTTCGAGCATGCTGCTGTGAATGTGTTACTAAAACTAATGATCCACACTATTGCCTGACAAAATTTGAGCCCTTCGGGGTCTCCGAAGAAAGCAAAGTTTATTGCACTTGGAAATGTCAGAAGCTTCTTAAGCAGACCAAGAACAACTTACCAAAAAATTATAAGAGTAGGATATCGAACTGTTAAGTATAAGACTCTCACGGGAGTAAAGCTGAATTTCCTAAGGTAGTGACTATCAATATGGGGAACATTTTCGGGACAGGGGAACACTGGTATTACGCACGACCAGATAAACGTTACCTGTCATCCTGAAGCTTAGTGCATAATAAATCGCGTATTAAAAACCTTAGTACTAACTTCTTCGTCAAAGGTCAAGAAGATATCCCAGATAACGATAGTTGTGCTGGCAACTACATATAATATTTCGTCAGTTGCCACTGCCAGTGACATTGAATAAAAACTCAGTCCCTTCACCTAAATTGCATAGAGGTGTGTAACCAAGCCGGAGTTCTTGTATGAACTGCAGCTCTGACATGGTCTATCACGAAACGTGAGCGGCGAGAGGTTACTCTAGAGTGTTTTTTGATCATATAAATAGGCAGCGCAAACAGTGCTAGTGACTCACGAGCCCGAGTTGAGACCGCTGTCCGCTGCTAGCGGCACGATCCCTCCTCAGTTACCTTCCCTTGCTGTATGATTTCAAATCAAGAAGAATCTTGTTGGACATTCATGAATTCGGGCTATCGATGGTGACCCCGCTTATTATATCTTCAGAAGCCGAGGAGTAGTTTATCGGCCTGTTTCTTTTTTTTTTGTGGAGCCATGTAAATAGATTCTATGGTGTAACTCGAACCATCTACTCTGTTTAAGCTAGTTTGATGGGAAAATATTCCCTTCCGTGTGGGATTGCATTTATCGGCCTGTCCCACTTCCAGCGCAACTCCAGCATCGTGTCCTGTTCGTCGTGTCTCGGATGTGAATTGTCGCAAAAAATCCTAACTTTTTCGTTAAGCGAAATGAATCAACGCGGTCAAGCGTAGTTTGGACCAATTGTTTGGTTATTATCACCGATTTCAGCGGCACAATGCTGCCGCAACAACCGTTGGCGCAACTATGGAGCTGTGCCGCCTCATGATTCCTGCTTTTACTTTTTTTCGAATTTTAGTACGAAACCCGGTAAGAGATTTACAAGTGATGGATTCATTTGTGGCTGGGAACGCTGAGTGAGAGCGGGTGCAAATCGTATGAATTCCTCTTGTGGTCTGCCCGCGTCCTCAACACAACATAGCTGGGCACTCGAATTTCATATGCATATGTAATATCCTTCATTCCCAAGATAAATTCCCACTTGAAGGTCCAGAGGTGCTGATCCTTAACACGTACCAGTCATCGATGTGGCGAAATTGTCGGGAACGAATATATGCACCTTCGGGACGGCGACGAGTTGAAATTAGAGCAAGTTCCTGGACCAGACATTACAAATATAAAAGCTTCACTACGATAATATTATAAATACTATACGATTTTGAAGTGCGAAAGCAAAAGCCGGGTGTATTTAGGTCTGCCACTGGCCCGCCAATGTGCCACCTGCAAAATGGCTTAAACTTGACAACAACTTGACACATTCTGCTTTTGAATAGGTCTACAACGATAAAATGCTGAAACTCCTGTTCCTATTAACTGAGTCACTCAAGTTCAATATCAAACGCGTACACTGCAATTACGTTAGTGGCAGGTAAATAATGTACAAATTCATTCATCGTGATACTCACACAAATGCTAGCAAAAGCGTATGACCATCTACATCCATGTAGTCAGCGAAAAGACGTATTTGAAAGGTTTCATTTGAACTTACAGTGGAAGAGACAGGTTAAAGGTACTTATAGGACGCATATAAAATATCCCAGTAAGCAAGAAGGTTACTGCGATTTCGTTGGCCTCTTTCATACACGAAGCAAATCTAAAATCGATATGTTGCTTACAAGACAAGATTATAAACACCCATATTCCATCCCTAAAGAAACAGATGTATAGCCGGGAATACGGAATATTTGTTTTCCATGCCCAAAACTGAAGTGTGGCAAACCGTGCAACAATGTAGATGAAGGCAATACTTTGGAATATGAGCTCGGAGAAACTTTTGGACACTTGCTATCAATGAAAAATTCACCCATATCATTGGTTCAGGGTTGCTCACAAGACAAAGGATAATTTTCCAGGATGTTGTTCAACCGCGCAAGCTCCCAGAAGTGGAGAGAGATGATCCTCTTTTAAGTTAGCGGTCCGATACCCGGGCACACCCATAACCAGGATAACTATCGCTGCGGTTTCAGCCAATACGAAGAATAAAGACAAGGACCAAAGTATAAGTTTCGACCGTTCGTAGAATGCATAAACTAAAAATTGGTTTAATTTTATAATGTGACTTTAACGGAACTAGGTGTACCTCGTTGTATGAGCAGTATGTTCGAGCATGCTGCTGTGAATGAGCCACTGAAACTGATGATCCACATTATTGGCTGACAGAATTTGAACCGTTCAGGGTCTCCGAAGAAAGCAAAGTTTATTGCACTTGGAAATGTCAGAAGCTTCTTAAGCAGACCAAGAACAACTTACCAAAAAATTATAAGAGTAGGATATCGAACTGTTAAGTATAAGACTCTCACGAGAGTAAAGCTGAATCCTCTAAGGATATTGACTATCAATATGAGGAACATTTTCGGGACAAGAGAACACTAATATTATTACGCACGACCAGATAAACATTACCTGTCATCCTGAAGCTTAGTGCATAATAAATCGCGTATTAAACACCTTAGTACTAACTTCTTCATCAAAGGACAAGAAGATATCCCAGATAACGATAGTTGTGGTGGCAACTGCGTATAACATTTCATCAGTCGCCGCGGCAGTGGTCGCCAACACTGAATAATAAAACAAGAGTCCCTTCACCTAAATTGCATAAAGTTGGGTAATCAAATGGAAGTTCTTGTGTCAGCTGCAGCTTCGACATGGTATCACGAAATATGAGCGGTGAGAGGTTACTCCACCCGAGTGTGTTTTGATCATATAAATACATTATGTGCAGCGCAAAACAGTGAACACTCAGGCTAAACCCGGCCCTAGCCCAGTTGAGACCGGAGCAGTGCGAGTGCCGATCCCTCCTCAAGCTCAAGGCTCAGTTACCTTGCCTTGCTGAGTGATTCAAACCAAGAAGAACCTTGTTTGACGTTATAACGAGGGAAAATACCAGCATTCACAATAATACCTCTGCTTCTTGGGATTGGCAGATAATAGATTGTATCTTAGGTCGTCAAACGAGTTGAAGCTTTTGTGGAGAACAGACAGTGGCGTACTTTCCCGATATATCCGAGTTATTAATGACCCGCTGATGATCTTGAGAAGCCGAGTGTTGCGCACGAAAACAGCATACAAGGAGAAACAAAACAGCAGGATTGACACCTCGGGCTTAGTACCACCCGAGCCGGAATAACCAATACTCGCACAGCCCATCCCTCGTATATGTGCCGACTTCCATATGACGATTATAAAGGCCGTGTCGCCTTTAAGCTTAGGTTTTCTCTGTTTTCACATTTTGTTTATATATTTTCCCCTTATCTTACATTTTAATCGCAATTTTAATTTCATTCGGTGAAATCTTTCTCTGAGTCTGTCCCTTAAAATTCCAATCCCCAGACCATGTATTTATTTTTCCATATGGTTTTACCTTGTCTCGTTCACATTTAGATTACCAGTATTCCGTTTTCCCTCGGACGCTGAATTAAACATGTATATAAAAACCTGATTTCTCGAGATCTTGCATAATACAGATGCGAACATACCAGAGCAAAATTTTAAGTCAGGGTCTATTTAATTGGTATTAGCAAGTATTACTTAGTAGCTGGTCCTATCGGAAAGGATACCGGTATCATTTACGAATCCTCGTCTTGATTTCATTTTTGGAATCTCGCGCTTTCTCTCTGTATTTACTGTCAAAATGGAACCCTACAGTTTCCCAATTTTCGAAGGTTATGTTAGTTTTCTAAAACGTTATCTGATCAGCCGTGCTGTTTGAACTAGCAGTGCATGAGGTGAATAATACCGACGGGCTCTTTTCTCTCAATTTTGCATCTTGCCAGACAGATCGTGGTCGGTTAAATTCGTAGCTAGATATGAGTGAGGTGCGTCAAAGAATCTGAGATAGGAGCATACATTTGAAGCGTTAGAATCTCGGACTTAAACTCCCCCACTGGATTTCTCTCGTCAAATTTATTTATTATTACAACCCAGAGCACATCAAGATAATACGTACATATATAATCTACACCACACTCTCTTCAAAATCAATATCAAAGACATTATAAACATCATCACTCGTCCTCCCAACCATACTATAACCCATGCGCAAGCTGACTCCAAGTCGTTCACAAACAGCCGTCAACGCATTATTGCGAAGCGTATCGGGATCTTCAGAATTAATAATCAAATGCGAAAGAAGCTGTAAGCTGGAATGACTAAGGCCACGACTCCATTTTTCTTCTCGCGTTCCCGTTCCCGGTTCGATGGTGAGCCAGCCTACTTCGACGATTTTCAGTTTATCAGCTTTGAAAGAACTAAAAAGGGAGGTGTCGTAAGGGGCGTTTGGGAGATGAAGACGTTCTAGGTTCGTAAAGTGGAAAGAGTGAGAGTCGGATTGAAATATGTTGGAAAATCTGACGTTCTCGTCTCCCTGAAAATCGCGCAAAATCAGTGCCCGAAGAGAGTGTTGATATGTACTACAGAGAAAAGCGATAATCTCGATTGTAACGGCGTTACCATAAGAAAGACCTAAATCGAGGGCTTGGAGGTTCGTGCATTTACACATGTCAGATGAAAGAGGCCAAGAGTATTTTGCAAAAGATACGTCGTGAAAGCGGAGAAAATGCAAAGATTTAGGCGGGATGAAAGTCGTAGTTGGTAATTCTTTGAAAGTGCGGGTTAGAGTTATATTAAGAGATTTGAGTCTTTCCCATTGGTCAAATGCGGGACCGAAAACTTGAAGAGGCGCGGGATCTATGAGAGTTAACGATTTGAGATTGGTGGATTTTAATAAGCCTTCTGCGATGCGGCCGTTAGTGAGATCGGGTGGAGGAAACCAGTACTCAATTGCGTTGTATGACATGCGTGGACGGGAGTTGAAGTCACGAGAGCTGGTGAAACTGATGCTGACGTGCGATGTAGAAGAGCACATTGATAACAAGTCTGCTACGCCTGCTTGCCACATTGACCAGTGATTAGCCTGTCTGGTGGAGGATGGCATGTAAAACTGAGCATCTCTCCTGTGGATCGTTTTCCAATCAAGAACGGAAGCGGAGGTGGATGAAGAGGTGGAGGAAAAGGAGGTAGGGGCAAAGGAGGTAGGGGCAAAGACGAGGGGAAGAGTAGTACGAAATGCAGGATGGTTGTGACGTCGACTCAGGTTACTACTAGCTGATTCTGGATCTGGGACGAGAGGACGTGGTCTCCGAGGAGTACTGACACTGCATCTAAACTCTGAGAAAGAGAAATCCAAGCGCGATACGGCTAAAGCGAGTTGACGGTTGTCTTTGAAAAGCGCGAGCAGACCGCGGAATGCTTCGGTGGTGTGTACTTGGAGATCTTCAAAGAAGACGTCTCTGGCGTTCAGACGCCATGATTTGGAGACGGATGCTAGACAGCGGTAGATGTTCAGTCTGCTGTGTAGTTTTGAGAAGACGAAATCGGATGGAGGATGTGAGATTTGGGTATTCGTTGCGTAGACGTCTTGGAAGATTGGCCGCCTTGTTGTTATGTAATGTCATTAGTAAAGTTGAGGGAATGGAACTTGCAAGTACGCACCACAACTCAAATGGCAAGTCTACGCTTGCCATATAGTTTGAGAGAGAGAGAGAGAGAGAGAGAGACTGTCTCTCATTGAGTCACATGAAGACGCGCATGACGACGGACTTTGATCGGTATTTGCCACCGTCGTCTGCAATGAGAGTAGAAGAGGGTTTCCAAATTGTATGCACCAATTCATTTAGTGGTTGTAGTCTTTTTTGCTAGCTTATTGCTTTGACAGACACCGTACGAAGAGTCTCATCCTTACTTGGACGACCCCGTACTGCCATCACTTTTACGACGCTTGTTACCTCGCAAGTAAGTGTGGTGGAAGTCTTTGTGCTCGACCTGTGAACAATTTATCTTCTTTTTCAAATTCATAGGTACATTCGTGAGATTGAGGCCGATCTGACAAGATTCGGCGATTCTATCACACATGGCTAGTATTAATATATATTGTCATAATTCTGAATCATCATGATACTAATGCTCTTAATCTCGTTAGAGTATCGAAGTCTCAGCTCAACAGTTTCTCCACCCCAAATTACCCAGTATGATCAGCTAGGCCACCGCATCGACCGTCTAGATACCTCAGAAGGGTGGAGAACACTCAAAGACATTGCCATCAAAGAAGGAATCGTGGCCATCCCACATGAGCGCAAACAACAAGAATTCAGCAGAATTTACGGGTTTGCTAAAGTATTCATTTTTTCTGGAGATTCTCACGTAGTCAGCAGTATTTTTCTAGTACTCAAAGAAATGAAAATAAAAATGATCCCCCCTGTTCTAGGTCCTCTGTCCGATGGCAATGACAGACGGTGCTGCACGAGGTTGAAAACAAAACAGGTCATGCTTCTATTTTATATTCTAATTCATAATCTCTTGTAGTCCTTGAATTATTCGGAACAGAAGAAATGCAGCGAGACATAATACACAGTCGACTAATAAGGTCAGCAGTGCAAAATACAAATACAACGAAACACTAAAGTCCTCACATTGTAATCTCACTGTAGTCGCGATCCTTCGATAGCTTTCACATCAGGTCAATGGATGACAGAACGTCCAGGAGGTTCGGATATCTCCCAAACAGAAACAACAGCTACACCAGTACATCATAACTCGGGCCCCACGGTCGCCAAGCGCGGTTCGCTATACTCCCTCAATGGTTTCAAATGGTTTTCATCCGCGACTGATTCAAATATCAGCATCGCTCTCGCCAGAACAGGTTCCATCGCGTCCGGATCGAAAGGTTTATCTCTCTTTGTCGTTCCACTTCGTTTACCTCTTCTTCCACACCCTTCTCCATCTCCCACGTCTAATGGTATCTTTATACACCGTCTCAAGAACAAAATCGGAACCGTATGTCATTAAAATAATCGCTCAATCGGTGATACGCTTACTTCTTCTTTTTTTCAGCATGCGCTTCCCACCGCAGAATTATCGCTCAACGACACCCAAGCCTACCTCCTCAGTCCCCTCAACGAGGGCGTCAAATCAATAACACCACTCCTAAATATCACGCGCGTATACTCAGCAATCACCGTAATCGGATATCTCCGTCGAGCACTAGACATCGCCCGTTCATACGCTCTCGTTCGCAAGGTTGGCACGACAGCAAACCCAAGACATCACAACCCTCCCCCATTATCGAAACCGAAACCGGAACCTGAGCCTGATTTCCACTTCCTTTTCTTGAAAGATATCCCCCTCCATATGGCCGTTCTCGCAGACATCACGATAACATACCAAGCTTTAACCCATTTCGCGTTCAACGTCGTCGCGTTGTTAGGTAAATCAGAGTGTCGCAAGGCCAGTGAGAGCGAGGAAGCTAGATTGAGATTTATGACTCCCGTGTTGAAGGCTTTTGCGAGTGAAAGAGCTGTTGCGGCTATGAAAGAATGTATGACGTGTCTTGGTGGGCTGGGGTATATGGAAGAAGTTGGCATTGGACGGTATGTGGGTTATTCAACATATAATATAAAAAGATCTGTGTTCGAGCTTTGGTTTTTTTGGTTAGACTTGTTCGGGATGGTTTGGTTGAACAGATTTGGGAAGGAACTGCTAATGGTACGACAATCTCAGTTATTATGTCAACAATCTCATCATGCTCTTCTTCTTCCAGTCCTAGCTTTGGACATGATACGCGCCTCACAAAAAACATTCCCCGCATATCTGGAGGTAAAACTTCGAATAATCCACTCATTAAACTCAACCAAATCTCATTATTTCTCACTAGTGGGCAACGCACACGATAGCATCACTCTCACAACACCAAATCTTAATCTCAACCATCCAAAACCCAATCAACGCACTCACCCTCTCTTTGAAAACCCTCTCAAAAGCATTCAACCAACCACACATAATTTCAGCATCCGACTCATCTTCGAGTCTGAATCATCTCGTTCAACGTCCTTTATTATACCTCGTCGGGCATACAACGGCGTCACTATACCTGCTCGAACACATCGCATGGGAGAATAAATATTCCTCTGGACTTGATGAGTCATTGGACCGTAACATCACGGTTTTCAAGCGATACGTAGGGAATACCCTTGGGAGTCTCAGGATTGAGGTGGAAACGATGATGATGGTGGGTTTGAATGATAGCCTTGATACAAATTTGAATGCAATGACTCGGAGAACGAAGGATGATTTGGAGATTGTGTATAAAGCTAACGTCGACATTTCGGATTCTGTTTCTTCTAAATTGTGATTTTGCGCAGTGACTTGGGTTCAGGATTTAAATATGGCTATTTATTTTCAAAGTTGTTGTACTTTTTTTTATGTTACTCAAGTGTCATGATATCGGCTCACGGATATTTCTCCGTCGCGTTTTGGATATCGCGTTAGAAACAAAAAAGAGAAACAAAATCAAATTCCGAGAAAACACTCTGTTTGGCGCAAAATAAATTTGTGTCAGTGCATGCTCATCGACACACTTTTCATGTCGAAGCGTGATTCGTTCACCGAAGATTTCAGTCACTCAGTCCAATTATTTTTATTTAAAGTAAAGAATGCATCAGTGTCATATAGGAAATTGCACCGCATATAAATACATACTTGTAAAGTGTACGGAACTGTTCAATGCCGCCAAGTTGAAAATGCACTTTAATGGTAAATGAGAGAGTAGAAATATCTAATGAACGCTTGAAGAGCTTCATAGCATAACACTGCGACGTCGACGTTGTATCCAGGAAGTCGGCGGTCGCAACAGTGCATTCATACCACATTGGCGATGGCCAGGGAAAGCCGAGCTAAATATATATAAACCCCGGCTAAAAAAATTTAGAAATCGAACCTCATCGACATCGATCATCGATTTCAAGTTTCAGATTAATATATAAAAGAGTTTCTGCTGTCTCACAAGTTCCTCGTCACCTCATCACCCGACTATGACAGATGAATTCGAACGTCGACGGCAATGCCAGGGCCGGGGAAGCAGCATTTCATTGAACATCGTCTCGTGTGGCTAAGTCAACTATATTTTATGACGATAAACGCAACTATAATCTTTACAACAGACTGTTTTTCTTTCTTTCCGACTATACGGCGTATTCTCAATCTTCAGCACTTTTATCCTTATCCTCATCCATCTTTTGATCCTTATCCGTCTTTTTTAATATGAAACATTCCGGAGGAAGACCGTACGTATCATAGGGCTCCAAATTCCGGAAGATCGACGGTTCAGGCTGCAGATGATGATGATGATGTCAGTCACTTCGGGGACTTATGGAGTTCAAAAGACAGGACATACTTGTGGCCCCGGGCGTGACAACCACGCCACCTCCAGCATTTTGTTCATCTGGTGAGTTTTGTCCGGAAGCTGGGGGGGGGCGGGGGTAAGCGAAATGGAAGGGATGATTGAGCAATGGAACCACGCAAAAAACAAAACATACAGTGTATACCCGTCTTGGATAAATGATTGGTGGTGGGCCGGTGCTGCTGCTGCTTGACGAGGCAGCTTCAGGCTGTGTTGCGTCGTGGTTTTCAAGGAACTCAGCCCATGAATTTTGCTGGAGAAAGATAGATGAATAACATTGACGAGGTTTTTTCTGTGATTTTGCTTACACGACGCCATTCGTCTAGGTCGAACTCTTCATGAAAATGCCGGAAGGCAGCTTCGTCGACGTCAATTGGGTCGTCAGGGGTGTCTCCCAATGGAGAAAACTGGTATAACGCGTGAATGAGGATGTTTGCACGTTGGAAACAAATATATCTTACTTCCATAGTATTGAAGACGCTCTCTGAGGAGAGTGGACCATAGTCCAATAACACATCCTCCACCGTTAAAATGGAGGCTTCAGAGTTATCAGTTTGGTCGGAGCAGAGTGTAGGCGCACTGCAAGTGGGAGTGAGTCTTCCCGAAGAAAATTGGCCTGAGCCGGGGGTGTTGCAATCGACCTCCATGTGGTCATGTTGAGATGACGAGGGTTGGGAGGTCATGTATTGTTCAAAGTTGGAAGAAGACATCGCGTCGGATGATATCGAAGAGTGATGCTGGAAAATTTACTGGTTAAAAGTGGGAAGAGCATCCCCCTTTTAAAGTACCCCAGAGTGTCAATTGGATAGTGGGACTGGTGGACGTCGCCCGCTGTTGGACATGTCGGACTCATCTCGCAGAGGGACGGCCGGACTTGGCGAGCTTCAAGTTGTTCGTGAAAGAAACATGGGTCCATGGGTCCAGGAACGCGCGCGCTGGCCGCTGAGTTCGTGGCTTGTGCGCATGCAGTTCAGTTAGTTGTAAAATATTGCTGCCTTTGACTCGGAAATGTCGAGGAACTTGTCACCATGGTACTAATACGAATAATACCAGCCTTGCATCACTGATATTATCATGATACCCAAGCCTAGACGTCGCAAGAACACTCTTATCATTGCTAGCGTTAGTCAAGCGAATAATCGAATAACGGCTTCAACATACGCACATACTACAACATTCAGAAGTAGGAGACATCCAACGCGAATGACGTCAGGACGTCCAGCTGAACAACCAAGTTAGCAGCTTTAGAACTTGGCCAGAAGAGAGAAACGACATAATTACAAGACGCACAGAACCTCTCACGCTCTTACCACTACCATTAAAAACTTCTTAACACACTACCTCCCTTCACACACATCTAAACAACTAAACTTGATTAGATACCCTTTCCATCCACATGTCGGCCCCAAACCCGACACAAAAAACAAAGCTTCCATTTGCGACAGCAGATAAACGAGGAAAGTCAACGAGCGACCCACCAAAGGATGACGACAGCCTTAATAGACGCTCGACAAGATTAGCGACACAGGTTGATAAGTTCGTGAAACCTAAATGGGAAACCCTACTCGAAGCAAAACAGAATATATTTGACCAAGAGTCAGCATTGAGATATTTAATAGAGTCTGAATACATTGAGGAGACAATGACTATAAACCTGGATCATTTGAGCTATGCACTAATGCTTTTTTCAGCCACAACGAACCTCAAAGCCATACAAGAAGGCACAAGAGCAATTGCAATATTACTCAGAGAAAAGAGCAATATCACAAGAGGTGAACTCATCAGTGAGGCATTAGATGAACAACTGACTCCAACAGTGAACCAGCTAACAGAGATAAAAGAAGAGCTGGGAACAATAGTGAGTCAACTAAAAGAAACCAGCCTAACACAGAGACAGGAAACAACAACATATGCAACAGCGATGAAGAAACCAGCAGAAACCAGAGGCTCAACAATGGACATCAAAAGAAGACAGATATTGATAGAACAAGAAGGGAGAGGTGAGTACCCCAACACACTGATAAAACTGACAGAGGTACAATTAGTGGCGAAGGCAAATGAAGCAATAAGCATAGCAAAAATAAAGGGAGAAGGGGAATGTAAAATTATAAGTGCAAAGAAGCTACAAAGGGGCGGAGTGGTACTGGAACTCAACACAACAGACACGGCTGACACCATACGACACAAGAAAGCAGAATTCTGCAAGTCATTCAGCCCAACAGTACAACTACGTGAAAGGAACTACACAGTGAAACTCAACTTCGTCCCAGTCACACATGATACCAACAGCGAATGGGAAAGACAACGCATCGAGGAACGATCAGGTCTGCAAAATGACCAACTAGCAATGACCACATGGATCAAACCGGCAGACCGACGAAGAGAGCATCAAGAAGTCGCAACACTAATAGCCCAATTCAAAAGCCCAGAGGCTGCAAACAAGGCAATAAGGGAGGGAATGATCATACAGGGAAAAAGGGTAAGAGGAAACAAGATGACTAATGGCCCAATCCGATGCTTCCACTGTCAAAGGTATGGCCATTTCGCTGCTAACTGCCCACAGAGACAGGACTCCACAAAGTGCCCGATATGCACTGGACCACACAGAAGAGAGGAATGCGAAGAGACAAGGAAGCAGGATTTTAAATGCCCCAACTGCAAGAAGAGAGGCCACACAGCATGGGACCAGGAGTATGAAACCTATAGAAATCAACTAGAATGACTGATAAAGAAAAATGAAGAGATACAGTACCGGTTCTACCCAACAAGTGAGAAATGGACATGGGAGAAAGATCCCATATATGAGGTGAGCATTGAAGAAAAAACTGAAATACAAGAAGAGACCACAGGTGAGAGAGTGGACAGTGAGAGTGAAGAGGAGGGAGAAGTGGAAGAAGAGTGGAAGGAAGTACGGCGATGTGGGAAAAGGTCAATGGCAAATCCAGGCCTAACTCAGACAACCCTAGAAGGTTTTGCATATAGAAAACAGACAAACAATGAAGAGGATATCAACGGGGAGGGCAAAGTAGCCAATGAATAGAGAAACAGGTAATAAACAAATACAGGAATTACTCACAATCAGACAGCAAAACCTAAACAAGTCAATGATCGCAACACAAAGTATGATAAATACAGTAAGCCCAACTAACACAGATATAATAGCAGTACAGGAACTGTATCTGGATTTCCTTAAAAGAACCAGAGCAACATGGGCATGGGCCACAGTATATCCAACAAATCACAACAGAGATGGAGAAGAAAGGTCGAGAGCTACATTCCTTGTGGGTGCGAAGATCAAAGTGTGGCAACAAATAGTCAACTCACCAGATATTGTCGCAATAAAGGTAACAACAGGTATAGGAGAGATACTGATTGTTAATATATAGTGATATCGAAAACTCTACTGCAGTTGAAACAGCGGCAGAGATAAGCAAACAAGAGCCACAAAAGTATGGCGGGAACTTACACATACTATGGGTAGGCGACTTCAACCGGCATCATCCCCTATGGGATTGAGGAATGCACACTTGTTCACAAGAGATAACCTTGAAAAAGTGCAAATTCTCATTAATACCACTGATGAATTAGATTTGCAGATGATACTACCGCGTAACATACCTACCCTCAAAGCATGGACCACTGGGAACCGAACCAGACCAGACAATGTATTTGCATCCAGAGGAGTAGCACAAAACTTGGTATTTTGCAACTCTATAGAGGATGAAACTCCTGCACAAACAGACCATTTTCCTATAATCACAAAACTGACTGTTAATATAGATAAAGTGGTAGACAGGGAAATACTCAATTTCAAAAATACAGATTGGGAGGAGTTCAGAGAAAACCTGGAGCCCCGGTTAGAGCAAATACAAAGAGAAGAACACATACCAAACAGGAAGGTTTTTGACGAGTGTCTCACTATACTGATGAAAGCTTTAGGTGACACAATCAAGGAAACAGTACCAATAGCAAAGATTACTAGTTTTTCTAAATGTTGGTGGACTAAAGAGCTCACAGTGATGAGCAAAAGTATGTGCAGCCTAAGAAACAGAAGTAGAAAAAGACGGCATGATGCAGAAGACCCAGTGCACAACTTACTTCAGACAGAACAGAACAAGTACGCCCAGGCCATATGTAATGCAAAACAGTCACATTGGGAAAGCTTTCTAAAAGAAATAGATGAAAAAACTGTATGGGTAGCACACAAGTACATGACAGGAGAACCTACTGATGGTGCTAACTGTCAATCAAAATGGCGAGCAAATCCAAGTAGATTGAGACGAAGAAAAAGCAGACCTCTTCCTCTGAACCTTCTTCCCTGATAAAGGAAATTACCCAAAGCCCCCTCAGAGGTATAAATACCTACCACCTGCGTTTGATTTTAAGCCAATAACCAATGAGCAAATAAAAAGAGCAATTGAGCGATTGAAACCATACAAGGCACCAGGTGAAAGTAGTGTACCTAATGTAGTGCTGATAAAAACAGCAGACCTAATCATCCCAATCCTCAGCCCACTTTTCCATGCTACATTCAGACTGAAATACTTCCCACAAGAGTGGAAGGACTCAACTATTGTGATCCTCAGAAAACCAGGAAAGCCAGACTACACAAACCCCAGTGCATACTGCCTAATAGCATTACTAGACACCATCGGTAAAGTGTTATCATCATGTGTATCAGAAGATTTACTATACTATGCTGACAAACACACACTCTTGCCACATATCCAATTTGGCTGCAGACCAGGTAGAACCACAACAGATGCAATTCAACACACAGTATCTTTTGTAAAGAATGCCTGGCATGCAGGAGACGAAGTGGCAGCACTGTTCCTTGACATAAAAGCGGCTTTCCCTAGTATATTGCCCGAGTGGTTGGTTCACAGTATGCGAAAGAGAGGGATACCTAAACAATATACTGACTGGTTTAGTGAAGTCCTACACGATCGAAAAACCACCCTCACCTTCGACAAATACAAGTCCATACCAAAGGAGCTGAAGATAGGTCTAGACCAAGGGCATCTAGAGTCTGGACTGATTTTTGCATTTTACAATGCAGCAATAGCGGACATAATGGAGGACAAGAAAAAAGAGGAAGTGGTGATATTCACTGACGACACAACACTACTAGCAAGAGCCAAAACATTAGAAGACACAACAGTAAAGTTGGAAGAGATGATGGACAAACTAACAGGACCCAACAAATGGGTGACCACACACAACTGTGTTTTTGTGATGGACAAATTCGCCCTCACCGGCTTCTCAAGGAAGCGGGAAAGAGATCCGAACAATCCAAGAAAGACAGTCCCTAAGACCTGTCCAGTGATCTATATAAATGGTGCGGAGATAAAACTCACAACTCACCATAAGTTTCTAGGCATAATTCTAGATGAGGAACTGAGGTTCAAAGTGCATGCTGACTATGCACTAAAAAAGGGAGTGACCTGGTTAAGTCAGTACAGACATCTTGCCAAACTGATGAGAGGAGTCGCTCTAAAGTACATGAGACGATATTACCTGATGGTTGCACTCCTAAAAATGCTATATGCGGTAGAAATCTTTTTGGTGAAAGAGATAACAGGAGTGGTGGGGGTGAGGGGCATGGTAGGGAAGCTGGCGAAAGTGCAAAGGGAGGCAGCTATCCTAATCACAGGTGCAATGAGAACCACAACTACTGATGTTTTAGACATGCATACAAACATCATACCTTTCAACCTCATAGTAGAGAAGGTGATCTGAAATGCCGAGACAAGGCTAGCTACCTTGCCAAAAATGCGTGTCCTGCACAAACAGGTAAAATGTGTAGCAAACAGATATGTCAACAGATATAGATCCTCACTCCATGAGGTCATACACATAGTGGGAGTGGACACAGCCAAATACGAATGTATTAGCCCCACACCTGGGGGCCGAAGTGGGAAAGAAGACACTAGATAGAGATCGCACCAGACAAGGCAACAGCCAAACAGCAGTTGGATAAGTATAATGGCTATTATGTAGTGTATACGAACGGCTCAGGACAGGATGGAAAAATAGGGGCAGCTGCAGTGTACACTGCAGCTAACGGACAGAAACGAATACGGCAGAAGTACCTGGGCCGGGAAACGAAACACACAGTCTATGAGGCAGAGTTAACAGGGATACTGTTAGCAATAGACATTGTAAGAGGCATAAGATGGACTAACAGGGTCTATATAATGCTTGACAATCAAGCAGCAATAAGGGCGACGGCAAAACAGTGGGCGGGCCCAGGCCAATATTTAGTAGAACTCATCCAAGTGGAGATCAAGGACCTCCACAAAAGGCAGGGTAAAAATATCACCATAGCGTGGGTGCCAGGACATGAGGAGATAGTGGGAAACGAAGAAGCAGATAAAGAGGCTGCAAAATCAATCACTGAAGGGAACAAAAACAGTGATCAGATGAAGCACCTACAGAAACTGCTGATTAGTCGATCTGCGGCGAGACAAGCAATGGAAGCAGCTTTGAAAAAACGAGTGGGAGAGAAATGGCAAAGCTTGCCATGATATAAGAAGATACGAGATATTGATGAGACTCTACCTGGACCGTCCTTCCTAAGAATGATTGCTAAGTGTCCCAGACGAAATACTTCAGTACTAATGCAGCTTCGTACAGGACACGTGCAACTAAACGGCCACCTGTATAAGATAGGCAAATCAGCAACCCCAATATGTCCGGCCTGCGAAATGGAGACAGAAACCGTAATGCACTTTCTCTCCATATGCCCTCAATACGACACGCACTGCTTGAAGATACAGTGACACTTCAGACAACACACTGTCCCAAAGATCCAATTGCTGAAAGATTGAAAAGCAACAAAAGTCCTTTTTGAATACATCAACAAAACAGGTCGCTTCATGCAAACACACGGAAAACTAGATGAACCAAAAGGGAGACAGAGAGGAAGAGAATGAAGCAGTATGGTGGGAACATCGATCCCCATGACACCTCATTATGCGCCTGATGAGCGAAGAGTATATGAGAAATGACGTGAGACGGCCATCTCAATGGGTTAAAGTCCCGGCACATAGGGCTCAGCCCCCAGGGACTTAATAGATTTACACACACACACACACACACACACACACAAGACACACAGAAAAACTGGTCTTTTTACCTGTGATGCTTTATATTTTTACCTGTAATGCTTCATTTTTCTACTTGTGTTGGGTTTTGCATAAATATCCAGACTGCCGATTGGCTGCTGAAGCCGATACGCTTACCTAACATGATTATTTTCCACCTCTTCAAAGTTCACACCGGGCCCAATGTCGTGTTCGGATTTCCCGAGACTGCTGGTCATAGCTGTAACAGGAAAAAACACACTTTCAGCTCGTCTTTAGTTTAGATCCAGTGTTTTGTGTTCATAAGCCTTTCTCACCCCAGGACCCATCAAACTTTCCATCACGTTCTCCCGAGTCTCGACTAGCAACCTAACTGTTTTTATTTTCCAGATCCAGACGGCCCAATCTCCACGTCAAGGAAATGCTGATGAAAAGTATTATTATTCCGTTCTCCACGAAACACTCCAAAGGTTGTGTTCATCGTAAGAGAGTCCAGTAAGGTGGATGATTTGTCAATAGATTCGGAGATTCGATATAAAGTGAGTTTAAGTCTATTGTTTGCTAGAGAAGTTTCATAACAGAATAACATCTATAATGGGATTTAATTACAAGGTTATTTTAGTAGCCTACTTGAGCCTGGACATCTCAAGTTGTATCTTATATCCATAGACATGACGGGTACGGTGTTGAACGCTGACAGATCCAACAACTCAAATGTTTCGCTAAGGGCCTTATTCACAATAAATGAAAACAGGACGGCATAAAACGATTGTGTAAAAAGATCCATATAAAAGTTTTCATACACGACTTGAAGGCCACACCCAGGGCTACCAACCTTCTTGTCTATGCCATCTTGGAGGCCATAGAATGTGTGTTAAAAATAAAAGGCAGGATCTTCCAGTTCACCCCGAGTTCTCCATGACAATGAATGGTAGTGGTGTTCTCACTGAAGTCGATATCTGGGTCATCAATTACACTTGGTCGTATCTCCTGTTCCCAGTTGTGCAGGATAAATTCAAGTCAAACATACTGCTAGTACATTTCACGGAGCTCATGGATGTCTGTATTGCCGCGTTTCTATGATAGACTTTGAGCTTGTCACGGCTTGGATCCACTGCCTATGGTAAGCGTCCCATTTGCGCTGAGAGCAAAAAAAAGTTGCTTACCTGAAGATTTAATCACTATAAAAGCAAGGAATGCATCGTGCATACACAGCATATACGTAAAGTATACAGTACTATTACACGCAGCCAGCTCAGGGCTTGAAATTCAAGTTGAACATGCGTTTGGTAAATGATAGAGCAGAAAAGTGTAATGAACGTTTGAAGAGCATCGTAATTTGTAGCATTGCAACATCTATCCGTGAAGCCGGCTGCAATACATACCACGTTAACAATGGCCAGGGAAAGCTGAGCTATATATATATAAACGGCTATAATTTAAAAATCAAACCTCATCAACATTGATCATCGATGTCAAGTTTTGGATATATAAAAGAGTTTCTGTTGTCTCAAAGTTCCCCATGACCTCATCACCCAACTATGATGAATTTGAACGGAGGTGGAGGTGGAGTGTTGAAGCAGCATTCTCAAGGTGGCTATGGGTAAAGATGCATTCTAAGTCTCAAACCCCAGAAGGCAAGTACATTTTATAACGATAAACGTAGGTCTAATACTTTTTCAATTGTAGTCTTTACAACAGACTGATTTTTTTCTTTCTGGCTATATTTACATATGTATCCTCAATCTCTAAACTGGCAGTTTCATCCATCTTTTTTAACATGAAACATTCCAGCGGCAGACCAAATGTATCATATGGCTCCTGTCAGGGCTACTCACTCAGACTAGAGGGAGGGGATCCTAAGTAAAATATATTTGGTAGAAATACTAACTCACCTAGAGGGAGGGGATCCTAAGAGAACAAACTTAGGGATCCCTCCTCTAGGGCTACTAACTATATACTATGAAAAAACGGCGAAGGCCATATGCGACCTTCAGTTCATGGACTGGGCGCGGATACTCGCCAGTCCCGGACTTTTAGCCGGGGCCTAGGCCATGGCTCTGATGGGAACGGGCGCTCAACACCTGTTGGAGGGAAAGAAGGGAATACGGAAGGAAGGGGGAATGCAGGAAATGGGATAAAATACAAGAAATAAGGAAATGAATAAGATAAACCAGAACTGAAGATAAATGAAGGAAAATAAGGGGATGACGCTAGTGTACCCTGACAGCTCCAGATTGCAGAAGATAGACAGCTCAGACTGCGGATGATCATGTCAGTCACTTCAAGTATGAAGTTCAAAAGACAGGACATACTTGTGGTGGCAGGGGTGATAACCATGCCGTTTCTAGCATTCTGTTCATTTGGTATGTCTAGTCCGTAAGCTGGAAAAGTGAAAGTAAACAAAATTGTTAGATGACTGGGGAATGGAATCACGCAAAAAAACATACACTGTGTACTGGCATTGGAACAAGGAACGGTGGTGGGTTGGTGCTTCTGCTGCTGGACAAGGCAGCTTCGGGTTGAGCAGTTTGGTGGTTTTTGAGAAAATGAACCTATGAATATTCCTGGAGAAGGTTTGAATACCATTGAGGAGTTTTTTTCTGTGATTTTGCTTACCCGACATCATTCGTCTAGGCCTTCAAACTCTTCATGAAACCACTGAAAGGCAGCTTCATCAACGTCAATTGCATCTTCTGGGGGTTCCCCAAATGGAGAAAACTGGTATAACGTGTAAATGAGGATGATTACAAATGACTAGACACAAATAAGTCTTACTGTCGTGGTTAAAGCGTCTTCAGAATTGAAATCGTGTGCTGTGGACAGTGCCTCGTAGTCCACCAATACATCCTCCACCGTTGTCGCGCACCAAAATCTATATTTGGCAAAAATTAGGGTAAATGTTCTGAAGATTCCCTAATCCCACGATATGTCCCTCAGAGCTTGAATTCACTTTTGCAACTATCCAAAACCCACGTCCAAAACATTTTTTTATCCCAAAAACATTGATACAAAAGATATGTCCTCACTCCAGATTCGCTCTTCTCGTTCCCTGCCGTCCCTTCACGCTCCTTCTATCGATGACTCTGATTGTTTTTGTTTTATCCCTCCTACTCCTGATGTCAATCTCTGTGATTTGGACACTCAGTACTATGTCTACTTCACATCCTATGCGCACCTCAACCTCGATCCCTCCACCTTATTATCACTATACCCAAACCCCATTATTATCGGTCGACATAAAGCTTCAGATCTGATCTCATATTCAGATGCAGGCGATAAGAAGGTTTCCTTTGGAACACGATTATGGTTAGAAGGATATGAAGAATGGTTCGTTGTGGTGAATATGTACACAATTCACATAGGTCTACTGGACATGGTTACTAGGATATGGGCTACTGCTGAATACGGACATGCATTCTGGCACATTGTATTCGATGTCCCTTGTTCATGGATCCGTCATCGATATCAGCACATGCCAGAACCTGAATTTTTCCTTCCTTTCTACGATTCTGGTACTCCACAATTTCCCATGACTCCAAAACCTCCTATCTCCACCTTTGATCCTCCCACCGAACCTTCATCACCTTCTTTTCATCCTATGACTCCTGTTTCTACTGTCCCCAAGCTACATTGACTTTGGAAATTCTGTTCGGCTATATTTAAGACATCTGGGATAACGCTATAGGAAGTACTTCATTTGAATAATCAGGACTAATTAAAACGAAAAACAAGGACTTCTTTATTTTTTTATTCTCCTCTTTTGTTGTCTCGTTTCTTTTCTTTCAGAGTCTAAATTAATTCCACCCTTTCTTATCCTTCTCTTCTAACATGAGCCTTGTACAACCTCTTGGCTACGAATCACTTGCCCCCACTTCCTTCCTTCCTTACCTCTTTTATCCTTTCACAGAGATAACCTTGGACGAACGATATGCCAACTTCGAATCAACAATACAGATTTATCGTATCTCTGGTACAAACATTGAAGTAGACAGAAGTACATTATGGCCGCATTCTCTAGTCCCCATTCAAGAATACCAGGTACCCTACGAGAAACTGGAATTCCCAGAGAATCCAAAAGTGAACGAAATAATCCATATTAACATACTCGCTCGTTCATATGAATTGGTTTGGGTTTGCCAGTTTCATCGTAGCGAACAACCTGTTTGGTGGTTCATATTCCATCGACCACTTCTTTATCATGATGAATTTCTTTTCATGGATGCTCCCACTAATGCGATCGACAATCATCCTGCCCCTGACTACTGTCCACTAGAGGTTGATACTTCCCAACCGCTTCCCGAGTACCTTGAGCGGAGACCTTTAGTTCTGTACGATTGGAGCTCTTTAATAAGAGTTCAACAACGAAATACGCAGATACATATGGCAGTGGCGAACGCACATCGTTTCCGAGGTTAAAGGAAGGAGATGAAGATCGAAAATCTGAGGCTGTGAAGTGCTTATCGATGGTGATGTCTATTTTGGGAAAATTAGTAAGGATGAATAAAATGACCTTCTATTCTCATCGTTTCCTTTCTTGTTTGCTCCTTTTTCTTTCCTTTTGTACTTGTATTGATTCTAAATCCATTCTTTTGTGTTGCTCCTTTCTTTCTTTTTGTTTGTCATCGCCTTGAAATTCTTTTGTTCGCTCCTTATAATAGTATAGTCTCACTGACTCTTATGCCCCCTTTTTTATTTTACTCACTTCTCTCTTTGTTTCTTTTCTTATTACAAATCCGGCTCACAATTACTAATTGTGTTGCCACTCAAAGCCCAAAAACATTCTTATTGTTCCAAAACGTATAAATACTGCATGTAAATACCTGTAACAGCAGCAATACCTACGTTGGTTTGACTCAAGTTTAAGTTTGTGGTTTTTGTTTAGTGTTTTTGGTTTTGCCTCTTGTCTATCTCTACGCTCACATCTTTACCTTTGGAAAACTCTGAGACCGTACATTTCGGAGTATAAACTTGTGATCTGAGTTATCGTGATTATCGTACTTTGCCTCACAAGCAATCTTGATTTGTTAACAGTAACTGTCTTTTGGTTGTTGTTGTTTGTTGTTGTTTCCATCACCTCCCCCTTTTTATTTCGCACTAAGCAGCACCTGGACTTGCTCCACGGAGATTGACTACCTCACTCATTCTTTTCTTGTGTATTTTGCTAGGCGTATTATTTTTCCTTTTGCACATAGTGAAGCTTACACCACCTCTAAAATCTGACCACTAAATCCGGACTCACTCTGAACTCTGTCCGAGCCTCTGGCCGATATATCCACTATCCGTGGAGTGTTGCAAAGCAAGTCACTGAGCATGTACAAGTAAGTGGCGCAACACATAAGTTGAAGCCTGCTCAGTACACCGATTGTCTGTGATATCGGTCCCGTGAGTCTGCCCAAATTAACTGAAGTCCGGTATCTTCGGTAACTTCAGGAACTTAACACTAGTATTGAATGTGCATCAAGCTTGGCACAAAAATCTTCGATAGTCATACCAAGGACACGTTCAATGAAATCTGCAGTATTTGTGTGGATGTAGTAGTTGGGACTGAATGCGTGCCGATGTAACAATCTGAAGATAATAGCTAAATGTCATAGCTATATATACAATCGGAAAAACTATGAAGATATTTTGTTTGAGGCTGTCTAGTCTCCGTGGAGCAGGTCCTGGTGCTGATTTCGTAAGAAGGAGGGTGGGGGAATAATATGATATTTAGTGAGTGTGTGTGTGTCGATATAAAACCAACAACAACAAAAAAATGATGATCCTAAGATCGTGTGTGTGTGAGGGGGACGATAAATGTGAGTTGCGATAAAATGGTGAGTCAATACGCCGTCGATAATACAGCGATGATAATCTGTTTTAAAGTTAGTAAGGCTTCAACGACAATACGAATTGTTGAGTTTATACTCCAAGGCCTCACTCAGAGTAATCCAAAGAAATAGACGTGAGCGTAGAAATAGACTAGAGACGAAACTTGACTTGAACTTGACTTAAACTGAACTAAACTTGAGACAACCGTTCTGGTAGATTGCTGCTGTTACATGTATTTACATGCAGTATTTATACCATTTGGAAACATAAAGGAAAGCAGAATGATCACTCATCATTCATCATGATAACAAAAGGAAACAAAAAGAGAACAAAGAAACAAAAGAAAAAGGAGAAAACGATGGAGGATACAATTAAAAAAAAGGGGGAATCACATATGTGGTTAGGGGGAATAGGAGAAATATGTTGAAACAAAAAGAGAAACAAAAGAGAAACAAAAAGAGATCAAAAGAAGACGATGAAACCGGATTCCCAGCATAGCTTTACCAAAATCACCATCTGGCACTTCTCGCGCTACCTCTTACCCAAAACTATAATCTTACCATCCCAAACTTCTTACTGATCTGGTTCTTGTTGACGAGATCTTCTTCTTCATGGCTGTGACGCAATAATAATGGCTATGGCAACGCTTAACAATACCAGATCTTGAACGAGATTGGATTGGAGATTGGAATAGGAAGGGAGGGTTTGATTTCCAACAGAGTAGTCGGGAGGGGATGGGATGGCAGATAGGGGTGCGTCTATGAATAAGAATTGAGTATAACTTCGAAATTGATGATGAAAGACCAGTCTCCAGATTGATTCTTCTTGACGATTTGTTGAAAGGAACTCGACAAACTCATACAATTCGTCCATGACATTGATGTTGGTTTGTTCGTACAGGGTTAAAGCTCGTGGATATCCTATCTCCAGATCGTCATAAGGAATAGTAATCTCCATTAGTGGCTGTGAAGTAATCGGAAGCATTGTGGAGGGGTCGACATCAATTTCAGAAACAAGAGTATTGTGAACGCAAAGTCGTGAGAGGAAATTAGGGTTGGGTCCGAATCTGAGAGAAGAACGATATTCAAAAGGGAAGAAAGGGAGTTGAAAAAGGGGAATAGGGGAAGTAGGAGTATCGTTATTGTCCGACATGATGATATGAGTTAACCAAAATTTTTAAGCGCTAATGAAATGTCCAAAAAGAAAGAAGGAGATGAAATACAAATCTAATCGCTTATCCTAATCAAGCCTTTTGTCCTAATTTCATCCAAGAAGGTTTGAGCAAACGCGTCGGATCTTTCGGAAGGATCGTTTGGATGGAGAAGAGGGGAGAGATATTGGTTCTGGCGAATGGGGTGAAAAATGAGACATTTGAGGATCTACAGGAACAAGATTGGCTGGTCTATATGGGCTATGTTTTTGCGTTTTTATGTTTTTCATGACAACCCAACGACTTGGCACATCTAGAACCAGGAATGTAAATTCGAACCCTTCTTGTGTCACTAACCAAATCCGATATGAGTCTTTAACGGCTGATTCGGGTGTAGAATAAACATTGATAATTGTAAACCAGTCTAATCGTTCCTCGATATAAACCTTTTCTCCAAACATGAGACCGGGGTGAACCAAATCTGAACTTCTGCATTGACGAATAATAAGAGGTGGAGGGAACTTCGGGAGGTACGTTTCTTCGTCGATGTCAAGACTCGCATATTGGGAACTATAGATATAAAGAGTCGTATGCAGATCCAAATCGTATGTCCTTGGACTGGAAGGCGAAAAACAAAAAGGTGATATAGATTCATCGTCGGAGGGGGGTAATGACTCGGTGAGAGATGCTGGAATGGGCAAAGAGATTGATGATGTATAGTGAAATGAAAATGTGGCCATTTTTCATAAGGGTTTTGATTTTGAGAGGCTGTGGTGTATCGGTTAAGTTTTTGGTAGTTTGAAACTCCGCTTTGAATCAAAAATCGGAATGTTTCCTTATTAGGAAGATTTTGGTGCGCAACACCGAGAAGAAGTATGAGTCGTGACAAAAAAAGACGCCATCTGACACCTGAGATCCAAATTTAACAGCTGTATCAGGGATCTTCAGAAGAGAAGTCAAAGAAAACATTTTAATATAATTACAAACTTCATTTTTTATCACATTGACTGTTTTCCTGATGTCATGAGCCCAAGCTACACCTGTGCTTTTCAGTCCTGTTGCCTTATGATTACGTGTTTCTTCAAGGCATTTCTTCATCTCTTCAAGCTTTTCTATAGGCACATCATCACAAGCAAGTGCCTTCTTTGCTATATCTTGGAGCTCTTGTAGGTGCTTTTTTTCTCCAAGTGGAAGATCTAACAAAAGTTGAGTATAGCAATAGAATGTAATTGTTAGTGAAAACTACCTTTGTTTAATTTCAAAGACTTCACATGTACAAGGGCATTCCATTTATTTATTGCCCATTTATTTTGTTTGAGATATGGAGACCATTGAAGCTGTGAGTGCATCCACAAAGCACTTTTGCCATATTTGGCAGTCAAAGCAGTGACAGCCATACCCTGTTTATCCCATTCTTTCTCAAGATCCATCTGCAGGGCTTTCGCTTTTCTTTTCTTTTCTTTTGTCAAGACCCAGATCTGCTGATAAACCCGCTGACTGATGTTACTCCGAATTACAACTCCAAAGATTATGAAACTTATGTCACATCCGTTATGATTATGTTTTCTCCGAAGTAATCCATTAGACCCAAATTACCTGAATTAGAATACAATAACTGATTGTATTCCAAATCCGCTCATTCCCATTTTAGTCTTATTGTTTTATTGTAATCTGAATCATGTTTTATTGTTAAACTGCTTTTATCAGTGCTGACAAACTAGTACATTCCCATAGTATAAATAACCCTGAATCATGTATCTAGTTCCTCAGTTCTGAAATCAAACTAGTCATCTGACTCATGACTATTCTTGTTTGATACTACTGTCTCTAAAATCTGACTGCTAAATCTGGACTCACTCCGAACTCCGTCCGAACCTCTGACCGATATATCCGCTATCTGTGGAGTATTGCGAAGCAAATCGCTGAGCACGTACAAGTAAGTGGTGCAACACATAAGTTGAAGCCTGCTCAGTACACCGATTGTCTGTGATATTGGTCCCGCGAGTCTGCCCAAATTAACCAAAGTCCGGTATCTTCGGTATCTTTGGGAACTTAACAGTATTTCAGAACTAATCACTTTCTTGTATGAACGCATCTCGTGTTGGTCAACAATTTTCTATTCGTACCGCTCCAGTTACACCTCCGATTCCTTCTAAGTCCCAAAGCAGGAGAACCTTTCCCCCTCCTGACTTATCAGCTCCTTCTCAGAACACCCATGCCCGTTGTCACACACCAAAACCTTCCTCATTTGGTGATTAGGCTGCTTATCCAAAGCGGACATTCAAATCCTCCCTTCCTAGAAAGCGACTATCAACTTACCCAAATTCCCTTATTCAAATAACAATAAAATGTTCAATCTTTGTCTCTCATCCACATTCACAATTAGAAATCCTACCTCTTCCCCAGAAGATGTTGTCCCTCCGATATTTCGTTATATTCATGATAGTTCTCGTACTCATGATCTGGATATCGAGACTACATTGTTCACTTATTATTCCCCGATGCCTATCCTCCAAATTGACCCCACGACTCTTCTCCCAGTCTACTCGCACAAGGTTCCTAGAAGTATCCATAAATGTCGAAGTTCAGATATTGTACATCCCTTCTTGGTGTTCAGAAGAGAAGTCTACATCGAGAAAGAACTAAGATGGTTTATAGTAACTCATGTTTATTCTACGCCAGAATCAGCCTTACAAGATTCATACTGTGTCTAGTTAACGACACAAGTTGGGTTAGAATACATGATAATGGTTCTGGACATTCCTAGTCGATGGATCCTATCTGTTAGAATCCGGCGCACTAAGCGCCAGTATCACGCCCTATACGCGTAGTACAAGCGCGTCACCTCTCCCCTAGTCGTCGTTACCGACCACTAGGGAAGAGGTGAGTAGACCACATCAATACAATAACATAATATACTTACACACCTGTAGACTAATTAACTTACAGGTAATATTAGTCGTCGTTACCGACCACTAGGGAAGAGACTAATTAACTTACAGGTTATGGGCCCCGAACTGCACCTCTAACACGTGTAGAACCCCAAAGAATCTGTATAAGTAAAGATCAGTATACGAGAACAAATCCATCCCATCACCATGTCCACTCCTGTCCCAACCACATCATCCTCTATCGACACACCAAGATCAGACACCACTGTCAAACTCAGAGACATCGAAAAACTGACTGATGGAAAATGGATCAGTTGGTCGCGAAGCGTGAGCATGTGCTTGCGGGCACAAGGTCTGCGAAAGTACATCGATGGCACCTACAGCATGCCCAGCGACGAGAGAGAACGCTCGAGATGGCTTGACATGAATGACAAGATTGTCGGAGCCCTGGGAATGGTGGTCGATACGCCAATGCAACGCGAACTCAGAAGAATCACCAATGCAAAGCAGGCATGGGACCTCCTGGAGGAGAAATTCAATGCGAAGACTCTTCCAATGAAGCTGGAACACATGCAGACCGCGCTTCGAAGTCGGTTCTCGAGAGGCACCTCCGTGATGCAGACTAAGATGGAAATAGAAGATGCGCTTGATGCTATCTTTGAGAATGGCAATGGCCCTACTCAGGATGAATGGTTAACAATCCTTGTCATGAATGCGCTAAGTGATGAAGACTATGAGTGGTTAAAGAAAGACTTACTGTCATTTATAACCAACTCAAGCATCCGAGTCTCGATCAAGGACATCATGACCCGAATTGAGGCAGACGAGCGCGAATACAAGATAAGCCAAGGCGAATCAGCTATGGCAGCCCGTACAAAGAAGCATGGAAAAAAATCCGATATCGTATGCCACAATTGCAACAAGCGAGGACACATCAAAGCACAGTGCTGGGCAAAAGGTGGAGGTGCAGAAGGACAGGGTCCCAAAAAGAAGGGAGGACAACAAGTAGCTGCTGCTCAAGAGCAGGAGAGTGGATCTGAAGCCGCCGCAGTCTCCCGGGAAGACGAATGCCTGTCTGAATGGTCGTGTGCAGCAATCGACGAACATGCAGCTGCTACCATAGAACCGACCCAACCAGCACCGATATTCCACCTGGACTCTGCAGCAACGAGCCACTGCAGCCCTTTCAAATCCGATTTCACAAACCTAACCCAAATCGAACCCAAGAACATTCGTGGTGTGGGTGGCCACACGATCAAAGCGACAGCTCGTGGGACCATCAACCTAACCTGTGAATCGGGCGAGAAGCTTATACTGAAAAATGTCTTGTACGCACCAGAAGCTGAACTAAGACTGATATCTATCGGAAAGTTATGCAATGAGGGACATTCTGTATCTTTCAACTCAGAGGGATGCAAGGTGGGGAAGGAAAAAGGGAGAGTGGTGGCCATTGGAAAGAGACAAGGAGGAAGGCTGTACGCACTGTCAACCCGGAAACCCCCCTGCTACGAAGAAGCACATGTTGCCGGCCACTCCGACTCCTATGAGACGTGGCACAGACGATTAGGCCATGTTGGATATGACGCCATTAAGAAAATGGCGAAGGATAAAATGGCTTCCGGTATGAGCGTCAATACTTCTTCGAGAATTCCCGAATGCCAATATTGCATCCTGGGAAAACAGACGAAAGAACCACGGCCTAGAATCCGAAGAGGCAAGCGTGCCAAACGGAGACTGGAGAAAGTTCATTTAGACATAGCGGGTCCGGCTTCAGTAACGAGTTCAGGAGGCGCTAGATATATACTTAATATCATTGATGATCACACGAGAATGACATGGACCTACCTCTTAAAAGGGAAAGACGATGCCGAGAATGCTTTCCATGAATGGAAACCGTTGGTGGAACATGAGTCGGGTCGTAAACTGAAGTGCATCCGGACTGACAATGGTGGCGAATTCTGTGCGAAAACCTTCGAATCGAGACTAAAACGGGAAGGTGTCAGACATGAGGTTACGGCACCACACAGTTCATACCAGAATGGACTAGTGGAACGCACACACCGCACCATAATGAGCCGTGCCAGAACCATGCGGATAAGTGCTGGCCTGCCAAAACGGCTGTGGGGTGAGTGTGTCCTCACAGCAACATACCTAAAGAACCGTACACCAACCAAGGCCCTAAAAGGCATGACCCCATATGAAGCATGGCACAAATCAAAGCCCGATGTCTCACACCTCCGTGCATTCGGTTCACGGGCGTTCGTCCTCTTGCAGAATGGCACTAAAATTGGCGAACAGTCAAAGGAGCATACACTAGTCGGGTACTCCCAGAACTCAAAAGCATATAGATGCTATGACAAAACGACTGGATGTGTGCATGTCTCAAGAAATGTAAGATTTATTGAGACGAGTGATGAGATTAAAATACATGAAAATGTATATCAAAACCCGACGCCAACACAAGCCGAACGTCCAAGGGGAGTTGAATTCATAGAGATCCCGACCGACTATGCTACATACCCTCAACCAGCTCCTGAGATCAACGCCGTACCGGAAGTACAACTTGGCGAACCCCGCATGGAAGCCCCAGAAGAGGCTCAAGGAGAACAACCACAGATACCTGAGCAAGGGGGTGAGCCAGAAGAAGCACAGGGGCAAGAAGTGAACCTACGCCGGTCCACAAGACAGGCCCGACCTACTGCAGCAGCGGCAGCAGCTAGGGGACTACCACACACTTCTAGAGTACAACAAGCGGTACAAGAGGCTAGAGAAGCAGAGAACCGGATCCGACAAGAAAGGAACAGACGGCCACAAGAAGATCGGATGGCAACAGCTGAAGATGAAGCGGGCGAATGGATGCCGTTACTGGAAGAAGAAGATGATGACTGGTGCTTCTACAGTTCAGAAAACGAACCAGCAACCTGGACAGAAGCCAAATCATCAATAAATGCGGAAAAATGGAAGGTGGCATACCTAGACGAGATGAACTCCCTACACAAACACCAAGTCTGGACATTGATCCCGCGCAATCAGGTCCCTGCGGGAAGACGCATCATCAAGTCAAAACCTTGCTTCACTGTAAAGCGGAACGAAAAGGGAGAAATTACCCGATACAAAGTAAGGGTAGTCGCCCAAGGCTACACTCAAGTCCAAGGAGTAGACTACAAGGAGACATTCGCATCGGTCTCTCGGATGGAGTCCCTGAGGACCATACTACACATAGCCGCCACAAACGACTGGGAAATCCACCAAATGGATGTCAAGACCGCATTCCTTCATGGTACCCTAGATGAAGACATCTACATGGAGCAACCGGATGGGATGGAGGAGCCAGGAAAGGAGGACTGGGTAGCGAAACTTGACAAGTCCCTGTACGGCCTAAAACAAGCAGGGAGGATGTGGATGCAGAAACTCCACCGAAGTATGACGGCGGAAGGTTTTGAACGATCCACAGCCGACCACAGCCTCTACCTAAGAAAGACCGAGACGGGACAGACGATGGCGTCTGTACATGTAGATGACATGGCTGTCGCGGGCACCACGGAGTCCGAAATCGAACGAGTGAGACGGGACCTGTCAAAACACTTTGAATTGATCGACGAAGGGCCCGTTAAGTGGCAATTGGGCATCGCGATCAAGAGAGACAGACCTACAAAGATAATCACCCTATCCCAGGAAGCCTATATCGAGGAAGTGGTAAGACGCTTCAAACTGGAAGAAGCCTACCCAACTTCCACGCCACTCGACCCACATGTCACCCTGTCGAAGGAAATGTCACCAAAAACACCTGAGGAGCAGGTGAAGATGGAGAACATACCTTATCGAGAGGCCGTAGGCGCACTAATGTACATCGCGGTCAGTACCCGACCCGACATTATGTTTGCAGTCCAACGACTGACCAGATTCTATGAAAACCCTGGTCAAGCGCACTGGACCGCAGCCCAACGGGTAATAAAATACCTAAAAGGAACGAAAAGGCACCATTTAGTACTGGGCGGGAAAGAACGCATCGAGCTCACCGGATACACTGACTCAGACTGGGCCTCCGATAAGGACGATCGGAAATCAACGGGCGGCTACATCTTCACACTGGGGTCAGGAGCAATATCCTGGAGGTCGAAGAAACACGAGATCGTATCCACATCCTCGACGGAAGCTGAATACATCTCGGCCGACTATGCCGTGAAAGAGGCTGTATGGCTCAGAAGTCTGCTAAAAGACCTCGGGTATGAACAGAAATCAGCTACCAGAGTGTACTGTGACAACATGGGGGCAATATCACTCACAAAGAACCCAGCTTATCACTCCAGAACAAAACACATCGACGTAAAATACCATTATCTACGCGAAAAAGTGGAGGATGGATCCGCCGAATTTCGGTACATCCCGACGTCGAAAATGCTAGCAGATGGGTTAACTAAAGCCATACCCGGCCCCAAACACAAGGAACTCACTAGAGAAATGGGCGTGATCGAGCAATGATCACCTGCGGTGATCATTGAGGGGGTGTGTTAGAATCCGGCGCACTAAGCGCCAGTATCACGCCCTATACGCGTAGTACAAGCGCGTCACCTCTCCCCTAGTCGTCGTTACCGACCACTAGGGAAGAGGTGAGTAGACCACATCAATACAATAACATAATATACTTACACACCTGTAGACTAATTAACTTACAGGTAATATTAGTCGTCGTTACCGACCACTAGGGAAGAGACTAATTAACTTACACTATCATCATGCAATCACCAACCAGTCTTAGGATTCTATCGACCTGCCAATCCCCTTCCCAAAGAACCAACAAACTCTTCGTCTAACCATAATTCACCTCCCCTATCTCCGACTTCTTCCGATTTAACAATATGCCCTCCTCGATATCAACAAACAATCTGCACACTTCGACGTGTTTGTTCTGGATTCCTAGAACGAGCTTGATCAGTTTGGAACATAATAAAGAACAAAAATAACATATAAGGGTAAACATCTATTTTAATCATCTGGTCTCTTTTTGTTTCGGAGTTCCAAGTTTCTTCAGCCTTACTCTATCCCTTCGCTACCATAATGATCAACCTCACAGCCTCTTACACCATGGCATCATCCAATCGCCCACATGGTGATTTCAAAACGGTCATACGAGAATATGTCCTCTGCTGAAAAGGACTAATTGATGTCAACGAAGAAACCTTGTTACCCTTTCACGATGGGTACATCCAACATACGCTCTACTACGATGATTTAAGGTTACCGCCAATACTTCGTTTATATGATCAATATCATATCAGAGTAAAGGGACATTCATATGAACTTGCAGCATATCTACAGATGCATTGAGATGGATGGCTAGCATGGCGACTCATCTTCCAACGATCTGTGCTTTTAGCCAGACAAGTCCTATTCCTTGATGCCCCTTTAGACGTGTTCCTGTACCCTCCCAGTTTCTATTCTAACCCTCCCAATCCCCTTACTCCATCCCCTTGCTACGAGGCAACTAATTCAGTAACATTTTATTTGCTGACGACTAGACAACCTCGACCGATAGAAGAAGAGGATGTACGACTCATAAAGAGGAGAAGAATAAGAGATTAAGGAAATGGAGAAATTGTTGCTGTGGCAGTATGGTGCGAAAATGGTAAAAAAAAAAGGAGAGTATCGCTTTCTTCCAAATTGGGACTGTTTGTGTTTGTTATACTTCTATTTCCTCCCTGAAAAATTCCTCATCGCTTGTTGTTCTCCCCAAATGTAACTCTTCCTCTCTTTTTCTTCTTTCTTTTTCTTTTATTGTGTCATGAAAACGGTTTACAATTGCTTATTGTTAAACCTCCTAAAAATTCCAAAAATATTTCTTTTGTTCTAAATGGTATAAATACTGCATGTAAATACGTGTAACAGCAGCAATCTACCGGAACAGTTGTCTCAAGTTTAGTTCAGTTTAAGTCAAGTTCAAGTCAAGTTTCGTCTCTAGTCTATTTCTACACTCATGTCTATTTCTTTGGATTACTCTGAGTGAGGCCTTGGAGTATAAACTCAACGATTCGTATTGTTGTTGAAGCCTTACTAACTTTAAACAGATTATCATCGCTGTATTATCGATGGCGTATTGACTCACCATTTTATCGTAACTCACATTTATCGTCCCCCTCACACACACACGATCTTAGGATCATCATTTTTTTGTTGTTGTTGGTTTTATATCGATGCACACACACTCGCTAAATATCACATTATTCCCCCACCCTCCTTCTTATGAAATCAGCACCAGGACCCGCTCCATGGAGACTAGACGGCCTCAAACAAAATATCTTCGTAGTTTTTCCGATTGTATATATAGCTACGACATTTAGCTATTATCTTCGGATTGTTACACCGTTCCGCCCATATTTCTCCTGTACCTTCTGATACCGAAGATATGGTTATCACTGCTATGATGACAGAAACCATACGCCCAACATCTAGCTCTCATCAGTGGATGTTGAGGGATTCCGAAGGTCCACCCGAAAACCCTCATACATCTGAACCTGATCCCCCGAATCCATCTGCTCTGCCAAATCCTCCGAACCCACCCGCTCCGCCCAATCCCCCGAATCCGCCTTCTAACCCGCCTTCTAACCATGGTTCTCGCCGTGGCTCCTGTGCCCCATCTCGTCATGATGGTGGTGGTGATG